>JAOQGH010000077.1:0-33975 GCA_025769975.1 Gallinago jamesoni
TTTTTTTTTTTAATGTGGTTGGACTCGATGATCTCAAAGGTCCCTTCCAACCACTAAGATTCTGTGATTCTGTAAATTTGATGCATATCTTAGTATAATAATGTTTTAAACCAAGAACCTGAAGATAAAAAGAATAACCTAAAGATACTGTAATTCCACTGCTCCAGCCCAAAAGGGTTATCAAAGAAATGCAACAGCTAAGTTAGTTCACATATTCAACTATGCAACTGGCTTAAACACAATCAGATTTACCCATTCTGGATTAGTAATCTCATTTGCTTTCCCAATTACCTTGATCACCTTCAGTCAATTAGGTAACTATCACTGCATTGTTGTATCTTCTCCTGCTTTTTAGACTATGTTTGATCTCCCAGTGTTTCACAGTGGCCAGCAGTGCAAGGGAGGCAATTCTCCCTCCCTGCTCTGCTCTGGCAAGACCCCTCCCAGTGCTCTGGGGCCACCAACAGCAGAAGGACATGGACCTGTTGGAGCAGGACCAGAGGAGGCCACAACCATGACCAGAAGGCTGGAGCCCCTCTGCAGTGAGGACAGGCTGAGAGAGTTGAGGGTGTTCAGGCTGGAGAAAAGGCGGCTCCGGGGAGATCTGACTGCAGCCTTTCAGAACTTAAAGGAGGCTTATAGGAAAGATGAGTGACTTTTTGACAGGGCCTGTAGTGATAAGACAAGGTATAATGGCTTTAAACTAAAAGAGGGGAGATTCAGACTAGATACAAGGAAGATATTTTTTATTTTTTAGCAGCTGGGGAGGCTAACATTAGCTAGTCTCCTTCCTTAAACAGCTGGATTTGGGAGGGGAGAGAGGTAGAAGGAGGAAGCAGCTGAAGCCTGCTAAATACGTAAGATGGAAAAGTTCTTCAATATTTTAACTATTTAACAAGCACAGATAGATTAAGGTAGGAGGTAGAAGCTTTATGTATTCTGGAATTGAAACCTTTCACATTTGTAATTTTGGTGTTGTTTTTTTTTTTTTTAACCAGGTTCTGCATTGCAATCACCATCTATTTTTGAGGCTGAAGTTTATGCAGCTGACTGCATAACTAAAGAAACTAACTAAAGAAGCATCTGCACAGATGCCAAGCATCTGTCATGTGCTTTTGATTACACAGCAGGGAACACAGTTGAGAGTCAATTTTGTAACACTATACAGCGGCACTACCACTAGAAAGGCAGTATGGACAGTACACGGCTGTCCACCTATCCATTTCTGCCATTAGGCCTCTACCGGGTAAACTCCAACCATTCACTTACGAAAGAAATTTAGAGTACGATGAAATTAAAATATACTCTTCTCATAGGGTAAGACTGAAGGATGAAATCTGGAACCAGTTTTCATCTTTTCTGCTTTTCATCTATACTTGTAAAAACAGTAATTTATTTTTTTTTAAACTTCTGCATTATAAAATACCACTAATGCATCTGGAAAAGGTGGCAAACCAAGACTGATGACGACTTTCCCCCAAGACAGCTCTAAAAGGCCACAACACTCCTGAATAAACAGTGAAAACAACAGTGCACAAGTCTATACTAGTCCTAGCAGTTACCAGGGAACAAACCTCTTACCTCACGTAAAGAATGCATTTATTCCTTTTTACTTTCAGTGGTTTAGCAGTTTTACCTAATAACCACTCAAGAACCCAAATGGGAAGAGATAATATGATATGGGAACCTTCATGAAAACCCTTTCCTGAGATCTTAAATACAAAGAGATCTTAGGATGAACAAAAAGAAAAGAGGCTGACTGACTATTCACAGTTACAATGGCAAACACCCATACTATTTTCTAAACAAGCTAGACCATTCATATATATGTTGATGACTTAGCCAATGCATGGAAAGTGACCAACCAACTTTATTTAAAAGGATACCTTAAAATTAAATAGATCTTTTGGCTTTGTGTTTTGAAGAAAATATTAAAAAAATAACACATGAAGAAACTAACAGGCAAGCAACCTACGGGTTTACAAGCTTTCAGTTGTACAATACATACGTGTTGAGGATGAAAAGTCACTGTTTCTGTAGCTGTGATCCACTAGGTTATTAACAGACAGATCTGCTCTTCTTTCTAACTCTCTTCGCTCTCTCACCAGTTCAGTTCCAAGGGAGCCAAGCATCACTGATGAAGATCTAGGAATCCTACTGTACCTCCAAGAGGAATCTAGAAAGGAAAAGTAAATAAATCCCCCGTTTTGTAATCATTTAAAAATCCATTAAAGCTAGTACTTATGCACGCATTCTGGTTATACCATATCAAGGGAGAGTTTAACAATACCACTAGGCTGATCAAGTGGCCAGCTGCCAACATAAAGCCAAAAGTAAGCAGCACACTGCTGATGCTGGTACTCATTTAATCTTGCAGCGAGTTAGTTTTGAAAGCTAAAGCAGAAAAAAGTAGTAATACTTTTGTGAAGAGATAGACCCATTAACACTCATACAGGACAGGAGGAAAAGAAATAGCATCTTGCTTTCTAATGGTAGCTAGTTATTAAATAACCTTCATAATACAGAAAAACAGCAGCTTGAGATTTGGTAAATGCTGCCACTCTAATGATGCTTCTTAAATGCTCCTAAAATTCTTTTCCCAGGAAGACTGAAGTTTAAATACAGCTTAGACACAGCTTTAAGAATAATGACCAATACTGTTCTTGATCATATTGCAGAGTAAACCACTTCAGTTTAAAAAGGGATCTTGTTTTTTGCTAACAGTTTCAGCAACTAAATAGGGAACTGGACATATCTCAGCTGCAAGCAAAACTCTTGTCCAAAAAAGCATTCTTAAATGCCTCTGAAATATCTACCTTGATTTTCCTTTACTGCTAACTTATAAATCAAATTGTAAGCATTCATTGGTCAGCAGTGTGATGACCAACCAATCTAGAAACATACAGACTAAGATAGTCCTACACCATAATAAGAAATGTAACGGTGATCACTTTATTAACAGAGCAAGAAAGTATCAACGATACTGGGTTTTGAGCAAGAATTTATTAACTTTTATCTGGATGGCTGTGTGGTTTCAGAAGAGGGCGTAAAAAGAACATTGACCCATACTCATAAGGGTAATCTATTTCAAAATGTTCTAGGAATAACTTCAATATAACTTTTTCACCATTATTTCCTGACCTTTAGACTTCCATTAACATATTGCTTAACTTACATTTATCTGTGTATCACATACTTACTTACAGCTTTAATGAAAAGATCAGTTTTTTACTGAAAGAGTTCCTCGTGTAGAATGTTTAATTTGGCCCAGCCTACAGAATGAGTTTAGGCCCTGCTAAAAAAGAACTCCTTCGTCCCTAACCCCTAACAACAGCACTCTAACCACTCATGACACAGTGTTTCTTGGAACACAGAGCTAAATGAGGTATAATTTCTGTTCTGCTGTCCCCAGAGCACGTAGGTTTACTGACACAATTTGACCTGTGAAGTAACAGCAGCTGCACTCATTCTTTCCTTGAAATCTTAATCAAGACTTATTTGAGCCACGAAGTTCAGGTTTACTACTGTACCTATTCTATTCGCAGTAATTTTTTCGCGACATAGTACAATTGGGTTTTCAAAAGACTGTCTTAACAGCATTCTCAGTACTTTGGATACTGCTACCAGTGTGAACATACTCTTCTGTTGGGCATAGCTTTTTAAGAATAATAAAAGCCTAATATTTCTAAGCAAGTCTTTTAAACCTTTGTAAAATTTGATCTTATTATTCAGGCTATTTTCACATAACAGCTTTAGTAATCAAACTCTCACCTGAAAAGGCAGCCAAGCCATTACTTCTTACAGAAGAGGTAGATGTACAAGATAGCTTAGGTCTCTTTGAATCACTGTCTCGCTGCTGGCTATGCAGTCTTGAGTATGCTCCCTGAGTTCTCTCAGACTCACCGTAACACCCAGATGTAAAATGAGAGGAAGATGACGTAGACTGAAATAACATTAAAAAAATAAAATTACAGACGCAGTATTTCTGATGTACTTACACTCAACAAAAGACTCACAAAAATAGTAAAGAACAACTTTGAGATGTAAAGTCTTTTTATTAAAAAAAAAAAGTAGGATCTACAATTGTGCTCTTGGTCATTATTCCCAGGTTTACTCAAGACAGTCCTACCAACAAAAGCCATTTTCTATTACGATCAGCATTACTTCTCCCTTATAGGTAGATGTAGCTTACAGGGAAAAAAAAGATATTCCTTACTTTTAAGATGCTATAAAGATCAACACATAGAGCTTTACAGATCTCCAAGGAAACATAGTTTTGCTGTGCAGAAATGGCCCAAACTGAACAGTTTCATTATTTTATTTAATAGTTTAACTAATCCAGTTTAATTTTTACCAAGCTAAAATATACTTTGCTAAGGAGTCAGCTCTAGCTTCTAGTAAGCTGTTTAGACCAGACATATTTTGATTATATTAAGCTCAAGTCCAACTGAAACAGTTCAGAGCAAAGAATGAGTACGAAAGAATTTTTGCAGTGAACAGCATTGAAATAAAACTTCTGAGAAACTAGTACTAAAAAAAAAAAATAAAATTGGGAGAGTCTATCAAGCCATTAGTCTGGTTACTTGCCGTCAAGGCATTCATTTTCTATTTGAATTTTTTTTAATTTTTGATATAAAACACTTGAGATCAATCAAAAAGCTCAACTGAGTTGTCTGTCCTCCCAGAAAGTATCGACAACCAAGTTCCTTTGAGGATCAACCAAATTAGAGCTAATGTTTTTGTTTTGTTATGTTTTTTAATAAGTTTGTGCCACTACTTGTTACTTTTTTAAACTAAGAAGTATTTAAGTATTTCTCTCATCACATCATGAAAGACAGATGGGGAGAGATGGAAATTAGCATCACAACCAAGTACAAAGCCAGGTTAACTTCCTTCATGAATCATCTGCTTAATATATAACTTATAAAATAACAAATTATTAAAATATAAGTGGAAGTTTCAGGGTGCCTTCTGCAACATTCACTTGCATTAGAACTTAATTTGAGAGAAAAATTAACCTTAATGGAAAAAAAAAAAAGTATTTTGGAAACTCTACAGCACCCTCTTAAGTAGAGATGTAGGCCACTTACAAGGACAAGACTCCGTTTGCATTTTGACTATGTAGAGACACCAACCATGACTTCCCCTGAATCCTCCCTCCCCTGACTTGGATAAGTGTGGTAAGAAAACAAACACCTATTTAAGGTGCAAGCACTCCCAAGTACCCAAACAACTTTCCGTCAAAAAGTGAGCAGAATTTTCACTTGTTTACTATCTTCCTGCCAACACTTTCACAGTTTTGTGCTTTTCCCACCTTAATAATTTTACTGCAATTGAAAGTGTTTTATTGTCACTCTACAGTGAGTAAGCACGTCAAAGAAACAGAATACTTTGTTTTGAGAGTTATGAAGGCACATTCTAGAGCCCTGTTCAGACAAGTTATTAAGGCCTTGGATCTCAGTCAGGTAACAGTTCAGCCTCAGGATATGAACTGATCCTCCACAACTCAGTTTTCTAAAGCAAGTCTCAAAAAGCATAAACATTGTGCTAACTCCTAAGCTGGTACCATCCAAAAAACATAACCCCTAGAAATACCTGATGGAACAAGTTGAGTATAAACAATATTAATTGTGATCTGTAGGACTATAACATCTATGAGATTCTAATCACCCCCTCCTTTTTTCTTTTGAAATGGATACTTGCAAAGCCACTCTCACTTGAATTTTTTTTTAGTTATTAGTATAACTAATATATATTATTATTATAATCCACAGAATAATGTCTTACTATCGGCATCTTCTTGCTTTCCCTCCATCTTGATTTAATAAGATGTACTTATCTAGAAACATTACACTGAGCCCTTGCTAGCAGGTTTTCAGATTGGGAAGGCTAAGGTAAAACCCTGAATTATTTCATTTTTATTTTCTTAAAAGTCTTACACATTAACAATTCTCACCAATCTGCTTCTGCTTCCCAAAAATCTTCCAGAATGTGGATGGTCAAGTGTCCCTGAGTAGCGAGTTGGAGAGGACGTTGTAAGCTTCCAAGGAGTTTCATGCGTGACTCTTTCTCCAATTCCCCAGTCTCTACTGGAGCTGTTCAATACACCGGATTCCTGAAGAACAACATACTTATCATACGCATCTCATAACTCAAAACGAACTCAATATCTGACCTGAATATTGAAAATGCAGGAAAGTGGAGGGAAACCTTTCATGAGAAACCTCATGAGATAACCAAGAAGAAATGAAATAGGCTTAAGAGAGAACTGCTGGCAAAAGGAAAGCTGCTTTTTTTTTTTTTTTCAAAATTACTTTCTAGTAATTATCAGTTTTATCTGTCCTCTCATTTGACCATGGACGACAAAGAGTCGAAGTGTAAGATTTGTGAGGCATCAGCCCAACTTAATTCTGCCCAGTTGCTGGAACACCTAAGGAAGGACCTCATTTTCAAGTGTTAAGTAAAAAAAAAAATAATAATCACACACACATTAAAAAAAACCAACCAATCTCCACGACAGCAGAAGCATCACAGCAAAAGTAGCTTTTTGGCTGCTAAAACAAGCTATCTGTCTTGTCATGGTCATCGTAATAATACAGGAATG
This sequence comes from Gallinago jamesoni, assembly GCA_025769975.1. Taxonomy (NCBI): domain Eukaryota; kingdom Metazoa; phylum Chordata; class Aves; order Charadriiformes; family Scolopacidae; genus Gallinago; species Gallinago jamesoni. The sequence continues at coordinate 6,605 of JAOQGH010000077.1, forward strand.
AGTAGGTGCAAAGAAGGGTGAAAAAGAAGAAAAAACATGTTTTATGCCTTCTAACACGTACTTATTTTTACATAAGGAGCATGATCTGTCCTAGCAAAATAGATGGGACATCAAATGTAAACTATGTCCTCAAGTTATTCTTCCTTAAGAAAAAACCAAAACCAACCACATAACACAGTATTGCAAATTACACAGTATCTTCTCATAGTCTTAAACACTTTCCTTTTATCATGGTTTAAGTAAGCTTTTTATTTCTCTGCAGAGTATTCTAATATTCAATCATTGTGCTATTGGTAGGGAAGGCTTGCATATTAGTCATTATTAACTCCCAATTACATTTCATGTAAGTAGCAAAATACATTTCCATTTTTCACTAGAAAATGGAAACTTTCGTGTTTCCAATCACTAACATTGAAGACCACCACAAAACAGGAAACAGCACGGGGTACAAAACCAGTTTGGGTTTAAGAAATAAGGTAAATATTTTAGTAGCTCATTTCAGACACAGTGCAAAGATATTGAATCCACAGTTTGATATGCATAACAAACTACTACTGTTTGACAAAACAGTCTTGCAAATAAACATTGCTTGCTGCATTACTTCAGAACAGAGTGCTCAAATTATGTGCAGTCTGATGTCTGCAGGGCAATGCCTGTAACTCTTCTTTTTGTGTTTTCTCTTCCAAGCCACTCAGGAGGCTTTAATCTTTACGCAGCTACACAGGCAAGTTTCTAATAACAAAACTGGGAACCACTTAACATAGAAATCTATCTACTTTTAAGAGAACTGAGAGGATGAGGTTCTACACTATGACTTTCACTGAATTTCAATGAACAGATGGTAAATAAAGAAAGACACTGCAACTTCATTTGATCCACAGAAAAATCATTACAATTAGCAAAATTAATAGAAATAACAGAAATCAAATCATTTATTATAACTAAGCAGAGTTTTTAAGTGACTATTTGTCCATCCTCTTTCTATGAGCTATTAATACTGCAACTATAATAGTTTCTGTTACTATTTCTTAGAAGTTGTAGCATTAGGATTTAAAAAGCTGAAGAAATATTCATGCTCATCATTCTCACAAGCAAAATTAAACCTGAAAATAAAGTATCAGTCAGTAAATTCTCTAATATTTCAAAGTCTCAGCAGGATTCATCAAGTTTCTAAATTATTTCACGTATGGATAATCCGCCCATGGGCACAAGACTACACAATTTAAAGACAAAAGTAAAGCTCTCTTAAAATGTTCTTAATACGAGCCATACCTGCGGACTTAACTGATCTTGAAATATTTGCCTTTGCTTTTTCTCCAGCCGTTAAGATTCTGAACATCTGAGAATTTCATCTTATTTTAAGTGTCTGGATCACCACAGTAAAGACCTTAACCCAAGAACAACACAGTCACACTAGCACAGCACTGAAAGCCAGTTCATGGAACTACACCATCTACTGATCTAATGCCAGCACAGCTTTTGGGAACTGTGGCATCTCAGCACTGTGCTTATTTCTTTCAAAGATGCCCCAAGGAAAAAAGAAGCAACACATTGGGTATAAAAAAAGTGGCTTTAAGAGAAAGTAGACAATCAGGCATGATGTCAGGAAAACTCAATTAAGTTGCTATATCTGAAAAAAAAAAAAAACAAAAAAAACCAAACCACAAAACCCACAAACAACCACCTAAAAACCTCAGCTTTCTTTCTTCCTTTAGTTCACCTTAAGACTATTTTAAAATCCTTTGTCAGAACTTAACAATTAAAGTATTACAAAAGGTATTCTATTTTTGGTGTCCATTTTCAGTAGCAGAGAAAGATGATCAGGAAAACAATCAAACCAATTTTAAACATTACAATTTGACCCCATTGCTCCTAAACTTTCACTTAATTTCTCATGAAATGGTTACAATATTGTATCATAAAGCATAGGAATTTTTCTCATACCATTACACTGATTTGATTTTTGCATTGCAATTCAACTAGAAACAGCACTATGTCACATGCATCAGATTAGTTTACAATTAACCTGCTTGTTATGCCTCCTCAGATGAGGAGAAGCTACTACCTGTACTGATCTCAAAAGCGTATGACATACGAGAATTCGTATCTATATGAAAAAAAAAAAGGAAAGTGGAAGGAGAACAAACCCAACAGACAGAAGCCTTATTTTTTTAGCCCTAGTCAAAACTGAATACTCAAAGTTCGACTGCTCTGTCTCCAAGAATTTTTGAGTTAAGCTATGGTCAAGTATGCTTTCTAGCTGCAGAAATTATTTTAGTATAAAAAGGCAAGTCTCCAAGTTCTCTTTCCTCTCTATACCCAAAGCACTACTGATAGTCATACATTTTCTTCTAAATGACAAATCTTTTAAATTATTTGGAACTGTAGTGGCTCTTAATATTTTAAGGTACGTTTCTGAATGGATTAACAAAGCAAAAGGGCTTGCCTGTTCCTGTTCCACTCCTATCTGACTGAACCTAATCTTATTTAGACTGTTTCTTCTTGCCCCAACCACTTGCAGTCTTAACCTGCAAGCAATAATGGAGTTTGCTCCTACCAGCTTTGCAAGTGCCAATGGTTAGTCAAGAGAGCGAGCTTCCCTATACTTTTATCGCTAAGCACCAGTCCTGTGTAAGAAACTCTCAGAGTACCTTCTATCAACTGGAGTGGAAAGAAGGGATACATCATTATCTTCTGCACAATTATTGCCTCCCCCCCCCCCCCCTTTTTACTAGAAAATGTTATAAAGACCATTCCTCAGATTAAAAGCACTTTGCTCAACAAGCAATAGTCAAAATACAACATGCGGTGCAGTAAGCACACTTCAGGTCATGTAATAAATGAACTAATGAAATAATGTAAAGCATGTTAAATTATAACACAAGAAAGTGTTAACACTTCATAACACCAGTTCTGCTCAAGACTCACTGTCTGATCCACAGCTTTCAGCATGATATCTAGACTGTGTGGGTTCATAAATCCCTACAAATGAGTAAGACTATCCGATTTGGTTTTACTGAGCAGCCAGTCAAACGTGTAGGAATCCAAAAAGAAAAAAAATGACTGAAGACTACCCTTAGACATACTCTGTAGCCTTTATGCTGATGAAGGCAAGCATGTTAGATATGACAAAATACAATGCATACACATGTACTTGTGCTAAAAATAATTAATGCTCTATTACCTATAAAACTGTTTCTAGAAAAGGCATTATATAATACAATGTCCCAGATGGCTTGTCAGCAGGGACCAAACCCATAGCCATTTTATCAAAAACTATGAACATTTAATCACGGACTTAAGTTTCTGCAGTTTCAAAGACCAAGATGAGCTTAGATTTCTGGGCCCAAAACTGAGGTGAGAACTGCTGACAGCAGCAGAAACAAAGTAAGATAATTCTGCCGAACAGCCACGTGCTGTTTCTGAGTGCCCAGTATTATTTCTGTAGTTTAATCTCTACTTCTCATAACACCCTAAGTGAAAATACCTGCCGAATGTGACTTATCCTTGATCATGGCTTTCCCCTCAAAGCAATTTGGTCAGTGTAACATGCTGCATGTGAAACAGCAAACACCTTTAGCCCGTAATGACTACGGCAGTGTGATGTAAGCCTAAAAGCCCCCTTCTTACCTTCAGAAAATGCAGAGAAAGTAGGCCCTGCACAGCAACTCTTAGAACTGCAACATATTCCTGTACTTTCTGCATCATCCACACATGAAGCGTAACCCCCTACATGCTTCAAAATTCAAACAAAATCCTCACCTCCCCTCAACAGAAAACCCCGTTTGCCCAGGTTTAATACTGCAGTGACTAGTGCCAAAACACACACATAGTGTCCAGATGCCCTTCATTCATCAAACAGCTGATTTTTAAAGGTGCCTCTACAAACAAAAGCAGGTAAAGATGCCAAACCTAGAACTACCAGTTGATACTGCAGAATACTGTCATTGGCCTGGTTATTAAATCCTCGCATTTTAGAGTAAGTCTTGGGGTTTGTTCACAAATACAGGGCCCTGGGCGGGATTTTTCCTTGGATTTTCCTTTTTGTTCATGTTTTAAGGTTTTTCTTGGTGAAAAACAGGTATTACATTAATTTATACTTTATGTAAAGAAACAAAATACATTACCTGGTATCCAGATTCTAATCTCCGGGAAGATTCTCTCACACTATATGCACCAGCTAAACTGTTTCCCGTCAATGTTCTAGATCCTAGTGAAGAGCTGGAGGCCTGAACAGATATCCTTCGAGGAATTCTTGAGGGTTTTGACTCCATTCTCTGTATCCTGTATAAGGACACGCTGATTACTTTTTCTTTTAGAAGCAGGGAACTACATGCAAAACATGCGCAAATCATTCTGAGTGTGTATCATGACTCATACATACAAAATTCACACAGCTCTTTGGTCCAACTGTGCATCAGTAAGATGGGGAACTCAGTTCTTACCCTAGTTTTGTAACCTCTTATTTACATCTCCTCCCATTCCATACTGGAGAATTAGAAACATAGCCCCTTTTACTATTCTTGTTATTATATTCCAAGTGTGACTCTGTAGCAGCACTAGTATTAACACAAGATGAGTCAAGGAAAGAGTCCTCATATTTCTTAAGTTCACATATTACTTTGCTAGTGAGCTGCATCTCAACACTTACAGAAACCACACTCAGACTTATTCTTCAGGATCAAAACTATGAAACCTCAACCTCTTGTGAGAAAAACCCACATTTGCAGTCTACCTGCCTCAAAGAAATATTAACTTCTCCAAAGACGACTCCCATGAAAATGAATGCATACAAGAGAGCACATGCTGTCTCACAGGTATATATAAAGTCACTATTGAGTCACTGAGTGTTTTTTTGCTCTTTTGGTATTTCTAGGCACTTCAAAAGAAATGCCGGTGCCTTTTCTGCATGAGAAGTGATCCTGTAGTCATTCCTGTCCTTGAGAAGATATCTTGATTTAACGTTGCTCAAAACCTCCCCACAGATAGCTGACACTAACATTCCCAGATTCTCCCTCCTCAGGATGGTACAGACAGAATCAGACCTCAAAACACAGCCAATAAATAAAAATACTTAAGAGAACTGCAGCATTCACAGTAGTGTGGTACAGGAAGAGTAGCATGATAACTAACAACATGATAACTAAAACCGACAGCCAAGAACTCCACTGGTACAAGATGATTTGCAGAAGTGACACTATCTGTTTTCTTTAACCACTTTTAATCCTGGCCTAACCTTCTGAGAATGGGAATAAGCTGTATTGGAAAAAAAAAAACCACAACAATATTATCAATCAGTACAGCACATTTGTTTTCCCACGTGTCAGCTATGCTCACCAGTAACACAGTCTGTGAAAAGCTGCTCCCTCAATCCTGAGGTATCTCATGTCTGGCTGCAATTTCAAGTTGAGTTCATATACTCAAGACTTTTAATCTTAGCTGGAAGTCATGCTGCGTTACATATTCTACCTGGTAACAGCTAGTTTGTACAGAACTCCATTGGCCTAACAGTTGGACAGCTGAGGTTAATTTCCTTAATGGAAGGTTTTTTTAAGCAGTGTTGTGGTGCATGGTAGCTGCTAGCTTTACAACACAGGTCACAGCATAGAATAGCCTAAATGCTTAATCTTGCAAGTAGGACTTCTTTTTTTAATTTGGAGAAAAAATTATTACATAAAGCATACTAAGTTTAAGTGAATGTTTACATTTGTGTACAGAAGAACTACTGGATTCTATTATGGAGAAGCACACCAGCTTCTAGACCATGCTTCACCACACATCAGCAACCCACTCTGGCTATTGCCAAAGACATCACCAGAAAACAAGACCAGTTCAGGCATCTGAAATTATCATTCGCCTAACTGTGGATTAGGAACCTGAAATCATAAATTTGTTAAGTTTCCCAGCTCATATTTAAACCCCTAAGTAAATATTGAGCAAATCTATGCAATTCTCAAAGCTGCAAACACAACTGTATCAGTAAGAGTGTTCTAAGCAATGTTCCACAATATAGAAGAACACTGTCAATCAGGGAAGTTTGAAAGAAATTCAGCAAGGACAAATCAATCTAACCTACACACTTCAAGTGGATCGTTTGTGCAATAAAATTTAACAATCATATTTGTAACATTAGGTAAGGCAGAGTAATGATGGTTAATTTAAGCTGTAGAGTAATCTGCCATGATGTTCATTGCAAGTTTAGTACTTGTCTGAAGCTGCACCAAGTGTGAAAAAGCGACTATTCCAAGTGGCAAACTGCGAAGCTAAATTAGGGTGACAATAACAGACTCATGTGTATGGTGGACAGGACAGTTGTAGGCCTTGATGAGATCTGACATCCAAAGCGCTGTTTATCTACATTTTACCCTGATACAAACCGTAAGGAACAGACACACAGAATAATGAATCCCATCCTGTGCTAATAAGTACTTGACAAAGAGGGCCAGCATTATCACTTTCATTATGGATCATTCTGTTTCTGGATCACTTTGCTTCAAATATATGTGTAAACAGATGAATTAAATAACACAGACCGAAGTCAGACACAGACAGATGCAGAATAAACAAGGATTCTAGAAGAAGGGATGGAAGCTCCTATCAGTAGAAAGCAATGTCCAGATGAACAGGGGGAAGAGACAGAAGCCTAAGAACTTCAAGACTATATTAGAGATCGTCTACAAGTAATAAAATTGCTTATGCGCTATCCACAAAACAGACAAAATAGTAACATCCACATAGGAAAGGACTGGGTGGAAGACTGTGGACACCAGATCTAACTATCTCTAGAAGCTGAAATCAAGATTGAGTCCAACATTAGCAAATTGCTTCTACAAAAATACATTAAAAGGTACAAGACTAATTTTCCCCTCCAGCAGTACTCCCAAAAAGATAATGTTATCTATCAGTTTCATCTTGTAAATTAGCACAGGTTGTGATTTCAACCTATGTATGTCTGGATGATACTGTCTATGTAATATTTTCTTTTGCCAAGTAAATATATCTTGCAGAAACTATACACAAAAAATGCGTTAAAACAAGATAAAGTCAGTATGTTAGAAAATTATGATTACTTTCTTTAATACAACTGTACATTTTATCTGCAGTCCTGGCCTCAGCCAGCAAATGAGAAGGATCTGCTATAAAAATGAATCAGAGTTGTGTAAGAACAGACATGTGACAAGAAGATCTCTGCCTTGTTTGATGCAGAGGTGGAAAGGTACTGGGAAAAAAAGGCTTTATTTATGGTCTAGGCAAAGAACTTCTGCTTGAAGAAACTGGATTTTATCTTTGCCTTTCAAAAAAGGTTCGGTGGCATTAAGCATGTGATTCAATTATCATTTTTTAACAACCTCTACACAAGAACTCTTCAATTTCTGGGCACCCATCATAACATTTACTTGAAATCGAACTAGCAGAAATCATGAAAGCATCTATATGCAACTCAAGTCAAGAGAGACTGACTTGAATATATTAGATAGATAAAACTAGACACTAGGTATTTCAACTTTGGTAACCAACACTAGTAAGAAGTCTTCTCGTTTCTTTGGGGATTTTTTCTTTTTGTCCAGAGTTCTTTGAAAACCATTTTAAGCACTGTACCTTGGAATGCTGAGAAGCAACCATCTTCATGGTTGGCTTGAACATACACAATACACATATAAGGCTCATGCTGATCATGGTACCGCAAAGAGGTGGTCAAGGTAAACGTGCTAAGCTACCACAAAACACAGGATAGAGCAAGGCAGCGGTCTCATAATAAATAAAAAAAAGTAATCATTTTATTAAAGCCACATGACTTATCCTATAAAACCACAGTATTCCCCTTGCAGACATTTCAGAATGAGAATGGATCCCTTTTATAGTACTGGCATTTTACAGGTTATTAAATGAGCACAAAGACACTCAAATTAAAACCTTGAACATTTTGTTTACCCACACAGGAATTCAACAAATCCCAAGGGCTAATTAACATGCTGTAATAAGTTCTATAATGACAAAGTAGTCACCTCAATTTACACTGAAGGTAGTGAGGCCAAAAAATACTTAAGTGACTTCACTGAGGAACAAATTAAAAAACAAACAAAAACCCCAAACAAACAAAAAAACCCCAACCTGATTTAAAAGCCTGTTGTTTCCAAGAAGGAAAGGAAAACCTTACTCAAATATGATACCTGCACTGTTCTTAACCTCAACACGCTATCCTGGAAAAACAGACTTCTGGCTTCTCCATCATTTTGACTCTACTCACACTGATATCCAACAGCAGAGAGATGAGAAAGGAAACAGCAGGGTGAGAAGACTCTTCTCATCAAAGCAACACATTTCATCAGCTCATGCCATGTTACACAACTTAGCAATCAAAACCTCATGGAAAAATCTGGAAACAATGCTTGTCTCCTGGAATAAGGGATACATGTGATGCCTCTCAAGATCTGGTAAGAAAACAAGTTCTGAAATCAAACTTTAAAAGTTGTACCTGGGAAGCAGATGGCCAACTTGTAACAGGAGGTGGAGATGAACAGCCTATTTTGAGTATACAGCTCAGATGTCCTACCCTTGTTGATCTGTCACCTCTCCAACTACATTATAAACGGTTAACTAGACCTAACTTAGCCATGGATAGAGATAACAAGAGATGTAAGATCCAACGGGCCTTTGCGGGAAAGCTGTGTAATCTCAAAAAGTAAAAATAACACAAACAGCAAATATTTCAAATTAAAACTTCTCACTCCTCCCTTCTGCCCTGACCCCCCTCAACTGAGAAATGAGGGGCAACTTGAGGCAGTCATGTCTACCAGTATGGAAAGCCTTTGACAGCTTCCATGCTTCTTCTACTAACTAACTATATCGATCTTCTACCCTCAGAAAGAAACACACGCTTCACTCTCAGCTCCAAAATTCAACTTCTGTATTTTGGAACTATGCGGTGACACTTCTACCTGAGACTCAAGCTTTTACATCTACAGGTTTTTGCATGGTTTGATGCACAGCTGTTCCCAAGACTCTCTCCTTATCATCACGTGTCTTCCTCGGTGTTTACTCACAATCATGTTTTTATGACAAAGAAGATGCAGTTCAGGGGCAATTCTCTCAGTCTCCGCAATTCTTTGTTTGGGCTATTTTGTCAACCTTCAATCAAAGAAGGCTGACAAAAACCTCAACAGCCTCTCAAGCGTCCCATGAATAAAGGAAACGTTTACAAACGCCGTTCGTCTGCCTACGCAGAAGCAGCCGGTACCATGGCGCTGGGCTGTCCCCCAGACGGGAGCCAGCAGGCTCGGAGCAGCGGGTGCTGAGCAGAACCGCTAAAGAGGACACCGTGCCCTCCTCTCCGGACCCGGCCAGGAAGGTTTCCACCCGGCCAGAAGCTCAGGGCCGCGCCACGCTCCAAGCTAAGGCCAACCCGGGGCTCTCGCCAGGCCGAAGGGCAGCGCCGGCCTCTATCCCGGCCCGCCGGGCAGCGCCTCCTCCTCCGGAGGGAAGGGATGGGGGCAGCGGGTGTCACACAGCTCCGCTGCCCACGGAGGCCGTCAGAAGTGCTCGGCAGAGGAAAGGGTGGAGGGGCCAAGCACCAGCCCCAAGACAAAATGGTTCCCCCCCGGCTCCGCACACAGGCGCGGGCTGGGCCGTGCGGAGACATCTTCCCCTCCTCGACACCGCAAGCAGCCTGTACTCACCCTCACGACACGGGCATTCAGGTGTGGAGGTGTCACCGAGAGGGACCACGTAGAACGGGACCCAGGGGCTGCCGCTCCGAGCCCGCCGCTCCCTGAACACAATGGCGACCGCGGCGAGCCCGCACGGCTGTCAATCACCGCTCGCGCCCCGCCCATGCCCAGCTCTCGCGAGAACTGCGGCGGGAAGAGCTGGGGGGCGGCCGTGTGGCCCGGAGGCGCGTGGTGGGGGCGGGGGGGTGGCGGGCGGTGGCTCCTTTCGGTTGCAGAGAGGTCAGAATTGACGGCACTCTGTAGAGTGAACACGGCCTGGAAAATCCTCACGTTAAAAGACAGAACCGCTTTTCTTTTTGTGGAGAAACATGCCAAAAGCCACATGTTGAATCGACTTCCTACGTTCAGCCTTGAAACTGCAAGCAGAGGTTTTGAGTTTTCTTCCTATGCTTCATACCCTTCCTAGTTCTGCTGTTGATTTATAAATAATCACTGTTCCGGGAACAGGGAGCCGGGGCCTGGTCTGGGTTCCTTGGGGACGGGGCGATATTGGGAAAAGCTCCCCCAAAGCAATGGAAATGCCATTCACTGTAATTGTATTCAGATTTCAGTTTTGTCCTCTTGAAAGCAAGACTTTAGCAGATATTTTTACCCAAGGGGAAGATTTTCCGTGACTTAGGAAGTCAGGAGATAATCTTACTAAATTCTGAAAATGGTAAGCTTTCGCAAAATCTCTGTCAATCCTAAACACATGATGGTTTTCAGTGTCCATGCCCACTGCAGAGTATAGCAGAGACCTCATGCTCTTGTGTTTGCTGGACCAGGCTCTTCAGGAGACCTGCTGTGTCTAGGGAGTCAGGGCTGCTTCCCACTGCTGCCACAGTGTTTTGTTGATCCAATATCCATCTGTCATCGGTCTATAGCAGGGCTTTCCCGAATGCCAGTATCACAGTGAGTGCCCTCGATCGCATTGTTGCAAGTCAGATAAAGGCTTGTACAATAGTAGCAGTCTGGCCATTCCCTAAGGAAGGAAAAAAGAAAAAAAAACAACAACTCCAAAACCCAGAAAACAGGAGCAGCCACCCTGGCACAGGGCTGTAACACACACAAATTTAATGCATGCATGCCTAATTGCTCTGACAGATCTGGGACACGTGCAAGACCAGCCAGGCTGGTTAGAAACTAGCCAGGTGGCATCTCTAAATTACAGGACAGTCCTATGTTTAGCAATATCCTTGATTCTGTTTCTCATTCGTGCTTTTCCATGTGTTTGGGTTGTGACGGGATATGTTCACTGACTCTCTTGCATACGGAAACAGTGGGCAAAGTATTAGTGAACTGGAGATGAGGACCAAGGGCTGGGAAGAGGCATAACCAGAGAGGGAAGCAATTGAACAAAAACTGGTAGGAGAGAAAGGCTGGAGGCTTTTTGCTGATGTGCATGTTGCCCAAAGCAATGCTTCTTGGGCTTGGAAAAACCTTGTCTATAGCAGCCAGAAGGAGGCTGCTGCCCCTGACAATACCATTTATTTGGCATATCTGTCTCCAGGGAAAGAGGATAGCTGAGAATGGACTTTATGAATCATTCCAGCAGTGGTGGCTGCCCTTTTTCCTGGTTAGCAAACAGGAACACTTCATCATGTCCTTTATCCGTATCAAGAATATGGAAATATGCAGATTCAAATCAGATTATTAAAATTATTCAGATTACTCAAAGACAGGTTGGACAGGGCATGGAGCAACCTGGTCTGGTGGGAGTTGTCCCTGACCAGGGCAGGGGGGTGGAATAAGATGATCTTGAAGGTCCCTTCCAACCCAAACCATTCCATAATTCTTTTAACAGAGTTACTATCCCTAACTGCCCATTCTTAAATCCTCTCACAAACACTGCTTTTCCACAAATGACTGAACTTTTAATAGAGTATGTCCTTAACTTCAGTAGATCTTCAGTCTGAAATTTTCAGATGATCTTAAATCTGTGTTGTCAGTTGCCTAGTTTTAATCTTATCCATGTTAGTAAGTCATTCTTAAGTAAAATTCACTTCTAATAACCATCTGGAGATAAACATTATAAGGAGTTTTAATAACATTTCTGGCCAGACTGCAAGAATTTTAGTAGAGAGCACAAATTTTAATATTTTTTTTTAATGCAGTTTAGATTGCATCTTAAATATTCATTTGTTATTAAGGCAATATCCTAGGAATTTTGACCTTCTCCTTTCAGTGAGAAAAGGCAACAAGTAGATCCCAAATCAAGACAAGGTTTTTGGATGTGGCATGTCGTCACGTAGGTGGTCCCATTCTATCTAACCATTCACGTTGGAAAGCTGGGCACAGGCAGGAGGAAGACCTCCATGGACAGCAGATATTGTGTCCTAGAAAAAGGAAAATGCATTCTTGAGTCACACATCAGTCCATTCAACAAATACTATGAAACACAATTTTTGGAATACACCACCTGCTCTGTGTGCACAGTTTAGACTGCAGAAAAGGAATAGGCTGAAGAACTTGCAGACAGACAAAACCAGGGCAATAACCAGGGCAATCTCAAATCATCCTTTTACTGTGCTTTTTTTTCTACATTAAAGAGTTACTTTAGGTCATATGTGGATTTGTTCTTTTTATTGTATCAGCTAAAACAAGTACTATGGAGCTAGTCCCTACAGTTGACTCTATACAGTTTCTAAGGGCCACCTTCAATTGGTTTAACCGTTGCCTTTTCTTCTTTGTGTAGACTTTAGCAGCAGGCTGTTGTGAGCATGATGCTTAATACATTATAGGTTCCCTGGTTTCCAGGCTCCCGGGAGGAGATGTGGGACTTGCTAAACAATAAGGCAGCACCATATAAGTAGGTTTAGAACACGTCACAGAGGAGGGAAAACTGGGATGTCAGGAAAAGTAGAGTTCATGTCAGATCATCTATGGTAAACATTGCACAGAGAAAATTTCTGAAAGAGGACAGTGAACTTGAAAGTTGTCCTCAGAGGACAAATCAAAATCATGGTCCACAACTTAAACAAATCTTGTAAGTATTGTGACTATGAAAGGCTCATTTTAACCATCCAAATTGCAGAGTACGCAGTTGTGACATGAAAAAAGAAAAAAAAAATATTGCAGAGACAAAATAATTTAGAACAGATAAAGCCTTAAAGAAATGACTGTAATACGGCAAGTGAGAAAAATTGCATAATAAACTAAATTAAAATAAATTATAAAAATATATGTCCAGCCTTTATAAAGCAGGCATTTCGAACAGTAATTTTTTAAGGCAAGGTCAAAATTACTGCTCTTAAACTTTTTGGTATGGAAAAATGATTTAAATAAATCTGATTTTGATATGGGAAGCTTTGAAACTAAAACACTTTTTAACTTTATTGAAATCAAACTTAAATAATTTTGACCCTTACAGATCCCAGTTTTGTGAGATAAAACACTGCAGTGCACACCCATTTTAAAAAGGTTTTCTTCTTCTTGTTACTTTACTTTATACATCTGTATTTCCTTTCCAGTATACAGAAAAAAATCATTGTCCAGTGTTCCTGATAATTAATATTTTTTTTAAGCATAAAAATATTTACTTCATTCTGCTACCAATTTATTTTAATCAAGAAGGTTTTACGTGCCTCCTGAATTATATATGTTCTTGCCTTAAAAGAGTGCAAAGTAGAAGGCAGTGAAACCATATTAATAGGTTAAATTTGTCAGGTAATAATACTTTGGGCAGACAGATCAAGAGTACCCCTATCTTCTTTTAAACCTTTAAATAAATCTATACTACAGATATATTTTGCAAGCTAAAAGAATGCATCTTAAAAAGTACAGAAATATCTTACAATTATTAAAAATTGGTTTTGTATTATAAAGGCGGTTACTTCTTTGTTTTTTACTGTAGCTACTATTTCTGGAATTCTAATATTATAAAAAGTGTGGATGTTTTAAAATCTTTGTTTAAAGTCTACTTCCTTCAACCGCATACTCCAAGTCAGGAAGAAGTCTAAAACTTTATGAGGCACAGAATTCAACTTATAGTAATGTTTCATTACCAAGGAGCTGGTTTGAACTAAAAACTGATCAAAATGTGTCTGTTGGTTGGTCTTCTCAGAATACCTATATTCTCTTTCATTCCTTTCTGTGGAGAAACTGATCTTCTTTCTAAAGCCAAGGCAAATATTGAACAGGGATACATAAACTTTAAACAAAAAAAATAATTCACAACTAACATATTCTTCAGCAGACAACAAGAACCATAACTACCTTGCCCCTTCCCAATAGCTTTTATTGTATGCTTAAAAAAAAAAAAAAGTGTATACGTATACAAAGTATACAAATATCCTAATAAATAGGAAGAATTCTTCATCTGAAATCACATACATGGATTGATTCACATTTTTTAATACATGAAGCTAATAGTGAAAGGTCACAAAACATTTTAGAGAAAACAGAATTATTTAGACATCAATATTCTCTTCCATCTTCTTATCCAGGATGGTGTCTTCTGTTAGGGACAGTGCTTGCAGATTTGAGAATACCTGATCTCTGCAGGTACAGAAAAACCCATGTGGCAGTTAATTTCTATTGCTTAATCCAGGCTAGAGCAGTGCAAATGACTCCTTTGAAGATGAAAAGGTCTTTGCTTATTGTCATTTAGTAAGAAATTTTTGCTACTGAAAGCTTAGGAAAACTTGGACAGCCTTAAGAGATCTTTCTATGTCCCTAAATTATACAAATCAAATAATTGCATAAAACCAATGCATATATATAAATAAACATATGGGATTAAAAAAAAAGGTTTTGAACAAGCATAAGAGCAATAAAAGATTTTATCAAAATCTATCTGAGCTCTCTTACTGAAGACAGTATGCAAGCAGGGTGGGGAGCACAATATATTTAACTACTGTGTTGATGAGAATGAACTGGAATCCAGGAACAACATAATTATTGTTATTGTGTTATTGTGACTAATTTAGTGTTAAAGCAGAGAAGGAAATGGGAGAAGCAAAGCCTTAGGAATTACTAGTTGGCATGTACACACGACAAGGCAATCATTGTGCTTTTCCTGTAATTGAAACACAGGCAGTAGAGTTGTCTCTCTCTCTATCCCTCTCAAAATAACTGCTTGAATTTATTTATTTTCTTTAATTTATATTATGTCTACCATTTTTATAGGTAGGAACAAATGACTATGAACAGAAGACATTTTCAACTCTTGGTGAAACTACACCTCTCTGTTGCTCTTGCTGTATGGCTGAAAAGATTCATACGCCTTTCATGAGGTTCAACAAAGTCAAAAAGTACAATTGTGTTTTGCTGTGCACTCCACAAGACCAGACTAAATATCTTCTTCTTGTGCCTAACACAAATGAGAAAATAAATATCACAAAGATTTGACTTAATAAATCAAGCGTAGGGTTAGGAACACCGCCCGGGCTCAAACTGTTATATGTACCAGAATCATAGAATCATAGAATTGTCCAGGTTGGAAGGGACCTTAAAGATCATCTAGTCCAACCATCGACCTAACCCTGACAAAAATCACTAAACCATGTTCCTAAGGACTACGTCAACCCGTCTTTTGAACACCTCCAGGGATGGTGCCTCAACCCCTTCCCTGGGCAGCCTATTGCAACACCCCCAGGTCCTTTTCCACCAGGCAGCTTTCCAGCCATTCTTCCCAAGATTTTCACTAATGTTTCAAAATCTGACAGCTCTAATTTTTCAAGTGAACGGATGTGAAAAAGGCTCTAAAAAGCATGTATTTGACTAAGCCATATTTTCTGTTATTGTTGCTGTTATCTTTCTAGCATTAGGTTGTCCCATCTAAATGGTAAAAACTTGGTGTGCGTATTACCTTTTATATTATATTTGTGCTATACCCATGACAGTAGAGCCATGATGTTGTCATCAATACAAAGAAATACTTGGAAGGAAACTGGTGAAGTGGCCACCATCTCATCTGCTATTTATTCTCTGCCCCGCACCAAGCATATCTTCTTTTCTGGGATGGGAGGAAGGTCTGGTGGATCTGGCTAAGTACGTCCTTTCAGGATTTCTGGAAGTGCATTTGCCTGTGGAAAAGCTGCTCAGTTGCTTCCTGCGCCCTGATTTTCTTCTGCTTTACAGCACCGATGTGGTAGATAAAAGTAATGTAGTTCTTAAAAAATACATAAATCTTGATCTAAAACAAAAGGGTACATAAATACAACAAAGTTCTAGTTAGAGTTAACCTGGTTACAAGTGATTTGCACTCAAAAAACAAGCCGTATTTTCTATTGTGTCTATTCTATACCAGCTTCAGATAAAGAAATTGAGGGAGAAAAGAAAAGGATTTTGTTTTGACCAAGGATGGGGAGCCACCAGTCAGCAGAAATGCCAGGGGGAAAGAGAGGAGATACCTTACACATTTGGTGTAAGGTGTTCTTGGAGTTTTTTATCTGGGAGGGCCATGTGGGGCTGCGACAACGTATCCTCAGCTTTGCCTCCCCGAGAGGATGGGAAATAATGAGGACAACACAGACAATGCTGAAAACGGATCAGGGAGTAAAGATGCTCCTTGACTCCACAGGATATTGGAAAACTGGGGCATTTTTGTTGCCTTTTGTTGATTTTGTCACTGGTGTGATGACAGGCACTATTGGTGCCCCACAGACTGTGACACTGGAGACTCACAATGTTTGAGGGAAGAGACCAGACTTGCAGCCCAGAGCTGTACATGGGACACAGGGGGTGACACACACCTTTAGTCTGCTTTTTTATGATGATTCATGATTTTATCCTCACAGACAAGCTGATGCTACAAAATACCTTTTCTTTCTCATGTGCCATTAAAGGTCAAGCAAGAACACAACTGGTCTTCATGTTCCATGTTTTTTTTTCAGAGAATGTGCTATAGGGAAGTCACCTGAAGCAGGTTTCTGCATTCATCTAGTTTGAATGAACTCGGGAATCTCAAACAGCACACAGTGCTTCCAGCCGTGGACTCCTGCGTGTGGTCCCAGCAAGCAGGTCCAGCTTTTCCTTCTGCACTCTCCTGATCTCGGAGAGCAGGAATCACACTGAGCTGTTCTGACCTCCACAGAAATGCTCTCATTTCTGCTATTGTAGGCTGACATTCAGGATCTGCTTTTTGCTGCTACTTTATGTGAGGTCAATATAATCTGCTTGTATTTAGCAGCAGAAAAAAAAATGGTTCACACTAAAGAACCCTACAATATTTTTATACTTTATAAGATCTCTATTTTCTGCACTCATTGGTCTTTGGGAGAGTGCTCAGTTTTGCTGTTCCTTTCCACAATCCCACACTCCCTCATCAGAGCCCAAAGCCGTGGGCTCTTGCATGACTACTAAAAGAAATGTAAGGGGGAGGGAGCTAGGTGAGGGCGTGTGTTGGAAAGGGTGTTTATGAGTAAGTCACGGGTGTCAATACTTATGGTGAGTAATGAATGGGAAATACTAAGGGACAGCATACCTGGGCAATTGCATTCCACATTACCTGTCATGACTGGTAAAGCCCAGTCTGCTTTGCATGTGAGCAGAGCTATACTTTCATCTGTTTCTAAGAACGAGTATGACTTAAATAAAAATGCAATGTGTGTTCTAGCCCTGGCCCAATTTGGCATAGCATGCTGCAGGGCTGGCCTGATAGTTTTGATCAAAAGCAGCATCCAGCACATGTTCCCATGGGCACACAGTAATAATGGACCTGACACTACTGTCTGCCAGAGCCCATCGTGGGCACCAGCTTCTTGGCAAGGACATGGTCTTACCAAGAGGAGCTGCCAGTCTGTGTGAACGTTGTCTCTGTATATGGTGTTATACAAGGATGTCAGGTAGCTCTGTCCCACCACTTGCAAGCTCACAATCCATTTAATTGGAGTTACAAGGACAGAAATATAGGAGTTGGCTCTACATCTATATTAATGGTGTTCCAGCTGTACTGTTCTTAATAGTTCATAGAATCATAGAATCGTCCAGGTTGGAAGGGACCTTAAAGACCATCTAGTACAACCATCAACCTAACTCTGACAGAAAAATAAATAAGAAATACGAAATAAAAATCACTAAACCATATTCCTGAGGACTATGTCAACCTGTCTTTTGAACACCTCCAGGGATGGTGCCTCAACCGCTTCCCTGGGCAGCCCATTCAAATGCTTGATAACCCTTTTGGTGAAGAAATGTTTCCTAATATCCAATCTAAATCTCCCCTGGTGCCACTTGAGGCCATTCCCCCTTGTCCTGTCTCCTGTGACTTGGGAGAAGAGACTGACCTCCCCCTCTCTACACCTCCCCTCAGGTAGTTATAAAGCGCGATAAAGTCTCCCCTCAGCCTCCTCTTCTCCAGACTGAACACCCCCAGCTCCCTCAGCCTCTCCTCACAAGACTTACTCTCCAGACCCCTCACCAGCTTCGTTGCCCTTCTCTGGACCCGCTCCAGCAAGGTCTTTTTTGTGGTAGGGGGCCCAAAACTGGACATAGCACTCCAGGTGGGGTCTCACCAGTGCCAAGTACAGGGGAATGATCACCTCTCGGGTCCTACTCACCACACTGTTCTTGATCCAGGCCAGGATGCCGTTGGCCTTTTTGGCCACCTGGGCACACTGCTGGCTCATGTTCGGCCCACAGGTGACCAACACCCCCAGGTCCTTTTCTGCCAGGCAGCTCTCCAGCCATTCTTCCCCAAGCCTGTAGCGCTGCCTGGGGTTGTTGTGGCCCAAGTGCAGGACCCAGCACTTGGCCTTATTGAACCTCATCCTGTTGGTCACCCCGGATATGGATAAGGCTGAGCTACTGAACCACTTCTTTGCCTCAGTCTTCACCGGCAAGGGCTTAAACCCAAACACTGCCCAAGTCACGGAAGGCAAGAACAGGGGCTCTGCAAATGAAGAACTGCCCACAGTACGAGAAGACCAGGTTCAAGATCTCTTGGTGCATAAGTCTGATGAAATCCATCCACGGGTCCTGAGGGAGATGGCAGATGAAGTTGCTAAGCCGCTTTCCATCATATTTGAGAAATCGTGGCAAACTGGCAAAGTTCCCGCTGACTGGAAAAAGGGGAACATAACTCCAATATTCACAAAAAAACCCAAAGAAGACCAGGGGAACTACAGACCAGTCAGTCTCACCTCTGTGCCTGGCAAGATCATGGAGCAGATCCCCCTGGAATCTCTGCAAAGGCACACAGAAAATAAGGAGGTGATTGGAGACAGCCAGCATGGCTTCACCAAGGGCAAATCGTGCCTGACAAATTTGGTGGCCTTTTACGATACTGCCACATACATACACACACATACATACACACATTACCAGCAACATCTCTTGCTCTCCATTTTATACAGTGAGGGGATGTTCTTGGAGATTTGTCCTTGAAGTAAGTATGGACTTGAAGTAAGTATTGCTAAGAAGTGAAGAGGCTCAATCTGAAATAGGGAGGATCTAGTTCTGGGTGAGTAGTCGTGGGAAAGGACTTTGAGTGCAGTTAGGACTGCACTTGTGTCCCTTGTTAGGACACAAGAATAGCCATATTAGGCTGATGAAGGGTCAACTCAGTGTGGTATCTCATCTCAAATAATGGCTGTTGGACACATCTGGCATAGAGTAGAAGAACAGGGCAAGCACACTGTGAAACTTTCCTCTGTTTCACCAATCCCAGATTTCAGCAATTCGGACATAATACCCATATTTTCAACAGCCTTTGATGGATCATCATTTTACTTAATTGGGTTTTGGAACTTTGGATATTTTTATACATCCTGTACCAGTAATTCCAGAATTTAGCTTTTTGCTGTGAAAAAAAACCCCAAACATCCTCTTGTTGTTGGTTTAGAACATGCTACCTGATAATTTAATTTGATACTTCCTAATTCTTCCAGTAACAGCAAATAATTGTTTCCTTTTGAAGCTCTGACTTTATAGATGCCTATCATCTTGACTTTTAAGTATTGCCTTTTCTGAGTTTTCAAGATTCTAGTCCATTTTTCAATCCTTAAGGTCTTCTATAACTTTGAACATCCTTTCTTTTCATTTTTGGGTCCTGCCATATCTTTTTGATGGGAGCAGCTGGAACATAACTGATTGTTCAGGATGTGGGCACACCATGGATTAACAGTGGTTTAGTTGGTGCTTTCACTTTTGTAGTGTATTCGCTTTCTAAGCATAGGGTTTTAAATCACTACTTGGGTTTTAGATCACTACAGAGCTCAAAGAAGTACAGGCGGAACAAATTCCATGCTGCTTCCCAGGAGGGCTGCACGGTGCCTCCTCTGTTAGCTGGATTCTAAAGCAAACCAGAGAAACTGCCCGTCGCTGTACCTTGTGTTACTCCCACAGTCTCGCTACATATCTGCTATTAGCTTGTACCGGGTTTATGTGGCAGGGTTTAGCAGCAGAGGTGGCAGCTGTGAGAAGACACCAGGAGCTGTCCCCATGACTGGCAGAGACAGTTCCAGCTGGCTCCAGGGCAGACTCTCCGCTGGCCAAAGCTGAGCCCATCAGCGATGCCTGTGGTGTCTCTGGGATAACATATTTAAGAAAGGTTGGAAACAAGATACTGCCCCAGGTGTACTCATCTTCTGACCCTGTATAAGCAGACTTGTGTGTTTATTCACGTTCTTCGAATGTGCCACAAGTAGGAAAGGTGGAAAGGAAACTAAATCTGCCAATTACATGGTTGTTCCTTTTTTGCAGTGTGAGTTTGACAGCTCTACTGGCAAGATGGCTCGACATTAACCTGAGGAGATATCTACTATTTAGAATAGGTAATTGCTTGACAGAAGCAGAGTTAGAGAGGAAACTGTCAGCTGCCACGTAGCAAATATCTTTACTATTTTCACTATGTCTGAGGTTGTATGGCTGTTGGAGACTTCAGTACAAAAAGCTGAAAACACCAAGCTATGAAACAACCTCATGACATAGTGAACTCAGAAATCCAACTAATTTTGCTCAGGGCCCTGTCTAGAAACATTTAGGTGCTGAAGTGGAATTTAATTTTGTACTTCTGGAGGTAGGACTCAGAAAAGCCAAAACAAAACAAAAAATCTAACCTCTTGTGTCTGTCTGTAGGCGACCATGTTTTTTCCACTGTTTTTTTGTAGGCACTTGCTGTTCTGCTACTGTAAGTAGCTAAAGACACCGCCACAGATCTTCAAAGTCTCTTTGCGTGCACAAAATAGGCATCTTTAAGTCCTTTAATAACAGAGATTTGATACCTTAACTAGCACACAGACAATACAGTCAGCATAGAGTATATCAGCAATTTAATTCAGCTGGAGGGAGAGGTAGTGATCTCCACTGCTTCCAAAATAGCCACACAATTAGCTAACTTTATTACTGCTATGCATGTGCCGCTAAATAAACCTGAATCTTTCTGCCTGTAAGGAAACTAAATCAGAACCTATCATTAGTGATATATGGCTTTTCATCCAAGGCAAGCTTGTCTGAAAATTTGCAAGTCTGAAACAACTTAATTATAGAATCATAGAATGGTTTGGGTTGGAAGGGACCTTAAAGAGCATCCAGTGCCACCCCCTGCCCTGGGCAGCAACACCAGGTTGCTCCAAGCCCCCTCCAACCTGGCCTTGAACCCCTCCAGGGATGGGGCAGCCACAGCTTCTCGGGGCACCCTCACAGTAAAGGCTCCCATTCCCTGCCTTCACCTTCTGTGACTTGGGCCATGTGGCTAGAGCATTTGCTAGTAAAGTCCAAGGCAAAAAAGTTGTTGAGTGCCTCAACCATCTCCATACCCCGGGTAACCAGGGTTCCCATTTCCTTCTGGAAAGAACCTACATTTTCCCTCATGTTCCTTTTATCACCGATGTACCTGTAGGTGGTTTTCTTGTTGCCCTTGATGTTCCTGGCCAGATTTCATTCTACCTGGGCTTTTGCTTTCCTAACCTGATCCATGGCTGCTCAGATAATTTCTCTGTATTCCTCACAGGGTACCTGTCCTTGCTTCCACCCTCTGTAGGCTTCCTTTTTGAGTCTGAGTTTGTCCAGAAGCTCTTTGTTCATCCATGCAGGCCTCCTGGCTTTTTTGCCTCACTTTCCCTTTGTTGGGATGCATCACTCCTGAGCTTGGAGGAAGTGGTCCTTGAATATTAGCCAGTTTTCTTGGGCTCCTCTTCCCTCCAGGGCTTTATCCCATGGTACTCCGCCAAGCAGGTCCCTGAAGATGCCAAAGTCCACTCTCCTGAAGTCCAGGGTAGTGAGCTTGCTGTGCACCATCTTCACTGTCCTAAGGATCTTGAACTCCACCAGTTCATGGTCACTGCAGCCATGACTGCCCTTGAGCTTCACATTCCCCACCAGCCCCTCCTGGCTGGTGAGAACAAGGTCCAGCATGGCACCTCTCCTTGTTGGCTCCTCTGTCACTTGAAGAAGGAAGATATCATCAGTGCACTCCAGGAACCTCCTGAATTGCTCATGCCCTGCTGTGTTGTCCCTCCAACAGACATTGGGGTGGCCGAAGTCCCACATGAGGACCAGGGCTTGTGAGCATGAGGCTGCTCCTAATACTGTAATACTCCTATATCTAAAACTGTGTAATTCCAGTATAATTACTGTGTAATACTGTGTCTAAAACCATTAGGTGTCTCAAATGCAGCACCTTGCATAAAGAGGGATTCACTTGTGATCATACTGCCTTGATCCAGAAAATGTGAATTACTAAGTATTATTTTCTGTTCCAGTTATTGTAGTACATCTAACCCTTACCCACATGCATGAAAGAGGTGGCAGCTGTTAATACCCTCCCTCCTTTCTTTAGTATACACAATCTCAAAGATAAGTTTTTGAATTCTCCTCCATGCAAGACCAGGTGTGTGATCTGGACAGGTTCTACAAGCTGTTGTGGACAGGGAAAAGGAACGGGAGCGTTATCCAGGACGCACAGGTAGCATGTTCCCACCCTGCAGATAACATTTGGTTGGGGTTTTTTGGCCAAAGTCTAAGGATAAATAAACAGTCCTCATTGAATACAGGACCTCCTGCTCTTACTGTGTTCCAATTAGAGGTCACATGTCAGCAACTCAGAGGGCTATGTTCTTCATCCCAGAAATCAGGACCCAATATTCAGGAATTATATGCAGGCTTCTCCTATTTCACATGCATCTTAACGTTAAATTTCTAACCTGTTTCTTAGGAAAATAAGAATGCCTTTGTCTCCCCTAGCTTAATGTAAGTTATTTCTGTTTATTTCTTCATTTTAAATGTCAAATGCAATATAAATCATTTATATAAAACATGTAGATGTTTTGTACTTTTTTTTTTGGTTTGTAAATAAGGTGGTTTTTATCCAACCTCTATAGCCTGAATAACAAATATATACATCAAATTCATAAGATAGAATAAGTAAAATTAGATCTTACACCTTTAATCATATTTTTAATGTAGTTATTTAGCACTTCTTAACCTTTTCGTTATTAGAGCTTAAGACTACTAACAAATCTATTGCTTCCTAAAGTAGTCGGGGAGGGTTTGGACACAAGAAATTATCACAGCTGGAAGTATCTACTTCATTTGTAAATGTTTGTAGGGTAAATGGAAACTAAAATGTTAGTGAACTAATCACATTTTTCAACTCAATATTCAAATTATTCTTACTGTTAACATAAAAAACATTAGTGTTTTGCCTGCTGATTTAGCTGTACTTGGCTGAAAGTCATAGAAATAAAATGCATGGCAGACTATTAGCATTTTCACTTCTCATTAAAGATGTAAAGAATATAAAAACCCTAAAAGTAGAACCAGTAATATTTTACTCCTAAAACAATGAAATGTGGGAGAAAAGGCTTCTACAATGGCAGCAGCTCTTACAGACTGAACAGCAGCTGGTAGAGGCCTATTTAGAAGACTTCTGTGTGAATGCTGTGCTGAACAAAATGGGGAATTTAAGCTGTTGTTAAATGCAGACAAAGGTCAGAGATCACGATCTCCAGAAATGATCACTTACAACATTTCTAACTTCTTTTGTGCACAGGAGGGATGTGCAATGCAAAAAACTAGACAATTCACTGCAAAATAAGGTTTTCTTGGCAACCGGGAAGAATTTACTGCTCCTAACAAAGACCAGCATACAAATAGGTTTGAAATTTACACACCGACAACTGTTGGAAAAGAACTGCAGCCTAGTATTTGTCTCGCATCAGCTGGCTGCTAGGGAAAGGATATAATTTGACATTTTTTCCAGGAAGTTTCCCCTTCATTGCTGGAGCTTTTTTATGAGTTCACCCTTACAATTTGTAAATTACGTTTTTAGTCATAACCATTTACAGACGTAAATAATGTTACAGAAACTGTAGTTCACACTTATTAACAGACCTGCCCCATACACTTTTATTGTAAAAATGTATGTAAAGATTCCTACCCACACTATTGTAGAAATGGAATAGCACTTACATAGTATATATACCATTTTATTTATTAAAAATTAACATATATGTTATGTTTTGCATGATTTTTTATAGTTTATTTTTCATACATCCTTCAATGAATCACAGATACATGTTTTGAGTTTGACCTGTGCAGATACTGACATCTTATCATGCTCTTCACATTCTAGTAAAAACTAATACTGAATCTAGTAAAAACTCCACTGCTAGTGGAGTGATTACTGATATATTAGAATTGGTCCTACAGACTTCACTTAAAAAAATAAGCTTTGTATACACAACTGGAAATTTAATATTAAACTTATATTTACAGGTATTACTGGGTTGGAATATTAGGTGTCATTGATGTCATGCTCAAGATAGAACGGGGGTTGGCTGTGGAGTTAGAACCTGTGATCATCGCTCAGAACACTACTGATTCACCGGGTGATAAGGGTGACTTGCGTCACTGTTGCGATTATTATTGTTATTTTCCTTTTCTATTATTGTTCTATTAAACTGTCTTTATCTCAACCCACAAGTTTTTTTTCTTTCCCTTCCCCTCCTTTTCACTCTCTTCTCCCTGGGACCTCCCTGGTTAGCCAGGACTGCTGATAAATGATGGCTTGGTGAGCACCTCTGCCACCTCAGTACCCTCAGGTGGATCCCCTCCAGCCCCAAAGACTTGCGTGTGTCCGAGTCACATGTGGGTAACCATTTCCCCTTGGGTTATGGGGGCTTCATTCTGCTCTTTGTCCCTGTCTCCCAGCTCAGGAGGCAGGGAACTTGGAGAACAACTGGTCTTATCATTAAAGACTGAAGCAAAGAAAGCATTAAGTACCTCAGCCTTTTCCTCATCCTTGGTCACCGTTTCCTGCTGCATCCAATAGAAGACAGAGATTCCCTTTCGCTCTCCTTTTGTTTCTCATGTATTGATAGAAAAATTTTTAACTGTTTTTTACAGAAGTAGCCAGACTAAGTTCTAGTTGGGCTTTGGTCCTTCTGATTTTCTCCCTGTATAACCTCATGACATCCTCGTAGTCCTCCTGAGTTGCCTGTCCCTGCTTCCAAAGGCCATAAACTCTCTTTTTCATGCCACCAAGTTCCAACTAAAGCTCTCTGTTCAGCCAGGCTGGTCTTCTTCCCCACCGGCTTGTCTTTTGGCACACAGGGACAGCCAGCTCCTGAGCCTTTAAGATCTCCTTCCTGAAGAATGCCCAGCTTTCCTGGACTTCTTTGCCCTTCGGGAAGGACTGCCTCCCAGGGGACTCTGCCAACCAAGCTCCTAAACAGGCCAAAGTCTGGGTCCCTCCAGAAGGGAGGGAGTACTCCCACTTGGAATGCATTTGATCGTGGTGGTGCTTACAAGTACCACTAAACATCACCTTTCATGCATGTGATTTTTCTTCTATTCTTCACCTTGACTAAATACATAATCTCAAAATACTTTCGGAAACAAATTTATACAAGCTACTATGTGCTTAATGAGGTGTCAAAAGCTTGAAATGTGATTAAACTGACAGCATCCTGCAGCTATGGATGTGGTGAACTGCATTCATTAAATAGGACTGCAGTTTTGTTTTGCAGAAACTTTATGACTGACTATAAAAGCAGATTAGGTGCTACAGTGGTTTGAGGGGTTTTGTATATAGATATGCATATTTCTGCTGCATTTTTGAAGTAACATATGCTAATGCAAGGTTCAAGGTCCTATGCAAACTTGCAGAATATTTTACTGACTTATCAAACTAGCTGAATCACTTTTAAACAAGAATTTAAATGGTTTTCACATTTTTGGAGCAAAGACTTAAAAGGAAGGGAAAAAATGGGGCTGCATAGGCTGCATAGGAGAAAACACTCTGAATGCAGTAAAGGCAGACACTTTAAAGCACACCTGAATGAAAACAACAGACTATTAATTACCGGAGTTATTATAGTTAAATACTGATCAACTTATAATACTAGCGTAATACAGTAATACACGTAAACAGTGGTAGAGATATGCAAAAGCAAGAGCTGTAGTTGCTGGGAATAGGAGTGAGTTCTATGGCTACATGGAGTTACAGCAACAGTCACTTTGACATCGTGACCTGCATCCCACTGTGATGTTTCCCAAGCCCACACCTGTGCCTGTGGTCTGGATGCTTGGAGTGGGAGACGAGCAATGCATCGGTTGAGTTAGGACTTAACCACAGGAACAAGTCCTCGGAGCTAAACAAGACCCTGCTTGTTTGCTGAGCTATGTGCACCCTGGCAGAGGGCCCAGTCTTGGACCATGGCATATGCTGGCTGATGTATCCTAATTTAACCCTCTTCCCTTTCAGTGTAAGACAAATTAATCTCAGGTTTGCTATGGGTAAGGAGCACTCATGAGTAGTTAGGATAGCTCAGATGATACAGTTAAATTCCAGTAATTTGAGCTTCCATCTTCTTCCAGATGTCCTTAGGATGAAGCTGAACAGCACCACAGACTGACCTGTACTAGCACTGGCAAGGTCCATTCCTCCTCCCTAGCCACAGGCCCGTTCAAAGGCACAAGTACTTGTGCAACCTAGTGATGTTCTGGTTCAAGGAGCAGATCTGGCCGTTAGCTTTTTACTATTTACTGTGTTAACTGTCTATCCTTAGGCTGGTTCCATGGGCAGCTGAGCTCATCGATTGGCTCATGATTATCAAAAAGCGATTTCACTGCCTTTTCCATCCGTCTGTCCTTGCTCATCCCCTTTCCTGCTCCTCCTTAGGTCCTGACTAGTGGATATTCACAGATGATACCCTTCCTTCGTACAGATTCTCCTCTGTGATTCTTCAGTGTGTGAATTTATATCACTAAACTGGTGAAAGCCATCTACACCATTCATGCTGGAACACAAAAAGTAAATGAAGGAGACAAATGCAAATACTCAGAGTCAGAAACATGGGAAATATGCCATTTAATCCAAACAGAAAAATGTCAAGTCATTCTTAAATAATGTCAAGTCATCAAAAATGCAAACTCTGACTTGGATCTGTAAGAGGAGTTACGCATATGGACAAGCTCAGGACCAAAAAGGAGGCCTACAGAGGGTGGAAGCAGGGACAGGCAGAATGGGCAGAATACAGAGAAATGGTCCGAGTGGTCAGGAATGAGATCAGGCAAGTGAAAGCCCAGGCAGAACTAAATCTAGCCAAGAACATAAAAGACAGTAAGAAAAACTTCTACAGATATGTCAGGGACAAAGGCAAGACTAGGGAAGCTGTGGGCCCTCTCCGGAAGGAAACCGGAAACCTGGCCACCCAGGATATGGATAAGGCTGAGCTACTGAACAACTTCTTTGCCTCAGTCTTCACCGGAAAGGGCTCA
>JAOQGH010000077.1:34075-66299 GCA_025769975.1 Gallinago jamesoni
AAGGCCAGGCTGGATGGGGCTTGGAGCAACCTGGTGTGGTGGGAGGTGTCCCTGCCCAAGGCAGGGGGGTTGGAACTCGATGATCTTTAAGGTCCCTTCCAACCCAAACTATTCTATGATTCTATGATATAACACAAGAAGTGCATCTTTCGGTGGTCAACTGAGCCCTTGCCTAGCAGAGGTAAAAATCAGGGTCAGTCTCCTTCTGGGTAAACTCCCTCGTATCATTTCTAGACTATTCGCTAGGCTGCATATATGAGAAAGTGAGGAGGGTGAGTCCTGTCATGGGAAGCTGTTATGCAGAAAAAGGTTAAAAATAGTTCAATATCCATGAAACCAGGAAGTAAGATTGTCTCTTTTAAAACATGATTGCCTTTACCACTAATAATCAGACATTCACATATGCATAATTGGTTTGTTTTCACAGCAACAAATTATTCTTCTGGATTTAAAGATAACTTACATATAGATTTTCACATCCAAAACATTATTTAAAACATAAGTCTACTGGGAATGTTAATGAGGGTAAATACATTTATGAAGGCTTCATCCAAAATCCAATCAGAAGAAATGTTGCTTGCAAAGACATGTTTTTCTTTTGGCAATTTACAATATTTTCTTTCCTTTCTAAGAATTATAGTTTTGTATTGCATACATTTCTCATGCCTTATTGACACTTCATACGTGGTCCATGAGTCAATGCCTTAGTGATACTTTCTAATATATTACCTGTAGCACGAAGCAAGCAGAAAGGACCCATTGGATCTTTTTGAAATACCTGCTCTTCTAATACAGAAAGAAAAAACTAAGATGGTCTTAACTGTGACAGAATTTAAAGCTGACAGGAAACAGGACAGTAGACAATTAAATAGCATTTCTTAGTAGATAGACAGTGGTCTCAGCAAACGGTCATCACGTATTTAAGACTGAATCCTAACCCATACATACAGGAGACCAATACAAAGATGGTTAAAATGGAAGTGCCTTAAGATTTCTAAACGCAAGATTCTCTTGATGAGGTTATCCTGGGAAATACCTTGCTTATCTACGTTGGCAATTCAACAGACAGCACCCTCTCCTCTGAGTAACTTAAGTACAAATGTCCTGTACTGCAATGGGGGACAACGTTGGTCTACAGGTGATGGGCTGCTTCTTTCTCAGTTTGGACATAAAATGGAGATCCTAAGCATTTGAAATTATGATTTCTAGGCCATTATTTGCAAGAGCTAAAAAAATGTTATTTGTGTACTCCTTATATCCTCATTTGGGAAGTATGAGTCTCTGTCTTTTTGCAGTTCAGACTAAACTCTATTCCTGTTTGTTTTAAGTGCTCTGTAATGTTGCCATACATTGTCAAATAGATGTTGAGCTCCACTTCAAGAACAGATTCAATTAGCACTGAGTGACAGGATCACAGAATCACAGAATTGCCTAGGTTGCAGGGACCTTTTAAGATCATCTAGTCCAACCATCAACCTAACTCTGAAAAAAAAACCCAACACACCAAACCAACACTAAACAATATTCCCAAGCACCATGTCAACTTCTCTTTTGAATACCTCCAGGGATGGTGCCTCAACCACTTCCCTGGGCAGCCCATTCCAATGCTTGATAACCTTTTCAGTGAAGAAATTTTTCCTAATATCCAACCTAACCCCCCCGGTGCAACTCGAGGCCATTTCCCCTTGTCCTCTCGCCTATTCCTTGGGAGAAGAGACCGATCCCCGCCTCTCTACACCCTCCTTTCAGGGAGTTGTAGAGAACGAGGAGGTGTCCCCTCAGCCTCCTCTTCCCCAGACTGAACAGTGACAAATCCCTATATATGGTTTGCATTTTGGCTTGTTATGTTGCAGTTATAAAATATTTTGACTCTTCAGGATTAAAATTGCTAAATATCTGTAAAATAATTACTGCCGTTATAGAGATACTGCAAAGTCTGGGTAAATAAAATGTATTTAGTTTTTAATTGAATTTTCAAGTATAAAAATAAGAATATAGCCAGAAACAAATAAGGAGAGTGTTCTAAACACACAGGCTGTCAACAACATAAATCCATTCGAAATTTTTAAGTTTAAGACCACTAGATGGGGTTGTAAACAATATTGTATTGGTGTTATTTGTTAGATTTCACTCAACCTATACAATGCCGAAAATGTAATCTCCAGGAAATAAAGCAAGCAATAGTACACAAACAAAACAGCTTTCACAATAATTTATTTATCTCAAAATACTAAATCTCATATGTAGGTAGGAAAAGGATTCTAAAACATACTCCAGGTTCAATGAGTCTGTTGTTTGATCACACAATATCATGTTCGGCCTTTTTTTCCTTTTTGTATCTCAGTATCCATTTTTCTCACTGACATACAATGTTCTTTCCCTCTTTGTGGTAATAGTTTACTGTCACCAGCTGACACAGTAACACTGACTGGTGAAATAAGAAACCTTGTGCTCCAGTAAAATCTGATCTTGATGTACTCCTCCTATGTCTTCTTTCTCTTGTTAGGAAAACCACTCCGACGAGTAGACCTTTCTCTGGAAAGCTACACATTGAAGTAATTTTATAACTTAATTCTTATCGATTAACTGTATCCCAGTGATATTCAAAGAGGGACAAGACCACACAGCAAGAGAAACTGCACCACCCCAATCCTAATACTCTCAAACTGCTTTAAATACCCTTTGAGAAACTGCTTTGTTGCAAGACATTATGATGTTTTGTTGTGTAATTTATGTTTACTTTTTGAACGCAATGTAAAAAGGACAAGGTCACTTATTACATCACTAAAATGGTGAGTGTACCTCACCGTTCTGGGGATAAGTTACCCCCTTTAATTTTAGAGCATATCCATTGCATTTTCTAGTAAATTTACTCCTTTTGTCTCCCTTGCAAATAAGGCTTGCATCCATGCAACTGCATGCAAAACCACCAGTATTGTTTGTTTATATGTCATTATCAATACTGAAGATTCTTTTTATAATATAGTAGAGATTTCCTCTTCAGTTGCAATTATAAAGGTTGATGTTATTTTCTTTTTTCCTTCTGAGTCTCAATCAATTCAGCATTGGTCAGCTTTGAAATCAGTCATGGATTTTTTAACTGTCTCCTCATCTTCAAGATCATCTGTCTACTTAGCTCAGGCTACAATAAGAGTTTAGCATATTGCTGAACAAGTAATAATGTCTGGAATTTAAATAATGTAGATCCAGTAAGAAAAAATATTTGCATTTGAGGAAGAGTGGATTGAATTATGGATTACTGCTTATCTGAGAAGTTAAAACCCCAGGATTTGAATCTAGCAAATTAAGGAACAAAAAGAAAGCTTGTATCTTAAATTTTTTGTAACATAACTTGGTCTATTTCTATTTACTGTGCCGAATTATAATATTCTTATGCTAATATATTTAGATTCCTGTGATTACACTTGACATAATTAAATTTAGAATGTGTTTTGTTTGGAAGTGTCACTTAGCATCCGTATTGCTGTCACTTCATAAGATAAAGAATAAATGTGGTAAGAAACACCCACCATTTCTCATAATTTAAGGCACATCCATGGAATTAGTTAAATCAATATATTTTATTTGATATCAAAACCATAGGTTCTTTTATTTACCTTAATAAATAAGCATGACTGGCATTTTCATATGAAGAGATAATGCAGGGAAAAACACATTATTTTAATTTCATCATGAAGCTCCATAAGCTTCAAGTGAGAGGTGCAAATAAATACAGTACTCCTTTAAAATAGTCAGTCTGCATCTATCATTGTCAGGTCTAAAATAACTAGTTAAGGATAATGTTTACTTTATGATAAACAGCCATCCAAGTGATTATCCAAAACAAATATATGCAATTAACATAGGTTATGGTTCTGAATCTAAATAGTTGTTGACCTTTAGAAAAAAATGGATGAAAGAAAAAAACAAAACCCGAATGACCTGAATAAGGGCGCTGAGTTTGCATATTGCAATTTTGTCAGAAATCATTTAGGCAACAGTTCTAGGCTTTTAAAAGCCTAGAGCCATCTGAAGATTCACACAGGATTTTTAAAAGTCCAGATAAAACTGATGTGCAATGCCTTGGGCTCACAGATGCCGATTTGATTGGCATAATATTAAGTTCTTTAAAAGAATCCAAATCACTGTTTTCTGTTCAGGACTGAAATAGAGGTTATAATGCGGCTCTCCAAAGATGCATTTACTAGTAGGCTTGGTGCTTTTTGCAGTGGCTTTTCATCAGACGGGTGGTTATTATTCTGGCCTGAGATATCAGTGACAAGGATCCCTAGAACCACCAGTGGGGCTTTCTGTGCCCACCTTCACCCATCATTAAATGCTAAGGCCCAGCAGATCTGTCTGAGACAGCACTTGGAAAGAGGACTTGCAGCATGAGTTAAGTCTGCTGCCTGTAGAAGGCTAATGCTTATGATGCTTACTATCTGTCAGGATTGCTTCTGAACGATGGAAGAAAAGGTGGCATATGACAAGGGGAAAAATTAATCACTAAAACAGTTATTCACTTAATGATAGTTTACTTATTCCACCAAATGACAAATAAAATGACAGTTTACTTACGTTGCACGTCTCTTTCTAAAGTTAGTAAAAGTGTGTTCTTTGTTTCCTCTGTGTTGTGTATACACAGCAACTGATTTGGGAGACCTCCAAATACGAAGCGGACTAGCTTTTTTAAACATTGTACTTGACCAACTATTTATTTTACTTTTTTTGTCCACTTTTGCCAAATATATGCTTCTTTCCATTGGCAATTTTTAAAGAGAAAAAGGAGCATCCTGTTAGAGCCAACAACCCAATACTCATGTGAAAGCATCATTATTGTCAAAGTAAAAAGAACAGACAAACATGAGAAACTCGTGTCTTGATCATGTGAAAAAAAAAAGAATCATACTATTTTGAGGAAATTTCCTCCTTTTTGTACTAAAATATTGTATCTGTTGCAGCAATCTTCTCCAATCCTCTGCAATAAAAAAATACAGATAGCAATGCATATATATTCTTGGCACCCTCAGTCAGTTCGCAGATGACACAAAGTTGGGTGGGAGTGTTGATCTGCTGGAGGGCAGAGAGGCTTTGCAGAGGGATCTGGACAGGCTGGATGGATGGGCTGAGACCAATGGCATGAGGTTCTATAAGGCCAAGTGCCAGGTCCTGCACTTGGGCCACAACAACCCCAGGCAGCGCTACAGGCTTGGGAAAGAATGGCTGGAGAGCTGCCTGGCAGAAAAGGACCTGGGGGTGTCGATGGACTGTTGGCTGAACATGAGCCAGCAGTGTGCCTGGGTGGCCAAAAAGGCCAACAGCATCCTGGCCTGGATCAGGAACAGTGTGGTAAGTAGGACCTGGGAGGTGATTGTCCCCCTGTACTCGGCACTGGTGAGGCTTCACATCGAGTGTTGTGTCCGGTTTTGGGCTCCCTACCACAAGAAAGACCTTGAGGTGCTAGAGCAGGTCCAAGAAGGGGAACAAGGCTGGTGAGGGGTCTGGAGAGTAAGTCTTATGAGGAGAGGCTGAGGGAGCTAGGGGTGTTCAGTCTGGGGAAGAGGAGGCTGAGAGGAGACCTTATCGTGCTCTCCAACTCCCTGAAAGGAGGCTGTAGAGAGGCGGGGGTCGGTCTTTTCTCCCAGGTCACAGATGATAGGACAAGGGGCAATGGCTTCAAGTTGTGCCAGGGGAGGTTCAGGTTAGATATTAAGAAATATTTCTTTCCTGAAAGGGTTATCAGACATTGGAATGGGCTGCCCAGGGAGGTGGTTGAGGCACCATCCCTGGAGATTCAAGAGATGAGTTGACATGGTGCTCGGGGATATGCATTAGTGTTGGGTGTTGTTTTGTGTGGTGTGGGTTTTTTTGTTTTTTTTTCTCCTCACTGGTTTGACTATATGATCTTAAAAGGTCCCTTCCAGCCTAGGCGATTCTGTGATTCTGAGTCTGCAGTCAACCATGCACACTAAGGACTCAGCAAAACAGCTAGTCCCATACTGCTGGAAAACACATGAATGCCAGGAATCAACTGCCCCTTTTTTACCATCTACTTACTTAAAATGAAACCTTTCTGAAACTCTTAACCAATGTGTGTGTGGCAATTGTTTGCTTTGTCTAGAAGATTGCCAAAAGTCTTACACCCGAGTATTGTATAAAGACAATGCACCTGCTTAGTTTTAAATATTAAACTAGTCTGAGTGCACTGTGTCAAAGTGTATCTTGGCAGGTGCCTGCTCCTGCTTAGACGAGTAACTTTGAGTGAAGATCAGAATCAAACTTAAAAATTTATTTGAAACGAATTTTGATAGAGATTCCTTTTTATAGCCTTAAGTCATTAATTTTCTGCCCCCAACACGCCTCTGTTTACATTGAGAAGGATCTTTTGCACATGTCAGAAACAGACACATAGTTCCCAAAAACATTTAGCATACGTAAATTCCAGTGTTTTGTTAGAGACTTCTCGTAAAATGACAGGAATGCATATGCCCAGGCCTCATGGATAGAGTACAACAGAGGTGTGCTCTCAAAGAGGACAAATAGTATCTCTGCTCACTCTGGAACTGGAGCTTCCATAGGTCACAATGCTCTCACCAGCATGGCTGGGAGACATAAATCTAGCATGCATTCCCAAGGAAATGAGGCTCATACAAATGCCCTGCCAGTCACATTGTTCAGTGTCTTGACCAATTTCAACCCATCTTGAAAGATGGATAGCAATCTCAAAGATAAGCATGTTCCTGCAAGTTTACTGAAAATCAGCGGTTGTACAGAGGTGAATGACAAAATAATAGTGGCCATTTCAGTGATAAACCCGGGGTGCATGACAGCAGAGATTTCTAAACGTAAGCCTGAACAGACAGAGAAGTTGCTTGCTGAGACAGAGATGCTCAGTGAAGATCCCAGGAAAGCAGCAGAAACTAAGCATGAAAACTTACTGGATGACTCAGCAGCTGGATTTTTCCAGGCGTGAAGGAGAATAACATGAATTAATACTTTAAAAGAGGAAAAGCATGCTGGAGTGAATATGCTGTATGGTTGGAACAAACCTCCTGGCCAGTCAACACCCATATGGAGTTTTATATTAGCATAACGTGAGTTGTCTCCTGCCCTGGAAAAGATATCAAAGAGATCCTGGAATAAGCTGGCCTTCTCTGATAAAAGAGGAGTCAAAGGACAAAAATCCATATAAATGCTGCTTTTCTGATTCTTCTGTTCCCTGAAAACTCGTGTTTTGTGCAAACATAAATAATCAGGTGAACAGTTTTGCTTTTAGGACACCAATAAACACAAATTAAAATAGCTCTACGACCAGCAGAACTAGCAAAAGGAACAAAGCCTACCTTCTCTTCCCTTGTCCAGAAGGCCATATTACAGCTTTTTCTGTATTTAACAAAAGGTTGATAGGACCTGGAATCAATGCATGGACTGTTACATAGTTCTTAGACCAAAATCTCTATTTTTCAGTTCAGTACCCCTGCACAAGTTGGATTTCCACAGAAGAACTAAACTTATGGAAAACCTAATGTTTAATTTATCGAGACAAAAATACTCTTGAATTTAGTAACAAAATAAAACAGACTCACCATGTTTTTCACAAATTAAGGACTTTGAGAAAGTATTTTCTATTTAACTTGCCAGGCTTATAAAGCGACAGTAATAAAATCACCTTTGGATTCAGATGCATGAGTAAAATCGTTCTGTCAGAAGTGCCAGCATTGTGAGAGCAGGAATCTTTATTGAAACTACCTCTCCCGTCATAGCTCACAAATCGCTGCTGTGTAATTTTAGTGATGGCAATACGCATCAGATTAGGAAGATGTATTTTAAACAAGTCTTCATACGTTTGTTACTACATTTACCATAAACCAATTGCAGTCTTTGAAAGAGACTGAAGCTAAACAACAAAGCCAGATTATGTTGTCAATTGCTTGTGTGTACAAAATGAAGGACAAGCGTCTACTTTTTGTACTGTAGCAAGTACACACCAGAAAGGCACATGAAGAATTTATCAACTCAGAAGCAAGCAGTAGCCTATAAACAGTGATCTTTTTACAGCTGAAAATTAATCTGGAACAAGAACAGACATGAATTTAAAGTAGATTCTTTATAATATGGTGATTAGGCCATGTAAGAGTCCTTGTTTACGTGATAGTTCACTCTGGAATAAGCAGTCCTGCTTTGGCATACCAGTGTGTATGTATCACAAAAGATTTAC
Organism: Gallinago jamesoni; assembly: GCA_025769975.1. Taxonomy (NCBI): domain Eukaryota; kingdom Metazoa; phylum Chordata; class Aves; order Charadriiformes; family Scolopacidae; genus Gallinago; species Gallinago jamesoni. The sequence goes on from JAOQGH010000077.1 coordinate 42,294, forward strand.
TCATTTTTCATAGGTAGCATATTGGAATACATATCTGCTAACTTTGCTTGACCAGTTTGTATACTCGGATCAAGCACCTGTGTTTTGCAAAGATCTTTGCTCAAACAGCTCTAAATTTATATAAATTGCAGTTGTGAATATCCTATACTTTCAGAAAACAGGTGGTCAAACTGCATATTTAAGTAATGAAGATTAATTACTGACCACCTCTGAAAACTGAATTTAAGAAAAATGTCAGAGCTGGAGACAGAAAGCCTGCTCTCCTGTGTCGTGTTTATTTTCCCTAACTGAAAGACCAGCGACTGAGTATTTCATTAATTCTGTGCTCCAATTTCTGCAGCAAATGAGTCAGGAATTCAACAGACAACTGCCTCCTTTGTGTACAGCCCTGATACACCATCAAACCACACTAGAATAATAAGCTCATGAGCACAAGGAAGCCAAATTGATGTCACACATGCAGCTTTAGTTCAGTTTGTTCTTAATTCAGAGAGCTTGTATTAGCAATCTTAACTTTTTTTTTTTATATAACAGCAAAATGTAAGGCAAATGAAGAGGCACAGGATTATTTCTATGATATATGTAAATTTTTGGTCCTTAGGCCAAAAGATCAGATCATAGATGATTGACATTTGTAGTCCCTGACAGGAAGCTACATCTGAGATGGTTCTATCTTCAGTTTACTGAAAAATTTAAACCAATGGAATAGGAACCAAAGTTGTCAGTTCTCACTGCTCCCCTCCAAAAGTTTGATTGTTCTTTCTTCTTTACAGCTGCCAACCAGGATTTAGGAATCCTGACACTTCTTCTATGGCCATCCAAATCTCTATTGCACAGGAGTGTTATTACAGACATACACATCAGTATATAGTGGTCTTTTGTGATGAAGGATTTGTACATATGAGCAATCCTGGAACTGTCCTCTGGTGTGGATTTTCAAGCACCCATGAAAGAGAGGTATTTGGAATTTTAACTTTCTTAGGGAAAAAAAAAACAACTCAAAAGATGACAGACAGTTCCACTTGTTATTCTGCATACATCTTAATATATAAATATATAAATGAACGTGAAGCCAGCATAGCTGCACTTAGAATAGATCAGATTGAAAGGGATCTCATGAATACCATTTCTAGTCCACTCAAATTAAGAACATACAGGCAGGCATGGAAGAGATAATTTCCAGGGCTGATTGTATCAAGCCTTCAAAACCGAAGTTGTTATTTGGGGGCTAGTTGTGCAGTGCTTTCCACCTAGCCCAAGCTGAAATCCAGCTAGTGTCTGGACTTGAGAGCAAAAAGTCTAATTTCTCAGCTTCCTCAAATTCTGTATAAAGTTTAGGCTTGTTAGACCAAGAAACCTGCCCCCTAATTTATTTTGATCCCATATACTTCAGTGCACATAGAAGACACCCAAGAAATCTAGAAATGCCGATGACTGCAAGAGATAAGATGAAGGGAAGTCTCAGACAACCTTAAGAGGTAACTTAATAGCTAATAGTAAATACCTGCTGGTGTCCTTATAGAACTCAGATTTTTATGAAAGGAGATAAAATCAGTACAATTAATATTATGCAGCAAAAGTAGAGCAAAGAAATCAAAACTTGGATTACGTTTGAAATTCATTTAACTGGAGACAAATTGGTGGGAGTTAGGATGGCTCGGAGAACTGAGCTAATATATTTGACGTTGGGCAAAATAACCCCCCCTATTTTTATCTGAACTCCTCAGCAAGTGAATGGGAAAATATCAGTAAAAAACAATGCATAGCTCAAGGTCTTAGAGCAGAAGCATACCCTTTTTGTATCTTGTAAGACAGAAAATTAACGCTTGGTAAGAATGGGTTCAGAAACTCACTGTTTCCTTAGTAAACACATTTTCTTAATAAATGCCACATGGAGGAAAAGACAGTCTATTGAGGACTTGCTTAGTGATAGGTTTTCAAATATAACTACTGGAACTCTTTGCTAGCAGTTTCCTTGCCATTATATCTAGACCTCTTGACAGTAGCACTATAATGACACTATTAAGGTTAGCTATTTAGGTTGTCTGTGACTTACTTTGATCTCCTCTCTTGCAGTCATCAGTATCTATAGATTTCTGGGTTGTCTTCTATGTGCACTGAGGTATACAGAATGAAATCATTTGAGGTTAGTCTGCAATAGGAAAATTGCCTGTTCTTGGCAACTTGTCCTTACTCTTAAAACAATGTTCAACACTGGACAAACTTGTTGAACTGCCTGAACTGCCAACACCGATTTTTGACAGCAAATAGTACCCCTAGTAGAGATCAAGCCTTTTTTATAATTCTTTGCCATTGGAATTCTTCATTCAATTTCCACATTGATATCTCATGGGAAGAATTATTCCTCTCTTCCTGCATGTATTGAGAGAAAAAGATCCAATGCTGACCTGTTTTGTTTTTTTTTCCTGTAAAATTTGGCTTGCACTCATAATTAGTCCAGATGCATTATTTTTACATTGTTGGTGTTTACATTGGCGGTGTTAATGCACAGAGTTCTTGGCTTCATAGTTCAGACTGCATCTACACTGAAATGCACATCTTCTTCCAGGTTGAAGCTCATTTATTTGCCCCAAAATGTTACAAAATGCTTCCACAGCCTCTTGTTCAGATACTGTTAATAGGAGATTGAGAATTTCTGCCATTACTTTCAGTACTTTTACTCTAGATTTCCATGCTAGAGCTATGCCCAGCAGTGGAAAAAAAAAGTTAATAAATATGCCTAGTCTAGCTTTTTCATAGTCCTTTCATAAAAGACAGTCTTTTAAGAAATACACTTACTCACCTGTATGAATAACTGCTTTGAAAAATTAAATAACCGTCTTCTGTTTTCCATCTAAACTGTGTGTTTATAGCTACTACTCCTTCCCCACATTGTCTGCATTGATTCCTGTGGGCAAATATGTTCTTGCCCACTCAAAATTCACATATTTTACATTAAGCATTTCACTTGCTGTTGTCTAAAGCTTTTTATGTACACATATTGACTCATTCAGAAGCACCACCCTATTTGACATCTGCACACATTTTAAACAAAGAAGAACAAACTGGATTTCACTGTGTTTACAGGAATTGTTGCCAACGAGTAAGGTAGGTGAGAAAACTTACTTGTGCAATCAACCACTCCAGTTGAGCACGAGGTTACCTCCAGTCGACACTACACTCACAAAATCCAGCTTCAAGCAGAGACATGGTTTAATAGCCAAGGCGGGCCCTGGACCCCAGTGTTCTCAGGCACTCGGAAGCTGGTCCGGCAGTGTGAAAGGCAAGGGCCGGTGGGGCTCGGAGCTGTCTGTCAGCCCAGCTTCGCAGCCCGGCCACTCTAGGCGGCAAGACCGCACCGCCCCACCGGAGCCAGGTGGGCCAACATGGCTGCCCGACTGCAACCTGAGCCTGGCCAATCACTGCGAGCGTTGCTGGGTGGCCAATCAGCAGGCGGGACCCTGCACTGCGGGCGGCGGGGGAGGTTCGCGAGCTCGCTGTGAGGGCGAGGGCAGGGCCGGCGCGCGAGGACCGGCATGCGGGGGCCTCGGTGTGAGGGCCGTACCGCACCGCTGCGAGAGCTCCGGCATGGGTGCGAGGTAAATCGAGGGCCCTGTTTCCTTATGTCACTAAGCAGATGAAACTCACGTTGTTCTATGTAGAATCGCTTAGATTGGAAAAGGCCTGTAAGGTCATTGAGGCCAACCGGTAACCTAGCACTGCCAAGTCCACTGCTGAACTGTATCCCTAAGCATATGTGAGCCTATACGTGTGTGTGAGCTTACAGGGTATGTATACGCGCTTGTATGTATACGAGCTTATAGAGGACCTTGGTTGACTTGGATAAGCATAAGGGAGGATGTGGACCGCTGGGAGACAGCCCTGGGGCTTCAGGGGTAATGAAGGTACCGAGATGTTCCTTGGCTTGATGCTTCATGTGTGCTGCTCTAGGATCTGAAAAATCCAGGTCAGCTGTAGTTTGTGTGCGGTCTTCAACAGCTAGAAATCAAAACCGTGGATGAAAACATGGCCATTAACACGGTAAAATCAGAGAAAAGCTGCAGGGTCTAGCAATTACTTCTACAGGTATTCCACTATTTGAGCTTTTTTTTTTTTTTTTTTATACCTGTTTAAAGATTTTGCTGAACTGCTGAAGTACCACAGAAAAGGATGTTTAATTTAGTATACATAGCTTATTAAAAATGCTGGGGGAAGCATCAAGGTTATTTTTAACTCTTGTGTTTTATAAATGTATGCAATGTTTTCTATTATCTGTTATGCAGCTGTATTTATATTTGCTGAGTATGATTTAATGTTGAATTCAAGACTAGACATTTGGAATGTTTTGGAGTTTATTTTTTAGTATTTCTTTGTTTATGCTAAAAAAACAATGACATGAGAAGCATCAATGGAACCTTTACTGATTTCCTTGATCAAAATGTGATCAGGAACCTCATTTTTAGAAGCTAAAATTTGGATTGATGTGCTTAATCTGAGAACAGCATCTATTACAGTCATAAAAGTTCAAACATGATACAATTTCCCACTACTGAGAATTCTTACGTGTGTTCACAGAAGCACAAATTAGTTGTTTTACCGTGCCAGCAAGTGCTTTAGGTAAGGTTTTGTCACAGGGCTTTGCCAAAAGTTCTCTGCAGGGGATAGTAATGAATTTATGCAGTTTTAGCTTTCAGCAAAGGAAATTAGCATAATGTGGGGGGAGAGAAGAAGGGAAAAGGTAGCGGGAATGCCAAGATTTTAAAAGTTTTGAGTTAGTATGCGTATGTAAACTTTCTACTTTTCTAGTGACAGTGAGTAGGTTTTTGTTACAATTTTTTGCCTAAGATAACACCAAATAGATAACAATAAGCCTAGGGTGCTTTAGATTTCCACTCATTAGAAAAAAGTCCTTTTTATGCTTGCTTTCATATCAAGAAATGCTAGTTATTTGCTGCACAAAACTTAAAATTAAAATTTCCTTAATACATGTTTCAACCCTTTCAGAAACACCTTTGAAAAATACTCAAGTTCTGATAGCTACAATAATAATTTCTAGATCTGTAGTTCAGCACTCTCTAGTCCTGAAAGAAGCCTGATCTGTATTTGGGTTATGCTCTGCCATGCATGGTGATGATGTCCTGAGGTTTCTAAGTGAGTGGGGAGAGTTGAGAAATCAAACTGATGATGCAAAAAATGTGCTCAGATTAAGAAATAGTGGATTAGCAAGAGTTTCTGAAGGCTTGGAGATAGGATAAACATTTTACAAACATGGCAGTAGCCGGTATTGCATTCAGGAAGAATACTTCTGAACTCTTCTACAAACTGTGTTGTTATACACCAAATTCCTGGAAAATGGTCACTTTCTGGAATGTGTATCTCTTCATCAACAGGTACAACTAACCTTAGTACAAAGCTCATCCTAAAAAGTTTTTGTCTGGTTGGATGGTGGAACTTTGTAGGACTTAGAATCACTTAGAATCACAGCTCTTAGTTCTGCCTACTTCAGTCTTTATTTATAGAAAGGACATAATCATTAGCAGTTTTCAAATTTAAGGGTTACTGTTTGTGAGGCAATGAAGAAAGAACAAGTCTAACTGTCAAGGATCATTGTATAACTTACCTTTGAATCTAGCTCTCATCTAGAATAGCATTTATGATATAGGGGGAAAAGTGAAATACACTAATTGTTTGATTTTGTGATGCTAAGAACATTCTTTGGACATTAGACCCCCATCCTCTGTATTTCTTTCACTTAATGGTATTGTTGGAAAAGCCATTTGGTGGCTGTAGAGATGAATCAGAGCTCTTTGATGTATTGCGTACTTTGGCTTAAATTACTTCACCAGTTATTGTACCTGCCATATTTAATCAAATCTATATAGTTATCTGCAATGATACAGTATCAGGTTGAGTTAAATCATTTTCTGGGAAGCAGTAGTTAACAGAGGTTTTGTAACAGAAAGGTACTGGGTTAATTTGATCAAACATACACGTGTATGTTGGCTAAATGGTATTTTAGGATGTTGGGTTTTTCTTTATGAACATGCTTTTGTAAAATCATCCAAGCTATCCTCCAGGTTAGCTTTCTCGCAGTTATCCTTATTCTGTTTTAATATGTTTTCTATTTTATGGATACATCACTAAATTCTTAAAAGATAAGTCATGTTAATAATGTCTTTAGCAACATTATTTGTAAACACAACAAAGACAGATTAACTGAAGAACTAGAAGCCTAAGAATCTGAACTGTGTAAGAAAAGACAGTTTGCGCCTCAAAACTAGATGTTTTGCAGGCACGAGAGATCTTAATCAAATAAAATCTGGCCAGCATGCATCTCTTTAAAAAAAGGAAAACAAAACACCAAAACCGAACCAACTGAAACCCATTTGTGTTGTGTCACAGTATTGGTGAGTGTTGAAAATAAATTCTGCAGTATTATAATATACTAAAAATCAGCTAGACAATATGTATAAATTCAAAGTAGCTTTAAAGGTAGCCAACTACATAGTATTTTAAGGATAAAACTACTTAAAGTACACTAAAGGTTAACTTATCTTTAATAGCCCAAGTCCAACTTGAATATACTGACAAAATAATTTGCCATAGTTTCTTTAGGTGCATACTGTACTATATATGCAGTCACAATATGCTGTGCTTTCAAATTAAGTTCATGGACAATTAATGAAGTGTGTGCTGAACTTTTGCAAGAGTTCTTAATCCTCGTGACCTGGCCAAATTCCAAGCTGGCTAATTACATAAGGTTATTTCCTGCTTAGCTATAGTTTAATGAGCGATGCCATCACTTCCTGTCCTAAACTATTGTGCAGTCTTGTCTGTTGTGTAACAGCTGTTGTACTCCACGCCCAACGAGCTTCTTTTCGCTGGTGGGTGTAATTGCTACAGATCCACACTAAATTTTGAGGTGGACGTTTTTGAATCCTTGTGGGTTAAAGAGGCAATGGGACGGGGAAAAAAAACCCATACTACATGCTTTCATCAGAGGAAACTCAGCTTTAATTTTGGTCCAAAAAAAAGAGAGCTTCATACACATAAAGAAAATTAACAGAGCTATTTTAGAAGGTATTTTGTAGGGTTACACAGGGAAGGGGAAAGGTTAAATATGGTTAAAAATGGAGTTGGCAGAATTAAATCATCTATTTCTTTACAATTTAAGAAAAGCAGAAGTACCCTTTAACAATTGAGGACTAAAGGGAAATAAAATAACCTGTAGCTTTCACGGTGACATCTGTGATGAGTGCACTCTCTAGTAAGCATATTTGGGAAGTTGTCTGTAACATAGGCTGATGCAGAAACTCCTTAGGGAAGGTTTTTAGGCTTTGATAGTACGTGTGAAGTTGCAGTCTAAATTCTTTCCCATCCTTTGGAAATTTTTATTTTGGCCCTTGTTCAGATCATCTGACTTCCAGTCTGTATTTTCTGCAGTTACAGCTGTTCTTCTGGGGATTCATTTGCCTCAGCCTCTTTGCAAAGCTTTAGAAGAGAAGTTACCTACATACTTATTTTCAGCAGGTAAACAGCATGTCTTACTGGGAGCAACGTAGCGGTGAACACATCAATCCAGCTGCAAAACTATTACATTTGTTTTATATTGTATATAAACTTATTTGTGCTTTTAAAGATTCCTTGGCCTTTTGTACTTCCAATCTCTTTCATTGTAGCGAGGAGAAGCAGATCCTCATTTGGCCACTGTAAGATGATGTAATAAAACCAGGGGTGTAAGAGCATAAAGCCAGCAGTGTTTAGACATATTAAATTGTGTAACTAGCTATCAGAGAGTGGTGGCATAACCCCTGTGATGCCGACAAGTACCTGCGATGGGAATAAACCTCCTAAACAGAGTAAATTCAGCAAAAAGGGTATGCTTTTAACTAGTTTATTCTGTTACTACTTTTGAATGTAATGTTTTAAAACATAGATTGCACATCAAAATTGAATGATATATTCAGATACTGTTTTTTACTAAAAACAACCTTTATTTTTTTTTATTAATAGCATGCATTAAATGCTAACTGTTTCTATCCTTCATCGGAGGAATGACTAGTCCTACTAACCTTGCAAAAGCTTTATTATTTTTTTGTTGGTGGTAACTTTCTGCTGGTCCTTACTGTGTGTCAAATCCATCTTAATACATTTTATAATAATAAAATACAGGATTTCCAAACACTACGCCAGGACATCTGTTAACTGAAGCATGTAGTATGGTTTCAAGCCTCTAGTGAGTACTGCGTAGCCTTTTAAAACACTTTCAAAGACTTTTTGTTTCTTTAGGTCTGCCTAGAGTAGACTGTGTTCAAGATGAGGGCTGGGAAGCGCTTGTGTGGGTTTTAACTTCACTCAGTGACCTTAGAGCGTCATCCCTCACCCAGCCGGATGGCTGCAGGTGAAGGGCTGTAAACCCCTGCTGTTAACCTGTGAAGAGGGGTGGGGAAGAGGGGAACCCCTTAAACTGGCTTTGCCTTTGGGGAGATCTTTAGTGTGAGCTCCGCCTACGCAGTCCCAGAGGAATTCTGGGCTTGACCTTGCAGACTTTTATTTGTGGTACGTAAATTCTACTAGTGACATCAGCATAATTATTCAAATGTGCGAGGTTACATGTCTGCAAATATGGAGATTATGTGATTTTATTTCTGCTTTCAGAAATTAAATTTATGAATGTATTGGTGGGTGCAACTAGTTAAAGAAATATTAATGATAGGGTCAATAAGCATAGTAGAAAAGATAGAATGAACTACAAAACAATCCTCTGACGTGGTACATTGGGGTTTTTTTATGGCATTTACACTGGAAGCCTGTAAATAATGCAAAGGCTAACTATATTTATAATTATTTCATCATACAAAGAAAGCAAAAGAAACAAGAATCCTGGTTTTGTAGTATACATGCCACAGTTTGAATTTGCATTTTTTTAAATTGAGAATTACAGCTTTAATATTGCCTGGGGGAGAACAGCCAAATTTGAAAGCTAGAAACCCTTCTGATGTAATAGTTAATAGCTTTAAATGCATTAGTAGCATCCAGTAACAACAGCTTCTGTTGAATAAGCATATTAAAACAAAGGAATTGCTAATACATTTTTAAAAACTTAGTAAGTTTTGCAGCAATAAAACTGATTTGTTTGTGACCAATAGAAAAACAGTACCTTTTAAAACATGTTGGTGTAGACTATAAAATACTACGTAGTTACCTAAAACTACTTTAATTTGTTGACTGAAGGCCAAATTAATAATCATTGTAATGAGAAAGATATTGTTCATATTTTGATGTCAAATATATCCCAGTGGTTTAAATTTGGATAGTTGACTGATCTTTGTGACGAGGAGAAGTTTGCATTGGGGCCTGTGGGTCTGTATTCAAGCTGGTTAAATTCTGTCCTGCTAAGCATTATGGAAAACAAAGATTTCATAAAATTGTCCAGACATACACACTTCTTTATTTTTCACAAGATTACAGGGTTTGGCTTATTAATGGGGAAAAAATATATTTAGAATGGTTATTTAGAGTAATCTTAATAATAATAGATACTAGAATTTATTTTAAATGTTACAAGCAGAAATACTAAATATGTACATAACAGCCAGTAAATGTGCTACTGAATTATCTAAATCCATTGTTTGTTTCCCCTTACAAAATCCTGTTATCTCCTGAGTGACAATATTGTTGTCTTGGAAAATGCATGAGTTTTTGATGCATAACATTCTGAGCAAACCAGCTATTTATTGTACCATACTCATTCTTATCCCACACTCTTTTACCATTATTAGTAAATTTTGAGGTCAGAAAGGTACTGACCCAATCAAACATGTACAGAGCTTGGCCTCCGAGTTAATTAAATATGAGTTAATAACATATTATAAGGAAATCATTGTCCTTATTATAGTTATTAGGTAGTTAGTCAAATTATAGCTTCAAAGGAATGCAGAGCATGAAGAACTCGGGTCTAAATTATGCATTTGAACCTTAGGCCAGCTTTTACTGTTGAGACAGTTTGCTGCTAAAAGAAATTGTGTGTCATTGAAATTAAATGCCTTTCTGGGGATGGAAGGTTCCAGTTTTTAATGAAATTACCGAGTGTGGTGTAGTGAAATGATTAAAATCTGAATTCCGGGAATGTGGCGGACAAAAAAAAATCAATAAATGCAAGCAAACCTTTGCTGCTGGATGTGAATCCTGGGAATGAAATAAACCAGTACAAAAATAATAATTAAAAACATATCAGCACATTAATGTGTTTAGCATGAATCTCATGAGACATCATCTTCACTAATTTTTAGCATACATTTTACTGTGTAACGAGAAGGATTCTTTTCTCATATCCATATTAGGCAGCATTTTTGCCCTTCCCCCAGTGCTCCTGCATCGCAATCATTGTGCTTGCACTTATTATGTTACAAATGACCGAGGTAAGGCTGACATTCTCATTGCATGCAAAAAGAGCTAGTCTGCCAAGCTTTTTTCCTTTTTTTTTCCCCCCTAATGAAGCAGCTTTGTGAAATCTCCCCATGTGTTACTACTAATGAAGATCCTCCAGCACAATTAAAATCACAGCCAGTGGCTGGAGAGGAAACAGAAAACAATGGCATCTTTCTACATATGCATATTTCTTTATGCTGAGATCAGCTTTATTTAACAGTAATGTTGATTTTTAAAATGCTTGCGTGTAGCATTTAACAAGGTTGACAGGCTGTGCAGAGTCTCGAATTCCGCACGTCTGGTTTTTACTGGCTCGTACTGAAATCTCTGGGATGCGTGGCATCTCCGTGCAGCGTGGCGTGACCGTGGGGCGGGAGCGCTGGGGTTTGCGGGCCGCTGAGCTCCCCGGGCCGCCCAGCCGCGCGGTGACGGGCGAGTGCGGGACGGCGCGGGAGGGGCCGAGGGGCGGGTGGAGGGGCTGGGGCAGGGGAGCGCAGGTTTCGCTTATTTACACGTAATCCCCAGGGGTTGTTTCAGGAGAGGCGGAACATCGGTATTTAAAAGATAAACAGTATTTTTTAAAAAATTAGTGTTTCAATAGCTGATGAATTTTAATGCTTCCCCATAACTTTAACGCAATTCCCCCACCGTTGTCGCCTGTGTTACTTGAATTTATCTAGTTCTTTTAGAGCATAAAAGTTGAATGTTGCTTCCACAGTGAATTTCTGATTTGCGAGGCGTCTTTAAAATGTCTCCTCTTTCGAAATGGGTCGCCTTTTTTATTTTTCTTTTCAGGAGACGGCTATTGTTTGTACCACAGATCCTTTGTTGCCATATAAAATTAGTATTTGTGCCTGAACTTAATCTGCAGAGCAAGAATTAATTCAGGTGCTGAAGGTGGGCAACCGACCGCGCAGTAAAGCCACGGGTAAAAAATGACCAAAAGCGGGTTGCGCCTTTCCGTCGGTATTTGAGACACAGGCACCGTCCGTAACTTTTTGGGGACAGCGATGACGGGGGGATGAGGGGGGATCGGTGGGTCGGTACTGACGGGGCCGGGGGACACACAACTCCTCCCTCCCGTCTCCCACGCACGGACCAGCCGCGCTTTGTCGGGGACCGGCGCGGGGCCGCCTGACGTCACTGGCGGCCGGTGCGGCCGAACCCCCCCCCCCGCCCCCGGCAGGGCCCGGCCCGGCGCGAGGCTCCCACCGCTGCGCGCGCGCGCACAGCCGCCCGCGGCCCCCCGCCCCGCCTCCCGCCTGCGCGAGACTCTGGAGAGCGCCGGGCAGGGCGGGCAACGCGACGGCCGACCGCCTCCCCTCACCGCCCGGCCCCGCCACCGACAAGGCGGGCAGCGCTTCCTCCGGACCGCCCCGCAGCCTGGCCCCGCCACCGGCAGGCGGGCAGCTCTCCCCCCGGACCGCCCCACCGCCCGGCCCCGCCGCTACACCGCCCCACCGCCTGGCCCCGCCACCGGCAGCGCGCCGCCGGACCGCGGAGGTGAGTTCGGTTGCTTCCCCACTTTGTGTACGGTGCGGGGAGAGTTTTTTCTCCAGACGAACGCCTGGAACGTGACGGCGCTTTGCCGCGCTGCGCCCGTGCCGGGGCTTCCCGGCTGAGGCTTCGCCCGCTTCGCTGGCCGCTCCCCGCCAGTGCCCATCGCCTCTTTGTTGTGCTGGGCCGGCCGCGTCCCCGCCGCCAGTGCCGGTCCCGCCGCGGGGCCCGGCACAGACAGGGCTGCGGGGGGGGGGGGAGGGGGGCGCGGAGGGGCGAGTCCTGCGGCATCTCGGGGCGGGACGGTCCGGATCCCGAGCGGTTTTAAACTTTACTCATGGCCGCGACCCGTACCTCGGCCGGGCGGTGCCGGTCACGTCCCCGCGGGCGGCCTCCGCAGCCTCTGGGCCGGCGTGCGGCTCTTTTGTGTGGCGCCGTGCGCTCCGTGCCGGCCCGCCCGCTCCGTTCCCTGCTGCCGAGCCGCCCCGCTCCCCTTCCCCGGCGCTGGCCCGCCAACTGCGGCTGTCAGGCCGGCTCTGCCGCTCCGGCCGACGCTGCGCGGGCGCGGAGCGGCGTGAGGCGTTTGGCGGTGCCGCGCGGAGCGGCCGCTGGGACGGGGGGCGCGGGGGGCGGCCGCAGCGTGCTCTGCCTCTGCACCGGCGTTCCCCCCGCCGCCGCGTAGTACTGCGCGGGTGCGTAGGTGCGCCCGAGCCTGGGGGGGCGGTCCGGGAGTGGGGCCGCTCCGTTCCGCGCAGCCAGCCTGCCGCGGGCCCCGCCGCCCTCATCTTTTGTGCGCGTAGCTTCCTTATAAAGAGAAACGGGCAGCTGCAGCCCGGGGCCGAGTTGCTGAAATTTATCCCTTTGTGTATATTACAATATCCTCCATTTTTCTGCCCTCTAAACAACGAGCCTCTCGCCATCTTGGGTAAATTTTTATTCCCAACTCTGCCCGTCTCTGTTAGGAGGGAACGCATGGAAATCCTGAAAGTCCTTTTGGATAAGACTCAAAGTTTAGGAAATGTTACAGGCACAGACAGTGACGTCATATAAAGTTTAAGGGGAATTTTTCCAGAGAGCGTGCTTTCCCCCGGAATTCCTGATCCAGCATGTTGTAAACAGCACTTTAGGGAGGAAGGTTCCTAGTTCAGACTGTGCGTCCAGGGAACATTAGGAATATGCTGCTTTATCTGGTGTCTGATTTTGTAACGGGTAGAGAAATAATGGTGCTTTTGGGCTACTCTCCCCTGCCTGCCCCCCCGTGTTTGGTTGGTTGGGTTTTTTTTTATTTTATTATTTTATTTTATTTTGTTCTGGCCTTTAGTATTTAATATGCAATGCTTGATAAATTGTTTGGGTGATAAAAAAAACATTCCCTAGTTCTTATGATAAATAACGAATCATCCGGAGATTTGCATTATTTTTGTTTACAGAAAGTTGTAATCTGACGTGAGGTTTACATGAAACACTCGGTACAGAATCTTCCCTGGGAAATAAACAGTTTCTACTTGGGATCATGAACATGGAAATACATAGTTTTTCCATTTTTTAATTATAAATTTTGGGGGCATAACTGAAAGCAATGAACTTATTAAACTATATTGTTAAAAGGTTTCTCTTGGAAGTACCTATATACATGTAACATGTAGTTTAGGTTATGTTCCAGATACTATATAATGTGGGTGGCAAAATTAGTTTAGCATAGTAACTATATTAAAAAAAAAAAAAAATCTTTTTACCTCTGGCTGTAAACTCTGTCAGCTGTTGTGAAAAGGGAAACAATAAAAGGTTCTGTTAATTTAATTTTCAATTGCATGTGTTTGTTTTTTTTTTTTTTTCTCTAAATCTCATAAAAGTTTTTCTGGTCACATGATATGACTTAGTCTAACATAGTGTATTTGATAAGGAATAACAATTGTAGGTAGAGTTCTGTTCTTCCATTCTTTTTCCTGTACTCGTCTTACTTGCTGCATATTTACGGTCACTCTAATGAGAACATGAAACTGCCTGTATTTAATTTGCATTTTCTTTGTCTTTGGCGTTGAGAAAAACATTGACAACAGTTAATACAGAAAATGATAGGAATTAGCTGTTAGTTTTTCTATCCAAGTCAGTACTGAATTATGTACCTAAATTATCCTTAAGGTGATGTTGGAAAAAATGTCAGATACTTACCTCGAGGTATGTGTGTGTGGTTCGTTTTTCTTGGTGTTTTTTTTTTGTGTTTTTTTTTTTTTTCACCAGCAAGTGTGGTTGAATTGAGTGTTTGCCAGCTACGTGAATATTAGGTAGATGAAAATGTTTAAATAGTTGAAAGCATGTACAACAGATGGTTCTCAATTATACATGCAACAAAGGTCTAGTAGATTTGACAGATTATAAATGGTGAGCAACAGAGGATAAGTAGTTTCAGAATATGATAGTATACTTGATGTCTCATAATAAACTATATATGTGTTTTTGTCACAACGCTGCAAAATCAATAAACTACGTGATATTAAGAAAATGGTAGTGCTAAGGTGGTAATTGTAAAGTGTGTATAGAGGAAGCGTTAGGAGTTCTTAAGGAATCTCCTTGAAGTTCAAGCAGGGGATATTTGTTTAACCATAGATGGTACTGATTCCTTGTAAGCAATGGAGTATTAATACCGGGTTGTAATAAGGTTCTTCATAAATAGACATCTCAGGAGAGTAAAAAATTGTTTCTTTGGAGGATCAGACAATGTTCCCTTTTTATTACTGACCCAAAGTCTGTTCTGAATGGCACAAAATAAGGTTTTGTGACTAATGTATATTGAAAATAAACTAGAAGTGCGGTACTGGTATTTCTTATCCTGCGATTGTGATAGGTTCCTTAGAAGTCACTGTTCCCACAAAAGTAATTGTTTTTAAGATTCATTCTTGTAGATTATTGTAACATCGTAAAATTATTTGAATAGTACTAGGGGAAGGATAGCTAAATACATGCTCTGTACCTTTTGGTGGGAAATAACTGCTTTTCATGAACTGTAACGTGCTTGGCATTTTCAAAAGAAAAATTAGTATTTTTATGTTACGGAGAGAATAAATATTGGTTCACCATTGCAGTATATTTATTTAATCTTTATATTAACCTTATGATAAGAAGAAGGTGCTACAAGAGTGAATTTGTTGTCTTTTCTAAGAAGACACTGAAAATGCAAATAAGGAAGTAATGGAAGTCTTTCTTTTTAGTCCTGTTGCCCTTTTTCTCGTTTTCTTTGTTTGCATGTTTATTATAGAACTGCAGTGTAAAGGAGCAGATGTTTTGCAAAACATCCTGATGTGTTGCTTTTTCTTATGGGAGTGCATAACTGTTCCTTCTGATGCATCGACTTGACAGCTGGTTGATTTCATGGAACTGCTAAGAAGCCATTAGTGGTGTCATTGAATTGAAACAGAACAGTCACTCCCAGCTTGAACTGCAATTGTTAATGTCTTTGTTGCTACTTTTCTGTTCCTACACAAAATGTGGAATATCACAGTTGCAAAGAAAAGGAAGTTTGTGCTTTTTGTCTCATCTCCCTGAATTAGGGAAAGGACGCATTAATACTTGACAGCTTTTATTTTTGCGGTATTCTTATAATGGCATATTTGGGATTAAGAGATTTTAGCTGTTGGGCGGTAGATTTAGCACAACCGAAAATGCAATTTGATACACATCCTGACATAGTAAGGGCATCCCACAGTTCAGATCGCTTCACTGTTTATACCCCTGTCATGGGTATCTTTAAATAAAACCACATACTGGGTGTTGGTGGTTTGTTTTTTGTTTTGTTTTGAAAATCAGCAAACTTTATTCTAACAGAAGATTACAGAAGAGTGGTACTTTGTGTTTTCAACGCTTAGATAATTTGGCCCAATGAAGATTCCTAAAGTTTACCAGTTGTCTCCCAAATGTCATTCAACTTTTGAGATAATTTTGTTTTACTACAGTACATTCAGTAAATTATGACATACCACATTATAAACTAGTTTGTGATTGTAAATGCTATCAGAGGACATGCTGACACAGGTGTCAAGGACAGCAGTAGTTTTTGTGATTTTTTTTTTTTTTTGGTAGTTTACAATATTCTGAACATTGACAAAATATAGTAAGTGTGGGTTGTTCAGCATATTGTAAAGAAGTCAGAAGTTTATGGTGAAGATAACATTATGCAGAATTTGAAATCTAAGTACAGATGATCTTTGCCACCCCGTCAAAGAACGACATAAAACGTCCCTCTTCCTGACTGACATTTATGCTTTTTAAAAATTTGTACTTTAAAACTTTTTTTTTAAATTCTATCCTTTCTGTGTAATGGTAGAATAAAAGTGCATCTTTGAGTGGTAGGGGTCTGGAGTTTTTTCCTGCTTACTCTTTACTGATAAGGAACAGAAGTGAGGACACTGTATTAGTCAGATTAAATAGATCTTCCTCCACCCCACTCCTCCAATTTTTGCCTGCTTATTAACAAAAAAAAAAAAGGAAAAAAATCAAACAAATCAACAAGGAATCATCAAAGGGTTTGTGTAAGGAAAATAGTAGGTTCACATTAATTTTTTATTAGTGTCATTAGTGTTTCGTAGTACTTTTATGAAGGTGAGAATGTTATTAATTTCATTGTTAAACAGATAAGGACTCTGATGTACAGAAGGATTTTGTCTTACACCAGGATCACAAAAAGTTGATGGTAGAAAAATGGTAAAAAAAAAATAAAACAATTTAAGTTTTACAGTGGCATCTTGATTTTTTTTTTTTCTTCTTTTGGGGAGGAAGGAGAAATTGCAAATATCAAAATACGGCAATATTTTATTGCAGTATTAGCATTTAATGAGACAAGTAAAAAAAACGCTCTCAGAGAGTGAGGAAGTCTTATGCTTGTTTAAGTTTTTTAATGTAGCACTAAGGAAAGGGGACACGGGATTTTTCTGTGCTTAGTTTAACAGAAATAATTTGTGCATTTGATGAAATTCCTAATACCAGTTTATTTTCTCCTTATGTGCATGTTTTTCAGATCGGTAGGGAAAAGACAAATTTCAATGTGTATGTATTTTTTAAACTTTTCCTAGTGACAGATTATCTCTCAGACATAGTATCTGAAAGTACGGACTTTTAAAAAGATGTGCTGGGCTTGTCAGTAACCATTTCATTCTTTCAGAATGATGATGCCTGTTGCTATTAACATGAAATCTCTCCATTGCCTTCCAACTCACACCCATCAGGGCCTCCTGAATGTCTTGTTTTCTGTGTGTGAAGGATATAAGACTCTCTTTTCACTTGATGTAGGTCAGGCATTGTGAAGAGCTGAATGGGTTAAGCCTTGGTAGTTTGCAAAAAGAGATTGCAGAGATTTTTCTAGCCCCTGAGGGAGGAATCACACAAGACCTTAAAATTCAAACTACTAAAAATGTAAAGGCACCATCTGAAACGTTGGTCTACCTGATGGACTGTTTACATTAGCAATGATCCCATTGAAATCAATGGGTCTGCTAAGTATAAAAACTTGTCCCAAGGAGTGTTTGCAGTATAAAACCTTGGAAAAAAAGAAGGTTTAGAAATAATGCAGGGCCGGTCGGATAATGTTTCTTTCTGAAGCCTCACACAGAACTTCTCTGGAATTGTTGGAAGTGATAATAAAGAATTTAAATTTTTGAATCATGGAGAATAACGGTGGTTTCTTGCAAATTGTGGAAAGTGTAGGTTAGGTTTTCGTTAGAATATTTATTAAATAATAGTGATTTCAAGGCACAAAATACTCTGCCTAGCTGTTCTTGAGCTTGAATCTGAGTTGGACAAGAAGCTAAAAACTTTGACATCTTCTAGAGAGTGTTTTTTTCCGTCGCTTTGAATACATAGCTAACTTTTTTTTATATCGTGACTCTATTTATTAATCAATTTATATCAATCAATTAATTAATGTTTTTCTAACGCTGAAAGATTCATTACTGAACAGTGCATTGCATTTTATCAGATACTTACTTTAGAACAGTGGTGTGTGGTATCCAAATATAATCAGCAAAATAACTCCACAAGCCCCTCCTCAGTCGTCTTGTACTAAAGAAAACAGTGTGTCAAAAATTATTGCAAAAAAATCATTGGTTTGTCGGATGCATAGGGACACAATTGTTGGGATTTTGCCTCATGTTCTGTTCTTAGGCTTTTCCACAAGCATGCACTCATTAATCAAAGACACTGTATTCCTGCTGAGGGCAGAGAGGTTCATCAAATTGGCAGCCAGTTTGGTGTAAAGAACAGTGTACTGAAGCTCTTAATATGCTAGGACATAAATAAATCTAAGGTCTTTGTATGCAAACCCTGGAGGTTAATACTGTATAATTCGGTGTCCTGTCTTTGTTTTTATGATTGATGTTTGTAAGTGTTTGAGGCTTGATGCAAGCCTTCCAGCGGGTCAGGGCTGATGGCCTGATTGGCCGCAGCAGAAGAGTCTGTGCTTGGCAGAGGGGCTTTCAGATCTGACGGGAAGGTTTGTGTGTTGTTTGTTTTTTTTTTTTCCTTTTTCTTTCTTTTTATCTTTTGGCTGGGAGATCATTGTTGTATTGGCTAAGCTGTTAAAGGAAAGTTCTAGAGATTGACAACCCCTGCTGTGATAATGGACTTAGTGCGTGAAACCGTGATAGTTTGGTCCTATTTGTTCCAAAGCTTACTGCTATTTGTATCCTTAACAGAACTAACGTGTAAAACAAGCTAAAACTACTGGGATTTCCCTGTAGAAATAGTGCTGGGATTTGGGTTTAACATGAATTGGTTGCATATTCATAATTTAAGAACAGCTGGTTACAACAAGCGCATAGTCATTTGCAAGCTATTATAAACCATTCTACTCACACACTGAGGCTGTGCTTGAGCTTTTTTTATTGATCTACCTGCATTTGAAATCTGGTCACTGCAGCCACAGAGGCCTTTCATTTTAGCTGTGCTTGCATCATAGAACAGCCTCAGTATTACATATTTAATTTTAACTAAATGCTGAATAAAATGATAAACTGTGAGGTCGAAGAAACAAAGTGTAAGTATGAGCAATGTACATACAAAACCTTGTTATGTAAAGTGGTCTAAAGAAAGTATTGTAGTCCTTTGGTAGCTTTTGTTGTTCTGAATAAAGAATTTTTGTTAGATTTACCGAAGGTTACCTTGCTAAATCCGTAGTTCTGAAATCTGTGTTTTTCATATATTGTATGCTCAGTGCTTTGGGAGGAAAACCCAGAAGTATAAAATGTGATTATATTACACAAAACGATGGTGTAGTAAAATAGTAGTAAGCACAGTCTTGCTGCATATCACATAGAAAAAAATAATGCATATATTAGACTGTACTCTTACGTGGGTAAGCTTATCTGTCGGTATAATGTGAAAAATACATATTTTGAAATATTGGTTAGTAATATGTATCTAAGCTGTGTTAGTGAAGTTGATCCCTTTGCTTTCAGTTTTGCTTTTCCAGGTTAGAAATAAAGTGAGGCATTTCCACTAGTTTATACACTTAGTTTGATAACTTTGCTGTATCCTTGCTTGCCCTCGTGACTGGAACTTCTAAAAGGAGAACTATACTTTTAACTATAAAAATAATTTTCAAAACATCCCTAGTTCCTGTGGGATTAAAAGGGGGCCCAAAATGCCCACTCCCACACATCTTTGGATCCAGTATGTTGTAAGTTACTACCTCATAACCTGGTATGTAGATAGAAAGTATCCCTGAGGAAAGATGTGAATAAATTCTTACGTTGTATGTATGGATCCAGGAAGATGGGAAGCCACTAAAGAAGGTTCCTCACTGTGTTAGTCAGTTAGTGAGATAAAAATATCAGGCATACGTGCCTGAAAGAGAGTCTAGTTTTTCAAGCTGTTATCAGTTGATTTAATAAAAGATATTATCACTCCCTACAGCTGTGGTCTTTTCTAAGTAGTTACAGCAATTTTAAAAAGGCTGAACCATAAGAAATACAAACCAGTATTTTTCCATTGCAGCTCTGTTCATTTTTCATCCTTGGAGTTACCCTTAAGCACCTCACTGCTTCTTTTCACTGTTGATGAAAGAGCTAGATCAGAGATTAATAGTTGAAACTACAACTGTGTGGTTTAGGAGAAGAGTGAGGCAGAAGAGAAAGAGTGCTCAGTATTTAGATAATTTGGGGACTGGACCCAACCTCTACAACAGCTGAAATGCCAGAAACAAATTATTTATAGCACAGTTGTAAGAGCTTTCCGAGCAAGGAGATTTCCTCTGTTTCTTATTTATTTATTTATTTTTTAACTTACCAAGTCTAATGTTAGAAACAATAGGGAGTTCCATTTTGTCTCTTCCAGGGAAATTAACTTAAGTGGGACTCTAAAGAAGTAAATGGATGCTTTTCTCACCCCACACCCTCCCGGCTGGGAATAGTCTACTTACTAATCTTTGGTAATCAGACAATGGCAGACTGGGTTGAATTTTTTTCTTCATAGGAAGCTACTGTCCCAAAGAAAGTTTGAGAAATGGTAAGAAAGTTGAGACCCAAAGTCTTGATTAAAGAAAATGAAAGGGTATAGATTATTGAAAAGACATCACAGTAATTTATTTCAGCAGTTCTTTATTTTCCTGGCAACTCAGTAGAGAAAGCATATGGATTTAGTCATACCTTGGATGTATTGCAAAAGATTTGGAGAATAGGATTTAAGCAAAGTGGATGAATGTTTGAACACAAAATAAGGATGTCCCAAACTGCCAAGTCTTTGGATAGCGTACTAGAGGCCTTCCATTTGTCAAGGTGATTTGTTTTTCAGGGCTTTTTTTGTGGGTTTGTTTTTTTTTTCTTTTTTTTTTTTCTTTTTTTTCTTTTTTTTTTCTTTTTTTTGACTTGCCAAGAGCTACCAAATAAAAATAATATTAAAGAGTTTGTATAGTTTCTGTGCCACTTAATGCATATAAGAGTGTTTGGAGAAGTAAATTTTAGAAAAGAAAAAGAGGCTTAAGGAAAGAATATATTCCTGTCATGACGACAAACTATTACTGAAAGTCCTTTAATGTTTGGCATTTAACTGTTATATTAGCACTGCGTTTTTCTGCAGTTGTGATCCTTTTTCTTTTCTAGAAGTGCTTTTCAAGCTTTATTTCTCCCCCTAAGGCTTAAATGTATAGCAAGTTGTCTTCATTGAACCAAACATAGTTTTGAACAAGAGCAGGGAGTCTTGATTCCATAGCTGAGTCTTGTCCAGAGGGTTAGTTTGGAAGTAGTTTTTTATGACTGCATGAAGAAATGTGTTCATCATTCAAAGAAGCAGTCAAAGCGCGTGCAGGAAGGAACTCACTCTTGCTTATTAACATGAAACTGATGGTAAGTGCATTAGTAAGTGCAATCAGTTATAAAATGCCATATTTCTCCTGGCATTAGGAACTAATGGTTGATGCTTAGGTAATTTTCATTTATTTGTATGTGAAAAAGGTACAGAAGAGGTTGGAATACTTTCCTGTTTATTTGAGGGATGTTTTCTGTGTGTCAAGCTGTTTCTGATTATCATTGAGGTAAATTTATAATCTTTTGACTCTTGCAGATGCCAGTAAATTTTTAGTGTTAACAATTATGATGTTATGAATATACAGCATATTGCAAAGTTTATTGTATTGATATAAGTGGTTTAGAGTAGCATTTAAATGTGGCCTACAGTCTTTTTGCAGTCACAGAAATATGTATTTTGAAAGATCTGTCAATAGTGTAAAGACTTTATAATAAAACAAACATGTAGGGGGGACAATCACTTTTTAAAAATTTCTTTGCCTCTATATACTTAATTTATATAATTATTGTAGTTTTGGTATCTTGCAAACTGCTTAAAATAAATACACAATCAGTCATCTTATGGAATGATCTGGGTTGTATGTTGTAAGAGACATTTGAAGTGCAGGTTAAGTGGGATCTCTCACACACTTGATAAAGCTGAGTTACTTATTTGTTTTGCTTCATACATTGACCTCAACAGAACTGGCCTGCATTCTAGTAATAATCTTATAAAACTTGGACTTAGGGAAGGATTTATTCTTCAGTGTTTGTTGTCCCTGTTACTTCCAGCGGCACAGGCAGTAATATAGATAGTTGGAGTGCTAGTATAGTTAGGTGATGTGTATAAATCTTCATGTTAATTGTATTATGTTCTGTTTATACCCAGAATCTTATTCTTTAATTTCGCAGTCCCTTAAAAATGTCTGTTTCCGTATGTAATTTGAGTGATTCATAACTCAATAAATAATTTGTATTTTTCTGCAAAAGTGTGCTTGAATTTTAAAGAGCTATTTGTCAAATTTCAAGTCTGATTCTTTATAATAGTCACTTCAGATTGTTTAGAAAAAAATCTATATGCTAATTTCTGGGGGAGACCCATGACAGAGAAGGTCATCCAGCAATAGTAAATCAGTTTTCTTGGCTGAAGATAGCACTGCAAGTTGTAATATGTTGTTTAGCAAGAACTGCTGATTGTGGAAAATGGTGATAAACACTTGAACTCACATTTTTTTTTCAGAGATGTTTCAGAATAATGTTTGAGGTATACAGTATTTGATGTTTAGAAGCAAAAGTTGCATTTTGTTATGTTAGGTTTTAGTCAGCCTGTAGAACCCCAGTGCTCCCTGTTTAAATATAGCATTAGACAGAATGGTAGATAGTTCTTACTAGCCTAACAAAAAAAGGAACAGTTTAGAGACATTACCTGTGTTATTTAGTTCTGCTTATGATCTCAGAATGTCAAGGACAGAAATGAAGATTATTGTGTGGTTTTGAATGTACAGCAATCTAGTATTGTGTTGAAAGTTTTCTCTGGCTTGGTAAGAAGGGTGATTGCTGGTATGGCTAATTATCACAATTTTTTTCATTCATATTTTTTAATTTTAAAGTTTGTGGTGGTTTACTTGAAGAAAAAAGTAGGCTGACAAGTAAATGACTGGTACTCGTGAGTTGTTTGCCTGTCTTACTAGCCATGGAAGGACATTCACAGAATCTGTTAATGTACATTTTTCAGGTCAAAACAATTCAGACCTAAACAATGTAGTGGGCCTTTTGTTTTGTGTGCCTTCAATTTCTTGAAAAGGTAGTTACTTCTTTTACAGTTGGTGATTGGGCTGCCGAGCCCTGAGCCCATTGGCTGTAACCTATCCCATTGCAGTATCATAATAAAAGTTAAGATACTACTTGTTTAGTGAATACTCACAGTTGTGTTTATGGACAGAAAAATGCAAAACTGACTCTAAAATGTTGCATTACATAGGCAAAGGGGCATCAGATTACTTCATATATGTATCCAGTTTTGTAAGAAAATTTCACTTTCAGCATGATTTCGCCAAATGCTTTATAGATTTTGGTTTACTGAAATTCTGACTCATTTATTA
The DNA here is from genome assembly GCA_025769975.1 of Gallinago jamesoni. Taxonomy (NCBI): domain Eukaryota; kingdom Metazoa; phylum Chordata; class Aves; order Charadriiformes; family Scolopacidae; genus Gallinago; species Gallinago jamesoni. The sequence goes on from JAOQGH010000077.1 coordinate 65,593, forward strand.
AATTCTATTCTGAAAAAGCAGCAGCCACATGCAGATTAGAAGTCATTTAAGACTTCATACTAGTTGAGATCTTTCAAACAGTGCTTACAGACAACATATGTCATGAGACTCATGAGATGTGCTGGGTAGTTTGTCTTTGCAATGAATGATGTCATATCTTTTGATGGCTTGGTTACAATGCAGGATATATATATGGAGATATATATATAAAAATATATAAAATTTAATAGGATGTGATTTGAAAAGACCTTCCAGAGTACAAGCTGAGTTTATCTGTTAACGAAAAAAATGTTTTAGCATGGTGAAAACCAACTGTGCCTATGGAAAGATCAAATGGAACTGGAAGAATCTCAGGAAACTAAGTGGCTGCATGAAATCATTCACTGATGAATTTGAAGTAATGCACACGGAGCACAGGGAAGCAAGGAGAGTAACATGAACTAAACATAAACTGTGATGGGTTCTAAGTTAATTACGCGCCATCAGGTAGAGATACTAGAGTCATTGTCATGGTTTAACCCAGGCTAATAGCTAGGCAGCACACAGATGCTTGCTCACACTCCGCTGATGGGATGGGGGAAAGACTCAGAAGAGTAAAAGTGAGAGAACTCATGGGTTGTGATAAAGACGGTTTAATAGGTAAAGCAAAAGCCACACAAACCAGCACAGCAAAAGAAGGAATTAATTCCCTGCTCCCCATGGCAGGT
>JAOQGH010000077.1:66496-79666 GCA_025769975.1 Gallinago jamesoni
CGCCCCCAGCCCTTTGCTGGCAGGGGGTGAGGAACAGGAAAGGCCCTGACCCTGTGTAAGTGCTGACCAGCAATAACGAAAACATCTCTGTGTTATCAACACTGTGTTCACTCCATCCTAGCCAAAACCTGTGCAGTCATAATACATAGTTCTGCTAAAAACATCAGTTCTGTAGCAGTCACAATGCGAGTTTGACACATATCCGGAAAGGAAAAAAAAAAAAGGACAAAGCAGAAAACATCTAGGGTACCATATTAATTCAGGTCACCCTGTCAAGTAGAATAAAAAGCAAATAAAACTGAAAGGAATCATCAATTTTGGAACATGTTCTGTATGAGATGAGTATGTAGCTTCAGCTTGGGCTATGACCAACTGCTATGAAGTCACGCTTGGAATAGAGAAGTAAATAGAAAACATTTTTTTTCGCATTTCAGATATGATTTAAATATCATTTTGGAACTAAAATAAGCTATTGAAACAAAACCCAGTGGTTTGTTAACATAACACAAGAAGTTGTGCTTTTCACTTGATGTGGGTTAAATGTGGAATCATCCTTGGATGCTGTGGAGAGCAAAATTACAATGTACTTAGAATGATACTTAGATATATTAATGGAAGATATGTTTATCAGTGGCTGCTGAAAAAAATCAGTGGTGATTGAAATGCAGTGTTAGGTAGGTTTGTTAAATAAATCTTCATACTTAAATGATTTGTGAGATATATATATATCTTTAATCTTTCTGAAAATGTTTATTACTTGTGTATAGACCTTATTCTGAATTAGTTGCTGTTAATCTTGTTTTTGTTAATATTTGATGTTTTGTGTCTTTGATAATTTGTGTAGGTGGAATAATAGGGTTGCCCAAAATAGGAAGATTCTTCTAAGATTTAAATCTTGAAGAAACCTTCATATTCATGTGAGGGATTGAAAAGTACTCCTCTTTGGTTTGTGACTGTCACCACAGTTTTTTCAGTCATCACTGATTATCCTGTCCTTCATTACTGTGCTCTCTTCGCATTGAGTTTGTTAATATGCATTCTTCCATTAACATAATGTAATAGAGAATAATTTTATGTACTGTAACTAAAGCCTTACGGGTTTTCCTATGTCCCTTTTTTTCCCAGTCCCTGTGTGTGTATATTTAGTCTTTGGGTGTATCACCTGTGATATTTGCATACTCAGTCTTTACCCCACTCCTGCCATTTAAGTATTTCTTTACCTTCTCTCCAGCTCCAGGAAATTATTTCTGGGGAAGAGGATGTTTTCATTCTGCTTCTTGAATAAATTCTCCTAACACTATAGCTGATAAGATGAGCGTCATATGTTTCTGGATAGTCTGGATCTCAAATATTGTCAAAATTGGGAGTATTGAAAATAGCACATTCCATGCCTAGTCCTTAGTCCTAATGTGTATTTTCATGTGTGAGAAACAGTCTTGAACTAACTGCATGTTGCAGTGTCGTTAATGTTAAGTATATATATCGGTGTATGTAGTCCTCTCTCAAGCTACCTGGAAACGTGGGGAAAAATAAGATCCTTGTAAGCTGTATGCCATAACTCATTGTTGGTTTCAGCAGGGTGAAAAACAATTCAGAAGTTCCAGGATCGAAGGAAAAAAACATTCAAAAGGAAGAACTGCCCAGAAAATGACACAGTTAAAAAGCAATGCATAGACCAAAGTCACCCCTTATATTTTGCTGTTTTTTACTGGCAGAGACACGATTCAAATTTTGTCCGAACAGCAGCCTCATTCTGTTTTCTCATGAGAAAGTGGCCAAGTATGACTGGGTAGTACTTAACTGAGAATACTTTGGATTTAATCTCTGGTGCTTGTGGCAGTTCAGGGCTGATCTGCTGAGAAATGAAAGAGAGAAGGCAGAAGCTATTTCTGTTCTAAAATAAGGCTGGGTGAAGCTAATTTATTATGGTGCCAGGTATGTGTGAGCAAATAAATGACAACTGTGTGTATGGCAGTTTATATGTGTGTTCTTACATAGGAAGGGGGAACGGCGAAGAAGGATTTTGCTGGATGATGGTGATGGAAGAGTTTTCATGTTGTGCAGATTTTTTATAAATGAAGAGTTTGATGCTACAGATAATACTTCCAGGATTATTTTCACATTTAAATGAATATAGAGATTTTTGACTTCTAGCACAGGGCCTCTAATGTTGTAATTTATGTTTATTAGCATTTTGGAGTACAGAGGTTTTTTGGGTTTTGTTGTGTGTTCTTGTTTTTTTGTGTGTGAAATAGCACTTGCACTCTCAGCTGTGGAGCTGTTGTTTATTCTTTTGATTTTATTTGTTTTTCCTGATGCCACATCAGTTGCCATGGGAACAAAAGCAGAGCTGGAAAACCAGCAGCCAGCAACTGAACTGTCTTGACTTAGTTTCTCCTTCTTTCCATGGGAACAAATGTTTTAGAAGGGAGGATAAAGTAAATACTTAGAGTATTCTGACAGCTTTTGCTTTACCTTTTTGTGACTCATCTGACTTGGAAAAAAAGCACTTGAGAATGGAGTTCTTGTTATAGGCTTGAGGAACAGGCCATGAGTTAGTCAGATTAATGTGCCAATGGAAGTTAGAATTGAAGAGGCGCTTCATTTCTTGATGTGGTAAGCCATTTCAGGATTTGATACGTAAATATGTTGTGTCTTAAATTGTGGATGTTTCCATTAAATCCTAACAATGAACAATTTGGATTATAGTGCATGTCTCCATAAATGCCTTTCAGTCGCTGATTTAGTAAACATTTTGGTAGATGCAAGTAAAATTCTGTTCAGACCAAGTGGCACAGCTGTCTTACAAGCAAAGTAACAAATATTTTAGCCAAATAAAGCATTCTAAAAACCACTGGCATGCCACTAACACAATTCCTTTGTTTTTGAAACCTCAACAAATGTTTGGGCTATATCTTAGATTCTTATAAGCTTCAAATGTTAATCCTAATTTTAGTAATTTATTGAACATTCACTAAATTGGGGGTGTTTGTCGACAGCTGGCTGAACATAAGCCAGCAGCGTGCCCGGGTGGCCCAGAAGGGCCAGCATCCTGGCCTGGATCAGGAACAGTGTGGCCAGCAGGTCTGGGGCAGTGACCATCCTGCCTGGTCTGGGCACTGGTGAGACCCCACCTTGAGGGCTGCATCCAGTTCTGGGCCCCTCACAACACAAGAGATACTGAGGGACTGGAGCGTGTCCAGGGAAGGGCAATGGAGCTGGTGAGAGGTCTGGAGCACAAGTCTTGTGAGGAGCAGCTGAGGGAGCTGGGGGTGTTCAGCCTGGAGACCTCTACAATTCCCTGAAAGGAAGGTGTAGCTGGGTGTGTGTGTGTGTCGGTCTCTTCTCCCAAGCAACAGGTGATGGGACAAGAGGAAATGGCCTCGAGTTGCCTCAGGGGAGGTTTAGGATGGATATTAGGAAAAACTTCTTCACCCAAAGGGTTATAAAGTCCTGGAAGAGGCTGCCAAGGGCAGTGGTGGAGTCGCCACCCCTGGATGTATTTAAAGCTGGGCAGACGTGGTGGTTTTGGCAGTGCTGAGTTAATGGTTGAACTCGATGATCTTGAAGGTCTTTTCAAACCTAAATGATTCTGTGGTTATATATGACATAAATGTGCTTGCTTAGTTGCCATTTGTATTCCTTGAATAGGGACCTGTGTCTGCCAGAAGAAAACTTAAGCAGCATATAGGTGTTGGATGTCCCCACTGCACAAGTTTACCATTAGATGTAAGGCATGTATCATAACTCGGATGCAGTTAGATTAAGTCAATACATTGTAATCCTAAATATATTTAAGAGTGTGCCTGTGTTCATAAACAGGCATTGACTTAAAGGAGCTAAGCACATAAAAGTGTTTTGCAGAATCTCAGCCTTAAATTAGTTAGCAACTGGGCTTTTTTCATGATTTCGGTAGTAACATTAATGCTTTTATAAAACCTTTAGTATTTTTTTTACCAGATTTCAACATTCTTCTAATGTCATTAACTGATATTTTCTTTACTATGAAAAATGTTTTACCCCACTTATACTGAATCACGGTAGTCAGAAGAACATAGGCTGTTAAAATTTTAGGCTGTTTTTTTTTGGGCAGATGCTGACTTTGAGCATTTTTGGTTTTGTTTTTTAAATATGCCTACTTCTTCTAGACACAGTTGTCAGAGAAAAAAGGAAAGTATTATATGCAGCTGCTGATCCAGTGAATATGGTACTGTTTTGACTATAGTAGTGTTTTGTACCTTAAAGTTTGGCTTTGGTGCATGTATGGTATTCACATCGCAATTCTTAATTATGTGAGGTACCATTCCAATTAAAAAGCTGCTGGCATTAGTTAAAAAATGAAGTGTAGATTTTTGAGAAGCCTTAAATAGTTATTGTCGTGGATCCAGAGATTCATTAGCCTTGAAGCTTCAGATTAACTTGTATTTACACACTTTATATTAAACAGAGGTTGAATTCAAATGCTGTTTATGAAATGGAGCAAGTAATTTCTGATAAAACTCAACTACTTCTGTAATGCTTCTGGTTACTCCTAATTACGCAGGAGTTCCTTTGTGGCTCTTTCCCTTCTAAGTACCTGTTGTCAACACAGGTAAAGTTTTGTGACTATGCTGTGTCTGTTGACCTGGTTGTCTGTGTGCCTGTCCATTCCATGCAGTAACTTGTTTGCCACTCATTTTCAGCCATAATTGAAAGTAGGCTAAGTATTAAAAGGTAAAGTTCTACAGTTTTGTGAAAATCAATCACCGTATTGAAGGAGATGCCTGGAGTAGACGTGCTAGCTGAGGAAATGGTCCCAAGCAGCCCTTCTCCGATTCCTCAGTGTGTGCACTCTGCCCAGCAAGTGTCTCTCCATTGTCGTCACTCTCCCTAGCAAGTGGCTTGTATTTACTGCAGCGGATCTGCTTTATGGCAGAAGGAAAATGCAAAGGACTATCATGGGAGCACTGCTCACAGGAGAATTTTTTTCTGCCACCTCAAAAGTAGCATGCATATAAGGAAACCTGTAGTAAAAAGCTTTTGCAAGGAATGTGCGTAATGTATCTTATGTGCATGCTGGATGCTGAAGTTTACTTTTTCTGTCAAAATTGTTTTCAAAATAAATTTAGTATGATTTCAATTAGAAAATGTTGGTCACTTCGAAGTAACATGAATAGAACAATGTTTACATGTGTAACTACCAGCAATAAGCAATCGGATTATTTCTGTTGGTGAATACACCTTCGAATCATTCCCATGTGCACATCTAGGTATTTCTTACAGAGGGTGTGGATATGCAAGTCATGTTAATTTGTTATCTTTTCATTCCAGTATTACATGAGAGAACAAACATTTGCACTGATCTGTGAAATGAACACTTGCCTTTATGAAGTGCATGCACATAATACATATTTTTCCAGAACTTTCATTTTACTTGGGGATTTTTCAGAACCAAAGTCTGTGTGCTTTCCAGTGTCCTGTGAAACAGATTGTGTGCATGGTTAGCTTATGGATAGCTGACCACAGTTTCATCAATGAAAGCAGGATGTGGCATTTTATTTGGTCAAATGTAAATAAAAACCATAGGATTAAAAAAATTATAGTCATAGCTATATTTTAGTGTGAGTGAAGGGTGTGTTTTTTTTGTGGTATTCTGTACTGGATTTCAATGATGCAGTAGATCGTATCTGATTCACTTCCATACAGTAAACCAGCCTAGCAGGAGTTAGACCTGTTTGTCAGATCTTAAAAAACCTGCACAAATGGCTGCTTTATTGTAATATAAATCACACTGATTCATGCATGTGGCAATAATTAACTTCTGCTGATGTTAGAAAAGAAGTCATCATTGCTGAAAAACAGGTTTCAGTATTTTTTGACTTGCTAACAGGAGTTAGGTGCCTTTATACCTATTTATATATATATATATATACCTATTTATATATATAAATTACATATAAATTTAACTAATTTTGAACAGCAAAAGGGTAAGAGTACAATTTTTACAGGGCTTGGAGGGGCTTTTTTTTTTTTTCTTTTTTTTTTGGAACAAGACATTTAAGTTCCCTTTTTTAATGGAACATTTTGAATATAGCAACCAATGAAATAACCAGAAGTCGCATCTTTTAAAGAGTGTCATCTCTGAGTGATTAATTCTCAACTTCCTTGTTGCTTGCTTGCCTGGTTATTTTTTTTATGGGCCAAGAAGCAGTCAGGGTTCAGGTTATTAGGGATCTGTAGATCACAAACTGAAAGCAAGTATGTTAAGTTTTAGAACAAATTCATATCTTGACCGTCTTTCCTTCTAAATAAATGGTAGTTTGTTCATAAAACTATTCCAGAGCGGATTATTACTAATTTGATTTCATGTTTTTTGCCTGAGGTACTCAGATACTGATTGATACTTAGGGCAATATTTAAAAAACGCTTCGTATTTCTATTGATAATCTTGTAGGATGTGCTTTGGGCTTCATTAGTAGCAGAGTTAAATTAGTGCTAAGCAGTGGTGGAAGTTTCATTCTTTAGCTCAAGCTCCAGCCTTTAAGAAATGATAAGGCAAGGGTATTTCAGTAAGAAACACTTGGTATATTTGGAATGCAGCCTCTTGACCCATTGCACCCTGTAATAGTCCCTTCCACTCAGGTTCTAGTGCCCTTTCTTTACAGTATTTTCTCTTCCAGTCACCGGGCAGACAGCTTCTACACGTTCAAAAGTTACCTTGTCAGCCTTCATCTTAGCAGGAACCTGAGTCAAAACTGTTTTTACCCTGACAGTGAAAAGTCAGAGATCAGAAAAGAATACTTGCAAGCTTATTTTAGCCCAGAAAGAATAGGCATGCAGAAGAATAATAACTTGAAACACAAAGCTTAAAGTTATTTTTCAGGCATGCTGTAATCCATGCTGTCGTTTGCATACCATCCACACTGGATGCCAGGCCATTACTGTTGTACTAGAATGATGCGAGGATAATGGATTTAATATATATGAATTGTTTGAAGTAAAAAAAAAAAAATTGACTACCACTAGATCCTTATTTTTAGATTCTTTCTTTTGTGTGTGTGTCTATACTTCATCCTTTATTTCTTTTTTTTTTTTTTTTAACTTTTCCCCTCATATGTGGCCAAGATATGTCATCACTTCAGGAAGGCTTGGCACGTAGGAAAGGAGAAGGGGAGGTATAGAAAAAAAAACCACGGGCACTCCTGACAGCAGAGTCCCCTTCTACCTAATTCTCAATTTTCTTTCAACTAGTAAGAGGTTAAATTGATAGCTTGCTTTATACTTGCAACTTCCAGTGATGTCTCCTAGTCTGTTGTTTTGGTCCTGCAACACTGTTAATGTTTTTTGTTCATGGATATCATAGAACTTGGAACTATTTTCCAGTGTTGCCAGAGAAACATCTGTGTGTGGTTTTGTTTCTTTGAGCTGGTTTTTATCATAATTCTTTATGGCATAAGAGTTACAATAATTTGTAAGTTGTTACCATAATTCTTTATGCCGTTTCGCTGTTCGGAAGCACAGCTAGGTGTGTGCTGAAGGAGAGAGGTGAAATTTGTCAGAAGCGTAGAGTTCTGTGTCTAGTTCTCAACTCCTCAGTATGGGAGCTACTGAAGCAAGTCCGATAGATGGCCATTCTGATGCTGATGGGTCTGGAGCACCTCTGCTGTAAGGAAGGTCTGAGAACGCTGGGGCAGCTCTGCCTGGAGAGGAGAAGGCTCCAGGGATCTCACCAGTGTCTATAAACACCTGGAGGGAGGGTGTCAAGAGGAGGGAGCCAGGCTCTTTGCAGAGGTGCCCAGGGACAGGACAAGCAGCTACAGGCGCACACTGGAACACGAGAACTTCCCCCTCAACATCAGGGACCACTTTGTCACCATGAGGGTGACTGAGCACGGACACAGGTTGCCCAGAGAGGTTGTGGAGTCTTCACCTTTGGAGGTGCTCCATAGTCATCTGGGTACAGTCCTGGGTGACTCTGCTTGAGCAAGCAGCATGTGATGAGATGGCTTCCTTCTAAGTCTTAACCACTCTGTGATTCTGTGTGTAACTTGTTTTATATTATAGGATGCTTTGGTGAATTATTTAAATAATTTTGTGTCAGAATGATACTAGGAGCACATGCAGAGCTGTAAGTTTTGACCAGAAGAGTAGAGTATTGCTACCGTCTCGAAGTAACATTTACTAAAATTCTGAGGTCTTTTAAGTTTCATTCGAATGAGATGCATGAGTATTAAAATCCAGTCTGCCAAATGTGATCTTTAAAGATAACTTTTAGTTGTTTAGTTATTTCTTAGTTTATACTGTTTTGAGAGTTAATCCACTGTGTCCTGGGAAGAAGGACTTACAAAAGTGTGCTTTAAGGAAATGGACAAATGTGGAAAGTGCAGAATGGCTTTTCTTGTCCTGTTGTTATGTCATGTCATGAGAGAACCTCAAAACAGGTGATCTTAAACATTGTGATAAACTGTGTGAGAAACCTGAGCATTCTAGGTTAAACTTCGGTTCTTTTTGTTGCTTTTCCTCAGAATAATAAAAATGTTGTAAATTGACAGAATGGAGCTACAGACAAGAAAGTTGTGTATTTGTTTAGGCACAGATAAAGCTGCGCGGAAATAATTGTCGCTTTTCAGGGAAAAACAAAGATGCTGATTTTAATAAAAGAAAGATCAACCCTTCTCCCTCTTCCCTCAGATTTTGGGTAAAGGAGAACTTGGCAATGTAAACACATGCAGTAATCCATCAAAGACAGAACTGAAGAACTTGCTACTAAGCTTATAGTAAAGTAATTACCAAGTCCAACTAAATGTAAATCACTTGTACCTGCTTTTTTTCCTTAACAGAGCCGTGGTATGAATGACACTATTGGCATACATTAAAACAGTACTTACCTTCTCTTTGAGAGAAGGAAAATATTTTCCTCTTACTGGGAATATACTTGTTGCATATCTGCCAATGTTCCTGTAGTGTGTAAGACTTTTTCATCTGCCTCCTGCCTTGTGTCTGCTTACTGGCTTTCTTGGTGCTGATATTCTGCATGCTAGCAGGGAGCAGCGTCACTTCTCCATTCCAGAATTCCATGTGGTAGTCTCAGCTGGAGTGCCTGCCTTTTGGCTTCAGGGAAATGAACCTTCTTGAGCAGAGTTCTGTGTTTAATCTATGGAACAGTTTTTTCAGGTAACATGTCTTATGCCTGTACTTACCATGTGATACAGTAAGTCAGTTGGGTGTGCCTGCAATCCGGCTTGTGTTGGGTATCTTGACCGTTAAGGGATGAACAAATGAAGATGACTATTAGTGCTATTGTTTATCTGTGATGCAGTCTTTTATTGCCTTCAATATGATTATTTGCCCATAGACCAATTTGAAGCCTTTTATTGTTCCCAAAGTGTAATGTATTACTTTAAAACCACTGTTGAAAATATGCTAACTAATTTCTTTTTTTAATGGTTGTAATTCCACCTTTTGGTAATCCCTCTCAATTTCTACAAATGTGGAGATGTGAGGGATAATATGTAAACATACCATGGTTTTGAAATTTAGGAAAATCATTGTTTTCCTTTGTTCTTTGCTGTGCTAAAGCTAGCTGACCAACCTAACTGTGTTTTTTGGGTCAGACAGTAAACTTGAAGCACTAAACAAGTACTTAAAATACAATACCTGCCAGTAATAACAAAACCCATTTTTACATCTTTTCTTCGTTGATTCAAAAAACAGTGCGGCCTTCATTGTACTTGTAGCTAGGAACCATACAGTCTGATCCATTATCTTATAATTTTTGCTGTGATTAATAAAAGCAATGTTTCAGTCTAAATAAAGTGGAAGGTCTTTTCTAGCCTGAACAGTTCTGTGATTCTGTGTAAACCAATAAAGTTTGTTACAATATTTTTAATTTAACTAAAATATTTTACAAAACACTATTAAACAAGCATGAAGATGCAATATTTGAATCACAAATTGGGTATTATCACACCTTCTTCATATCCTGATATTTTTTTCTTATGTATGGCTGCTGTTTATCTTTGGTTACTAGGTATTTGTTAATGGCATCTCCCAATACCAGGCTACATAACTCAGATTTTAGTATGTGCTTCTGTTGTAGTGTAAAATGTAGTGTAAAGGCTGTATTTCTCAGGGACAGAATTGAGAGTATACATTGTGAAATCCAGAAAATGCAGTGTGATAACTGCTGTCTGAGGATTATGTGATAGGTAAAATAAGTGTTGCTCTGATGTGTTTTGTATGACAGATGTCAATGCAGGAGGCCAGGTTTGGCTCTTCTCTTGGTAGAAGAAACAAGTGCTGCAACTGTAGGTGTTTGGCTTGCTGGAGGGCATGGCGTGTATGTGCTTGAACCTTGTATGATGCTGACTTGGTTCGTGGATAGATGGAAACTGTTGGCCCCTGTGAACAGAATATTCCAGTGCCTTAAGGTGTTACACATTTGCGCTTTAAGAAAATAATGTTATCTTGGGCCAGAGCGAATTAGAATTACAACAGATTATTGTTGTTCCTTAATATATATTTGTAGGTAGAAGCTGTCTTGCATTTCTATAATACTATTGTTCAATCTATTTTTGTTTTTTCTGATGTGCCTATAAAATATATGTACTGAGTATGATATCAGCATTGTATAAGACTGTTTTTTCTGGAAGTGATTTTTGTTCTTGGATTCCAGTAGTCCTCTGCCAAATAATCTTTCATTACATTGCACACAATTCCCTCCCCCCCTCCCCATCCTCCTCTCCCCACCACCCATTATATTTGTGACTTCTGTTTTACGAAAATTTATTATGTCCTACCTGCTTCAGGTAATGTAATTTCTTCTGTATTTATTCTGAATTTTTTTTGTATGGTTCACACATTAACAATTACAGGTAACTGTAAAAAGTACCTGTGTTTCTGCCTCAAAAATACTACTTCTGCATTAGGTCTAGATAAAATCTTCAGTGTCACACAATATGGGTGGTCTTTTTCTCCAATGATATCTCAGGCACTAAAAGGCAGGGGATTGGTAGGTTAGATTTAGCTGAGATGTGTGGAAGAAGCTCTTTGGTGTGAGGGTGGTGAGAGCCTGGCCCAGGTTGCCCCGAGAAGCTGTGGCTGCCCCATCCCTGGAGGGGTTCAAGGGCAGGTTGGAGGGGGCTTGGAGCCAGCTGGTGTGGTGGGAGGTGTCCCTGCCCAGGGCAGGGGGTAGCTTTAAGGTCCCTTCCAACCCAAACCTGGTTTTGGTTGATTCTATTTCTGTGATTCTGTGCATGGTTCAATGAGACATATTTGTTAGCGTTTCAGGAAACCATAAAGACAAGAATGTCTCTTTATTTCTCTGTCTGGTTAATTTTTAAGAATAGGATACATAGATAGACTTCTTGTTGTTACAAGCTGGATTCATAGGTTTTGTTAACAGACAGGGCAGTGGTTTTGTCATTGATGTGAAAGTACAGAGAGACAAGATCTGATGCAGAGGATGTTTAAATGTAGCTATACTTGATAAGCAATTAATTTCCAATTTCATTTGCTTAAAGTGCTTTATCTTGCAGCTGGTAATTGCTTTTATTGGAGAAGATACAGGCTGTTCCTGTTTTGTCACTTCAGAGGGAGCTCAAATTTCAAATTTTGGAGATCAAACTACTTTCTTTGTTAAGGGCCTGGGAATAAGATCTTTACATGGAAGGAAGTAGCTTCTTGTTACAATTTTCGGAATAAGACTCTTGATGTTTGCCTGTGTTCTTGAGATAATTTAATTGGGAATCAAATCTGTATTTCACACCTCATCTAACCATGTGTTATCAGGAGATTTCAGTGCTGGGAGACTTAATAAAAGTGACTTAACAATCTTTTAAATATGATGTCTATACTTTGTGCTGGCTGTGATAGTAAACACATGCCTAATAAAATTACCTATATCGGTAGTGTGAATTTGCAAAAATGAGAAGAACTTCAAACTATTTCTGTTCACAGTGCCAATCATTATAATAATAGTGCACAAAATTATCACTTCATCTGCCTTTTCACTTGCATTGTGTTTTTTTCAGTTAAGTAACCTAATTTATTTATTAAAAAAAACCCAAACAGGTCTTTCTCCCTTTGTCATAGGTGTGGGTTTTTTCCTTATTTTCTTCCCTTGACTGGCTTTTTCGTCCTTGTTTTCCCTCTTTTCCCCAGCTACATTTGTGTCTGTGATTGTTGCTTTTCTGATACTGTGGATGTTTCCCTGAATCACACATGTTGCAGTGAAGTTTTGTTTGTAACTGGGGTTTCTGGCTAATGGGGCAAAATGCAAAGCAATTACTGTCTCTTTTTGGCAGACGGGAGCAGCTACATTAATGTTAAAGTCAGCACTTCCTGCTCCCTCCTGGTGTGCTGGAGCTCTCAACTTTGTAGAGCAAATACATGGTCTCAGGGTAGTGGTCATTCTTTACACAGAGGATGATGATAAAGTCTCTCTTCATGCAGTAATACTCAGTCTTTTTCTTGTTGTTCAGCTCAAAATGGATGTTAAAGGATGAAATGGTGCTTCCTTCGCTAGAAGGAAAACTTAATTCTTCTCACATATTTCTTTCACCTTCCGCTGTTGATGATGGCAGGAAGAGGAACGGTATTGTATTTTTCTGACAGTGTTCCTTTCTTCAATTCATACTGGCGTGGTAGAGTTGTTAATCAACATGTCCCTAGTTGTTAGAGAAGGGCCTTGATACCATTCTTATTTATCAAGCGTACGGAAGTGACACACAGGAGTGATTGTGCAGAATGGCCAACACTATTAGGTTGTAACTGTGCTTGCTGGTCCCTGTGAGTGCTGAGTCAGAGAAATTCTGTCACGTCTGTAGAATGTGGGGGTCAATGGAAACTAATTAAGTAAAACACTTTCAGCACTTTTAGACAGACTTTGCCAAAAGATCAATTTTTAACAAGTCTTGAATCCTGATAAAAATACCTAATCATGACGTAGGCCTTCTTGTCATTGCTGACATCATTGCTTTCATCCATCATAGCAGTAAGAGGTCCTGATGTGGAAAGGTTCATGGCCTAACAGCGTCTGACGTGTTGACAGGGTTTTGACAATCCACACAGCTTTTCTGTCTTCCAAAGGGATTTTTTTTTTTCTTAGTAGAGGAGTGTCGTGGTTTAGCCTCAGACGGCAACAAAGGACCACGTGGCAGCCACGTGCACTGAGCAGGGCGCTAACCGCCG
>JAOQGH010000077.1:84106-120789 GCA_025769975.1 Gallinago jamesoni
TTTTTGTTTTTTATGTGGTTGGACTCGATGATCTCAAAGGTCCCTTCCAACCACTAAGATTCTGTGATTCTGTGATTTAGTTTGGAAGGGACCCTTAAGATCATCGACTCCAACCATTAACCAAGCACTGCCAAACCTACCCCTGACCCATGTCCCTCAGCACCTCGCCTGCCTGGCTTTTAAATACCTCCAGGGATGGCGACTCTGCCACTGCCCAGGGCAGGCTCTTCCAAGGCTTGATAATCCTTTGAGGAAACAATTTTTTTCCCAATCTCCATCCTAAACCTCTCCTGGGGCTTCCTCTTGTCTGTGGCCTGTTCCTTGGGAGAAGAGACCGACCCCCCCCAGCTACACCCTCCTTTCAAGGAATTGTAGAGAGCAAGAAGGTCTCCCCTCAGCCTCCTCTTCTCCAGGCTGAACACCCGCAACTCCCTCAGCTGCTCCTCAACAAACAAGAGTCTGGATGCCAGAGGAGATAATCAGAATCACACCTGCCGTGACAGGTATGCCTTTAGTTGTTAGCTGGTATGTGCTGATGATGGAATTGAGCCTGTCACTACGTTGTAAAGTGACTGGTAGAAATGTGCAATAGGCAGCTATAAGGTACTGGTGTAATGAAATCCCACTGCTATCAAAAGGGTGTGCTGTTATTTCCATCTGAATAGTTATTGAATAGTTATCCTTATTTGGGCCATCTAATCCATTCTGGTTGTGATGATCAAATTTCTTGCTTTTCTTAAATACAACTTTAAAACAACTTGAGAGTCAGTACTGCTGCCATTGTTCCATTTCTGTGGTGCTGTGTCAGATGTTGTGCTGAGCTGATGCTGCAGGGAGATCCCTCTGCTGGGGCTGCATCCTGCCCCCACGCTCACTCAGCAGTGAGGTGGGTTGAGGTGTTGGATGCCGTCTGTGTGTGTAAATAGCCTACAGGTTGCTTTACTGTGCATCTGTACATCTCTGTCTCTGTTACAGCTGGTTGTTCAAGAGCAGCATTTCTGAACTCTTAGGTGGGGCTAGTGCGTTTGGACTGACTTCGGTATAGAGGGTTTGCTTAGAAGGATTTGTAACCAGAAGCAGTGGGATGAGAAGAAGAAAAGGAGTTTTTTAAACTGAAGTACTGTCAGTTAAAATTTATAAACAAGTAATGGAATAATTTTGGAAGATGCAGAATCTGGTTCCTGAAAACTTGTACAAAACTTTGTGGACCTGACGTGCTTGTGTAGCTTTTGTGGGATGCTGAACCAGCCTTTGGAGTGGGTAATGTAGGCGTTGCTCCTCTCGTAGAGGCAGGAGTGTGCAGTTGCTTGGGGGGTGAAGGGAAAACCAGTAATTTTTGAAAATTAACCACACTGTATTGTGTGCTGTAAGAAGGTAGTTGCATTGTTAAATTTAGCTTAACCTTGGCTGAAAGCTAGTTGAACAGTCACAGTGGGGGTTGTAGGGTGGATATACATTGTCTAGAGACTGACACACCAGTCATCTATCTAGTGATAGATCATCTATCTATCTATGACACACCAGATAATCTATCAAGTGGTGTGGTAGATCTGTTTAACTTTTACTCTTGATTTTATAAGCTAGATGTCTTGCTACAATTAAATGTTATAAAAGCAGCCTGAACATTGGGTTTATGATAATCCAATTAAAGCTTATAGGGTACAGAGTGTGGGTTTCAAGGTGCCCCCACTATGTGTGTTTCTTATGTTGTCTTATATGAAGTTTTTTGTGATATTTAAGTCCTCTACCACTTTCTCATGTGTTTGCTTATAATATATAAATGTCCAATTAGGTTTCAGAATGTTAACCAAAAAAATATCTTACACTGGGTGCTACTTCCCTTTAGGAAGAAGTGCATAATTGCATTTACTTGGAGGATAAAGAAACTGAACAGAAACTAAATGAATAATTGACACTTGACACAACTTTAAGCCATCCATTGTGCTTTTGTGATGAGATGTTCAAGGAAATACTGTAATGACTGAGGAATGAAATGTATACTTAAAACCAAAAAGAAGAGTTTTGAAGTAGTCAAGTGAGGAATACATTTTATATAGCATTGTTTTGGTCTTGTGATGGAAATACGGAACATACTTAAAGCCCGAATTACACTTTTAAATCCTGGGACTTTGAGTTTCTGACTGCCCATCTTGTTGTGTTTTGTTTTTTTTTTTTTTTTAAAGAACCCTGTTCATAGAGTTATTTTAAAAATAAAGTGAATACATGGGAAGGTTAGCTATGACTATATAAAAATGCTGTATTCATGAAGCAAATTCCAATCCATTCCAACACATGGGTTTGTAGTATTTCTTTGATGCTAGAGAAGACGTGGTGTTGATGGAGGGGAAGGATGTCTTCAATATGGAAGTTTCTTCTCCCTTTCAATGGGAAAATAATTGCTACGCCTGTTTTAGAAGTCTTGGACCATTTATTTACTGACTGTGGCGCGTGCTACTGATGCATTGAGGTAGCTTTCTACAGTGAGTAATACTCTGAATAATGAAACCTTTAGTCCTTGGAAAAAGAAGAAACAACCTCAGTAATATAAGACCGTGCATTAAATATGCTTTTATAGATGAAGAATGGACAATGGTCTTTCATTAACTTGATAATTTGTTTATTGTAAATATGTACAGCATATGGGAGAAAGAACCAGGGCAGTGTGTGATGCATTTCCTACATGTTGCATTGTATTTGCATTTGTTTGTTTACTTGAGTAAGAAATGGGAAGATAGATTTATTCTTACATAAGTATAATGGACAACACTATTTTTGTTCTTAAAATCTGAATTTATTTGCTGAGGTTTACAGCAGTTGCATCAAGATGCACTTCCCCATCCCCTCCCTCCCTTGGAGAGTAGGTACAGAGGATGTTTGTCAGTCAGTTGGGTGTGATACAAAATTGTCAATCTGAGGTTAGTTTTGGCTCATCAAAAGATAGCAGGTAAGCTTGTGTATACATGTAGCCAGATTTGCTTTCTCAATCTGTAAAATTCTTGGATTTGGATCTTCACTGAAATTATGACTATGTGCGGTTGATGCTCTTTGGGCAGAAGAACATTTGACCGCTACGTTAGATGTAATTCAGCGCTAGTACTAGTTTTATTTCCTGTAATAGCAAATGTACTGCTAAAATTTTCCTACTGAATACAGACTTTTTATTTAGCCTAGTGAAAGTATGGGATACTCATATGTTTGTGCTGGGTGATTTCCATAATGCCATATGATATTTTAATGGAGGGCTATGCTTCTGTATTTCTGTTATGTATTTCAAGAAAGGGTTAAGAAATTAGCCTATTTGCATACCCCAGCACCTGCTGGTGGTGCTGCACAATTGCATGAAGTGATTTTGCTTATACACATGGCTAATGTTGAAATTTTTTGTTTTGGGAATAATTCTTAATATTTTCAGAACATGAAGTATTAGAGCCATATTGAAGCCTGTTTTTAAAACTGTTATCTGTTTTTACTTGCAGTTGTGCAGTCTTTTCTGTTACAGTTTCTTAAGTGCCTTTCCCAATTTCTTGTGGAAACTTCTTTGTTTACAATTTTTTTGCTTTTCTGGCAGAGTTGTAGAGGATTTTCCAAGTAGTGAGCCTTTTCATTTACTAAGGATGGAGAAGAAATAATAAAGTCCCTTTCTCTTATCGGTTTGTGGTGGGGTGTTGTGCGTGGGGTTGTGGGTGTGGAGTTTAGTTGGTGGATGCTTTTTTTTTTTGTGTGTGTGTGTGGTTCTTTTGTTGTTTGTTTGTTTTTGTGGTTTTTTTTGTTTTTGTTTTTTAATGTGGTTGGACTCAATGATCTCAAAGGTCCCTTCCAACCGCTAAGATTCTGTGATTCTTTCCTCACACCTTGATTTGCATACTTGCATCCAGTCAGAGCAGACAAAGTTGAGGGAGAAGTCAGCAGCTTGGTAAAGAAGATGTGTCAAAGCAACAGATTGTCAGAGCTCATCAGGCTGAATCTACCACTTCAGGTTTCTGCCCAGTCTTTTCTTCTCTTTTGGAACTGTTGCTTCCTTGGGGAACCAAGTAGGCTACTTTCCAACGTGGATGAATCCTTGGGGATCTGGGTAACTTTTTTACAGAGAAACCTTTTTTTCCCATGGGGCAGCATTGAGGGCTGCGGAAGCTGTGGCTTCGCAGTGTGCTCTGCCTGCCTGTAGAGTCAGTGGTTATAACTTCTGGCACATTTTTCCCAAGGTTTGGGTTTTGGTGGACTGTTCAATGCCTTCAGGGCTGATACCAAAACTTAGCAGTGCCACAGGTATAGATGTAGTCAGAAGTGGAATATATGTGCAGATTATAACATACAATCATCCAGGTTAGAAGGGACCTTAAAGATCATCTAGTACAACCATCAACCTAACTCTGACAAAAAAAAATAAATAAGAAATAGGAAATAAAAATTACTAAACCATATTCCGAAGGACTACGTCAAACTGTCTTTTTAACGCCTCCAGGCGTTCAGTACTTGAACTTCAGCTAATACAGTGAATACCCTGTTTCCAACTTAGAAGAAAAAATATGACTGTCTACTTTCTGAAGGACAATACAGGGTTCTAGTCAACCAGCAGGATTGTTGAGACACTTGCAAAACACTTTTTTTTTTTAAGGCTTTTCCTCTCTGATGCTTTGCCCCTACATTTTTAAATGGTGTAGTTATTGTATCGTAAGTCTTTCCATGGCTTTTCTCTTTCTTGTTTCTGGTCTAGTAGATTTGGGTTTTTTTGGTGTTTTCAAAGCCTGGCAGTAGAGTAGAGGAGAGAAACAGTAATATTTTGATTCTCCTTGGGAGAAAAAATGGGATTCCTTTCCTGTCTGGGTTGACAATGTTGCCGCTGACTGTTATGAGGAATGATTCGTTCCTGGCCGTCCTTTGACAAGGGAGAAAAATGCCTATTTTTTCCCTGGCAGATCTGTAGTAGTTTGACTGTACTGGCCATAACAAACCAAAAAGCAGTTGTTGGTATCAATGCCTACATGTTTAGAGATTGTAATTCAAAATGAAATTGAAAACAACTATCGCTGTTGCTGATGTAATTATCTACCAAAATTTGTTACTTAACTTACCTAAGTCTGTGAACGAAGCTCTTGCCTTATGTAGATGGCTGAAGTTTTGTGTAAATTTATTAGTATGTTTTCTTGATTTTGCCACTGTGAGATAGGCCAGCTTTATGCTACTGTCAGTGTGATGCTGTAGAAAAAATTCTACAACAAAAACATTTTTCTACACATTTGTTTTTTAAAGAAAGCATGCAGTGTAAAATCAAAGCCCCAAACCACAAAAAAATCAGCCCTGAATTGCCATTTTACCCAAGCATTTTTGGTATGTAAGCAGTTATGCATATTTGCTCAGTTAAAATTGTCAATCAGTGTAGCTGAAGAGAGCATCTACAAGCTTTACATATCAGGTATATTTTGAATGCTACAGAAGACACTTTGAAAGGATTGAACTGAAAATAGTCTTCATTAAAAAAAAAAAAAAATATATTAGAAAACCCCAGCAATTCCAGATTCCTACTACTATAGCAGGTAACGTTTTCCTGAAATGGTTGTATTCCAAATGTTGCATCTGTTACGCTGTCTTCTACTTCCTATATGGTGTGTATGAACTATGTGTTTAAAAAAACTTGATCTATCCAGGGAAAAAAAAATCTGTGAAGAAAACAATCGAAAGAAGTATTAAAAAATTATTTTTAGTTTTAAATTTTCAGTGAATTATGTGTGGATTTTGTACTGATATAGAGATGCTTCTCAATTCTCCCAGGAGAATTCGGAGTCCTCATGCTAGAGAGCATCAGTAATGGACTGAAACTCTGGTTCCATATCAACAAAATTGAAATCACCACTGATTTGTGTGAGGCCATAATTCTTTTTGTATTTTAACAGATTCCTTTGACTTCCTGTGCACATCAAAGGGGAACATACTGTACTGTATCATTCACAATTTAGCAAGGGTAGAATGGGTATGTGTATTTAAACAGCTGGTTGCAAATAAAAAAAATGTGATTACGTAACATTTGGCTTAAACTGTTCTTAATGGCTTCGTATCTGGCTGTGGGAAACAACGTGTTTCCAGTATGCTGAAAATACTTCACAGATGTGGTTTTTTGAGAAATCTTACTGTTCTGTTTGATGTGTCTTCCTTCGTCCTTGTAAAAGTTACTTGATAAAAGGGTGACTCAGCTGATGGTTATTTTCTGTTTGCAGGTTGCAAAACAGCAATGTCACAGAATTGACTACGTCCATCACAGTGAGTAACCCGTAGCACTAAGCATTCTGATAATTTTCTGAGAAGCATGAATCATACAGGGAAAAGGGAAATGTTATATACTGCATGGCTTCCTGCTAAATTCCACATCCAGGTCCTGATTTCAGCAAGACATTGAGCACGGGCTTAACAATGACTTTTAGATTCTTAGTCCATGTGTGCAATTACTCTTGGGACTTCAGGCTTAACTATTTAAATAGGTCTTTAAGAATTAATGTCCATAACAACACTGTTATCATTCTTTCTGGTTTTCTTTGTATGTAGGCTTGAAATATAAATATGATAAATGTAATTTTAGTGTGCTACACATTTTCAATATATGTTTAGTAGTTTTGATGTCTGATGTTATACAGTTTAGGGAATATTTAAAATCAATTAACAGATTGTGCTGAGAGTTTTGATTCCAAAATCAATTTTGGCAACTTTGAAAAGTATTTTGAATAGTCAGAGAACATGTGTTATTTTGCTACATGATAAGCATGAATTATCTTGTTTTATTAATAGATAGCTTACTAGACTATTAGGAAATGAAGAATTTTGCATTCACATTAGGTTACTTGGTTTTTTTTTCAGGATAACTAAAGAAAAAAAAGTGTTTGTGTCCTACTCCAATACTTGACTTTAGACAAAATTAGCAGTGAAAACTAAAATAGATAGATTTAAACAGAAAGCCTGAGTAGCTTTGCTTAGCTCACAGATGCAATTTTCAGTCACACTTTCTAACTTTCATCGTACTTATCGTCTGTCAGGTACATAAAGTAAGAGGGGAAAATCTGAAATAGATTTGAAAGGAATTTTCAAGTTTATTATTTTGGTGCTCCTTATACTAAACATTAATTCTTTGTACACTTGTGATAATGTACACTGAAAATAGCAAATGATGTACTTAAATTAGTAAAGACATATTGTAAGTTTATGTGCAGTAATGAGATACGTTGGTTAACAACAGCCTTGTTTAGATCCCAGACATGGTATTGTGTGATACCGTGGTGTCTTATGTTTCAGTTGTGACCTTCATGCCCTCATCCAGAGGTAACTTTACAGTCAGTAAAGATAAAATTTGTACTCTACAACTTTCCTAGAAAAAGGGGGGAGTTTTTTCCATGCTGTTTAAGGTAATTTTTAAGACTAAATTTAAAAGACTGAGGTTTTAGAAGTACTTCAAGTGTACAGTTGCATACTTTCTGTAGAAGGAGGAAAGAGAAGCTTCTAGAACCACTACATGTGAGTTAAAACAGTATTTAAGGGGATGGTAAGAGCACCAACATGTGCTGAATTCAAAGAACGAATATGTTCATATGGAGCAAGCAGGAGGGATCAAATGAATTAAAGGTCAAAAGAACAGTTTTCCAGTGAACGCATTGCTTGGCAGGCAGTGGTATGAGAGCAGGTAAGGGCAGGAGGTAAGATAGCCTGTTATGTTGAAGTGAGGAGCAGCAATTGGAGATAATTGGAAAAAAAGCAGAAATAGAAAGGTTATTAAGTAATTTGCAATAATAGACAAAAATAGGAAGACTGTATCTAGACTTTAGAGTTTACTGAAGGCGTTAGACATGGTGAAACTTTCTGTAATACAGTAGTATAGTGTCAGCTTCTGTAAAGTGAGCCAATTTTCATGAAAAAGCTTTCTTTTTATAAAAGCTGAACCCTGTTGTGTGTTTTTTTTTTTTTTTTGTTACTGAGGTAACTTTTTTTTTTTTTTCTGGGACATACTGAAAGTGAAAGACTGCTACCTTCCCAGCCTCCCTGTGTCTGAAGAAAGATGTTGAAACTTTCTAGAAGAAGCTTCCAGTTTTGCAGGGAGTAGAGGGGTGCAGTATCTAATTAGTTTTAAACGTTACTCATATCTAGGGTTTAAAAAAGCTAAACCTGGTAACTTTCTGACTTGTGAAAAAAAAAAAAAAAAAGAAATATTCAATTGGCCCTTTTCCTTAAGAGGGAGATGCAATCCCATTGAGAGCATAGGTATATCTAATACTTTATGAAAATAACCATTGCTCAGGTTGAAAATATCTCTGTGACTTCTGAACACTCGTGTGATGAGGACTCCTTCCTCCCTAATGCTTTGGGCGTTATTGCCCACAAACGAGTCTAGATTCTACTTTGAGGGGCCGTTTTCCCTAGACGCTGTGAGCTGGCTGCAGCTGGCTTGTGTGGCTCTGGAACCATCAGGAGTAGCACTAAACAAAAAATGCATTACTCAGTAGAATGAGAAGAATGCTCCTTAAATGGCCGAATAGACATGCATAAATTTTTCCCCTTTAAATATGCAATTGGAAAAGAACAGGAGGAATTTAAGGAAAGATTTGTGCTTTTTGATCAGTTTTCTCTTTAGCCTTAAAAAATACAAGGGAATTAATAGCTGGGTGTAGACCTCTTTATCTCAAGAAGCTTACTTTTAAAGCTATTGTTTGTAGTATCTCAGTGTACCAGTTTATTCTGCTTCTGTGTTTATGGCCAACTATGTTACTTAATCCTTTTGTGAGGGATGAAAAATGTCAAATCTCTGAAGAAGAAGAAAACCCACATCCTTAGACATCTCTAACATTTTTATGTGTACAACCAGTTCTTTAGTCTACAAACATACGTTTTTTTATGATGCAGTAACAACCCTTCCATCCAAAGAAGTTGCACTTCAGTGCAATCTGTTGTAACAAATAGGTTGCTCAAGGAAGAACTTGGGAAGAGTAGGAAAAATGGCAATTAATAATTCCTACACTTAATTTTTTTCTGTTTTTTTTTGGGGGGGGGGGTGGAGAAGAAAGAAAAAAAACCTGAGGCAAAAGAGATGAAGGTGTTTAAGGTGTTTAAATCACTTTCTGTAGAAAGTAAAAGTAAGGATTTGACAGGTTTTAAAAAGTACCCAGTTTCTATTCACAGTAGCAAAGTATGCATTGGCCTACTTTGAACTGGTGACAGGAGTGTGAAGATGAAAAACAACAAAAAATGTGTTTGAGTTATCTTGATGGACCCAAGAAGGATTTTTGTATACTTGAATTACTGTTTCTAAAATGTAAAAGCAAATCACCAAGAAAAGCGCTTCCCTTGCACGTAACTTAAGTGTGTGTAAATAGTATCCTGTTTTTAAGCTAAATAAAACCATAGCAAACTTGCAGAAACATGCAAGTTAGGCAAACATCTTGCTTCTTTTTAAAACCATGTGATTTATTGCTTGTTAGCTGCTGTGTCTCAGAAAAAAAAATAGCATAAAAAAATGGGATTGTAAGTGAAATTTGATAAGACTGGCAACTGGCAACTAATGAGAAACTAGTGATAACAAATTGCAACACACTGTATGGAGAGGTAAGGGGGAAAGAAAAAAGAAAAATTCAGTGAACGTGGGTTAACAAAAATATTTCTATGATTCTGTGGCAATTTGAGTGTATCATTAGCTCCCTCCCCACAAGTGTTCCCATTCTTCTTGTCAGAAGTTAGCTTAAAGATCTAGGTACACAGCTGAATCTGCCTTTTTTCATCATGTGAATACTCAAAAGGATGCAAAGAATTCATGTGAAGGTGTATTTGACTATTGAAAAGGAATCTTTGATTTTATATTTTGTATCAATTCTGGGGCCTACAATACAAGAAGCACATGGACCTGTTGGAGTGGGGCTAGAGGAGACCATGAAGATGATCTGAGGGCTGGAACCCCTCTGCGGTGGAGGACAGGCTGAGAGAGTTGGGGGGGTTCAGCCTGGAGAAGAGAAGGCTTCGGGGAGATCTTGGAGCCCCTTCCAGTCCCTCAGGGGGCTCCAGGAAAGCTGGGGAGGGACTCTGGATGAGGGAGGGGAGCCACAGGAGGAGAAGGGTTTGACACTGCAAGAGGGGAGATGAAGATGAGACGTAGGGAAGAACTTCTTTGGTGTGAGGGTGGTGAGAGCCTGGCCCAGGTTGCCTAGAGAAGCTGTGGCTGCCCCATCCCTGGAGGGGTTCAAGGGCAGGTTGTAGAGGGCTCAGAGCAACCTGGTGTGGTGGGAGGTGCCCAGGGCACAGAGTGGCACTTGGGAGGGCTTTAAAGTCCCTTCCAACTTTAACCATTCTGTCATTCTACAAAAACATGCTGTTCATTGCTTGTAGCAATAGTATTTGGATAGTAGAAGTTTGGAGGTTTTTGACAGTGCAGGTGGATGTACAGTTGGCAAGCTTAGAAAAAAATTACAAAAGCTTTCAAAGCAGCCTATCTCCCAAAGTACATGGGATTTAATTTTTTTCATACATGTGTGTAACACCTGCAGATTTAATTATATCTTTACTTTGGTATAATAACAACAATTTACATTGACCAAGAAACTAAAAATAATAGGATTTTAAGTTTTATATGCTTACAGTAATTACACAGTGTAAATAAAAGGCAGAAGGCAATTATGCCTTTTTTTCCACTTACTTTTGCATAGTTATTTTTAGAAAATAATCTCATTAAAAATTCAATCAAAAGTAGTTTGTTGCTGCATGTTGCTGATTTGTCTGCAAATATGGTCATTGTGTGTGTATGTGTATATGCTTGCTTCTATGTGTATGTTTAGATTTAGTTGTCAAGGAAAACAATTTAGCATACTAGAATTAACAATTATGGAATTAATATTTCAAAATTACTAAAAGTTTCAGGGAAAGAATTAATAAACTGTATTTCTCTGTGGAATACCTAATCTTATTACAGTTACAGTTTTCTTTTAAACTAGCAAACTACACTTGATGTTTTATATTTTATAATAAGAAGGCAGTTTTGAAAAACAAAACCAACCCACTACTGACACGACTTCTGTAAGAGTTACTCCAATTATTTTTATGCTGCTGCTGTAGGCCAGATTTAATAATGGTTATTTGCTGAATGGGTTAAAGAGCAGACTTTGATTATGTATTGTCAATCCATGATTAGCATCTGTTAGGAGGAATAAGTGGTTTATTAAGCTTTACTGTACAGATGGCAACTGGAGGAGCTCAGATGTAAATTGAATTTTTGGTAGTATCACTGTATTGTTAAGACCAGCTGGTTTTATCTTTGCAATAGCAGTGGTCTGTTTGCAAAAAAACAGTTTTTGTTGTGTATTGTTACTTCAAAAGTTAAGAAATCTTTTAACATATATATTATTAGATAAGTGTTTTCACTTTGCTTTTGTTTTCTTATTGAAAGAAATGTTATCTTAGCATTTCAATACAAAGCTTTGTCCGATTATGGGAAACGAGAAATATTTTTTATAATTAAATTTCAGAGTCTTAGTATACAGTAGCTCTGTAACTTAGATGTTTAGCTTAAGAAGACATTTCTAGTCAACTATTGAAAAAATAATTTTCCTTATGTAAGTTGATACAAACTTGTCTTTTAAATCTAAGCCTTTAGGGACTTCTCTGCTGGTAGTGAATTTGAGCATTGTGTTCTTGTTTCAACTAGAAAGCTGCTTTTAGTAGGACTTCACCAAAACAAAATCTCCAAAAGGTGTGATTTGGGTAAGGGTTACAAGTTCAAGGAGGGAGGCATATTGTACGTGTGTTTTGTTTTTTTTATTTCCTGTTACCAGAATTCATAGAGTTATTGTGAATCATTTGATATATGATTTCATACTTAAAAATCCTTAGGCAAAACTAAATTTGCATCATTTAGTTTCTTTTTTGATTTTAAGGTAATTATTAAATCCTGTGGTAATAAAACTGGAATCAGTGGAATCAAAAGAGTCAAAACCGAGAAGGCAACTGGGATCCTTAATTAAATAAACAATGAGAGTTCTTTTACTTTCAACTTGACAACTTAGATGTATGTTTTGTGAGAAACTGATGTGAAAACAGAACAGCTTGGTAACTGATTGCGGCAAACTGATCAGCATCTCTTCTACCATGTGCGAGAGGCGCAAGGCCTTGGCTTATTCTTGATTTGTGGTTGTACTGCTGTTCTTGCTTGTAGCATCAGTACTCCATAAGCATTTACTAATTTATCTTAACAGCGGGTGAATACAAGATTTTTTTCAGTAGTTTTTGCCAAGCAGGATTGGTGGGTCAGCAGGCTGGAAGGCCATTTTGGTTTTGGTAGGAGCATGCTGACATGAGCCGGCCATGGCTTCTTGAGGCAGAAAAGTCCAGCTGTACCGTGGGATGCATTGGCAAGAGCAGGGGCAGGAGCCTGAGGGAGCGACTCTCACTGCCACACCTGGCCTTTCTGGCACTCCATCCAGAGTGCTCTTTCCCAGTTTCAGGGTCCCCAGTACAAGAAAGGTAGTGACATCCTTTAGATGAATAGAGAACAAAAGTGCATGATGTTATTACAGATGTGTGAGAGAACCCGAATTGTTCATCCTTGAGGGGAGGCTCAGGGAAGCTGACAGCTCTCTTGAGCTGCCCAAAAGGTGTTCAAGAGAAGAAAAGTCAGATTCTCCTTGGATATGTACAATGAAAAGAGAAGAGACAAAAGACTCAAATTATGCAAAGGGAAAATTTTATTAGATAAAAAGGAAAAATTCCTGAGAATGAAAGGTGTCAAACCTCATGAGCCACCAACATGCGCTGGCAGCCCAGAAAGTCCCCTGCAGCCAGGGCTGCATCCCCAGCAGTGTGGCCAGCAGGGCGAGGGGGAGGATTCTGCCCCTCTGCTCTGCTCTGTGGAGACCCCCCTCCCACCACCACCCCCAGTGCTGCCTCCAGCTCTGGGGTCACCAACATCAGAAGGACAGGGACCTGTTCCTGGAGGGGGACCAAAGGGGGCCATGGAGATGCCCAGCCACGGAGGGCTGGGCCCCTCTGCTGTGAGGATAGGCTGATAGAGTTGGGCGTTTGTTCAGCCTGGAGAAGAGAAGGCTTCTGGGAGACCTCTTTGCAGCCTTTCAGTATATAAAAGGGGGATAATAAGATAGACAGAGAGAGACTTTTTACCAGGGCCTGTAGTGACAGGACAAGGAAATTGTTTTAAACTGAAAGAAGGTAGGTTTAGATTGGATGTAAGGTAGAAATTCTTTACTGTAGGGATCATGAGACTGAACAGGTGGGACAGAAAAGTTGTGGATGCCCCATCACTGAAAGTGGTCAAAGTCTGGTTGGACAGGGCTTTTAGCAACCTGACCTAGTCCCTACTCGTGGCAGAGGTGTTGTACTAGAGGATTTTTGAATGTCCCTCCCAACCCAAACCCTTCTGGGGTTGTATGAAACGCTGAAATGGGCGTTCAGAGAGCCTGCAAAATCTGCGTCTTGTTTACTGGACAAGTCTCTGAGCAATTTGATGTAACTTTGAGGTTAACCATGCTTTGAGCAGGAGATGGGACCAGATGACATCTGTAAGATCCTTCCAATCTAAACAACTTTGTGATTCTATCTTAACTAGAAAATTCTTAATCATTTTCCTTTTTTTCCCTTTTGTCTCTTTCCATGTAGGATTCTTGAAGGAGGAAAGTAAAATTAGAAAGAGGCAGTAGCATCAAGGAACTGTTGAGACAAATTCGTGTGCCATAGCAGGGAATATGTGGTGGAAAATAGCTGCTCTTGTGCAACAGTGGTTGACTCTTGTTTTTTTCACTGCCCTTCCACATAGTCAGTGAGATCTATCTTAGGGTAGTGCTGTCTCCCAGATCTGGCCATGCCTGAAGAGCTTATCTTGGTCACCTCCTTAGCTCTGCTGCATTGTAGTACATCCTCTCAAAGATGTATTCCTTTGCTTTTCTGTTGTGCCTGGTTTCCCCCCATTTGGGAAAGGTTGTCTTAAATTTGGATGCAGCATGGTGCCTGTCTTCAGATTTGACTCTTAGCTGCAAAAAATAGTGGACAATGAAATGCTGGTCTGTATTTGACTTGAGACAAGTACATTTCATGCAGGTGCTCCCTTGTATTCTATAGTTTGCCAACACACTTTGACACCACTAAAAACCCAAAGTAATTTGTTAGTGGTAGGGGTAGTAGAATTGCAGATGAGATAAGGAAAGACGGAAATGTGTATCAATAACTGGTGGATAATTCAGCAAGTTTGGCATTTTTTTGTTTTTTTTTTTTGGGGGGGTGGGGGGTGGGGGAGATGTGATACGAGAGTGTCAGGTGAATACCTGTAAGTCATAAAATAAACATATTTAAAATGAACTGTGAGAGTGGTAGTACATTGGAACAAGCTGCCCAGAGAAGTGGTGGAGTCTCCTTCTCTGGAGACATTCAAAACCCCCCTAGACAAGTTCCTCTGCAACCTGCTCTAGGTGGACCCTTTGGCTGGGGGGTTGGACTAGATGATCTCCAGAGCTCCCTTTCAATCCCGTATGATTCTGTGATTTTTGATGTGTATCCCGTGTATATGTGATCCTACCCTTTCTAAGGCCAGCACAAAGGTAATGTGTGAACTAGTACAACTTTACACTGCAGTCTACCCAAGCCCTAGTGTGATTTAGCCAGGGAAGTTATAGGGGCAATATGTTTTGGGGGGTACAGAGACATTTTTTCCATTTGGATTTAGAAAATGAGGTTGTAAAATATGTACTTTACAGGTGTTATGAAGTAAATATTCTTAAAGCTGCTTGCAAGTTTTGTCTGGTGTTCAAATATTTTGCTCCTGTATGTTTAACATGTTGAAGGTTTGTACGGCAGTAGTTGGATATCTGTGCGATTGTATGTACTTACATAGATATTTGTAATGCAAAATTGTTTCTCCTGTGGTCCGGTTTCACTGTATAAAATCAAGCTGCAAGTTTGCATGTTTAAAACGTATTTTAGAGTACCAACTTATACCTGAATTTCGAGACTCCAAAGTTGATATCAAGGAATACATTTATTAAGTCATGTTGTGATGAGCCTGATGATAGGCTGTATATTCTCATACTTGATGGAGAGTGTCTGCGTGCATATATGTGTGTGTATATACATGAATATATTAGAAAAATGGTTATATCGATCCATGTATAATCTCTTTTATCTGAGGATCTAATGCTTTCGGTATTTATTCAGTAAGGCAAGATTAGGTTTCCTTTTTTGTCTCACCTCTAACCTGGATTTTTTTTTTGATCAGATTTATATATACATCAAGAGAGGTAGAGCTGAATGTGGTTGTGTTGGTTTCAACGTTTATTCTTTAGGTGGTCTGTGATAAGGATCTCACTAAGCATGTTTTGTTTATTTGGAAAAGAATAAATAGATGTGTGCTTGTATGTAAGTAGAGATTTTAAAATGATCAGATATTTTCTAACTGTTTTCACATGTTTTGTCAGTATTTGAAAGGTGTTCTTTTTAGGTTTTCTAAAAGTAGTTTATTTAAAACAAGCCCAGCAATGAAAAGGATGTATACTTGGAGTTTGAATGGTCTTGCACAATTCAGAGGGAAGTGAAGAAATGGTGTGTTAGAGCACAGCATAAATGCATATCAGTTGGATGAAGCATGGCCTTAGAGCTTGCAGAGGGGTTATATGTATCATCTCTTTTAGACATATTACAGAGGTGATGTCAAGGTGAAAGCAGACTTGCAGAATGGTTGGAAATCATTTGATATTCTGACTCTGAGGCTGTAAATGGCTCTGTGGCAGATGGAGTCTTTGTCAAGGAAGAAAAATGGCAGCTTTGGAACATCATAGATGTTTTTGCTTAGCAGCTCAGCACATAGGCTGTGACCTTCCAGTGTTCAGGAGTTCCTCCTGTGCCTTAATAAATTGTCCTCCACTTTTATTCCCTAAAGTAGATAAATAGTAGTCATCATAATTCAGTACCTCTTGGGGTATTTCAATATGAAAAAACATAAGCATGCTTCATTGCCAGGCTTTGTAAAAGTAAGCTTTGAAAGGATGCTTGCAATTTCTACATGAAGTGCCAGAAATAGCTTTTAACTAAGCATTATGTGTTACTGAAAATAAAGAGGGGGGTGTGTGTGTTTGTGTGCCTAGATACAATGACTAGTATAGCACAGCACTAAGACTGTATAAGTGAAGTGTTAATTCTCTGGAACAGAATTTTAAACCACAACAGAAAACACAGTAAAATGGACTGTGTTAATTTGTAAAATATGGTCATACAGTGGGTACCTGTATCTGTGTGATTTATTCCAGCAAAATACATAATTCTAGACTGTATATTGAAGAAGCTATTTCTGGTTAGTTCAGAGAAGATTAATGTGGTTGATAAATTCAGTCTCATTTCTGAGTCCATGTTTTTTCTTCATTGATAAAACTCAGGTATCAGCACCTAGTAGCATCTGATGTACTGTTGATACAGTTTCTTCTGTGTTCTTCTGTGAGGTCAAGTCTATAGAACGAGGATTCACTTGTATCTGTACAGTAACTGGTTTCTGTATTCTCATTCTTATTAATGAAATTTGTGCCAAGTTGTTCTAAGTTGTGAAGTTTGATGCCCTGTACTTAAGATATATGCATGAATGCTAATGCCAACAGTTAGGTACCAGAATTACATATTTCATATGTGCAGTAGATTTGGATAGCTTGGAGTCTTTCTCATTTAATTGTTTGAATTAGGATTATATCCTTTAGTTGTTCTCCCTGTTCTTCAGTGCCATACACAGTAGTTTGATCCCTAATAAAACCATTGATGTTGGTTGTTGTAGTATATGGCTTCAAGAGCCTATAACATCTTGTAGAAGATGCTCAATTGGACAGTTGACCTATATTACAGGGTAATAAGTCATTGTTAAGAGTGCAAGCATTTCACAACTATCACCTGCCAGCCATACTCTTTAGCCTACTTGACAATTGTTAGAATTATAGAAAGCAATCGCTGTTCATCACAGAAGAAAATGACCCAGCACTTTCAAGGGTCAAGGTTGTTGCATTAGAGTCTATTTTTTTCAGGCCCTGGAGGTTGTATAGTCCTTTCTTCTAAAGGTGAGCCCGCTATAATTAACTGTCCCTCTGTCTATTCAGGTTCAGTCATTTTGAGATGTAACATGGATGGCTTTTTTGCAGAAGGACAAGTGCTTTGTAATTGAAACAGAAGCATTTTTGATAGTGTGTGATTGAAAATAGTCTTCAGACATCTTTTTATTAGGACATCGTAATGCACAAATGAGTGTAAGACTGCTTCCTATGACATATGTATGCCTGGATGTTTATATCTTTAAAAGTGAGAGAAATGGAAGGAAGAATAAGGCCATGTGCTATATGCTTTCAGCTTTCAAAGCTCTCGATGACATAAGTGCTTGTTAACTTAAAAAGGAAGAATTGGAGCACATATGAGGAGAGTTTATGGAAATTTTTATGCTTTCAATTACTTGCCAAGTTCATTACGTATGGTATCTTGATGGTATTCTTCCTGGGTTGTATAGTGCCAATTTGATATGACTGGCTCCAGGGGTGGTGAAGTCCATTTTCAGACATTTCATTATTTTTCTGCTCTATTTTTCAGTGGTCTCTTGTGCCTTCTGTTTCTTTGGTGTCGTGATGGCCATCATAACTATGGAATGACTGAATGACTTCCTTATGCCCTGGAGATAAAATGAGAAAATAAATTGAAAGTAGTTTCATTTATTCCGAGGAGTTCTGTATGCAGTTTTGGTATGCTAAAAGTAACTAATTGGCTGTGTATCGTCATGGAATTTGGGTTTTGGAGTATTAGTTGAAAAAGAAAGGAGAAAACCATGTAAAAAACACCCACCCCCCCACCCCCCCCCAAAAAACAAAAACTCCACCCTACCAAACAATCCAGAATGTTTGTTTTCTACTGTTTTGTATTAGTTTTTGTATGACTCTGGAGCTTATCAACAGTAATGCTAACTTGATAGTGGCATTATAGTAACAATATATTATTTGTATTATTTCAATTAAAAAAAGCCCACCTGTAAAATGAGAACAGGAAAAAAATATTATTGGGCTGTATTTATAGTTTTGTGAGTTTTGGGGTGAATTCAAAACATAGTTTTGATACTCTTGGAGCTAGCGGTGTAAATAGGTTGCTCTTTACCTATGAGGTATAAGGCAGCATATATGCTACAAATGCAAAATATAGTATTAGTATAAGGAGAGAGAAATGTCTTTTAAAACACTTTACTTATTTTTAAATTTTATAGTCAGATGAGTAGTAGAATAAGTGATTCCACTCGGGATTCATCTCTTGTTCAGGCAGTATTTTATGTAACTGGTGGGTGTACTGCACGCTTATACATACTGTTACTGAATTTGCTACATTGTTTTACTTTGGTGTCATGATGGTTTTGCATGTTTGTGCCAAGCAATTACACTTTTATTCATGTAATAGTTCTAAATTCTGTTCCTATTTAATCATTAGATAAACATAGCTTTTAAAAAGTGTTGTTCTTGTATTAAATTCTTATATTAATTGGTGTGCAACTTTAGCTATGAAAGTATAGTTTGTTAGAAGTGACACCCAATTTTTTATTAGATATTCCTGCTCTTTTGCAGAGAAATCAAACTCCTTTGTCTCCTTAGCACCCATTGATTTTTCTTTCAAGGCTATGCTAACAATGCTGATGGAACTCACACAATTACAATCTATGTTTAACAATAAGTAGAGAAATACGTTTTGTAAACTAAAAAGTGTTGTACATACAGTGTTAACAAAACATTTTGCAATATTGCTGTACTTGAAGCAGTGAAACGAGGAGAAGGACGAGATACTGAGAGGTCGAAGAAAAATGAGAGAAAGAACAAACGATGCAAAAAGAAAATGACACTGAGGTCTTGGTTTAATACATATGTATTCCAGGTTGATGGCTGATTTCATTAGCAAATCTCATTGTTATGCAATGTCTGTTCTTCTGCAGCAAAATGAATATTGTATTCTCAGAGGGTCTGTGAGTGTGTGTATGTGTATATTATGATGATAGATAAATAATATATATTTATAGTTGTAACCTCTTAAAACTTCTTTAAAATATTTATATTTTCAAAATAATTTTATATTTTCATTTTCCAATAAAATGGTAAATTAACGGTCGTTTTTATGGAAAATAGCACTTTAACCTTCCTTCTCTGTGCATTTCTTTGCCGTGTTTGCTACCCATGTGATATTTTCCCCAGAATTCTTCAGTTTGACTAAATAAGTGTCAAATAATACTGAATTTACTATATAAAAAAAATACTATAAGAATATTGGTCTCTAATCCTTTCATTAATGGCTGACAGTAATGTCTATAGAATGTTGTAACCTTTGTTTCAGTCTCAAAGCTCATGAAACTAGAATCACTCTTTATATTTTAATGGAGCATTCTGAAAAATATTGAATAACTTAGTTGTAAGATACCTCAAGCTTACTGTGAAATGATGTGTTTTGGTACACAGTGGGTTCCTTCAGATGTGGGTGTGCTTTAGTTTCTTTTGTTTCCCAGTTGCTAGTTAAAACTAATGTTTCTATAATACCAAGACATTTTGATAAACATGGTATTAAAAATGAGAAGGAACATACGAGAAAGCTTTGATGAAGGAAAATTAAAATGCACGGAAAGTAATTAATTCAGGTATTTTTCTATGCTCTTTCATAATTTATTCCATATATAAACTTTGTGGGGTTTAAATCTAGTAGCAAATGTATGAAATGCTACTAAATAAACAATGATGTGGGGTTTTGATTAGTTTTTTGTGATTGGTTCTGGGTAATGAGCCCTCATGAAGAATGCTTTTGGACACTGTGTGTAAGAATACTTACACTGTGTGTAAGAATAAACTAGTTTTCTGGCTTTTCATTTGAGAGGTTTTTACATGCCTTGGACCAATTCTGTTCTTATGAGGTTTTGTTAGATAATGTGTTTAGTAGCAGTAGAATATGGCTGGGTCTTTTTGTAGTAGCTACTGTGTTTCTTCCAATTCCAAGGTACTATTCTAAAGATCAAATTGATAGATGAAGTGTCCATGCGTTTGGTAAATAATTCCATAAAGATCAAAGGGTCGTTAGAATGGAGCTAAATCAAGATCAGTATGACCAATATATGCAGCCAGAATATGGAAGAGGAGAACAAAAAGAAGATGCTTTCCCCTGGGACAGGGAGCCTCTTTCCCTTTGCTTTGGGAGGGCTGTAACCAGTGTATCAGCTGATGGGGTTTAAAGATTGGTTGCTTTAGGGTTTTTTGGTGGTGAGAAACTAAGGAAATGAAATTATCTTGCTGTATCTTAATGTTTTCAAATGTGGAGACCAATTTAAATGTCCGGTGTTGAGCTGTGTGACAGTGGAACCCAAGAATGCTCTGTGCAGTAGGGTACGTGGGTAAAAAATTACATTGAGGTTTGTGAATGTTGTCAGAATCTAGTTTCTAGGGACACAAATAGGACTGGTTTTGGTGGAGGGCTCTCGGGAGCCAAAAGTGGTTGTGACTTTTGGCATAGGCTGAGCACGAGAAGGAAAGTTGGTGGCTTGTTGTGTGCATGTGGTGTTGCACCTCTTTCTCCCCTCAACCCCCTCTTTGTAGTTTAGTTGGAGGTCACTTTTATTAACTTGTTAATTTTTCTTGAGAAAAGAATGATTTTGAATTTCTAATGCCCCACCCCAAAAATTATTTCTGTAAGTAAGGAATTGTCCCTTTCGTCTCCTCCTTATTTGTTTGTGCAGCTAGTGTCAAAGGATTCCTGCAAAAAATGTTAGTAACGAGAGAGATATTAATATTACAACTGAAACTTTAGAAATAAATTTGTTGATTTTAATGCACTACAGAGATAACCGCAGGGAGTTCATACTCTCCAGAACCATTGCTGCGGGTTGTATGCACGGATGATGCTGGATTTGGATATTGTGTTTCTATTGGTAAATGGTTAATGGTTTAAGCAAGAATTTCTGCTGTGAAATAATCTGTATTTGTTGGCATTCACTAGAGGCTGCATTGAAGTTACATGATCTTCTCAGGTGAGCAGAAACATTCATGGCTTAATTGCTGTTATATTTCTTTATCACATGGTAAAGTATGAATTTTTAAATCAAAACTTTTTTTGTAATTGAGCTACCTGAATGATACAGGAAGTTCTAGATAGGCTCAAATCCCTCTTTTGCGATTGATACTTGATTTTTGATACAGTTTTGAGAAGATTCTTACACTGGGTAGGGGTATGATTCTTAACTGTTTGAAAATTCTTTGGCAGGAATCGTAGCACACGGGGGCTCTGTAAGAAGCTGTTGATGTTTTTAAAAAAAACCCACAGCAGAGTTTTCAGGATATTGCATTCTCTTAGACTATAGATCTAATTCCCCTGAGCAGTGTTCGAAGTCCCTAAAAAACCCCCACACTTTAATGTTTTACTCAATTACTGTATGTATTGTTTATAAAAGATTTTTAATTTTCTATTTATTTAATTTTAATTTAATTTTTTAAACACCCATATTTATAGCTAGACCCATATTCAATACCCATATTTTTAGTTAGAATTTGCTATGTAGAAATTGATAGTCTTTTTTTAAAAAAAATAAAATTCCAGAAAGACAGTAAGTGTTCAGTTGGGTCCCACAGTTTTATGCTGTCCCATTTTATGATGGTAGGTGCTGAGGTGTATTTAAGATGTACCTGGAGTGGTGATTTATTGTAGCGTATGTTTCAGTATCCTGTTAGGCCTGTTTTATAAATGTATTTTTTTCATGGATCTGAAGTGCTGGACACCAATATTTTAGTAGCCTGTAGAATTTCTGTCTGAGAACATCAATCACTGAATCATTATTTGATCTCTGCTGATCAAATGTGGAGGTGGTGGATTATAGTTCAGTATATTCAGCATGTCTAATGGTTGTGCTGGTAAGAAACAAATCCCTTTTTAACACCTTGCACAGACTGTTACTGGGCTGGGGTCTCCTTCCACATGGAGTTCACAAAGTCAGTATGGACCTTCTGTTTGGCTGTTTCCAGTCCCACATTTTTGTTTCCCTCTCCTTCTTTGCTATCTCAATGCAAAACAGCTGTTCCACAATCAGAATTTTTCACATTATGAGCAATATGGATTGAAATAATTTTAGAGAAAAAGATAATTTATGAGTTAGTATTTAAGATGTAGAACTATAGTATGTGGATCTCCTGGAGTCGCAGAAAACTAGAGTTCATTGTGCCTGCATTTTAGTGTGCAGATTTCTAGAATGAGAGAATAATTCCCAGATTGAGACTTGATATCATGATCTTTTAAGTGTTCCTGAGAGCTTGTTTGCAGTGATACTGGTACCAAACTTACTGATTAAACACAACTTGTATTGCGTTTTGAAACTATTTTAAGAGTACTAAGAAGAGTTTTGATGATATACTCCTTGTCTTTAGAAAGCTTTTCTCTTCTGAATAAAACACTAACAATCAAACCATCAGAAACACTATTTATTGTTTCACAAGACTGAGTAACAATAGAAAACCAGATACATGAAATGCTGAATTTTTGATGTGCTTTTACTTAAAGGGAATGAGTTATGTCCAAGTGTTTGATTAGGAAATTTTGGCTGTACTAATTATAACAAGCAAAGCTTGCAGAAGTCCTACTCTAGGTATTGTTCTAGCGGCAGAGATCCCTCTTGTTGCCATGTCCCACTTCATGGGAAGGGTGTGACAATGACAATAGTGACTCCTGCACGGGTACTGCTGGGGACCCGGCGGAGGATTTGCTGCTGCAGAGATGCCCCCCCAACGTGAGGAATCAATAGATCCGTTCCCGTGCCCCACCTATGTCCTCTGGTGTGCAAACCATCTTTTATCTTAACTGCCTGCTGAAATTGGAGCCCTTGTGCTGGTGTTGTAGAACACTGCAGCAGTTCCACTTGGCATCTGCCTTTTGTGTAATAAGTTCACTGTATTTATTGCTTAAAGAAATGGTCAGTGGACCATAAAGAAATTTGGTTAGTGGACCAAATATTTACTCTAGTTGCTTGGGAGTAGCAAGTGGTTTTTTCCATTACTCAAAGATACTTTTTTTGTGGGGAGTTGTTGGGGTTTTGTTTTTCTTTTTTTTTCCTCTTAATTTTGATAGTAGCCTAGGGCCCTCTTCCGTTCCACTGTGAAAACCAGATTTTTAAACTAAAGCTTGTTGAAATTATTTTTTTTGGAAAGATTTATAGGTAGGAAAAAACTACCTGTTCTCCCTGGATCACTGCTACGTATCTAATCCATATGTGATTAATTTTTTTGAGGAGGAAAAGTGTTAGTCTTTTCCTTTTTTTTTTTTTTTTTAAGACATTTGATTTTTTTTCCTGTTAAAATTGTGTTCAGTAAGTTAATTTTGATAATTTCTCAATATTGCTAGTAGATTTCTTTGTGCTTTTTTTGAGAGTTATGCTTAAATTCTGAACACAGTGATTAGCATTTGTTTTTCTCAGTTTCAGGTTTTTCTGGGGTTACTCAGGTTATCATTTTCTAGGGCTTTCTCACACCAAAACAACTTTGAGTGGTTTGTGCGTGGGCGTGTATGTGTGTACATAAGCATCGTTTCAAAGAAAAGTTTTTTATTCTTGAGCTTGGATTAAAAAAGAAAACGGCAAAGTATGGCACCGATGCCTATGCAACATTGTGGGAAAAATTTCCCTCGTGGTTCAGTTATTTTTATGTTTTCTGCTACCTCGTTGCCTCACATAATTAACTCTGAGATGGGCGGGTCAGGAGAGCTGCCCCTCACTGGGCTGGCTCTGTGCACGGGAGATGGTGCGTGTCCCTCGCCCTGATCCTGTGGCTCCGCCTGCCTCCCCGGCTGTTTACCAGGAAATCGAGATGTGTAAACTGCAGGAAGTACTGTTTGACCCTCTCCCACAGTATCTCATTACAATAATTGCTAATCTCTGAATAAGACAGCCATGTTTTGTGTGTAACACAGAGGGAGGTTGTGGTAGGTTTCGGATGCTCCCTCAAATACAGCTTTGTGAGCGCTCGCTTGAATTTCCTTTTCAGGGTAACATTTGACAATAGACATCTGGCTACTTTTGGGCTCAGCAGAGCTGGGCATGAGAGCATGTGTTCATTCTTCCTTCTTGACTGAAAAAAAACAAACCAACAACAACAAAAAAAACCAACACCAAACCCAGCACGGCTTGTTGTTTTGGAGTGCTGTCACCGCTCTGTAGCGACAGGATAATGGCTACCTCCTGATTAAACCACTCTCCACAGTAAGCTGTTCATCTTCTGTCTCTATTCTTCCATAATGCCAAGTGTTCAGCGCTTTTCCTCTCTGCTTCTCTCCCTCTTTCCCTCCCTCCCTTCCTGGCTATTAGTTTGGAATGTTTATAGATTGAAGTAAATAAAGAGAGAGTTGCAACTTTTAAGTTTTTTGATATTCTACTGCTTTTTTGTAATGCTTTCTGATAGCGATGATGAGCAAATAAATCTGATTTGCATGAGACTTAAAAAAAACATTATAGTCTATTTAGATACTTAGGCAACTTGTATTGACTTTATGAGAAATTTTGATGAATACTCATTGGACAAATACAGTGACATATAATGCATGTGTTTCATGCACATTCTGAAGTATTGGTGTTTCATACCTTATTTTTATCACTTGCAGAACTGTTTCATGTCTGACATAAACTTAGTTTTCAAATAAAACCAAACAGCCTTTTTGTCAGCTTTTCTTGTAGTTAAAGGAAATTTTGTGTTGTTTATATATTTACTATAGCTGATGTGTTATTTTTACTTCAAGTGTTTTCTTGGCTCTTGCTGATGAGAACTGGGTGGTAGTGCAGCTCTCACTCAGTGCACAGGGCTAGTTTTGCTCCAGAGTGTCAGTCTAGCAGATTTCATATTGTAACAATGGAGGCAGTGCATTTTTGGTTTTACTCTACTCTGTTAAGTGGGTCTACAATGATTTACTTTTTTAAGTTTGGTCTTACCGTATGCCATTAAAAATTGCATAGAATTTTCAATAGCATTGTACATACCAGGATAAACGTTACTGAAGTCATACACCAGATCATACCTATGTGTCTTCTTGGTTATTTCCTGAAAGTTTAGAAAGATGCTAAGTCAAGTTTTGCAGATCCAATACAAAGTCATATCAAAATAATATTGTGCTCTTAGTACCAAATATTTCTATAGTGAATTCCTAACCAAAGTTGTTGTTCTCCAAAATGTCCACTTTTTCTATTATTGTATCTTACTATGGAAGTAAAATTATGTACAATTTCAATTACTAACAGGAGATACCCACTATGTCGATTGATACTAGAACTAAAAATGAAATCTGGAGAAAATGATTTAGTTAAGAGAAATAGATATTTTCATAGTAGTGAAAAAATAGATATTTTCAAATTAAATAGTCATTACAAGCAAACTTGTAAAGTAGACAGCATATAAAAGAAATCTGCAGTCACACCATGAGAAAAATAAGTAGGCGAGGAATAGAAACAGCGTTCCTTCAGCTTTGGGTAGAAAGAGCTTTTGGAGATGCTTGACCTATTAGTTCACAGGCATTGTTATATATATAGAAAAGGGTGTGGACAATAGAGCGGCCAGAGTGTATAGATCCAGGTTTATTTTGAGGGGAATAAGGCAGGAAAAATGCCATGGGGAAGAAAAGGGGGGTTCAACCTATGTTCATTTGGTAAAGGGCTCCTCCTCTCAAGTGGTGGTGAAGACTTGGTATTTGGGAAATACCAAGGATGCCCAGGTGATCAGGCCCACCCAGCACGGGTTCACAAGGGGCAGGTCCTGCTTGACAAACCTGATCTTCTCTGACAAAGTGACTCGATTGGTGGATGAAGGAAATGCTGAGGATGTTGTTTACCTGGACTTTAGCAAGGCCTTCGATGCAGTCTCCCACAGTATCCTCCTAGAGAAACTGGATGCTCATGGCTTAGATGGGAACACTCTCCACTGGGTGAAAAACTGGCCGGAGGGCCGGGCCCAGAGAGTGGTGGTGAATGGAGTGAAATCCAGTTGGATTTCAGTCACAAGTGGTGTCCCACAGGGCTCGGTACTGGGACCCGTTCTCTTTAATATCTTTATCAATGATCTGATTGATAATATTTTTTTCAATGATCTGGATGAGGGGATTGAGTGCACCCTCAGTCAGTTCGCAGATGGCAGCAAGCTGGGTAGCGGTGTCAACCTGCTGGAGGGCAGAGAGGCTTTGCAGAGGGATCTGGACAGGCTGGATGGATGGGCTGAGACCAACAGGATGAGGTTCAATAAGGCCAAGTGCTGGGTCCTGCACTTGGGTCACAACAACCCCAGGCAGCGCTACAGGCTTGGGAAAGAATGGCTGGAGAGCTGCCTGGCAGAAAAGGACCTGGGGGTGTCGATGGACTGTTGGCTGAACATGAGCCAGCGGTGTGCCCGGGTGGCCAAGGCAGCCAACAGCATCCTGGCCTGGATCAGGAACAGTGTGGTGAGTAGGAGCCAAGAGGTCATCGTCCTCCTGTACTTAGCACTGGTGAGACCTGTCCTTGAGTACTGTGTCCAGTTTTGGGCCCCCTGCCACAAGAAAGACATTGAGGTGCTGGAGCGGGTCCAGAGAAGGGCAACGAAGCTGGTGAGGGGTCTGGAGAGTAAGTCTTATGAGGAGAAGCTGAGGGAGCTGGGGGTGTTATCATGCTTTACAACTACCTGAATGGGGGGTGCAGAGAGGTGGGGGTCGGTCTCTTCTCCTAAGTCACAGGAGATACGCAAAGGAGCTACGGTTCTGTTTTTTCTCAGACATGACTGATGTGCTCTTGCACACTTGCTGAGTACCTTTAAATTTTGAAAGAATGGCGTATGTGAATACTACATATCATCGTTAATCTTTAAATGTTTACCAGGCTTTTCCAAGAAAACAACACCTGATACAGCTAAAACTGACTCCTGTGTTTTAACTAGCATTCTTTAATAAGGTAGGAAAATGTAATGTTTAGTGTTTGGCTTTCTTAGGAGTCTGGAATCTAGGTACATATTCTGACACGTACTTTTGTT
This sequence comes from Gallinago jamesoni, assembly GCA_025769975.1. NCBI lineage: Eukaryota > Metazoa > Chordata > Aves > Charadriiformes > Scolopacidae > Gallinago > Gallinago jamesoni. The sequence continues at coordinate 111,115 of JAOQGH010000077.1, forward strand.
TTTGTAGGTGGAAATATGGACAGTTAATATGGACATTATCTTCATTCTCTCCAGTATGTGGAAAAGAAATGCACTCTGTCAGGTTCCTTATTTCTAACCACTTCCTTCAAGTGTGTAAATAACGTAGAGATGTCAGATTTGCGTCTGCTTGGTTTGTAAGAATAATATTGTGAATGGGAATGGAGTCAGCAAGGACAGTCTTCTGACATGGTAATAGCTGCCATGGCTTCTGTTGAGGCTTGGTTTTTTCTTTGTATCTTAAGAACCCCATTATTATTCTTCTAGTTTCTCTTAGTTCAACTTCAGTGGACTTCTGCGTGTGTGTGTTTTTTTTTTATTTGTTTTGTTTCACTTAAATGTCTCAATTTTTAAAAAATATCCTACTGCGTAAAACTAGAACAAAAAGTTATGAACAAATAACCTAAGAAAGATATTTTGGAAGTGACGGTGGATGCTAATTATGTTTATGTTGCCAGTTTAGTCAATGGCTAGTATAGCACAAAATACTTCCTTCTAGAACTGGTTCTGGGTTTCCAAAGAGCTACCTAAGGGGAACAACATGAAAACATGGTAACTATTTACCTGTGCCTCAGCCTGTTAGAGGGAACCATTGCATTCCTGCTAGGTGACACCACAAGGTACTTTGAGAGTTCAGAACTGAGGAACTGACATTCCTCAATGAGTTTTTCAGTCAAGGTGTCAAAACTCAATGACATGAGAGGACCGATAGATTTCTTGCCTATCACATGGGCAAAAACTAATCTTCGCTGGCACAGGAGAACTGAATGTACGATTTGGATGTTTGGCTTTTTGTTTAAATGTAAGACAATATTAATGTTAGAATAATGAGACTCAAGTTTGGTGCTATGCCAAAGCAAAATCAGGACCCAGTGCAGAGCGTAAGGCTGGTACGGGTACACATGCAAAAGATTTTTTTCTCCTGAATGCTTTTCTGAAACTCTGACTTAGTATCCAAGAACTCATTCCTCATTGGAGTATTCTGGTTGTTTTAATTTTAGCAGTCTTTAAATGAATAAAATAGTATCTTAAATTGTGAGGATGAACTGAAAAGTAAGTAGCAGCTGATGCAGACTTTAGACCAGACAAGGATTCCTTTTCTCTGCATCTTTATTCTTTGGAAGATTTACTTGGGGGGTACCTATGAACTAGTCCCAAGGTGGTTACTGAAACTCCTTGTGAGTCAGCACACGCAAATAGATATCTGTGTTTGTGGTTATTTCTTACCAAAGTTATCTTTCCCTTAGCTTATGCTTTCAAAATTTAACTATTTGGATGGACATTTTCTCTGCCCACTCGTTTTCTTACGTGCTTTTTTCCAAACATGAAGTAAAATAATACCAGGTGAGCAAAATACGCTGTTCGTAGTGAGCTTTTTGGAGAGTTTTGGTATATGTACGTTAGAATCACAGAATTGTTCAAGTTGGAAGACACCTTAAAGATCATTGAGTTCCAACCCCCCCTGCCCTGGGCAGGGACACCTACCACCACAGCAGGTTGCTCCAAGCCCCATCCAACCTGGCCTTGAACACCTCCAGGGATGGGGCATCCACGACTTCCCTGGGCAACCTGTTCCAGTGTCTCACCACCCTCACTGTAAAGAATTTATTTCTGGTGTCTAATCTAAATCTCCCCTCTTCCAATTTAAAACCGTTGCCCCTTGTCCTGTCACTGCACTCCCTGACACAGAGTCCCTCCCCAGCTCTCCTGTAGTTCCCTTCAGATATCAGAAGGCTGCTATGAGGTCTCCCTGGAGCCTTCTCTTCTCCAGGCTGAACACCCCCGCCTCTCTCAGCCTGTCGTCATAGGAGAGGTACTCCATCCCTCTGATCATCTTTGTGGCCCTCTGCTGGACCTGTTCCAACAGGTCCATGTCCTTCCTGTGTTGCGGACTCCAAAACTGGACACAGTACTCCAGGTGGGGTCTCACGAGTGCAGAGTAGAGGGGTAGCATCACCTCCCAAGACCTGCTGGCCACACTTCTCTTGATGCAGCCCAGGACTTGGTTGGCTCTCTGGGCTGCCAGTGCACACTGCCGGCTCATGCTGAACTTCTCATCCACAAGCACACTCAAGTCCTTCTCCTCAGGGCTGCTTTCCAGCCATTCTCTGTCCAACCTGTATTTGTATTTGCCTGGGATTGACACGTCCCAGGTGCAGGACCCTGCACTTGGCTTGGTTGAGCTTCAGGTGATTTGCACGAGCCCACCTCTCCAGCCTGTCCAGGTCCCTCTGGATGGCGTCCCTTCCCTCCAGCGTGTCAACTGCGCCACCGAGCTTGATGTCATCAGCAAACTTGCTGTGGGTGCGCTCTACCCCACTGTCCATGTCACCGACAAAGATGTTAAATAGTACTGGTTCCAGTACCGACCCCTGAGGAACACCACTTGTTACCTGCCACCACTTGGACATTGAGCCATTGACCGCAACCCTTGAGTGCGGCCATCCAGCCAGTTCCTTATCCACTGAGTGGTCCATCCATCGAATTCATGACTTTCCAATTTTGAGACCAGGATGTCGTGCGGGACAGTGTCGAATGCTTTGCATAAGTCCAGGTAGATGCCGTCAGTTGCTCTGCCCTTGTCCACCAAGTGTGTGGCAGTATCGAAAAAAGGCCACCAAATTTGTCAGGCTCAATTTGCTCTTGGTGAAGCCATGCTGGCTGTCTCCCAATCACCGCCTTATTTTCTGTGTGCCTTTGCAGAGATTCCAGGAGGATCTGCTCCATGGTCTTGCCAGGCACAGAGGTGAGACTGATTGGCCTATAGTTCCCTGGGTCTTCTTTTTTCTTTTTTTTGAATATCGGGGTTACATTCCCCTTTTTCCAGTCAGCGGGAACTTTACCAGATTGCCACAATTTCTCAAATATGCTGGAAAGCGGTTTAGCAGCTTCATCTGCCATCTCCCTCAGGACCCATGGATGGATTTCATCAGATCCCATGGACTTACGCACTTTCAGGTTCCTTGACAGGCCTCGCACCTGGTCTTCTCGTACTGTGGGCAGTTCTTCATTTGCAGAGCCCCTGTTTTTGCTTTCTGTGACTTGGTCAGTGTGGTTTGAGCCCTTTCCGGTGAAGACTGAGGCAAAGAAGTTGTTCAGTAGCTCAGCCTTATCCATGTCTCCCATTTCCTTCTGGAAATGTTACAGCAGATAGATTAAGTTTCTCAAAGTTAGCCTTTGTTTTAGTGCCTTCTATCATTCCTTGGCAAAGATAGGCAAGGTTCAGTTATGGAAATACTAACCAGCGTCTTTGGCACAAGCATGAATTTTAACTCTTGAATTTTATCAACTCCCAGAGAAACCTGTGTCAGCTTTTGCATTGAAAAGTTCAGAGAGGCACGTCCTCTGTAAGTTTTTCTCGGGCTCTGTTGGTACCTGTAATTGGAGCTAAGCCTTGATTTTGAGTTTGCTCAGATGAAGTTCTTGCTTTTGAGCCATGGGAAGAGATGTACAGTACAGTGCCTAGACTGGACCTGAGTTTCTGAGTGACAAACGTCAGCAGAAAAACAGAAGCAGTGCCGATGACAGATGGAAAGTCAGGATTTGGAAAAGCACCAAAAAAAGGCATTGACTTCAGCTGTCCCAATTCTGAACATCTTGGTGACCGTGTGTATTTCTCTCTTGTATTGTATTTCACATTTAGTTCTGTGTCAACTCCAAAACCGTTCTGTTAAAGTTACTGTCTTGTGCAAATGCACTGCTATATATTTATTGGGAGGGGATGATGAAACAGTTTCTTAGATTGAAAAGAAAAGAGTTCTTGAGCTATTAAAAAGAAATTATATATTTATTTATTTAAAATAAATACATACTTCGACAGAATGGTGTTTATATGTTTTTAGGATTATCCTTAATATGAGGTGAGTTTAAACAGATATTTTGAACACTGAATATCTATTCAATTAATATGTTTTGTTTGAGACCTGTTGTTTTCATAAAATATGATGCTGATTATGAATACAGGAATGGATTAGAAAATTGTAGACAGATCATACAGTGGTCAAGAATACCCAGCTGCTAAGCAACACTGCTTTATCCTGTTTGTTGACTCTTTAATAATAAATGCCATTACATAATACTAGAGAAAGTTCCTGTTGAGAGCTGCATACATAAACAGTTGATTTTCAGAATTTACACTGATTTAGAAAACAGATTGCTTTTCTGTCTTTTGTCATGTTGATTTGGTGCTAACAAGCGATTCTTAAGAGAATTTATTTAAATATAATTTAACTGGAAGTTTCTTGTAATTCTAGGACTTCTAAAAATATTAAAAAGAATATTTTTTGTTTTAAACTTGACTCTCATGTTTAATCAAAAGAATATATTGAGAATGTACTGGCACCCCCCCAATTCCCTCTCCCCATCCCTTGGCATCCCACACTCTCTGTTTGGAAATATTAGTCTAAAAGGAGAAATTGTTTTCTTGGTGCCATTTTTTTAAGTCATAGAGCTGGCAGTGGGAAACATTTTATACCATATTAATTAGAGTTATGAGTACAGGAGTTTTTATGAAGTATAAATATAGGACACCATTGTAATCAAATGACAGTATGCTTTCAGAACTCATTACAAGAAATCTAAACTTACTTTCTCGAAAGTGCGCTTCAGTTACCCATTTTTCAAACTCCGTTCAGTTAACCATAACAATGCAAAATTTGGACCTTTTCACTGGGCTTTAGTTGGAACTTTTTGTTTAGGTAATACTGTTAGATGGTAGCCTGTTGTATACCATGCACACAACTTTATAAGCACATTAAGACCAAAATAAGAATTAAATAAAAGAGCACTAGTGGGAGGTGTCCCTGCCCGTGGCAGGGGGGTTGGAACTAGATGATCTTTAAGGTCCCTTCCAACTCGATTTTAAAAATTATAGAGGTAGTTATACAGTTTGCTTAGTGTCTTCACGAATTTTAGTAGTATAAAACACTATCAGTCTTGCTTCTGTAAAACAAGGTAGTAATACTAGAATCTAGTGCAGATGAATCAAGTATCAAAGTCTCAGAATCAGGATATGAAAAAAATAGTTCGGTGGGGAGTAAAAGATTGACTTTTACACAGAAACTGGAAACGTTTTTAATCTGTTTAATCTCAACTGTTATGCACAAAAAATATAACCCTTAAAAACTGATATTCATCCCAACTGAGTATAAAATATTGCAGCGATTCTTTTTTTTTTTTTTTTTCCTTGCAGCGATTTTTTTTTTTTTTTTTTTTTTTCTTGGAACAGAAAGGTTTGCAAAATGTCAGTTCTGACATGATGAAACATTTGTTTCAGTTTGACAGAATCTGGCAGAATTGCCTCTTTTGGGCACTTAGGAAACTGATGCTAGGGAATCCTTACATTTGCATGTTCTTTAGATACTGTTATTTGAGCCTCTGCAGTCACGACAGAGTTCAGGCTCTGTATCAGTTTTAGGTAGTGCCAATACTTATTTTCTGTTTAGGGTCTGCTTAGCAGTGTTGGAATACAGACATGTGGTGCCGTCATCTCCACTCCATGAGATGTGTCTCCATGAGCCATAACGTTGTCTCCCCAGAATTGCAGTCTACTGCTGTCATCCTGCTCTCTGAAGCATGAGTGCTCATCTTCAGCTGGATGATTTGCACAGCTTTTCCATTGGCAAAAGTAAATTATATTTTGGACTCCTTTTCTTGTCACCGGATTGAAGTTTGCTGGCCTGTAAGGAGTGGCTCGTGCAGAGTAACTAGCAGGCTGCTTTTGTAGAGTGAGCATTCCTGATTGAAAGTGAAGCTATCCCCACTAACCGTTTTTTGTGTTCCAATGGTGTTAGCTGTTCCTGGCCTAACCCAACATCAAAGTGGAAATAACAGAAGGTGAAGTGGTGCTTATTGAAAAAAAAAAAAAAAGGTCACTGCTAGACATAAATGTATAAGGATGATAACCTCATACAGAATATCAAATAATACAGATAGGTTTGCCTTTATTCATTTATGTATTTATTTAGTCCAGACACTTAATGACTTAGTGTTGATATTTTGGGTTTGAAATATTTAAGTAGACTTGGGTCACTTTAACATTAAGTGACTCCCTGTGGTGCTGTGTTGCCTGACAGGTAGCTGGTATGGTTATTCACTGCTTGTGGTACCAGTTGGATAGTTTATACTTTGTGCCCAGCATTATGCAGCTTTCAGGAATATATTCTGAGTTTAATCCAGGATTGAGGGTCATAGAGGATTGTAATTTAAACCTGACCTGTGTGCCTGTCCTCCCTACATGGAATATAAAGCAAATGAATTATAATACCCTCTGTCATGCATAAGTATTCTTCCTTTACTGTAATCATGAAGATAATGAAATATGTGAATGCACAAGTTGTAGAGAGCGAGGTCTCCCCTCAGCCTCCTTTTCTCCAGGCTGAACACCCCCAGCTCCCTCAGCTGCTCCTCACAAGACTTGTGCTCCAGATCCTTCACAAGCTCCGTTGCCCTTCTCTGGATATGCTCCAGCTCCTCAAGGAGGCCCAAAACTGGATGCAGCCATCGAGGTGGGGCCTCACCACTGCCCCGACCAGGGGGATAGTCACTGCCCCAGTCCTGCTGACCAGCAGCATTCCTGATACAGGCCAGGATGCTGTTGGCCACCTGGGCGCCCACAGTCGACCAACACCCCCAGGTCCTTTTCTGCCAGGCAGCTCTCCAGCCATTCTTCCCCAAGCCTGTAGCGCTGCCTGGGGTTGTGGTGACCCACGTGCAGGACCCAGCACTTGGCCTTATTGAACCTCATCCTGTTGGTCTCAGCCCATCCATCCAGCCTATCCAGATCCCTCTGCAAAGCTTCTCTACCCTCCAGCAGGTCAGCACTGCCGCCCAGCTTGGTGTCATCTGCGAACTGACTGAGGGTGCCCTTGATCTCTTCATCAAGATCATTGATAAAGATGTCAAAGAGAACAGGTCCCAGTACCAAGCCCTGTGGGACACCAGTCGGGACCGGCCGCCAACTGGATTGAACTCTATTCACCACCACTCTCTGAGCCTGGCCTCCACCAATTTTTCACCCAGGGAAGTGTGTGCCCATCAAAGCCACAAGCAGCCAGTTTCTCCAGGGGAATGCTGTGGGAAACTTTCAAAGGCTTTACTGAAGTCCAGGTAGACATCCACAGCTTTTCCCTCATCTACTAAGAGGGTCACCTTGTCGTAGGAAATCAGGTTATTTAGGAGGGGGAGGGCTATAAAGGGTTTAGAGCATAATGCAGACATGTACCGTGTGGCTTGCACAGCCTAACTCACAGGAATATATTAAGGTTGTTTGTGGATAGAAGTGTCTTTGTCAGTGGTACAATACCTATAAAACACAAGCCAATCGTGGTGTTGATTTACTTTAAAAATTTTTATTGTGGTGGTCAGTTTACTAAAAGAAGTTTTATTTAGGAATATTTTTCCCTACAGAGCCTTATGTAAAATGCTCAAATTATTAAAAGCAACGTAATTATAGCGAAATTCTGTGATACTTGAACTATTTGGTGCTTAACCTGGCCTCTAAGTCTTGAACAGCATTTGAGACATGTACAGTGAATCTCATTAATTATATTGACACTTTTAATTGAGTTTAAAAATCTCAGATGTCTGTAAGATTGCAGCAGTAGCAGACAGTGTGTCAGGACGCCCATGAGCAGACAGTGCCTGTGGAGCCAGGATTGTCATCTCCCTCGGATACATTCTGTCTCCACGGCTCCTCTGCCCGTTCCTTTGGGTGCTATGCTTCTCTGAGAGGTTTTGGTCAGGGTACTTGTTGGTTTTGTGCATTTTTTGGCTCGCTGCTGCTGTTATACCCTTACTTCTCCCCATGTTCTGCGGCCTTTGTGACATTGTGGTGTGGAACCTGCTGGGCCCCGGCAGCGCCCACCCTCTGCCTCTGGGCACCCACTGGGGGCTCAGCCCACTGCAGAGGACAGTCTTAATTCATAAAATGAGATATTACTTCATAAAATGAAACTGCGTTTCAGGTGTGTGTCAAGTTCTGCTGTGCTGAGCTGTGCTGAGAGGCTCCGATGCACTCCCCTGCAGCAGTGTAAGGCCTTGAGGAGCCAGCCTGGGACTGGCAGAACGGTTAAATTCCCTGCTGGAAGGCAAGCAACACCACGTGTTGTGGGACTCTGTTCCAGCGGGCTGTCAAATAGTGGCTACAGATTTGTTATTTCCCTTCTTTCTTCCTTGTTCCAGCGGGCTGTCAAATAGTGGCTACAGATTTGTTATTTCCCTTCTTTCTTTTTAATGAGATATTGCTTTCTGTTTTCATTGGGTTCAGTTGCATTCATGGTTATTATTCACTATGGGAAATTCTGGGAAAATAACTGGAGTTTCGGGCAATTGAAAGGAAGTGGCACAAATCTCTACACCTAGAAAGTAAAAAGTCAGGTTTTTTTCGTAGTTTTACTGGCTCAATTTCTCTTTTACAAATATGAGTTTAAAAAGAAGTCATGAAAGTTCATAATAAGTATTGACTGACAAAATACATTAAAATGGAACAAATGTCTAATTTATACTTGAGGTTAAAAGAATATGGATCTGCTGTAAGTGGTATGGACTTTTTTAGTCGCAGAACGTATTAGATCTACAGTGTAATTATTGCTGATCCTAAGTAATGACTGTTTCGGGGATTATCTCTTTTGGAGTCAGCCATCTGCTGTGGTTAGAGTAATTAACTAAACGTAATTAAAGGTTGACTTAGTTTAAAAGCAAAAGTATGTCTGTCCCTAAGAAAATAATATAATTTCTTCAGTTAAAAATTATTCAGAAATACCAATCTCCCGGTTTTCTTTTAACAACTTAAAACAAGCAGCTGAATTAAAGGTTGAAAACGCACCAACACTCCCCCTCAACACCCCCCTGCACCCCCCACCCCCCGGAAACAAAAAAGGGGGGTGAGAGGGGTGGCACCGACATTAAAAGGGCAGTTTATTACTATTCTCCCAGTTCTTATTTGATGCTGTATTACTAATTAAAACAGATGGCTTACACCGGGTAAAATCTTGCAAGTATAGCTAAATTTACATTTTTGTATTAAAAAAATTATTGATTTACCAAGGATAACTTCCCATTTATGAGAAATGCAGATTGCTTATAGGTGGTTCTTAACTGTGCTTATTTATAAAATATATTAGATGGCAAAGACTTATTTTAATGCTGTAATATTACACATGATATGACAGCAATTTTTTTTTTTTTTTAGAATTCGGAGAGGTCTGTATAGTTTTGTTAGGAAACATAAGTAAAATACAAAGTTTCAATCTTGAGTTTTGAATGCAGTTCCTTAAAGCTTAGAAATACCTTCCCTTTTACAAGTGATTACTGTAATAATACCTTTATGATGAGTTGTTAATTTCCCTTATCCCACCCATATATACAGTTGATTCCCTGTGGCCATACTTAGAACAATGAATACCAAAATATAACAAAACCATAGGTTTTTGTATCAGGACTGCCTGTTGGCCTCACCTAAGTTCAGTCATTCATAGTGTAGTGTCTAAAAAATGAACTTTGGTATATTCATTTAGGTATACTGATGTCTCTAGATATGCTAAAGATAGTAAATTTTCTGTCCTTTCAAGTAGTTGTAGAAAGTGATGAGGTCTCCCCTCAGCCTCCTCTTCCTCAAACTAAACAGTCCCAGCTCCTTCAACTGCTCTTCATACAATT
>JAOQGH010000077.1:121306-169473 GCA_025769975.1 Gallinago jamesoni
TATCTCTCTTGTATTGAGGTGCCCAGAACTGGACACAATACTCGAGGTGTGGCCTCACCAATGCTGAGTACAGGGGGACAATCAAAATCTATGAGTGATAAGGAATTTATGATGTAGTTATAATGGGAACAGTACACCTCTCAGGTATTTTGTGTTTCTATGTGACTTTTGCTTTTGTATCTCCTTTGGCTTTTTAAGATGCATTTTTACTGATTGAGAGGAACCAAGGAAAACAGCTTTTATGCTGGATTTCCACATGAGTATTTGGGAAGTCACAGTTTAACATATCTTTGGATCAGAAGTACTGTGTAACACGCCAGTTTTCTAAATTGATCCAAATAGAATTTGGACAAGTGTGTTTCGTGTACTTTTCAAAGACTGGGAGTGAATTTTTACAGCAATTGTTTGATTTATTTTTAGCATGTCTTCCTTGCGCTTCTGGTGATGGGCCTGGGAAAAGATGTTCTGCTGTGGCTGGAGGAGACTCTGGGGCAGCCTGTTTCTCCAGAGTTTCCCTGTTAGGAGTTAACTGGGCATAGTCTCCTCAATTTTATAATAACAAAGGACCTCTGAAAAGATTTCTTCTCACTTTATTTCTACCCTAATCCTGACTCACCCTCCACTGCAATACTGGCAGACTGAGTCAGTCTTTTGTCTATGCTATTGCTGTGCTTAGGCATTATTTGCTTAGCTGCAGTTTCTCACTGTTTGAGAAACTACTTCTCAACAAGTAGTATTTTTAATAATAATTTTACTGTGTGTTTTTCATAAGACACATGCTTCTTCAGTCAAATAAGTCTGGTAACTTTTGATTTAGGTAATTTGTGGCACAAATAAAAATGCATTATTTTATATTAAAAGCTCATCAGGAAAAAAAGGAAAAACTAGCAACTACAGGAGTCCTTATGTTCACACTATCTCACCATAATTGCCAGGTCTTTCCCTAAATTAAGAGACTAGATATGGACCTTTTGGCGTGCATTAAATAGGGTTGGAGTCTGCCTGTGGAGCAGCAGGAGCAGGGCTTCTGTGCCAGGAGGGACAATCCGGCAGCCATGGGTGACACAAGCGGTGCCTTTCCCAGCCCTGCACAGCCCCACGGGGTCTGAACGCTCTGCTGGTGACAGAGTCCAGACACATTACAGGGACCTGTCAGCTGGGTGTCCACCCATGGCCTGGTCAAGAGTAGCAGGAGATAGGAGGCAGTGCAGGCCTAGGGGGAGGCCCTAAGGTGGGACAAGAGATCCAGCCAGTGTGGGCACAAACAAGGCTGCGGAGCTGTGGCCTGGCTCGTCGAGGGCTGACAGTGCCAACCTGAGCTCCAGTGGAGCTCCTGAGTGGCTGCAGGTGGTGGTCCCAGATGAGGCTGTTGGCATTCAAGTTGAGATGTGACTGAGTGCTGTTCATTGGATGTGCCTCCCATGTGGAGGAACCGAATGCAGGTCCAGAGGCACGGGCAGCAGCAGATTCTCCTGTGGTCCTCTTGTGATTTCATTTCCTGCTGAAGAAGACAGATATTTATCTTCTCTCTTACAGATATGGAGTCTGGAGAGCGGTTAACGTCATCGTCAGTCTCTTCTACTGCAGCTGCTTCGACTCCAGCATCTTCTACACCATCTGTAGCTTCAGCAGTATCAAAAGGAGGCCTTTCCACTGGAGCTGCCACACCAAGTTCCACAATCAATACATGCGGTAAAATTGACTCGTATATTGCAGTGTGATTTTTTTTTTTTAGTGTTTGTCAACACTTAAAGTTATTATTACAAGTCAAACATAGTAAGGTTGTGCAGATGCATCAAAGAAAAATGTGGGGGTTTTTTGGTTGTTTGTTTTTTTTTCTAAGTGACATTCATATCATGTGAATATGTTTTACATAGTACTTGTTTATTGAAGGAATGAAATTAATTTAAAATTGCCTATTACAAATGTGAAAGAAATTTTCAGTTTGCAAAGCTTCCTTGGAAGCGAGGGTCAAATTAAGGATCAGCAAACTGCCGCCACGTTCTCAGTGTTCAAGCCCAACCTCTACTGTGTATACTGGAGGAATAGTTTCTTGTAACAGAACTTGAGATTGAAAAGGTGAATTTCAAATATCACAGTCTTAGATAGTCTTGACTAGAGTGAACCATTTTTCTTGAATCAGAAATTGATATGGAAGATGTCTCCATGCAAGAATCTCAATTTTTGTGAGTGGAAACTCATGTTTCAACTGAATGATGCATATATTATCAAAAGAACAGGAAATAGTAAATAACTCTTCCTTGCTGTTTCTTCCTTCACTTTGGAGAACAGATCATGTACGTTCTTTTTGTTAGCCTGAGTACTGATACTGACACAGTAAATAGGAGGTTTTTTTTATTTAAGTTCATGGCAATTCACTACATGCAGAACAGACTCGGTTCTTAGAGTAGAGTGAGCAAGTGCCCTACTACAGGCTGCCTTGTTCATTTGCAGCTTCCTCAGGAAGGAAAATAGAAACCAGAGAACGTCTGCATACCTAGAATTATGTCTCAACTATTTATTTTAATTACAATCAGTCAGAAAAGTTCTTAACTAAAACAGATCTAGAAGAAGTAGCAATGTGTTTTATTTTTCAGTACCCCACTACAAGTTCAACTGTAAAAGACACTTGTGTCTGTGTTCATTAGCCCCTGCCATTTGAAATGTTTCTCTGTGGTGGTTACCAGAGAGTAGTAGGAGTTCATTTACATATGGCTGTAAATGGACAGTCCCAATTTGAGGGTTTCTGTGACTCGTTTTCCTCTCCTTGCTGCCTTTGCTTTGTAGGTGTTACAGCATGCAATTTTGTGTCCCCTGTAGCATTGTGGTTTTGTATAGGATATATATATGGTCTATCAAAATACAGGAAGACTAAAGCAGATGAATATTATAATGAAGATAGAAACTGTCAGTTTCTTTCTTCATTAGAAAATCCAGGTAGTCCTTTTCTTAAATAGTTGTTAAAATTTTATCTCAACTTTAATTTAAAAATAGTTTCAGTTCTGTCTGATAGCTAAGAATATAAAGATTGATAGTAATTCTCAGTATTCACAGGTTGTTTCCTATTAGTTTTTTTAATGGTTATATGCTTTGCCTGGCTTCATTTGATTTTTAAGAATATATATGTTTTCTCAAGAACACTTAGTGTTCCTAAAAACAAGCTGGAATGTAGTTTACTATTTGTACTGTCCCGTTAGTTTTATTTATAAGTATATGCATTTCTCTACCTGACACAGTATACTATAGTTATTGCTGCATCCACTCCAAAAAGGTGTGCACTGTCTTCGAGAAACTTCACACAAGTGTTTATGCTGTCAACCAGCCAAAGACTGATTTCCCATGAAATGCCTGTGGCTGGAATGGCAATTTAATTAGGTCAAAACTCTCTTGAATTTACAACATAGTCTGTAGTTAAGATAGACTGGTATCCTAGTCTGCTCCTAAATTGAGATGTTACTTCTGTGATATTTAAAAAAAGAAAAAAAGATGACTATGCCTGTCAATCTCAATGTAATAATGAAGTTATCTTCCCATTTTAAAAGGCATTTCTCTTGAATAGCAAAAAAAAGAGCAGTAAAATAATTGTTTAAGAATGAACAATTATTCTTAGTAAGAAAAGGTAAAGGCATCTTAATCTATGCAATAGTGTGGAGAGGTTCTTTTCATTCCAATTCATCTGCTTATTTTCTTTGCAACAATCAATAGTCTATTAGGTATTCTCCGCAATAAAGTTGTGTACCCTGTTGGGTCCCCCTGATGCATGGGTGGTATAGGACTAGAAGTCTTTGGGCTTTGCTAGGGAGATTACACTACAAATAGGTTATTTTGACATATTCCCAGGTCAAATAGACAAAGCACCTATGTGAAACCATTATGGAATATATCACATACTGTTAGTTTAATCGGTTAATACAGCACTAGTTTCTGAAAAATTGAAGCAGTCTGATCAAGAAAGCAGATACTTCACTTGCTTTATTCTTATTCACCTATTGCTGAAAATAAGAACGTGCATTGGAAAAGAAAATTGACTTTGGAAAGAAGTCTGAATTCATCCTCATAATATTAGCAACTTTGGAAGAACATAAATCAACAGCCTTTTCTCACATGAGTAAATTATATCATAGTTCAATGTTTTGTCTTTGAAGGGCAATAATACCAGTGTGTGAAACTGTTGAAAGCTGAACAATTGAGTCTTACTGTTTTGGTATTATCAGACCTGGCAGGTTGTTTATCATTCATTTTCAAAAAAAAAAAAAAAAAAAGTTTATTAATGTTTTGTAAAATGACAATTAAAAACTAAACTGAACTAAACTATCTTTTGCTTTACAAACAAGAAGCTACTTCTGTCAAAGCAAAAATCTTCTGATGTTCTGGAGACCACTATTTCTTCTAAATGAGGCCCAGAAGAATTTTAAAATTGCGGTCATCAATGCATAAAGTCACTTTGCACTTGATTTTCTAATTTATAGTTACAAAGGTTTTATTTATTTTTTTTTAAACAGCAGCTTTTTTGTGTATGTCTCAGTCTTCATGTAAAAATGACATTGTGGCTCCTGAAATAAATATTGAGAAAGGTCAAATTTAGTGCCTCAAATGTAAAACCACATCAACAAATTTCTTTTGTGGCAAGTGGTTTTTATAGTCTTTGGTTTTGTCAAAATTTTTATCTGAGGCTTGTAGGTATTTATTGACTTGTGTTGGGGTGGGTTTTTTTAAATGTGATAAGTTACCAACTGAAGTTAAAGACACTTGAAGTAAGTTCAGCAAACATAGAATGGAAATGCAGTATTTTTAAGGCATTATTTAAGTATTTCTTCCTTTTAAACTCTTTTGAAAACTTGATATTGCACTATGAAGTTTATGAATATTAACAAAGGCATTCACAGTTGCCATTCCTTGTCAAGAAGAGACCAGCATTGTTAAAATGTATGTTGCCCTATGGAGTCATGCTTTCAATCATTTATCCATGTAGCGTTTAGTAGAATTTAAAAAGCTGTGCTCAAAAATATTTAACCTATTTGAAGTAAGTCAAGAATGCCACGGAGTGCAGTTTTATATGGAATTGTGCTATGCAGAGTGTGTCTACAGAAAGTCAGTAACTAGACAGACTGTTAATGTTTTCATCAAATAAGAAATAGAAAAAAATATCATTACAGTTCAGTTGATTGTTACAAGACTTTGCTTCCACTTTTACTTTTTTTTTTCCTACCATGTTTCTAGATGCATATTTAAAATTGATGGCTTCTCTTTTCTGGACACATTAGATAATGGCTTAGGTAGCACACAATGTATTTTTTTAAAAGGCCATAATAATGTGTAATATGGTATAAAGTCACTTACTCCTTTTGTTGTGCAATGAAGAAATTTGCTGACAAGCTCAGAGATGTTTTAACTTGACCTGTCTTCAAAGTATGATGAAATATTGCAATGCATTGCTGCTTGTCAGCATCACTAAGAACCATCAATGAGGTGTGTGAGAGAGAAGCAAGTGTCCTTACTGTTTTCTTTAGGAAGAAAACCACAGAAAGAGTATTGTGCTGTTCTCAAATTGAACTGTGTTGCGGACGGTAACTAACATTTAGTATGACTAGTTGAGTATGGACATCAGTAGTGGAAGAAGGTATATAAATGAGGCTTGTGTTGGGGTCGTTTTTTTAAATGTGGTAATTTACTAACTGAAGTTAAAGACACTTGAAGTAAGTTCAGCAAACATAGAATGGAAATGCAGTGTTTTTAACCTCAGGCTGAAAGGGACCAAACAAAACCAAAAAAACCTTACCACACAAACCACACACCACACCCAAAACAACACCAACCCAACACTAATCCATATCCCTGAGCACCGTGTCAACTCGTCTCTTGAACACCTGCAGAGATGGTGCCTCAACACATATGCAGTAGTTTTTGTCAGTGAAATGAAGTACAAATCCGTTTGTGTTTTGGAGGAGGAAAAAAAAAGCACCAAAAAAGCCTACCTGAATCAGAAATTTGAAATCAATAAGAAGAATTACCCTGCACTATGTATGTAATATTGCCGTTATGTTGCCTTGTAGTTTCTAATACGTGAAAAATCCTAGTGAATGCCCCTGTGTTGATAACACCTAACATGATGAGATACTGCAGTCAGGAGATTGTTCCAGGAGTAGCCATTATATGCACTAACAATAATAGCATAAACAAACCTAGAAGTGGAATATAGTTAACAAAGAAGGTCAAGTTACGGTTTTTGTGTACAAAGTCCCTGACAGTGTGGTCCATTTGCAGATGGTGAGTCTCTTGGAAAACAGGGAATGCTTGGTCTTTCTGATGGTGTCTTTTTTGTGCACTGCTCTTTATATTAAAACGTGGCACAAATGAACTTTCTGTTCTTTAATACTGGTCTTTCCCTGCTTTTCCTCTCCATTAGCAACTAGTCAGTTCTTCTGAGTCTGTATGCTTTTACAGTTCCCTGATTCTTCTTGCATCTTTGTGTTCAGGGTGTCTCAAAAGTTGAACTTTAGCTCTGAACTCTCATGAAATTTCCTTTACCAGCATAACAAAATTTCTGGTCATCCTTTTGGTTTTTGTCTGTCTCTCATCTATATTTTTATAACATGGTCCTAACAAATAAATACATGCTGACTTGCTGTACTGTGCCTGTGGTCTTCCGTGCTGCCCTTCCTCACCCTTCCACGTGTGGAGGAGCTCAAAAAAACTTCCTTTTTACTACTTTCTCGTCATTTACCCTTTTTGTTTTCCTTTTCACTTCTTTTCCTTTCTGCATTCGATTCACTGTCCTTAGTTTAAGGTATGCACATATTCATCTTTGCTTACATTTTACCAATATTTTTTTACAGTTCAGTTCATCTAGTCCTGTTGTTTTTTCCATCCAACCCGTCATGTCCTATCTTCATATTGCCAGCCAACCTCCCAGTCTTACAGGTGGCATTACTCATGCTGAAGTTAAAGGCAGGGGCACCAGCCAAAACTGCGGCAGTTGTACCTGTTGATTAAACAAATAAAGTACACTGTATGTCTCGAAAATTAGAGTACTATCAGAAACAATGTGATAGATGGTAGACAGACGGCGCAGCTCACTGCCCACTCTACAGCTTGAAATTCCAAATTGTTTGAAGAGCTTTAAAAAAAAAGATACCCAGTTGGCACTCCCTAGCAATTGCCTGATGTAGTTAATGTGGCTGAGTTCTCATAACTATAAGATGCAGAAACAATTTGTTAAAAAAAAAAAAAGAAGATAAATTCAGGGATTCTTACAGCTTACAAGAAACTAATTGGTGTGTAAGATTGTCAAGATTGTCTAATTCAGTTTTCCCCCTTTCAGAAGACCAGCCATACCTTCCATCTCAGGCAATTCTTTGTTGGAGAAAAATATCTTCCAGTTCTGCTTTCTGCCTTAAGATAGACGCTATTTGTAGCCTGTTTTTTCTTCCTTTGTGTTTTTCAAAGTTAATAAATGGATTCAAAATACAAGATGTATTCAGTCTCTGAATTCACCTAAGCATTGTCCCTTTTAACTCATTTGGCTTATTTTTCTCATTTAGAACTACTCTTAATCACTTGCGAGACATCAGGTTAAGATTACTCACAGAGTAAGGAATGACCTGGCATGAAGTATGACAGTATTTTCCCTCATTATGGTATCATGGAGTCCTTTGTATGGGAAATTATGCCTTTTAAATGGACTGTGCCAGAGCCAGCAAAAAGAGAAGCCCCCCTGTAAAATGTCTCCTATTGCACAGTGATGACACGGGACTTCAGATTAAATAAATTATTGCCAAACCTCCCTTTTTTTTAGTTGTTTCTGAGTGATAGATGATACAATGAATGGTCTCACCAGAGCTGGAGCTGTAAATATGAAGGTAACAGCAGTGGAATGTTTGAATGGTGCTTTTCTATCAAAGAACAGAGGATAACATAAAAAGGAACAGGCTTTTGTTCTAAAGCAGTTGTTGCATCTAGAGGTTTTCAGTCAACTTGGTCAGAGCAGGTTTACTGTGAAAGCAAACTAGAGGAATTAGAATAATGTTGCACTGTACACAAAAGTAAAAAATCATGACAGATATTCAGAGTGCATTCATACAGCGAAGACTTGCAATCATCTTGCAGTTTTGTGCAGCTAATTACCGTGTGGTTTGTTTTTTTTTTAAATAATGGACATTCCTCCAACAAGAAATAGGACGGTGGCACAATAAAGCTTAGCTGTTGCTTGATGAGGCTTTCCTCTAGGAATTATGGTTCTTTTGCTGGTTTGAGTCACCTTTTGTTCAGTTCGTTTCTACAGATAGAATCACTCCATGTGTGTTGCTGCTTCTGACAATTTTTTCAGAGAGAGGTGTAGAATATCTTGCATTTATTAATTTGTTTATTCTGGTTTTGCAGAGGGATGAAGCCACGAAATTGTTAATACATTAATTTTTAAGCCAAAAGCCTGGCAATGGGATAATGGCTTTCTAATAAGTTGGCTTTGTAGATGTGTGTGGAGGTGCTTGTAGTGGTACTGGGTCTTACTGCTTTCATCACCTGTATATACAAAGAAAAAGTTTGCCTTGTATAGATTTAAAAGTGAGGAAAACCAGTTCCTGTCTCTTAAGAAGTTATTATAGACTACAGTTTGTAAGTTGAAGATGAAGTGGTATGAAAATGAGGTGAAGGGCTGGATTCTTAAAAGTAATTAAAATAGTTGGATTAGAATTGCGTAATGTGTATTTCTGAATTATGGCTGTGAAGTAAAAATATCATTGGGATATTATCTTGAGTTCATGCAGAGAAGTACTTAAAAGTTTGTAGGATCGTAGGAGCTCAGGTTGGAGTTCAGGAGACCTCTCGGTCATGGAGCAGAATCCATATACTGGGTCAGACCGTGTCACCCAGGCCCCTTCCCAATCTGGTCTGGAAACCTCCAAGGACTAGGACTGCACTGGGCAACTTAATCCACTTCAAACAATGTACTAAGAGAGAACAGAACCAAACCACTAAAACTCAAACCAGTACTGAGAGGTCTTAACGTAGACTGTTGAGAAAAAGTTTCTCAGGGTCTCATTCCAGGGGTTTACATTATTTTAGATGTAGATCTTTTGTAAGGGAAATGCATACCACAGACTGCTAGGTTTACAGACACTGGCCTTTTTTTTTTTTTTTTCTTTCATTCTTTTTGTTAAAGCCACAGATTGAAACCTTTTCTGTAGACTGATTTTTGGGTTAGTTAACCCTGTTAATTTAAAAACGGGGAGTTGGCAGGGAAAGAGTAACAATGATAGTTGTTTAAAAAAATGCCTTTTCTTTTTGGATGCTATTGCTGCACTCCAGCTATGTGAAAGTTATCCTATTGTAGTTTTTTTTTAAAAAAAAAACTCAAACATTTGGCTCGAAGGCAGTCCACAAAAGGAGAAGAGTCTTACCAACATGGAGGCTGCAAAGAGCTGTAATATTTCCAGGCCTGACTGGGGAAGTCACTTTGACGTGACTGTTGACAGAAGTCAGACAAAGCATTGTAATGATTCCACTTGTTTGATCTGTGGGACTGGAAGTTAGTGGTCTAGGAGTTTTAAGTGAAGTTGTGAGCTTGGAAAATACAGTGTGAGATTAGAATTAACTGCAGTGGAAAAAGATTTAGGAGTAATGTATACTTGCCATGTATACTGAGTATACATGGTATAATGTATATGTAGTACAGATGGACTAACGTACAGCAGGACAGTTCTCATACTTGTAACATACAAAACTTGATATTTTTATTTTAAGAAATGAAGCATGCCACTGGGCTTAAACCATGGATTTTGCTCTTTCTCAGGTTTTCACAGGGATATATATGCAAAACTGTTTCTGTCCTGAATGTATGCCACTACTTAACCCATGTTTCAGGGTTCAAAAAAA
This sequence comes from Gallinago jamesoni, assembly GCA_025769975.1. Classification (NCBI taxonomy): domain Eukaryota; kingdom Metazoa; phylum Chordata; class Aves; order Charadriiformes; family Scolopacidae; genus Gallinago; species Gallinago jamesoni. Next base: position 131,180 of record JAOQGH010000077.1, read on the forward strand.
AATAATCGTAATTGCACTTAAACCCTAAAGAAATAATTTTCAAGGAGAGCAAAAGCAGTCAATCCGAGAAGTCAGAAAAGACTGATTTACTGCCTAGTCCATCCTGAAACTCGTGTAGATTGTGCCTTCCTCCAGTGTATTCCTAGTGTTTACTGTTAGATAATGAAGATTTCACTCTAAGACTGGAAAGCATACTCTGTTATTAGCATAATCTGGTATTTTAAACATAAAAAGAAGCACTGTGAAGTAACAGCTTTTTTGTAGGAGTCAACTCTACCAAAACATTTGGCACTGCTACTCTTTAAACACCTTCACAGAGGCAGAGACCTGGTCAAGAGATAATCAACTGTTCACGACTTGAATTACTTTATGTGCACTTGCTTGTTAGATTTAGGTTTTATGTAGACCAAACCTGTGTTTCTAGCCCTTGTCACAACAGCATTTGTATGTCATGTTTCTGATTCTTCTGCTTCTTGTAATGTGATATCAATTCTGTTTTGATTAGTGGTGTCTGGGGAGAGTTAGCTTTAAGAGTTTTCGAAGAGATTTTTCTTTCCTGACAAAATATTACCACATCTTTTTTCAAATGCACACATTCTCCTCTCTCACATATATAACTTGTAACATGGGATCTTCATTCAAAAGATTCTTTCCCTTCAGAGGGATTTGAGAGATTCTTCTTTAATTGTACTTTGTAGTTTTTTTCAGTTGTTGACTAACAAATGTCTTAGAAAATGTTGTTGAAGCTGCTGCAGCAGCTATTGCAAAAGCAGACCCTGGCACTTTTAAGGAATTCCACTATGCAAATCTGCACACCATTGCTGTTTTTGCACACAAACCTATTACAAGAACAGATATTTGCCACTTATGTGGTTGTTTAGGCTTAGCAGTGCCTTATAAAAAAAACTATATACGTAGTCAGTTTGGTTACTAGAAACTGCAAAAAATGATTACCTAATAGTTGCAGAAATATTCTAAATAGTTGATGCTATAGTAAATAACTTTAAAAATTGAAAGTTGTAGGGACTGTATCAACTCATTTGAACTTTTTCCCGGAAAACAGAAATCGCTAACCATTTAAGATGAAAGCTTAAACAGCAACAAAACTAAAAAGAGTATTAGGTTGTAAATAAGAAGTCTTTATGCTTTGATGAAACCCTTGAATTTATGTATCAGGCATCACAGAGTAGCCCTGTTTCTGGTTGTGAAACAACTGTTTTAATAGGGATGTGTCAGAAGAAAATAGAGACCGCCTTTTTCCCATCCAGTGTCAACCACCAGGGTAGAAATCTTTTAGAGTGAGTATAGAGTAACTCTGGAGTAGCTAGAGGCTCCTGTGTTAAATTGGTCACTTCATGGGGAACTGCCTCAGATGCGTGTTTGGGGTGGAGGTCTTGAGTGTTCCAAGTCTGAGATTGCAGACCATCTGAAAGCTGTTGTGCTTTTTTGTAGTTCTGGTGTAGGAAGGCCACAGAGGTAATAATGAATGTTGAAGAGTGACCTTTGAATATTGATCCTGTTTATAAGATGAGCAGTTTCGTTTTCAGTGTTCGCTGTCACGTAGCTTTCTATTATTTATTTTCAGAATGCGTTTAAATAAAACTGCGTTGAAATCTTTACTAGAATGGCTCTAATGACTAGAATGGCTATAGGAATTACATTAATTTAGGAAGTTCCCAAATCTTGTGTTTTCTTCTTACTCCCAGATTTAGTAAGTCTGCTGTAGGTTATGCACTGCAGCATACTTACAGAAATATTTAAACATATTAGAACAACTGAAGTTTGCTTTATTTCCTTTGTGGTTCAGAATGGTGGCGAACAGCGGGCACGCACTCTCGTCCTGGGGCAGCTTTTTTCCCACCACTCTTGGGAATTCCACCACTGTTTGCACCTCCAGCACAGAATCATGATTCTGCTTCATTCCACTCAAGAGCTACAGGGAAAAGTAGTCGGAGCAGTACAGAAAAAGGTAATGGCTAAAGTTGTAGAGGGAATAATCGTATCGAACTTCTGCACGTGCCAAAAGATGTGGAATTTGAGCTTTACCTGTTATTATTCTTCCCATTCCTAAACAGTTCTGTAAAAATTGGTTCTGTTAGCTAAGCAAGAGAGATCCAAGTACGGGCTTTCACTACTGACATACACTTTCTGCTAATATTTTTCCCCTTTCTTTTTCCTTAGGTAGTTTTTCTGGGACTGAGTAATAAGGAAAAGTTTTCTTTTAAAGTTTGTTGTTTGATTTAGGAGGCCTTGTACTTCTCTAGTGAGTGCTGTTCCTCTGCATGGAGGGAGGGATGGCTGCGGCAGTGGAATCCTGATGAAAATAGCCTAGTGACACAAGGATATTTTCTTGTGTTTCAAACCACTATTTTATGTGGTGGTATTGCATGCATTTTGAAAATACAAGGTACATTTGTTTGATGTTTGATCCTATGTTTGCTGAGCTGAGAGGAGGCTGAAGGGTGACCTCATTGCTGTTGAGGGGTGATGTCATTACTGTCCTTGGATCCTCATGAGGGGGGTGGAGAGGGAGGTGCTGGTCTCTTCTCTCTAGTTTCTGGTGATAGGACACTAGGAGATGACTTAAAGCTGTTAGGGGAAGTTCACACTGGATATCAGGAAAATGTTGTTCCCCGAAAGGCTGAGCAAGCTTGCCAGGGGTGGTCATGGCTCCAAGCTGGTCTGTGTTCAAGAAGTGTTTGGAAAATGCTCATAGATCTTTAACTTTTAAATTGCGTGGAGTCAGGAGCTGGACTTTTATGATCCTTATTGATTTCTTCCAACTCAGGATATTCTGTTCTGTGATTCTCTGATGCACAAGCAAAGCTTTTTTAAGTAGTTTTGGTGGGTTTTAGGATCTGCTGTGTGTTTCAGAACCCATCTAATAGTAGACTTGAGAGGGTTGCCGAGTAGTGAGTTTGTGTAGTTAGGGATTGTTAGAAAACAGAAGTTGTCTTTACAGATTGGTAGGCAAACTTGAATGTGGTTGTTACTTCAAATAGCATTCCCACAACTTTTCCCTTACCTCATTTTACACATTGCAAAACTCATAAAATATCTTGGGCTTCGTGTAGTTTTCTTTGGAGCTGGTTAATACTTCAAAATTGTAAACACATTTTTCTGAGAGATAGATATAGGAATGTATATTTTGTGTTGTCTTTCTTCAAAATCTTATTTTTCTGCTCCTGACTACACTCAAGCATCATTTGGGCTTAAAAATGGGCAATTTTGGCTTTTTTTTTTTTTAATCCTTGCAGCATTATGTGTGTTTGCCCTTAATTAATAATTAATTAATAACTTAATGAGCAAATCAAAGTGGCTCTTGGATGGCAAACTTGTGGTGTATGTTGGGAGTAACCCGAGTAGGTTAGTATCTTGTTACAGGTTGATGGAAGCCAGGTGAAGGTGATTGTAAAGTCTCAAAGTATGTGCTACTTCAGATTTTTTTAATTGTCACTTCGTAAATCTGTCGTTTTTAGGTATAAATGGATCACTGAATGGGAACAGTACTACTGCCGTGTCTGGTATCAGCACATCTGTACTGTCCACTAGCATCGTGTCATCTGCAGGACAGGTGAAAGCTGTGACCTCAGGAGCAGGAGGCCGCAAATACAACCAGGAGCAAAGCAAAGCTCAGCTTTTGGATGCCAGAGCTGACAAAATCAAAGATAAGGTAAATATAGAAAAAAACACACATTAAGATTCAGACAAAATCTGGTAGGAAGTGCTCTGTGCACACAGCAGCATTTTTAAGTGTTCTCTCCCAGTACAAAATGTTCTAGGTTTTTCTTATTACTATTCATTAGAACAAGATCTGCACCCTTGTCTCTGTGGTTGGTTTTTTTGTGGTTGGTCTTTTTTTATGTGTTTATGAACCAAAAACTACAATTATCACTCATTCCACCAGATAGTAACTGTAGCAATGACATATTTTTATTTAATTTATATAATATTAAAAAGGTATATAATTTCTAATGCCAATATTTGGTGTATATATATATAAAGTATAAGTATTTGTATTATAGATTACAACCTATTATAAATGATTTCTGTTTAATTATGTTTTCATGTAACTTAAAATATAAAAAAATTCAGAAACAAAATGAAAATTTTAGACTTTAATAAAAGAAAAATGCTTTTCTGGGAGTAATTCCTATTTATCAGAAGAAAGAAGTATTATTAATGGCTGTGATTTAGCAAAAAACTTAGTCATCTAATATGAAAGACATGAGTAGTCTCAGTGATTAGTAAACCTCCTTATATGGTCCAAGCACTCTTTATGAACTTTACTATTCTTGGAATCAAAACTACTTAGTCAAAACACAGGAAATGGGATACTGGCAAATTGCTTACTGTCAGAATAGAAGTTTCAGGGAGTTATTGCTTACTGGCGGCCATCTAGGCTAAAATACTTTTACATCTTGATATTTATTTATATTTTTATTTTGTGAGTGAATTGTGCCTGTCACTTACTTTCTCTTTCTGTTACTGCATTACATTCAGCTCCCACATCTGAGTGTTCTTAGCTGAGAGGTTGGCATTTTCAAAGGACACTTGGTGTTTGCATGTATCTGCATAAAAATAGCTGTTAGCACTAAAATGGTTAAATATATTTGTGTAGAGATACAATGTTCAATCTATTGACAATAGGGAAATTATTAACATATAAAAGAACATTTTGCCTCAAAGCATTATTCTTGTGTTCAGCAGTTGACAATTTTTAAGGTATTAAAGCAGTTGCAGGTATTTGGGAAAACTTTGACTTTTCAGTCAGGCTTAAATACTAGAAACGGCTCTTTCCTTTCTAAAGTTCTGCTTTTGTCCTGGATATCTCTGTGTGAAATGTAAGTTTTATTTCTGTGGTGCAGAGGTAACACTTTTTCCAGATAATATCTCTGCATTTCTGGCTATTGCTGCAGTTATGCAGAATACAAAAAAAATTACTACCTTTTAGTATCCATGTATGTTCCCAAAATTTGTATCATAAATAAATCAGCAAACACTTTTCTGTTCGCTTTTTGGCTCTTTGTCCTATTAAGAAAACTGAGGTGATTAAACTAGTTACTTGATAATATGATTGTTACTGAACATTTAACTGCTTTTTTCTTTTTTTTTGTTTTCAAATTTCAGTCAGGATGTTTGTCAGCATTGTTACCTTCTCCTTCATATTACCATTTGTCTTTTCTGTATCCTTGATACATTCTTGTACATGTGGGTACTGATTTCAGACTCCAGTTTCAATTTGCTAAATGCTGAGTTGCTTTAAAATAATGTATGCAATCAATTAGTGTACTCATTTCTCAAATTTCTTCAGTTTTGTATCTTAACATTTCAATTGTTTATATAATGCAGATAAAACTGTTGACAACCTGGAATTTGCTTCCTAAATTTTTGTAGTAATTTTTGTAATAATGAAGTAGAGTTTTGATCCTGGTCTTACCCATTCTAGACATTTCTCTAATCCTTATTCTTAACTTCTGGTCCTCTGAAACTTTTTGAGGTAATTGGCATTTGTTAGTGTAATGACTTGAATAAGCTTTCCAGTCAAAACATACAGAATACTCTAAACGAGAATTCCAACATGAGGAGGAGATCAAGAGATTTGATTTAATATGTAAACAAGTCATCAGTATTTTTATTTCCTTATTTTAGCACAAAGCCACAACTGGAACCGAAGGCAGGGGAATAGGCAGGGGACAGTAGGCACATGGACTATTTTGTGCTGGGCTTTGTACAACTGACGTTAAATTTCAAAGTGTAACAACACTTGGCTCTTTTTCTAAAGAGCATGCTTTATTTTAAAACATTTTACTTACGCTTCTCTAAATGTTCTTTTCTTTAGGATTTTTTTTTTTTTGTATCTATCTGCTGACTTCTTCAATCATAATTTACTTTTCAGTTTGATTTTTGGTTGTTTTTTGTTGTTGTTTTGTTTAAAAAAAGGCAAAGCTGATACCAAGCTGTTTTATGGTTGGTTAAAATCTGAAGAGTTCCTTTTTCTGCAGTGTTTTATTTCTGACTGAACACTAGTTTGGTTTTCCTGCCATCTTAGGGAATCCTAAAATGTAATCTGGTAGTAACTTGTATTATAAACATCTTTTTGCCTGTAGTGTGTGAAAACCCATTTCTGATCTTCAAAGTTCCCATCCAGTTCCTTTTGTCTGGCATGCGTATTTGATCATTCATAGGGATCTATTTAACAGACAATGATAAACTGGAATCTGTCTGAAACATGAGTTTGAAATGGTGCCAAATCCTCACTCATCACTGTGTATTTGTGGCATAGCACGTTAGGTCTGTTGAGCATAACGATGTTGTGTTGAAGATAGATGTCATCGTGATGATCTGATGTACTATCCATGACTTACTTCTTACATATAAACATCTGGTAACTGATAACCTTTATACTTTGCTGTGGTGGTAACTGTGTTCATAACTTTAGTGTGCTTTGTCTCCTTTAAAGCCTGCTTTGTTTGTGGCTAAGTTAAAACTGAATAAGCAGATAGATACAGGTTATAAATAGCCGTTCATCTGAATGTGCTGCTTTGGCCTCATAAAAATAAAGTAAAACTGCCTGCCACTCTGTTAGATTGCATTAGTGAGTTTCTGGGATGAGGAAGGTGAGCAGGATCTTTGCACTGGCAAAGCAGCATTTCCAGGGAAAGAAGGCATAACTGGTAAACCTGAGAGTCTTTGGCATAGAGGAAGTCTCTGACCAGTATGGGCACCTGGTGAGATGGGGATCCATTCCACGACCTTGCACTGAGATCTTTTACTGTCCTGGATTCCAGAATTAGCATCAGGATACCAGGCTATTAACTGGAGTTACATCCTGTACCTTTAATATCTCTTCTTGGGAATTACCATGTTTTATTTCCTTTATAAACTTCAGTGCTTTGAAATCAGGACTAGAATGTTTTTAAGCTATCACTTTAGTCACTTTTTTAGGGGACTGTCCCATTGGGTCTTTAAGGTTGGGCTACTTCTCATAGTACATGTGTTCAGTCTAGATTATTGCTTTCTGAACAATGGACATTCTCCACTGTTAGATAACCATTAGATAAGCATCAGCAGATTTGCTAAGAGGAGTGAACCAAAGTATGAAATTTATTTTAATTGAACCCACTCTTGCTTCAACTTTTATGACTATATTGTTTCTAATAAAGAAACCAGTCAAAGTGAAATTTGCTGTAAGAATTATTTTTTTTTTTGAGTGTATTTCTTGAAGAGTCTTTTATTCTCTTTTTCTAAATAATGTATTTTTTGACATAAATAACGGCCTGGTCTTACATATATCTTCAAAAGTCTAATGCTCTCTTTTTTTCTTTCTGCTGTATTTCAAATTAAGTAAAACGGTACTTAACTTTTTGGTCTGTGCGTTTCCTTCTCTTTCTTGATTATTTTCTTTGTGTCAGCAAGGTTTTGGAATGTCTTTCGAGTATTTTCCATTGTTCTAAGTGTCTTTACGGGTAGATTGTGCCTTACATTACATGATTTAGTCTGAATTATTTCTGCTGTATGCAGTTTACTGCCCCAGCCCCCCTTGCCTTCTATGCTGGATTTGATAGAAACTTCTCCATCAAGATTAATCCTTTGTATCCTCTAGTTTAAGTTTTTCCTATCATTACATTTTCTCTAAGCTACTTATTTGCCATCCCTTCTTGTGAAATCCTTCTAATTTAGCTTCTTTGTATTGGTTTTACCTATGTCAAAAGGTTCTACTTGTTTATGAAGTAAAAAATCCCTGGGAAGCAGTTGTGTTGTCTGCTGTGATTTGTTTTGAAACATTTGATTGCTAGATTTTATGTCAAAATTAGCTGTCCTTTTTCTTAATTGAGGTAGTTCTGTGTAAATCAGAGTTGTATGTCAGATGTTGCTTGGCACTTACCTCCTTTTTTTTTTTCTTCACAAAAATGTTCCTTCCTGACTTCTCTCTCGGTGTGATAATTTTCTTGTGTTCTTGTCTGCAGTGTGGAAAGATAGATTTGTATGGTACAGCAACTAACACATTTTGTGAAGGTAGACGGACAGCAAAAGTTTTCAAGTGTTGATGGGTGGAAGCAACCACTGTCAACTGAGTAACCCATTGACATGCTCATCCTTTTCCAGACTCTTAGGTGTAGCTCTTAAGAAGCTGAACTTATGAATACGTATTTCATCAGCACCGTGAAGAAACTTGGTATTTCTGATTTTAGTAATATTGCAGTGGTTTTGGTGTTTCCCTTTCCACATACAGAGATAAATGGAGAACTGTGAAAGGGGAAAACTAGAATAGAATCCTAGAGATCTGAATTGGGGAGGCATTGTTACTTTTTCTGCTTCAGATCATGGCCTTGTCCTTCATTTTATGATCTTAACCTTCATGAAGAGATATTCTGTGTCTGTGCCAAGTATTAGACAGGAAGATACTTAAGTATGATGTAAAGGACACCAGTAATGAAACATATAGGACCTACCATAGAATGGCACATTTATTTAGAACTATTAAGTGTCTGCATACGTTCAGATCGTTGTCCCTCATGAAGTATTGACACTTATCTGAATTGATTAGTGAAACAATAAATCAAATAAATACACATAATTTCTTAGGATTTTCCAGCAGTGAGCAATGCCTGTTACAGCCTGTAGAAGGTATGATGATATGAAATGTTATTGCGTTCATCAGAGGAATCAATAAACAGAACTGTATCCCATCCAAAACCAGTACACCCACTTGCAAGAACAAATTTGTTATATTCTCCCACTAATTTAAGTTAATTTCTTCTTTGTAAGACAAGGATCTTTGACATAAAATTGCTCTTTTTAGCGTCTTGTTTTATAACAATACTCTTGCTGTCCATCTGTCCTCCTTTTGACTAGTTTTAACCGCAGTTCTGTCGGTGACTCCACGTGCCCTGTTGAGATGCTCCATAACACTTTGCTGCTGACATCTGTAGTCTTGTTCCATGCGTTTCTCTACCTTCCAGCATCATGCTGCAAGCTCTCTTTAATGATTAAATACGCTTTAATGTGGTAATACATACTTTCATGTCTCTCTCACACAACTACCGTGATAACACTCAAGTCCCACATGTACCTCCTTCAGGTGTCAGTAAAATACGTCCATTTCAGTTCGCTCTCCAAAAAGCTACCTTTCTTCAACCATTGTGCTTTAAAATCCAGTTTTGCCTTTCTTGTTTCTCTACGTTCTTGTTTGCTGCTTCTTTTACTTTCACCTTCTGTCTGCAATTTTTTTTTCCAAGAATGTAAATGTTATACAGTTGTCAGAGTATTTCAGCAGATTTATTGTTCATTTTTCAGAAGCAAATCCCAGAAGCCATTTGACGAGCATATTCTTTTCATTCTTCAAAATGTTACATTGCTGAACAGTGCATACTGTGAAATTACAAGTTAAATAATGTAGTTAATGAATATGTCACTGGAACAACCTGATGAGTCTAATATGTATTGTCCTTTCTATGTTAGTTTGCAATAAATCTCCTGGTTTAAAATTTTTTTGGAAGGAGTACATTCTGTGGAGGCTTGTTAGACCTGAATTCCAGACTGATTTTTTTTATTTTAAAGATTATGCATAATAATAACATGATATAACAGCTTAAAGCTGAACCATTAATAGAGCATTCATCTTCATGGTAGAAGCCCAGAAAAAAAGCAGTGGAAAGTTCTAGTAACAGCGACAGTGACTCGGGCTCCTCTTCAGACACCTCAAGTGAAGGCATAAGTAGCAGTGACTCCGATGACCTAGAGGATGAAGAGGAGGAGGAGGACCAGAGTGCTGAAGAGAGTGAAGATGATGAATCTGATTCTGAAAATGAAGCACATCACAAAAACAAGAACAAGGTATGATGCCTCACTGCTCTCACAGTCTTGTCATTGAAAGCTGTTTGTGAAAAATGACCTGTTCACGTTTATATTAGTGAGCAATTAACTACACATTAATGAATGCTAAGAATACTCTTTTTGGTTTTGCTTGAGTGTTTTCTGGGATGTTTTTTTTCCTTCCTTTGTGCGTGTGCATCTGCTACAGCCTAGGAGTTAAATGATTGGTAGACTTATTTTTGTTAGAAATGTGTGCGACACAGTGTATTGAAAATAGATCTCTCTATAGATATGGCTTTGGCATTTGCTTTCTTTCTGTCAGAGTGGTTACTTTTCCTCGTTGCCAATAGAAGAACAAGATTGGAATCTTGAGTTTCCTGTTAGGTTTACAGTCAGAAATACATTTAAAAACAACCATTGTTTCTTCTTACTCCTCTCCTAAGCTTTGTCTTCACATGCTGAAACTGTCTGGGGAAAAAAAAGCCCTAAACAATAAATACATGGCGAGGTTGATTTTATTATTGTTCATCCTCTGGCAAGAATAGCGTAGTTGCTTCCTAAGGACTGATGATATGTTTGTTCTTTTTAAAAATAAATTCTTTAAATGATCTAATACGAATGGTCAAAAATACGTATTTTGCAGGTGCTAATGCATAGTGGTGTAACAGATATGAAAAATGATGGACAGAAACCACATGAAAAGTCCCAAGAAAAAAGAACACACCAGCAGATACCTCTTGTGTCTGATTCCCAGACTCACTCATCATTCCAGTCCCAGCAGAAGCAGCCTCAGGTTTTGTCACAGCAGCTTCCGTTTATTTTCCAAAGCTCTCAGGCAAAGGAGGAATCTGTGAACAAACACACAAGTGTAATACAGTCTACGGGATTGGTTCCCAATGTGAAACCTTTGTCTTTGGTACATCAAGCCAAAAAGGAAACCTATTTAAAACTCATAGTTCCTTCCCCTGATCTACTCAAAGCAGGGAATAAAAATACCTCTGAAGAATCTATCTCTTTGACCAGCGATGTAAGATCAAAACGGGTGAGTGAAAAATCACTGTTTTTTTGATTATTTGCAAGCGTTGCCTGCTTAACAAGATACAGCATTGTGCTGTCAAGATGTTTTAAATATGTTTTGAAAATATATGCATGTTATTTTCATGTCATATTTTGTTATGTATTTTTAGAGTTGATACAGATTTCTGAATGATGTAAATTAACTAAATTACATGGCTAATAGATGTTCTTAGTGGTTGGTTTTTTGGCATTGTGTGTGTGGGAGGTTTGTTGTTCTTTCTTGTTTTCTTGTTTTTTTTGTTTTGTTCTAATGCTCAGCAGATACTAGGCTTTAGAGATGCTTCACTATACATTAAAAGTGCCCTGAGCTATTCCATAACTTTATCTCTGAGAAGAGTCATCTACCTGGTGCATGTGCATGTGTGCATACCCTAATGTACTCCTCATGTAATCATATACACAACTTATTGTCACATAATGCCAAATTTGAGTTTTGAGCTCATCATATAGTGGAACTTCACAGCTCTGCTGAAAGCAATCGGTGAGATTAATGGGTACAAAGAAAGTAAAGGGTTTATGTTCGATTTTAATATTGGTCTTTGTTTGCTCTTTAAAGACATGAGGATATTCATGCACTGATACCTATTTAAAACTCAGTATGGCCATTGCAATAGATATGATCTTTTTACTGGTCAGAACTCTACAGTGCGTTTCATGTGTCTGGCTTAACAGTTCTGTAGCTTACCAAAATTCTTTGTAGCATCTCGGTTTATTTATTTTTTTAATAATGATTATGGTGACTAGTGATGAATTTTCATAAATTCTATGCAGTTAGATGTGAATGGAGATTAGAAGAGAAAGAAAATCTAGCATTTTAAAATGTTAGGTTTGGTGTGCGTATATGCAAATAAATACATTAAAAAGTACATTTACCATGGCAATTTTCATTAAAAATATATTAAAAATAAACTTTGTTTTAAACTAAGTAGTATTGGTGAGGAGTGAACTGAGCTCTGATTCACACGTAACTCACAGTCCTCAGAGGGGATTGAAAACTATTTTTACCACATAGTTTTTATTCCTAGACAAGAGGAGAAATGCTATTTTTCCTTTCAACTCCCAAATAATTAATAGAATTCAAGTAAGTTAGTCGTTTACATGGAATGGTTAAATAAATCATAATTATGAAAAAATACATCTTTGCCATTGGAGGAGGCTTCTGTTGTCAAATTTATGTTACAAGTCTTTAGCTGATGATACCTCACCCATTTAGTGGTTTGATTTCTTTACCTTTTACTGGAAACATGCACTGTGTGAATATTTATTTTTACAGATTTTTCTAATTTCATTATCAGATTTGAATGTTAGTAACTTCAAAAATGTGTTGTATTTAACCTTATATTTTAAAATTGATTTAAACCATATTGTATTTATCCATTCTATGATTATTTTTTTTCTGTCAAAGATGATGTATTTTCTTTTTCCTTGGAAGAGTCTTGAGACAAAAGACAGTGTAAGCTTTAAGTGCGTTTCTGAGCCACTTCTGATTTAAGTTCTACCTGAAGAACTTTCGAATACTACTTCTTCAGAGTTAAACTAGCATATCACAGCACTTCTGAGTAATACCTTTTTCCCCATAGTTTTGATAATTTTTTTTTATAGCAAGAGCCTTCTGTTGGTTTACTGCTAGTGTTGTAGCCATCGGTGTGCTGTATTTACCTTGTGTTTTAAAACGAACAAAGTACTAAAGCTGTTTTAACAGTCACTAATGAGACTTTATATGCTGAAATGAGTAATAACTGGGGATTTCCTATGCCAGTATATAAGAATAGTCTCTTTTAAAAATGTTATTTTTTCAAGATGCTAAATATCTTTATGAAAATCACTGCTAGAGTGATGTAGGTCCTCTACATAATGTAGATCAGCTTCACCGTTAGTTCTGTTGGGGTTTTTTTTCTGTATTTACGGTGAAAATAATGAGTGAGACTTACATAACTTGTAGTTACTCATCTCTTCTGTTGTAGGTAGCTCCTGCTTTCCACCTACTAAAAATAGCTTAGCAGATGTTTAACATTTCATAGATTTCACCTGCCTGAATGCTAAAAAAAAAAAAAAAAAAAAAAAAGACGAAGAAAAAATATCCCCATTTTATTCCTTTGTCTTCTTGTTTCTTTAGGAACAATATAAACAGACATTCCCAGCAGCACAGCTAAAGAAACAGGAATCATCTAAGAACCTGAAGAAGGTTATTGCAGCATTATCAAGCCCCAAACCAACATCTAGTTCACCAGCTCATCAAAAACTCACATCCTTGGAAAACAACCATTCTAATCCATTCCTGACAAATGCACTTTTAGGTAATCACCAACCCAATGGAGTTATTCAGAGCGTCATCCAGGAGGCTCCTCTTGCACTTACTACAAAACTGAAATCCCAGACCAGGATCAATGAAAATGTAGCCATTTCTGGTAGTGCCCCCTTCTCTTTGCCAGTAAACTTGAGCGCTTGTGGGAAAAAACCAGCTGGTAACCGGACTCCTGTTATGCCCTCTACCTCTCCTGTGTTACCTGGTTCAGGAAAGGATAAACCAGTCAGCAATAATGCAGTAAAAACCCAGCACCGCCTTCATTCTGCAAAACTGGTGTTGGAGCAGTTCAGAGGGGTAGACTCGGATGCCCTCAGCAGTAAGGACTCTGACGACTCAAATGATGATGACGACGATGATGAAGATGAAGATGAGGATGATGAAGATGATGATTCTGATGATAGCCAATCAGGTGGTTTAACCTTTTTAATAGGAAAAGCAGAAACTTTATTTTTTGAGTGTTGAAAATACGCATTTCCCACCATATTTTAAAATAGGGGTAGGAAGTTTTTGGGCAACATGGCTTGCACGGTGTCCTGCAGATATCCTGGAAAGTAGCACGTGTCTTGCAGTCCCCCATTGTGTGGTGTCCAAAGTCATGGTTTGGGTATTCTGATAGTTGGTCAATATGGCAAGTGTACTTTCAGCTGTTCTGTAAGATGGCTCTGGAAAAGTTGTTGGAGACTTGCCTTCCAAATCAGCCATCCAGCCTGCAGCTCACGTACTGCTTATGAGGCCAGGTACCCAGGCAGGGGGTGGGGAGAATAGGCTGGTTAATGGTTAATTATTCTGGCAAGCAGAACCCATCTACAGAATGGGCTTCCCCAACCACAGAGGGACTAAACAAGGCCTTCAAATTGTCAAAAGTTACAAGAAAATCACGTTTCTAGGCTTCATTAAGGACCACAATAGTCAATGAGCAAAGTACCGGGACAGTTGTAAAGGCTACAGTGTTCATAGATAGCATTCAGACTACTATTTTAAAGGTTCTTGGGCAATTCAGGAAGGCAAGGCCCGTTTGAAAACAGGTATTATATTCCCAGTCACTCCTTTCCCCCGTTTGCTGATATCTGTAGCATCCAGCTCTGCCTTCATCATCCTCTTTCCCCTTCTCATCCACAGACCCTATACTAATCCTTTTTTTTTCCCCTCACAGATGTAGCCTACCTTCAGTTCCTTATCCTGTCTACCCTTTCTCTCTAACTTGTCCTTTGCCCAGACAGCCACATTTCCAACTTTGACACCTTCTAGCCTGTACTCAGTTCCATCGCTGCCTCCTCTTCATGCCAGATTTCACCTCCTATGGGTGCCCTTCCTGTGGCAGTGTTCAGCTACTGCCTGGCTTGCAGGGGGTGTCCTTGGTATAGCTCATTCTGGGGTAAACAACCTCGTAAAATACTCAGCCTCTGTTACTCATCTCCTCATGGAAAACCAAAGAATTCTATTTGAAACAAAAGTGCATTATCATGCCAAATTACTTTATGCTGTCATATTTGTAGGAATTTTAAAGTATAGGTCGTTAATTATAACCTCCTATTTATACTCAAGAAATGTTTTTAAAAAAGATTAAAGTCAGAAAAGCTTGTTAATCAATAAGACAAAAGACTTTGCCAAGTGTTTGAACTTTAATGTATGTGCCATTAGTTATCAAGTCATAATGTACCTTTTGCCACACTTCTTTGAACAGAGTCTGACAGTAATTCTGAGTCAGATACAGAAGGGTCTGAGGATGAAGATGATGAGGATGATAAAGATCAAGATGAATCGGATACAGATACTGAAGGAGAAAAAACTCTACTGAAACTGAATAAAACATCCTCCTCTGTGAAGAGCTCTTCCATCAGTCACGCTGCTCACTCCACCCCTCTCCATCTCCAAGCAGCCAAGACCCCAAGCTCTGCGCCAGCTGCCTTGTGTGCTGAGTCCCAACCTGCGGCGTTCCTTGGGACAGCACCACCTGCTCTTACACCGAGTACACACTGTGGTATCTGGATGTTTTTTATTTTACTGCAATGTATCGTTTAAGTGGCATGTGCTGTAAAAACAGTTACAAAGGTAGTACCAGGTTAGACACTGGTATCAAGAGATATCTCAGCATAAAAAGGAAAATTTTTACAGTAAGAACAACCATTCACTGCCACAACCTCCCCGTTGTGGGAGGTGTTCAAGACACAGTTGCACAGGGTGCTGGGTGATCTTATCCAGGCTCCTTTTCCATGAAAGGCTGGACCAGATGGTCTTCTGGGGTCCTTTCCAGCCTGGGCTGTTCTCTGATTCTGTGATCTTTTGACAGGTGTTTGCAACAGACAGTAAAGTCAGTCAGCAGAACTGCAGGTTCTCAAGACCTGAATGGTATACTTAGTCCAGGATATTTTAGCTCATATGATTATTTGAGAGAAGGTAGGGTGAGATAGCCAGAGTTGATCTTTATTGCATTAAAACTCTTTATTATTTCCTATTTGTCCTTTATCATTTTATTCTAGACTACTTATTTAGTTCTAATTCCTATGCATTATAGTTTGCATTCTGAATCTTCTATTTCTGCCCCTTCCTTAACAAATTTAATAACTGTATTTAGCTAAAATGCAGTTTTATTCATTATTCTTTCAAATTTCTCAGCAGAATTTGTGGATTATGTGCAAGGAATTATTTTTAAAATGTTCATGAAAAGTACAGGTAGCATTTGCCTGAGTCACAGAATTTCAGAGTGGCTAGGGTTGGCAGGGACCTCAGGAGATCATCCGCTCCAACCCCCTGCTGGAGCAGGGTCACCCAGAGCAGTGGGACAGGAACGTCTCCAGAGGGGCTTGAATGTCTCCAGAGGAGACTCCACACCCTCTCTGGGTTTTGAGGTGAGGTCATGATGTTACGCAGTGTTTACAATCCTTCATTTGGTGACTAATCTGCAAGTGTTAGTAATTACTACTGCAGCAGAAAAGAATGCGTTTTTGAAAGTTGCTCTTCACAACTTGCATGGTAGCAATTCAATGAAATTGCGTATTTAGTACTTTGAATTAGAAATATGATACTTAATTAGCATGCAAGTAAGTAGATTCTAAATGGGGTCATCCACTCACAAATTTGTTTTTATATTTGGATTCAGTGGAATAGGAATTTCATTCCATGTTAAGGGCTGAAACTTACAAGCAGTGTAAGTGATCTCCTTCACATTTTTCTTAGAAACAGGCCTATTAATCACACAGTTCCTAAAAGATTTCCCATGCTTTAGGAGTAATCCAAATTGTCAAAATATAAAGTTAATTTTTTTGCTCGGGAATCAGGGTTGATTTACGATGCTTTGAAAAGGCTGATAGCAGATTTTTGTCCCGTTAACAGGTGGGGAGGTAGAATAAATTAATTTTGTGTCCTTGCTTTAGGTGTAGTACTTTATCCTGATAAGAATCACCTTGATACAGTTAAATACTTTTCCGTCCATTTTTCCTGAAGCTGGTCAGGCACTGAAGAGGTCTCGTGTCCCTTCTCTGTGTCTGTTTTTCAGTGGACAACTCGTTTTTTTCAATTTGCCATTGTTTGGGCAGGCGTTTTCCGTCCCTCCGGTCTGACCGTTAGAAGTAACGTAGTAGTCATGTTAGGCCAAGGCTGCTGATGTTCCTGAGAAGCCTGGTGTCCAGGTGTGGGCAGTCACTCCTGCTGGCACGTGTGTGTCTCAGTGTGAGACCTGTGCCCATCGCGCCCTGTGACGCCCCTCCTCGCTGTGAGGGCTGGAGTCAGTTCCAGGGGTTCGCCCTGGTAATGGTACTCCCTTGTGCCCCTCTCCACAGAGGAGAGATGGGTCACCTTCTTTGCACAAGGTCCAAGCTGCCTTTTTGAGAAGTGCATCTTCCAAAATTTTGTCTGTGTGCATGGTTGATGTCCTGCAGCTGTTAGAGAGATGAGGAAAGTGCCAGCCTTTGGCTCTTCATAAACCGCCATGTTCGGCAGATGTCTCTATTAGATTATTGATTCAGTCTCTTGACCAGCACCAAACACAACATCTCTTTGAGCTTTGAAAAGCTGGAATAATCCTGAAAATTTTCTTGATTGGGTAGTTGACTGACTGAGCCTATTGCAATGTATGGATTTTTAAAGTCAAGGGAGTCTTCATTTTCATCTCCCGTACTGAAAAAGTTTAAATATGGTCTAGTACAGAAAAACAGGTGTGCAAGGAATTATTTTAGCAAGGTCTGAGAGAGCCAAACAAAGCAAGCAATTCTGTATGGCAAAACTAGATTTTCTTCTGGTAAAAACTTTAGAAGAGGTTAAAGAAAACTCAGAGGAAAACTTATTTCAAAAAGAGAATACTTACATTCATTTTCTTGGTACTTGAGATATATAATGGCAATAATATTTTATCATTATCTAAAATGATTTATCTTAGTTTTGGGGGGATTTAAGGCAAAAAAATATATTTTAGGAACGTGCTTTCATTTTGTAAATTTTCTTAGGTGTTAATCAGAAATTCTGTCTTAGGTATTTCAAAAAGACGAAGAGTAACGGATGAACGGGAGCTGCGTGTTCCTCTCGAATACGGGTAGGTTACCTACATGCCTGCTATTCTTTACAGGGAGATAACACCTTCAAAAGTTGGTAAGGAAATGACAGTTTAAAAAATTTCGAGGCTGAATAATAAGGAAAGGGCTTGAACAACTTTGATTTCCAACTCGCAGGTGACTATGTATCTCTTCTAAAGTGTCAGCATATATTATGTGTTAATTTTTGTTCATCAAAATTTTGTTCATCTGTTCCGCACACATGACCTGCCTCTTAGTGATTTTGCCACTGGAAGTGAATCCTGATGGTTAGATCTGAGCCATTATGCACTCCAACTAACTTCCTGAAATATAGTTTCATGCCATTTAAAATCTGGTAATATGCAAGTAGCTTGATATAAATCATATATAGTCAGAGTTTGGACAATCTACATAAGAACCCTTTCTGGTTTTGTCTGTTTGATTTATGATATTCTTGTAACATTTTAGATGTGTCTTTTTGTGTAAAAATCTTAAATTGACATTAATTGCTTGTTTTTAAAAAAGTTTTGTTGTATGCAACTATCTTGTATTACTCCAGCTGGCAAAGAGAAACCCGAATAAGAAACTTTGGTGGTCGCCTTCAAGGAGAAGTAGCATATTTTGCACCTTGTGGGAAGAAGCTGAGACAGTACCCGGAAGTAGTAAAGGTACATTCCTCTTTTTAACTTCTGTGTTCTAATGCTACTAAGCATGCTTGCAATTGAAAAATGCCATTTTTTTTTCCCTCCAATAAAGATACTTATTTCAAAATATCCTGTGATGTGAGGCGTAATATATCTCAATCTGTTACTGATTTGATCTCCTATAAATGCATATTCCTTTGATAGAATACGCAAAACATTGCACTCACAAAGTTAGCTGTACATCATAGCTGGGTTGTAATTATTTACAAGCTGAAGTGGAAAAATATGTGATTTTTTCAGTATCTCAGCAGAAATGGAATAATGGATATCTCAAGGGACAATTTCAGCTTCAGTGCAAAAATAGGAGTGGGTGACTTCTATGAAGCCAGAGATGGACCGCAGGTATCCACTTTTTAAAAAGTAAAGTCTTTGATCCAAGGAACATTAACTTAAATTTAGGTGAAGTAAATTTTGCTACAATCTGAAGCATTGCCTGTTTTTAGATAATTCTTGCTAAAAATTGTACATATTTCGTAATAGTAGTTATATTGAGATGCTGAGAGCTTGATCCTGGGCAGTGCTGAAAACCACTCCGCTGCATGATCTGCTTCGGCGGTGTCAGGAGCTGGGCATGCCTTGTGATCCAGTCTGAGCCTGGGCTTGTCTCGGACCGAACAACTCTGAGATATGTCTTTTATCTTAGTCAGTGTTCAGATATTTCTGACTAAAACTTGTATTTCTTCCTTTATTGAATAAACCTCATATTATAGTAATGTATATGTATGCGCCAAATCACACTCTTTATGTATTCATGTGCATAATATATATAAAAAGTGTTTAAATACAAGTATTCTCTGTATCAAGAATACCATCTGAGCTTCCTGAAGAATGGGATTGTTACAGAGAGGAATGCTGAGTTATTTAAATTATACTTTAAAGTGATAGAACTGTTAGACTTTGTGTACATAGATCTCACAAGAATGAGTAAAATTAGAATCTTAAGGAAATTAATTCTGCTTGTGCCACACTGTATTACTGTATTTTGGTCATGTTGCCATTTCTTCAGGATGTGCACAGAAGTTTTTTGACTTTTGTCAGTGAATATATAGAAATATACTTGCTTCTTTAAAGGAGAAATATTCTCAGTATGTTACTCCAAGAATGTGGACAGACCTTACGCTCTCAGCAGTCTTGAATGCAGACTCTAGTTAAGCCTGTAGAAATACATAATGTTTCCGTAGTATAAATTTGAAAGCAATAGAATCGGGGTTTGTAGTAAGCAGCTACGTTGAAGTGGTGCTTCCTGATTCCTGGCTTACAGGGTGAAACACTGCTAAACCCTCTTCACGCTCGGCCCTCATATAACAATGATTGCAAGTTCATGTGGCTGCGAGCTCCGTCGTGTACCTAAATGGTTTGACTGGAACAATTCCTTATCCTGTGAACGTAATGTAATGTCAGGGTTTCTCCTGCCTTTTTACCCTCTTACCTTTTTTGGTGTCCATTGCCCATATCACTTCATTAGTCTTGTCTTCTTCTCTAGTTAACTCTTTCTTCTCCCCTTAATTCATGACGTTATTTGCAGATTTTGCCCATCTTTGATGCTATAAAACTTCAGAGTGAAGGCATTGGCAAGGGCAGGTTTCTGCAGACAAGGTTGCCAGTATGAATATTAAATTGCTGTACATTTCACTGTAGTTTCTACTTGTATCATTTGTGTTAGGCTCCATTGAGACTTGGTTAGACAAATGAAAACTTCTCTTTTGTTTTTTTTTAAAAGGTAGCTCTTTCAGATGTGCTAAAATGTATTTACATTTTATGTATGAGATTGGGAATTAATATTGTAATATAAACAGTTAAACTACATACAGGCTGATAGTTCCACTTACTAAAACAGTATGTTTTTGTCATGGAGAGAATTTGCACGCTTTTTACTGAATTTTTTTGAATTGTCAAACTTCAAAACAACATATGATAATCATATCAACATGGATGTCTGGAGGTGATTCCAGGAATTTTATTACTGCTTTTGCTGTATTTTCAATTATTCTGTGTAGCCTTTCTTGGTTACTTTTCCCTTTTTTCGTTATATATTTCTGTCACCTTTTGAGACACACATCATGCATCCAAAGGGATTGGGTAAGTTTCACAAAGCTCAATGGTGGAGCAAGATGCAAAGAAAATTATCTAAGGGCTATATCAGTTCTGTTGAAGAATTACCTATAACAAGCCAAAAATACATTGATTACCTGCATCTAATCATGCCTGTGTTACTCTTCTGGTTCACAAGAAACCAGATACTATGGGTTATTCAAAGCAGTGATTAACTGCTTTGACAGAGAAGCATGTCTTGCAAGAGTGGGCCGTGAAATAGTAGGATTAGAGGAATATTTGAAGTTTGGCAAATGTGAAAATTCAGTGACAGAACCTTTAAACTGCTGTAGTTTAGAAAGATTAGTGTGAATGTGATTTGGGGTAATGGAGAGGGCATGGGTCCTTATGAGCTCCAATGATATGCGTAGGAATGCTGCATCAAGTAGCATTGAGGTGGAAGAGAGCGTATTGGAGTGATACTGAGCTGTGCCCTAAGTTTGCATCTTCCAGCTTTGGTTAATATATAACAGCAAGACTATCCATCAGAGAATGGTTGAGGTTGGAAGGGACCTCTGGGGGTGACCTTGTCCAACCCTGTGCTCAAGAAGGGTCACCCAGAGCCAATTACCCATGACAATGTTCAGACAGCTGATAGGCACTCCACAACCTCCCTGGGCCACCTCTTCCAGTGCTCAGTCACTGTCACGGTGACAAACCATTCCCTGATGTTCAGAGGGAACCCCTCATGTTCCAGTGTGTGCCCATTGCTGCTCATCCTGTCCCTGGTCACCTCTGCAAAGAGCCTGGCTCCCTCCTCTTGGCACCCTCCCTCCAGGTGTTTATAGACATCGGTGAGATCCCCAGGGCCTTCTCCTCTCCAGGTGAAGCAGACCCAGTACTCCAGACCTTCCCTTTGCAGAGTCATTATTTAGTTAGAGGAAACTTTACTCCTCATGTAGCTCCATTCACATGCATTTTTGTTGCAGATGAAATATCAGTAAGGGCAAAATACAGACTTTTAAACTTGGATATAGCTCTCTCAGAGTAATCGTGAAGTCATAGAAGACATGGCATGCATGTTTTTCCACAATAAGATTTGCTGTGAAAATAATTTTTTTGTTGTTATTGTTGGTCTAAAATATTTATTACAGATGCAATAGAAATATGCTACAAAGCAGCCAATGATAAAATCAGCTGTCATATGCATTTGTAATGTAGTAGTAATCATTTGCTTCTTTTTCTAAAAACTTGAATTTAAAATGTTTGTCCTATTCTAGATTCTGCAATTTAGAAAGATTTGTTGTTAGCATTTTCTCACAAATCTAAACTGAAACTAATTAGGATGTCTGCTTCTTGCAAAGCGCCTATGATTTTGGTCATTGGTTTTGTTTGCAGGCTTTGAGCTTGATTCTACTTCCATGCATAGTTCTCTGGTGCCTTTTTGGCAAATATCCTGATTATGTGACAGTATTGTAATAGATGGTAGATGCCTGAAGGTGAGAAACTGAATTCCTTTCTTATTTTGATTAGTTTCAACAGTAAAACAACATTTCACAGTGTTATTCCTTTTTTTTTTCTCTGGTGTTTGTTTAGTGAAACTTAGTTTTTATGGAAGCCCCTAATTTTCATGTGTTGGGGCACAACCCCCATATTTTTTTCTTTAGAATATTGAAAATCCACAGAATATAATATTGTACATTCTTTTAGAATAAGTGTATTTTGGGTTAGATTTTAAAAGATATTTGAGCACAGAAATATAGCTGGTCAATTAACTCCTGCTTAGACCTTGTTTTGTCCTGTCTTAAACTTGTGGTCCTTGGCAGGACTTTAAACAGTCTTCTCTTTCCTTGAAACGGCAGCTCTTTTTTTGCTTATTGAACCTTCCACTGGCTTCATTTGATGGCCTCTGGTTTCTCTTTTGAGAGGAATTAGGAAAATGTAATATACATCCATGGTCTCTGTGGCACTAATGATCTCATAGACCTCCATCTTTCTTTTCCACATATTTATTATCATCATCAGTATTGTTAACTATAGAAAATACAGGTACAGAGCAAGAGCAATGTCCGTGGCAGGATCTGAGGTACTTCTTGAAATACAGCTTCTCTTCTCCCTTTTCTGTGAATTGTATTTTTCCTTTTCCCCCTTCCTCTGGCACTTTGGGTGCGCAAGATAAGATGTCCTAGGTGTCAGGTTGGAGTGGGTGATAAGTACAGTATTAAAACTAGCTTACAGTGCTCAACAAAGTAAACCTGTGATAGTTTGTAAGGCAGGTACTAGATGGTGAAATCGAAGTGTAACCCTAAGTAGTACTCTTCAAGTTAGAAAATGAATTAACCTCTGTTTAAGTGGCAGACGTAACTGGTTTGGATTAAAAAGTTGTTAGTGATGGCGCATTATACACATAGCGATATGGTCATGATTCTGAAGAGCTTGTTTGTAGGAACATAGCTAATACCAAAGTCCTTTGGAATGTCTGTAAACTAAGTGAGATTTACTCTTGGGATGGTCTTTACTGGGAGGGACTCAGACTTCAAAAAAGGTATCTTTGTAGATACTGAGAGTTTTCTTGGAATCTGAATGTTTCATTGGCAAAATGTCATTTCTTTTGTCGAATCATATATTAAACTTTTGTAATTATGAAGAATAAGCAGAAAGAATTAAAAGATAAATTGTCAGAATAAGCAAGTTAAAATGTATTTTATGGTACAGCATATTTGATTTCAGTATTCATATGTAAACTTTGGTAATGCAAATGTATATTTTCTGAACAGATAATTAATGTGTTTTATAAGTTACCAACTTTCATTCTTGCTTTAGCAGACACTTTTAAAATCTTTTACAAACCTTTGAAAGAAAATTATGGAGTAGTCTTGAAGGATACTTAGTTAACGTTTTCCCTCCCACATTTTTCAAAAACTTGGGAAAATGGTGAAAGATGTTACAATTTTGAAATACTCATGTTCAGTGAAACGGGATCAAGTAGACTGTCTTCCTCTTCTACTCAGTAGATGCAATAAAGTTTTTTTTTTTTAATCAATTAAAATAAAGCCATTTCTATGTGAGGACTAACTTGGGGATTTGTATTAACAAAGTAATTCAGTATTGGTTTTTGAGATTCCACAAAAAAACAGTGGTAACAGTGAAAGAAAGGCTTGAAATATTGCTGCATACTGTTTAGTTAGAGAATATAGTTAACTTTTAGTTCAGATAGGTGGATTCTTAAAAGTTAGAAACTTTTGTTTGCTTCAAGTTGGTGCAGAAATTAATTTTCTTGAAGTGGATGAGGGAAGAACTAAAGTCTACTTCAAAAAACTTCAAGGTTAAAAATGATTCTGTTTTTTTTTAGCTCAGTTGTTGAGATCTACAACACTACAGAAAGCAATATTTGAAAATACACTACTGTATGGGCTTGTTATGGATGTCAAAATTACTGTAAACAGTTGGAAGACAGTGACTCGTAGCTTAACATGTTTTTTCATTCACGTTGAGCAGCAGATTATGTGAAAGTAGAGTAGTTCTTTGAGGAAGAATCTATTTTGCCTCTTAAAAGGGTTGAGCAACAAGCGATTTGGTCAGAAAGAATTAAGAATGACAGAGTAGTGGCATACCTGCTAGCTAATGACTATGAACATCACTGAATAGTCTTCATAATCATGCCTAGTAGTACAATTTACAAAAGCTTGTAGTCATAACCTGTTGATATATAGATTCTGTGCGCCATCAAAACCTTGTTCTATGTAAATAGTACATCACAGCTCTTGCATGTTTCTTATATAAATGTAACTTATTTGAAAAGAAAACCCCAACATATCTCCTGCTGTTCATGTCCTCAGTTTCTTAGATTTATTTTTCCTTTATTAAATCTGTGTTTGTAATACCTGTCTGTGAAATGTGTTAATTAAAAGGGTGTGCAGTGGTGTCTCCTGAAGGAAGAGGAAGTCATTCCCCGTATCAGAGCTATGGAAGGGAGAAGAGGACGACCACCAAATCCCGACAGACAGCACTCTCGAGAGGAGTCAAGAATGAGACGACGCAAAGGCCGACCTCCAAACGTTGGTAGCACTGAGTTTCTAGACAACACTGATGCAAAGCTTTTAAGAAAGCTCCAGGCTCAAGGTAAGAAGTTTTTACTGTTTTACAAACAGAAGGTATTGGTATATAGAGTTCATGACTTTTCTAAAGAGGAGTGATGTGTTTCACTAGAGTATTAGGCCTCAATCCTCTCTGTCCTTAGTCTTCTCCTCTCTGAACTGAAAAGCCCAAGTAGTTTTCTCAGAAGGTGGTTGTCCCATCCCTTTGATCCTCTTATGTGTCCTTGAATTTCAATATTTCTTTTCTAGGTGTATTACCTTACATTTATCTATGATGAGGTTCCTCAGCTACCTTTTCCCACTGTTTTGCAGGGCTCTTCCAAAGCTGCTTGCTGTCAGCACAGCCTTGGATTTTCCAGAATGTTTAACATCATCTTCCCATTTCAGGAATTAACTTTGCAGTCCTCTTTACAGGTTTCATTGATGAAAATAGTTACTAAATAGAGCTGGTTCTAACATTGATTTGTGAAGAAAACATCTACTAACTCTTCTTCATCACAAAAGATGACTGCTGATCTCTGCCCTTCACCTGCTACCATTTAAAGAGCTTTCAGTCTGTGAAGCTTTCCTTCAATGACATAACAGCTCAGTTTTATTATATTTGACTTAAACTTAGTCAAATACCTTCTGAAACTAAATACATGGTGTCCATTAGGTTCTCTTTATCTCCCTGCTACTGACACTTTCATGGAAATTAAGCTAATTTCTCTTCGTAGAAGCCATGCTGTCTGAACTGATGGTGTTTTATAATGCACTCAGTGAGTATATGTAAGACATAATATGTACAGTAAGACTCTACCACCTCAACGGGAAAGGACATCTGAATCTGCATTTTCCAAGAGTGTTTGTTTGTTGGTGAGAGTCTCCAATCCTGTGACCTAGTGGTTGTTGTTAATAATACGGTAAGCACCCGGACCAACGTCTCTGGTTTCATGTTAGTGTTCCTTCAGATTTCTCGGCTTACTCAGTCTCCCACCCTGGTGATCTGTTAGCATCTGACTGACCTTTTTGAGCTAATACTTCTTTTACTTCCAGTTCATCTAGATCATCTGACCTGTCTGCTGTGGATGGTACACTGAGTAGGGGAATCTACCCAACATCTGCAGCAATAGAGACTGGCACAAAGAATTCAATAACCTTTTTTTCTAAGGCTGCTTTTTCTATCCCATTCATTGTTAGGTCCCACTGATTGCATTTCTGGCTTCCTGTTGTGATGTATGTAAAAATCTTTCACTGTCTACTCGGGCATCCTTTGCAAGGTGCTCTTCATATTCTTTTTTAACCTTTCTAACTCTTTTAGGTTAGCATGTTATAGGCTTTCCTGTTCTTATTTGAACAAGCTTTTAATATTTTACATGCTCACCATTTTCCTATGACAGCCTCCTTTTCTGAAGAGCCACATATGGACTACCTTTTTTTCCCTTTTTTAGGCCTTTTTTTCTTTTTTAGGCCTTTTTTCCTTTGGCTCAGTGTTTACCTGAACAAGTATACATGTTTTTGAACTGTTTCTACGTTGCTCTCTTGCGGAGTATGGCTGCTTGAAGACTGCTCCTGTACAGCCTCTTTTAGGGTTACACCAAACGGACTACATAATTCTCCGTTCATTTGTTGTTTTTATGCTGTGTGACTTTGTATAGAAAGCTGGTCTTCAGCCTATAAATCTCTTTCTGATATTTCTTTAACATCAGTACCTTGCAACACCATGTATTATTGATCATCCTTCTACTGTGTCTGTGGGGTGTCTATTACATCTGGGTTATCATTTGATACCAAGAATTCTAGTCTCCCTAATTTCTTTTAAGACTTCTTGGCTTGATTTAGAAGCCATTAGATTTTGTTCAATACAGCACAGACTAGTTGAATGGAAATACAAGTGGTCTGACTTGTCGTCCCTGTTTTTTGTAATATAGGTATTTGTTTCCCATCTGTTTTGTTCAGGCACGTGCTGAGCACTAACTACATCCTCCTCATGGATTGTTTCAGTTCAGATGAAGCGGTCCTCTGCATCTGTTGGCCTTTCCATAGTTTGTAGTCTAAGTTCACCTCTCTGGTGTAAATTCTAATTTCCAGCTATTGATTCTCTTTTGATTGAGGTGTTGCTTACCCTCCTGTATGATTTCCCCTTGACCCTGAAGGTTTCCCGCTTCTTGTGTACCTGCTCTTGCTATCCACAGCAGCATCTTATCTAAATGGGGTTTTTCCATATGTCTGCCTGTGTCTCAGTTGTTTCCCAGGAATCTGACAGTGTTTTTGAGAACAATGTCAAAGAGATCCTGGACCTCTGTCCTGTGAATAGCAAGCTGAATCCAACCTCCAAAAAACCCTTCCTACAGCTGTCTTACTTCACTGCATCCATACACAGTTCACCTAAATTTTCTCACTTAAAATAGTTGAATGCTTGAGGAAGTTGCTAAACACCAGAACAGTGGTTGGCTGTAGGCAGCCACAGTAAAGAGAAGTGTGACCCAGATGAGAGTGCTCTTACGGCATGTTAACAAAGGATTAGATAATTACATGAGCTGAGATGAGAGTGCTCTTACGGCATGTTAACAAAGGATTAGATAATTACATGAGCTGACTTAGAAGGACATCAATATTTCCATGCTTTCTGAATAAAATGATGATTTAGTACTCCAAGACAGATGTTTTCTACTTTAAGAAGAAAGAATAAATCAGTTCTTAAATGAGGCAGTGTTATTGGCCTGGTGATATCACTTCAAAGATAATTTTTTCCTCCAAAGGCCATATTTTCTTTTATGTAAGAAAATGTAGAAGGTATCTATTTATCTATTTATGTATAAGGTATCCATGTTCATCTGCGCTGTTGATGTAGTTACTGTTACATAAGATACCACTAAAGGTAGTTGATAGTCAAATGTTGTCAAGATAAATGTGTGCAAAACAAATCTTGTTTTCTCTGTCCTTACCTCAAGCACATGTCTGGAATATGAGCTGTATCTTTATTGTTGAACAGCATTGTTTTTATCAACTTAATATTTTCTTTTGGTGACAGAAATAGCTAGGCAAGCAGCACAGATAAAGCTACTGAGAAAACTCCAGAAGCAAGAACAAGCTCGAGCTGCCAAAGAAGCGAAAAAACAGCAAGGTAAGTATTATTTGTAAAAGTTTGTGCAAGCTAGCAGATTCTTTTGGAAAGTGTTAATGAAAAGTTACCTGTCTTTTGAAATATTCCGCTGATATTAATCTTGTGTTTGCTGTTGTTTGTTAGCTATTATGGCAGCTGAAGAAAAACGAAAGCAAAAGGAGCAGATAAAGATAATGAAGCAGCAGGTAAACTTTACGTGACTGCTAAATAAGATCTTTAAATTACATTTTGAATTATTGAATTAGGGGTATTTTAATTATTTAGTAAATTATTCAGTATGCTGATGACAAAGTGAATGTTTTAGATCTAGTTTTAAAGGCCACACAGTGTAAATTATTTAAAATTCTAAAATCTGTTGTTGTTGTTCATGTTGTCATGACATCCCAGTTTTGTCTGTGTAGATTTAAGTCACCCAATGCAATTGCTTTCCAATATTCAGTAAGAGATTAAAAGACTGCTACTAAAGTACAGTGATGTGGTCTTCCTTTATTTGGTTCTGTGAAAACAAGCATTATTTTGCCTGTTTATATAAGTACTGGGATAGTGCGATTAGCTGCTTCAGTGATTCTGGCTACCTGTCCCTGATCTGAAGTTGTGTGTGGAGGGTGGTGTCTCAGTATGGCACTGAGTTAATACGTGCTTTTAAACATACAAGTATTGTTAAATAGTGTCACAGCACATGCTTACAATAAAAACAAACTCATATAAACTTTACCAAACGAAGCTCCTTATAGAAGCAGGCTTTTAAATTTTTTAACAGATTAAGAAAAGTTATGTAGCTTGGGAATCTGAAACTTTTAAAAAGGGAGCAATTTGCATCCAAAAATATTTTTGCATGGTTGTTCTTTATGTTCATTCTTTTCAGTATGAAAGTTACTGCAGAGTTCAGAAATTAAGACTGGTAGCAAAGGACAAGTTTTTTAGATTTTGGTGAGAAGACATTTTTTATGTTTGGTACTGTTATTGCTTTAGGTTTTAACCCTCTTGCAGTGGCAGAGAATAAGTGTATAGAACCTTCTAAAAGTATGAAAAATTTACTTTGAGAGAGAAATTTTACCTGTACTACTGTTGAATTAGAATGTTAATGCGTAGTACAGATGGAATATTTAATTAACTTTGAAAAAGAATGTTTAAATATTATGTGAATTAACTGTTTTGTGTTTACTGTTCATATTCTTATTATAGTAGTATATATAGAGGCGTAAATCAAATGGAGATGGTAACTTTAGATTTTTCCATAAGAAATTACTCAGTATAGAAGTTGTCACTCTACCATCTGTGAGTTAAACTGGGAAGGTCTGAGAACGCTGGGGCAGCTCTGCCTGGAGAGGAGAAGGCTCCAGGGATCTCACCAATGTCTTTAAACACCTGGAGGGAGGGTGTCAAGAGGAGGGAGCCAGGCTCTTTGCAGAGGTGCCCAGGGACAGGACAAGCAGCAACAGGCGCACGCTGGAACACGAGAACTTCATCATGGGACCACTTTGTCACCATGAGGGTGACTGAGCACTGATACAGGTTGCCCAGAGAGGTTGTGAACTAATCCCAAAGTTTGCAATGATTGCATTTCTAAATCAATGTAATAAGACTTCATACAGATTTTTAGGAACTAATTCCCCCCAAAGAGTGAATTAGAATATGGTTACACAGCATCCATCCGTGGCGTGCTTAGCTTGATCATTTTCTTCTTACCACAATGAAACACGCTGAAATTTGTCGTACTGCCTCTGGCTGCTGTTTTGGTTACGTTTTTTTATTATTTCACTCTTCAGCATGTATAAAACTCCGTCCCCTAAACTACATATTAAGGCATCCAAACTCATCATCAATTACCTCAATGCTCTAGAAATCTGGAGAAACTGGAGCGTACCTAACTGTGAATAAATTGTGCAGGTGCATGTGGGTGACTGTTACTGGCTGGCAGAGGATGTGCTTTGGGTTTCACAGTATTCGGGTTCTCTGTGTTGCCCTCGGTTACTGCAATGACCTGAAAGGCTGCTAGAACCAAGGCAGAAAGTACTGATTTGAACCCTATATTTTTTTATATTCAGGGAGATCACATCAAAACATCATGTTTTTCATGTCACAGCTCCCATTTCCATTCATTCCTAAATAGCTCCACCATTGCTAATTAGAATTTGAATGCTGCTAGATCACTTACATTATCATTAATCTGGTCCTCTTAAGGCTGTTAAAAAAAAAATACTACTATGACAACTTAAACTTGAACACCTGTACATAACTAGGAGTTGGTTCCTTCAGGGGTACATCAGACATCTTCCAATGCTAGTAAAAATTCTAAACTTACTGTGTTGTGTGGACACAGTTAACTACAATGGGTTTGAGAATTGATAAAAAGTATGTATGTATAAACTTGGAAATTATTATTTTTTTAAAATTAAATTTATTTTCTCAGTACTGTTTTTTTTAAAAAGAAATAACTTTCTTCCCCCATAGGAGAAGATTAAGAGAATCCAGCAAATCAGAATGGAGAAAGAACTTCGAGCTCAGCAAATTTTAGAGGTAAAAGTAATGGCTCAAATGTAATTTTTGTGTTGCCGTTTTGAAGAATGTTTTTATTTTATAGTCACACACGCACTTAGGAATGTAACTAAATATAACAGCTCTAACAGTCTGGACTTTGGAAGGCCAGTGCAAAAACCTGTCTTAAAATACTGTTCTGCAAAACATCTCTTCTAACTGCGACCCAAATCTTGCAAGTGTTCACTTTGGTTCCTGACTGTCTACACGAATAGTCTTGTGTTTGCAAAAGTTAACAGCATAACTATTCCTTTGTTAGAAAACAAGTTTGTACTGATAGGATGTTAAAGCAGTATCATGCTGTGCTCTGCATGAACTGCGGTGGATTTAAAATACTAAGTTTATATATATGCTAAAATATACTGGTGTACTCTACGAGTTTGCTAGGATATTAGCAGAGATAGATTGCTAGTTTTCAAGTCTCCATTCCTGGAAAAAATCATGGTAATCTCTCTGCCATTTGTATTTTGTTGTTTCTGTGCACACTCAGTGTCTCAGTTGTAGTAGCCAGGCGAAGCGATTTTGAGTGGGGCTTGGAATTCTGGCTTAACTGTGAAAAGTAAATGAATTG
Source organism: Gallinago jamesoni (assembly GCA_025769975.1). Classification (NCBI taxonomy): domain Eukaryota; kingdom Metazoa; phylum Chordata; class Aves; order Charadriiformes; family Scolopacidae; genus Gallinago; species Gallinago jamesoni. Next base: position 161,939 of record JAOQGH010000077.1, read on the forward strand.
TGAATATGTTGATTATGAAAGCTGCATTGGGGAAGAAATCTGTTGCAATGTACACAGGATGTGGTGATGTTTTGAACTGTTAAAGGCATGTAACTTTATTTCTAGTCAGATTATTTTCAAGTTGTGATGGTGCTGTTGTGTGACCTGTTTTGCATGCACAGGCAAAAAAGAAAAAGAAGGAAGAAGCAGCAAATGCCAAATTATTGGAGGCCGAAAAACGAATAAAGGTTAGTTTAGAGGAGCTACAAACCCAAAAACTTTATGGTGCATAATCTCTGTTCATGTATAAAAGCAGTAAATTTGGAAAGATGTTAAATGATAATGAAACTGTGTATAGAGATGGCACATGAATAATGTGTACGTATGCTTACATAAATACTAGAAGCATACACAAAGAAAAGTCTGTGTATGTGCCATACACGCAAACATGCGTTTCTACATACATGCATGAACATATAGAGAGACAGTAATTTTTTGTGTGCTCTTACCATGAGTTTTTCTTACATGACACTCGCTTTGCAGAACTTAAAGTGCTTGTGTGTTAACATTTTTCACAGTATTCTTTTAAGCACACTATCAAAAAACTTTGTTGTTTCTCAACAAGTATACAAAACTACGGAACTCTTTGACACATGTGGGAAAATACTTTTTATATATGTTCTCCTGTTACTGCTTTGGCATTCCTGGTGTGTTTTAACATGAAACCCCCAACTCAGTAGACTTGCTGTCATGTACACTATGTCTGCTTCTCTGTGGTCAGATTTTGGGAGGTGGAGGAGAAGTAAGAATTTAATTCAGATGTGCTGTTGTAGTATGGCAAAAATGTGCAATTTGAAAGTAAATTTTTATAGATATTTCAAATTAATTTGTTCTTTTGTTTAAGGAAAAAGAGATGCGACGACAGCAAGCTGTTCTACTGAAACACCAGGTTGGTATAGATTCAGTTGGCCAAACAGACAGAATGCCAAATGGACCTGCTACTTAAGCTGTATGGGGCGGGGGGAATCTTCCAAATACACCCTTTTTAAATTTCTGGGTTTGATTCCTTCCCAAATTTTCTTCCACCTTATGATTTGTTGCTTTGCTTTTTGGGATCTTGGGGGATTATAAATGGATTTATGACTTTGTGATTTCTGTTTCATAATGTTGTGCCAACTCTTTCTACCAGGAGTTGGAGAGGCATAGACTAGATATGGTATGGGTATGTTTATTTTTGTACATCTAACACCGCATTGTGATTTGGTTGTGATATGGTTGTCATAGCAATGCATAAAACGTAGCACTGGCTGCTGTCATTACATACTGCTGCATGGCTTTACAGCACAGTGCATTGCATACATCTGCTTGTCTGTCTGTGAAGGGAAAAAAAAGACATCTTGAATGTGTATAAATTGAACATGGCAATAAGTAAATGAGATTATAAGCCAGAAATCTTTGTTACTGATGTCCCAATAGAAATTGGACTACTGTATAAAATCAGGGATTAATTATTGCAAAATTAATAGTTAGTCACTTGGATAATTTTAGCAAGCCTTGTCCCATTCACTGGGAATGAATCCAGGTATTTTAAATACAATTCGAATTAACTTATTTTAGAAATCAGGATGATTTCTTTCATAAGTTTTTAAGGTACTGAGGAAATCAGCTTTCAGTCAGTGGTAAATATATAATGTTACAAGTATACAATGAAACATCAGAATGTAATTGTAGCCTCACTGAATTAGATGGTGAAATTCTCATAGCCTTTAATGGGGCCAAGTTTTACTCTGCAGCTTTTAAGGCAAAAAAATCTATACTTGATGCTCTAGAATATAGCTCTTTAATGTATTTGAAGTTACTGACATAATTTATTGACTGACAGGCATCAATAAATGCAAGTGTCGTTGCGTATGTATATACGCCATCACTCGCTTGATTAAAACTGATCTAGAGCTGAGAAAATTAATCGCATTAATTTCTTGCTTGGTTACAAAAGTGTTAATATTTGCAAACTTTAAAGATGACCAGTTGAAAAATTCTGCTGAATTGGCTCTTGAAGAAGTAAGTTGCAAGTTCCATAATAGCAGATGTAAGGTAACTGACCTGTTCCAGCCAACCATTATGCTTTTTGTTCTGCCAGCTTATGAAGGAGCATCACAACTGACCATGAGTAAATCTGTATGCTTCTTTTTTACACTGTCTCCATGTTCATTGCTTTACCTTTTTGCTTTTGATTGTTCTTGTATTTGCTTTCTAAACCTGAACTAAAACATGCACAGACTTGGCCATTCTTGTCCTATATTTAGTATTTACTGTGACTTGTCTATTAATGCTAAATTTGATACTCAGCTTTTTTACCGATTTGAATATGTGGATTAGTTTTGTTCTAATCTCACCTGCTTCAATAGGAACGAGAAAGGAGACGACAACATATGATGCTTATGAAAGCCATGGAAGCACGTAAAAAAGCAGAAGTGAGTATTAACCTAGTAAAGTTTGAAGTTTTCATGGTGATCTGTCCTCCATGAGAGGAGTCCTTTTGGTATACCTTTATGTATAATTTCATTTGTGTATGTGGCAGGGGCAGGGAAAGAAGCAATAGGCACAAATCGAAATACAGGAAATTCTGTTGAAACTTGAGGAAAAACTTATTTACTCTGAAGGTGGGGGTTGAACACTGGCAGGGATTGCCTGGGTGGGTTGTGTGTGGAGTTGAATCCTGCTGGAAGGCTTGTTATCAAGAAGATCCACTCCATCCCCAGTGTTTCCTCACAAGAAACGAATAATGGAGTACTCACTTCAGAGTCTTCGGTATTTCCTGGAAAGGAAGGTTTATTTTCTCTTCTTGATATTGTTCATGTGTGTAAGAAGAGTAAGGGCATCATCATACTGAGTTGTCAGACTTGCTGAACAGGTTTTCCTCAATACTTATCCGGGGTGAAAATACACGTTTTATTCCAGTCCAGGATTCTTAAACTTGCAGATTTTGTAGCTGAGTCTAGATTCGGACCACAAAGAAACCAAGCAAATAGGATTATTATGGCTTAATAATTATATTTTTTCTCCTTCAGTAGAAAGCACTGGTGCACTATAGAAAATAAATGCTTCATTTCTTGTTTTATTTTACTAAAAATGCATCAGAAATTCTGAACCAAGAGTTAGAGAAATTTAAGGTCCTAGATGTGTATGTGTCATTTTGTGTACAAGCATTTTATTTGGTCCATCCCTGAATCTAATTATATAACTTTTCTTCTTTTTTGAATGTGATAATATTAAGCTGATAACAAAAAAGGGGTTAATTTTACTTTCCAAAATTTCAGACTTCTTTTGATGTGGATTATCTAACCATCTATATTTCTTGTTCTGTTTTGTTTCTGAAAATAAGACTATTTTTAAAATAGCTGCCCTTTCCTTATGGTGAGTGCTTCTTATTCTGGTGACTGCTTTCGTTTATGGAAATCTAGTATATTACGGAAGGACCTAATAACACTTGCTTATTATGAGGATTAATGCTAAAGATTAAATACACATTCTGTGCTATTAAATTAGGTGGAGTTTGGGCAACTGAATTAAACTATTCTTTTAAAAGCACTGCAAAATGGAAATGTTATTCATAATTACAATGATTGCTTATGAGTTAAGGGAACTCTAGATGCTTTACTTGAAGGAGAAATTCTCAGGAAACACTGACAGTGCATATCAGCACAACCTAATCCAAAATCCATCAAAACGTTTTCATTGAGGCCTTTAACTACTCATGTTTTACTCTTAGCTGTGCTATTGCATGAAAGACACAGAAGTTTCCCTGCTCTTATGCTAATGTAATAGTGTTTTTGTAACTGAACTTGTTCTTACAACCAGTTGAGAGGTCTCCATTTCATTAGAAGGCTGCAGAAGGAAATGAGGGAAAACTCTTTAGCTTTGACCTGAGAAGCAGTTTAAACAACATTGTCCGTGACTGAGGTGGCTTGAGAAAAAGCCTCTCCTATAGGACCACCACACCCTGCTTATTCAGGTTATACTGCAGTAAATGAGATGTTAATAGCTAAAACAACTCCAATGTTTTTAGCTTTATTGGTTTAAAATAATACAGTAGTTTATGCTGCATTACAGACGGCTAAAAAAAATTACCTAAAAAAAATGTACGTGACAGAATAGCATTGATGATAAAACCAGAGCCGTACAGTATGATGAAACTTCTATTAGACCATGATATACTACTTTACATCTTAATAATCCTGAGGCTGTCTTCAGTTTTAACCCTGATATTATTTTAAGGGGGACTATCAGTGCTAAAACACAATGACTTTTTTTATTTCACTTGTTACTTATTTCTATATCCTGAGACTTTTTATAAATAAATCACAGATAGCTAAGAGATTGAAGTACAATAACTATTGTTACAGCATCTAGTTGTCAAAGAAATTGTTAAAATTTTTCTCTTAGATATGTTTGTAAATTTAAATGAAAGTGATAGACTTAAACAAAGAAAAATTAAATAATACTTCAGTACAGGGAAGAATTTCCGAGCAGGAAAGGTGTCCTCCCAGGTGGTTTCTGACTCAGTATTTTGCATTCGGTAGCGGTGCCCCAGGGTGTGCAGTGAAGGGTGTGGACAGGGGACGTGGAAAGTGATGGAGCTCCAAAACTCAGCATCCATTAGGTCTAACCCAGGTTGGAGAGCTGTAGTTAGTGTGGTGTTCTGTGTGACACCAATGTAGGGGGTGCTGGAAGAGAAAAAGAATAGATGCTTGGCGTCTCACTTGATTATTCCCTTTATCTTGCTGTACAGAATAAGATATTAATGACTGTTCAATTTTCGATTGCATGCTAAGTGCGTGGTAATTGAAGGCCAGAAGCCGTGTGTGTTGAAATGATTGGTTGTGTATTATAAGTTACTCATATCCAGTTTACATATTATGGCAATTTGTAAACCATGTGATGTCCAGAGAGGTCTCCCCAACTACAGTTTTCTTGAGAGGCCTCTGTGTTAGTGGAGTTGTGTCTGTGACGCTGGTGTTAAAGCGGGGACTTTAAAGCCAGGCGCTGTGTGTGTACAGCAGCTTCTGGAGCTGTTTTCACTCAGTCACCTTCCTGACATGGTTCTCCAAAAAATCTCTTGGTGTGAACATACTCAATACCTGTTTCCACATGGACAGGAGAGAAAATTAGTGCATCTTAGATTTCCTCACAAATCTGATGTTTTTGTTCTATTTCTGTAGTTTCCCCCTTCCCCTTACTTGAATACAAGTTTCTTAATTGCCGTGGTAGTTATTAAGATTACATAAGTAGTGCTTTTCAAATTCTTAGATTATTCTGTTGTCAGCATAATATGTGGGATTTGTTTTCTGTCCTTTCAATTCTGTTTAAGGAAAAAGAGCGGTTGAAGCAAGAGAAACGTGATGAAAAAAGATTAAATAAAGAGCGTAAACTGGAACAGCGCAGATTGGAATTAGAAATGGCAAAGGAGCTGAAGAAGCCTAATGAAGATATGTGCTTAGCAGACCAGAAGGTAATCATAATCATGTCAACTTACTTGCCTCTTGTTTCTGTGTTTTGCCCTTGTGACAGTGACTTTTTTTCTTGCAGCCACTCCCAAAGCATTCAAGTTTTGGACTAAGTAATTAGATAACTATTTGAAATATACACAAATACAGGATACTACAAACGCTGAAGCAGCATATGTTCAGTTAGTTAAAAGCATTTTCTTTAAAAGTGGCCTGCTTCCCAAAAGGCATTTGCATGATGCTTCAAAAAATATATCGATTAGTCTGAGTTATTTTTACAGCAGGAATATGCATCATGTCTCAGTCCACAGGCACTAGATAGAGCTTGTCTTGTGTGCAACTATTCTAAGCTGTTACTCAAAAAGTTACTTTCCCAATCTTCTGTGTTCTTAGTTCTTGTCCTTCAGGGCTTGACGTAGCTCGGGTTCAAGCCCTCTCTGTTCCAGAGAATTCCCCTCCCTGTGTCCGTCAGATATTTTTACACAACATTTATAGTATTTTGGCTCAAAATAGAGCCTAAGAGCATCTCCGGGCCCAAATGTAAGTATTTTATTACTCTTGCCTCTTACGATACATGAAAAGGTAAACGTATTTCAGCTTTGAATTGAATTTTCTGGATGGGATGTGAAGGGGCAGCTTCTCTATAGTTTTTACCTTCTAGTGTTGTCATGCTGTAGGTCATGTGGAAGTGTCAGCCGAATTCCCTAGCTAGTATCAAAAAACTTTTCTTTTGAAATATACTAGTGAGTCTTTCATTGTTTTTCTTTACTTTTCAGCCTTTGCCAGAGTTGCCCCGCATCCCAGGCCTTGTTCTTGATGGAAGCACGTTTTCAGATTGTCTCATGGTAGTGCAGTTCCTGCGTAACTTTGGTAAAGTTCTTGGCTTTGATGTGAATGTGGATGTCCCTTCCCTGAGCGTTCTTCAAGAGGGTTTGCTAAACATAGGGGACAGCATGGGAGAAGTACAAGACTTGCTTGTAAAGCTTGTCTCTGCAGCTGTTTGTGATCCAGGACTGGTCACAGGATACAAGGTAAAAAAAAAAAAAAGGGAAAAAATTTTCCATGATTAACACCCTGTATTTATGAATGCCTTCTTCACAATGCACCTTGACACCTCTCTGATTTGGATTTCCCTTCCCTTTCTTTTTCCTTTTCTTTGGTGTCACTGTTCTAATGTTACTCAAAGTCTTTCTGTGCACTGTCAGCCTTCCCATTTTCCAGAACTGATATATTTCTGGGCATTTTCTCTACCCTTCCCCGTTTTTATTTGGACCTTCTGTAGGGCACTATCGCATCTCTGGCCACGTCTTCTAACTCCTTCTCCCTTCCATTCTTACCCTCATGTTATACTCTCAGTGAATCTTGCCATTTCTTTCTCCACAGTCTGCTCTCTATGTCAATTCATCAAAACTCTGTTTGATTTATGATGCTTTTGTTATCATTCTTTTTTAAGCCCACATAGCTCTTCTCTACTCCAGAATTCTAGATAGCATGGTTGTACAAAACGGTATTCATCAAGTTCCAGTTGGACCATGTCTTTTTCATTTAACCTATTTCATTAATATTATTTCTGCTCTTAAAAACTTAGAGGTGAAAACATTCTCATTTGTTACTCTATTCAAATTTACATTTGAATACTTTTAAAGAGAAATCCTGATTGAAGTCCTTCTGTAAGAATGCAAACAACCCACCCCACTGTTTTAGAAACAATAATCATGGAATTGTCAGAGTTGGAAGGGACCTCTAGAAATCATCATCAACTCCCCTGCTGAAGCAGAAACACCTAGAGCACATCACTCAGGCTGGCATCCAGGCGGGTCTTGAAGATCTCCAGAGAAGGGGACTCCACGACTTCCCTGGGCAGCCTGTTCCAGGGCTCTGGCACCCTCTCTGTAAAGAAGTTTTTCCTCATGTTTGAATGGAACTTCTATGTTCCAGCTTGAGCCCGTTGCCCCTTGTCCCCCACCCCCTCGCTGGAAACCACTGAAAAGAGTCCAGCTCCAACATCCTTTAACCCACCCTTTAGATACTTATAAATAAGGTCTCCCC
>JAOQGH010000077.1:169573-223817 GCA_025769975.1 Gallinago jamesoni
TCTTGGTTGCCCTACGCTGGACTCTCTCCAGTAGTTCCCTGTCCCTCTTGAACTGGGGGGCCCAGAACTGGACACAGCATTCCAGTTGTGGTCTCACCAGTGTAGAGTAGAGTGGAAGAATGTAGCCTGCAGAGAAAAATTAATATTTTTAAATGTGATTGTTCAAAATGTCTTTATTCTTTGTAGGCTAAAACTATCCTTGGGGAACACCTATTGAATGTTGGTATCAATCGAGATAATGTGTCCGAGATTCTGCAGATCTTCATGGAGGCTCACTGTGGGCAAACTGAGCTGACAGAGAGCTTGAAGACAAAAGCTTTCCAGGCACATACTCCAGCCCAGAAAGCCTCAGTACTTGCTTTTCTTGTCAATGAATTAGCATGCAGCAAAAGCGTTGTAAGGTAAGATTTTTCCCAAACAGGTCTGTGAAAATAAAGTTATAAAAATGTAACAGTTCAAAAATACGGTATGCACTGTATTCTGTTGCAAAAGGAATCTTGACGTTGTCATAATGAAAGCTGAAATTTGTTGTTACCACTTCTTACCTTTACGTACTTCTGACATGATGGAAGAGTAGGACTTTTCTATGTTTGGTCTGTAAGTTTGTTTTGAAAGCTTACACCAAAGTTTCTCCAGCAACTTGTGAAGTAAAGGATGAGGTTGATTACAGAGAAATTTGCTAACTATTCTAGGGAATAATTTAGAAGAGCTGCAGTACTCTGTTTTTCCCTTTTGTTTTTTAAGTCCTCTTTTGTCCAGGTACTTAAACTAAGGTCATAAGCTGATGTATCATCATGGCAGTAATGCAAGAAAGTGTACACTTCATTTGTGGCCAGTAATGTATAGCATTTCGTAACTTAAAAACCCAATGTTAAACAACATTTTAAAACTGAGAAACATGCAGTAAAAGCTTAAGAAATACCAGCCTTTGGGGTACCTATGCCATTGCATACTTACTTACTGTGATGAAGTCTTTTCTCACCTAATTGGGTGCTGTTTGGTTTCCTGGTGAATTCTGCTGCTTTTGGTGTGCTGTGCTGCGAGAGGGAAGGAGCAGCATTGTGTGAGGCAGGGATGAAGAAAGAAAAGGAAAGGAGCAGCATCATGTGAGGCAGGGATGGAGGAGGTGGCTGATGTTTACCAAAGCTGGGAAGCAGCAGCTGGGGCAGCGCAAGGGCTGCGTGAGTGAGTTCATGTGCATTGGTCAGATTCATCGTAGTAAGAAACTTATTGCACGGGACCAATTGTTAAGTCAGATTTGTAGAAATGATTACTCAGAACCTGAGTTTCTGTATTTTCATCATAGAAACAACCATAACCTGCTAAACTAGTGGAGACTGGGACGTCTCAGAAGTATGTTTGCAGAGAGATGCTGTCCTGAAGCTCTTTTTTGTGTTCAATTTCTGCAGTTAAAAGTGAAAGTTAGTTTGTAGATCACATGGATCCTAGTCAGAAAATGGTAATGTACCAGTGATAGCCTGGTTTGCAGCACAGGGCTGGGTGCTTTGTGGCAAATACAGCTAGAGGCTTGACATTGGATTAGAATGAAATGTCAGATTCTTTGAATGACATGCTGCTTATGGAAAGAAAGCTTATGTGATGCTCTAAATAAAGACTGCCTGACAGAGGTACAGCAGCAGGCTACATCAACATTCCTAGTATTGGAATTTCCTAGCTTTAAAATGATTTATTTTGATTTTTAAACATTTTTCCAATATAGTTCTGTGAGACAAAGTGTCTGCATGTAAATGTCTATCAGAAAAAGATATGGAAGTTCATAGTTAATGGATTATTTTGTCTTTGACAGTGAAATTGATAAAAACATTGATTATATGTCAAACTTAAGGAGAGATAAGTGGATGGTTGAAGGCAAACTTCGGAAGTAAGTTTCATTTCCTTAAATATTATGATGTATTGCTTTTTTCATTTGTGCAGTTATGCTGCCATGTAGGCAATTGATAAAATTTATAAAATCAGCTGATGCAATTACAGGTTTACCGAGGAGTTCATAACTGAACTGCTTAATTAAGATGGATGTGGATTTAGAATGGTGCAGCAATAGTCTTTTAAATCCATTAAAGATGCTTGAGGTTCAGAGGGTTAGTATCCCTCAAAATTGGAGGAAAGTCAGGTCCGTTGTGTATTCTTTGGAAAAAAGTAAAAAAAATAATTAATTGAAATATTACAGGAGCTGTCAAATCACTGTTGACATTATAAAAGTTTATTTGGATTTACCGGAATTACCAGTGTTCATTCTGAAAGGTGTTTTAAGAAGACATGATTTTTATACAACAGTTACCAGTTGAATTGTGCTAACCTGTATCATGTTATCTTAGTGTTTCCCATCTGTCAATGTTACGTTGTTCCCCATAGCTAGGGATCATATGTAGAGTGCAAACTTTGAGATATTTTTTAGAATTTTATTAAAGGTAAAATTGGAACTTTTTAAGGGTTTTAAGTTTCATATCCACTGTTCTCCCATCCTACAAGACAAAATTCCATACAGCAAGCGTAACGGCTCCACTACCAGGAGGCTAGAAGGCATAAAGTTCATGAATCACAGGGGGTAAAAATACAGAGCCAGACTCTACTTTCTTCTTTATCTTTTGTCATCTTTACCTCTTACTAGGAATGGTGAATCCTTTCTTAGTTCTTTCTTTAGGTACTTATGTTTCTAATCTTATGTCTCCCTTTTTTCCCTTTAATGTATCTCAGAAGGAAGAAGGAAGGAAGTAAAGAAGAAGGACAAGAGGGAGGTAGAGGGAAAAATTAGACCAATAAAAAGAAATTCTCTACTAATGCTGCAGATCCCAGTCCGCACAGGCTTAATACATTTTATCTTTTAGGAGAATCTAAATACCTTTTTCTGTCTTCATTTGTATCCCATCTATGGGGTACAGTTTAAAAAGTGTTTCTGAAGCTCTTATGTAGCCAACTGTCCATTAGTGGGATGGGACCTTTACCTGTCCTGTTCTTAGGGACTGCCTAGTCTTTCTCTCCCTCCGTCAAACTGTAAGTACTTGTAGATGTAGGATCCTCCCTTTTCCTCATGATCTCTCTCTTCTTCCCTTTCAAATAGTGGTCATAATACCCTGAAGTCCCAAGCCCCTCTTCCTTTCTGTAAACATTTCTCTTGTTTCTTGTGTTTTTCCTTCATGTATGGCTTTCAGGTTCCAGTAATTCTGTCCTTGTTTTTGAGCGTAAGTATCGCAGAAGTGTTCAGAAAGGTTGTTCTTTTGCTGCTTTGAATTCAGTGGGCTTGTTTCATCTCTCATCTTTGCCTCAGAATCTTTGGATTTTCCACTGTTTTTCCGATGAACTCCAAGAAGCCTTTTATAAGAGCCTTCTTTGATCAAAATTTAACAATGTTTTCTTCTTTATTATGTTGGTTGGTGTTTTTCATAAGCTTGTACAACTGTTCTGGGGCTTCTCTGAAAAGAAATCTGTCCATTTCAGTCTTCTGTTTGGTCTTCTGTTCTGCTTCTAGACTTCATTCTTCTGTATGTTATCTTCCTCATCCATTTCAGAGCCGTGTAGTTTTTAAGCATCCCAGTCCCAAACAATTTTGCATAGGATTATCTGGTTTCTTCACTACTCACCATGACACCATTGGATGCATACTTTTCTCCTGTACCTACGGATCTTCACATGACCCTCAGCACACCACCCATCATGCGTGGGAGGTGTGTAGTGGTAGAAGGAAGGATGCCAAGGAATGGGTTTATTTCATCTCAGCCTGATGTGCAGTGTTCACTCAGGTAAATCCCCATCCTACTCTTTCCAGGCTGTCTTGAAGAATATCCAAGTGGGATGAGGAAAGATCCTACCTGTATCAGATGTTTTCACTAAGTGATTATTTTTTGCGTTTGTGTTCTTGCTTTTTATGAGACTAGCTCCACAACAGGATATCAGGGAAGGGGGGGAAAAAATATAGTACAAAAGCTGGGGTCTGTAAGATAGAGAAAAGCAACATTAAAATCCCAGGTTGGAAAAAGGAATCGTTGTATAAAAGCCTATTGTGGTGTCTGATTTTTTTTTTTTCTTTTTTTTTTTCCCCCCTTTCCCTGCCTCTTAAGGATATTGAACAAATTTCCTTGATAAGTATAATATATATGGTTGGAAACTGAATTCTGAGCTGCTTGGACTTTCTGCTGAGCTGATGGTCAGTGAGAGATTGTGTCCGATTCCTCCTCTATCACATTCAGATGTGGATCTTGATATTAATCACTGTTTCTGTAAAGCCACCTGTCTCATACAGTCAATTCATCTTTCTTTGTGCTTTCTGTATCACAGCTGTAGACAGAAGACTCTCACCTGAGATGATTCAACCATTTTATAACTAGATCTTCATAAACTCAGCATCTCCTTTTCCATTACGCTACCTCTTGAAATACCTGCATATTTTTTAAGTTACACCGTCACGGGTTTCTGCCTCTGCAGGCTGCTGCCTTCTCACGCTTACAGTGCTTTGAAAGAAGGGGGCATCTTTGGTTCATGTCCACCCTTACAATTTGTAGTGCAGACTTCAGAATGCAGGCTTCCCTTAGCCCCTGACAGCATTATATCTCCATTTTTGCTTTCAGCAAAAGTACCGTTTTTTACTTCTCATTTCTTTTAGCTGTATGAAAGAGGTTTTGGCTGGTTGTTGAACCTCCACCTGCCAGCTTTATTATTGAATTGTCTTCAAGATTATCTTAGTCTAATCTTAGTCTCTAAAATGGTCCAGTCATACAGCAGTTAATCTAATCATTCCCTAGTAGCTTTTTTTGACAGTTAATTCCTGTGTATAGGCAGGAATTTCCAGTTCAGATGAAGCAGGATTTGATGGTTTGAAGTTATCCTCAGAAAAAAGGAAATTTTTTTAAGAAACTTAACTCAGTGGAAGCCCGAGTCAGATTGATAGTCAGTGAGATTGCACCTGACCTGAAAATGTTACTTGCTTCCAAATTCACTGGGAGGCTTCAGAATTTTTTTTTAATAAAAAAAATATTTTAAATAGCTAAAATAGCTTGTGTTGGAAACATGAGAGTGTAAAACTTTCTAAATTCTCCAGTGGATTAACCACTGCATTAAAACCCAACAACGACTAATCAAAAAAACCCAACCAACCACAAACTCCACAAACAAACAAAAACCCCAAAGCCCACTTCCACCACCCCCACCTCTCACCCCCCTGCTTTAAAAAAGAAAAAAAAAACAACTGAACCAACTGAAGCCTGACCGTTTTTGAGCAAACGGGAGTCCCCTTGATGATCCCTTGCTGCTGTGGGATGAGCAGTTCAGCTTCTTGCGGGTCGGTGCCCTTGAGCGCTGGCGTGGGGCCGGCACTGCGGGAGGCAGCTGTGCTGCTCCTGTCCCCGGTGCGGCCACAACCCCCACTTGCTGTATGGAATATTGTTTTGTAGGATGGGGAGAGAGAGAGAAGTGCGACAAGGAAAAATTACATACTGGTAATTGTGTTTGTCGTTACCGTTCTACTTTTCCCATCCTACCTTCTTCCAGTCATCTCTTGCAGAAATCTTTGTCTTTCCTACACATGTTTACGAATCTCTTCTCAGTCAGTTGCATTTCTGGTCTGCATCATAAGTGACTGGTTAGGGCCGGCTATTTATACCTCCTGTGATTCAGCATGTTTGCCTGCTAGCTCCCCGGTAGGTGGAACTATAATTTTTGCTGTGTGGAATCTTGTCTTATAGGGTTTTTATAGAAGAAGAAGGTCTACTACAACCATAATTACTGGTATGTAAGTTTCCCTTTTCTTTCATAAAAGGAAAAAAGAGAGTTTGATGGAGTAATCTCATAGTTTAGGTAGCCAAGGCTTCTCGGTAAAGAAAGTATGTCCTAGAATAAAAAGATCAGCCAAAGAACTAAGGTCAAATAATATATAATAAATTAAAAATGCATAAAAATCTGTAATGGAAAAGAAAATAATTTAACCAACCTTGCTGTTGCCATGCAAATGTAAATAATTTCATGCTTCCAAATGAGGATTTTGGTCATGTCCTTCCCCCCCCAGGTATTTTATGATCATATTCTTCAATGTATAAAATAAAAAAATAAGTTGCAATGGTTCTTTCTTCTAATTGTCTTTCCTGGCTTTTAAAAATCCCTCTTGTGTTTCATTTCTTCTGAACAGTTACACAATAAATTCACCTGGGAGAAGCAGAAATTCTATTCAGAACTGAATAAGGGGCTTTATAACCTGAATTTTTCTTTTTTACTTGTGGCAGTAAATATTGAGAAAATACAATGTCAAAGAGCTAATTGCAATCTAAAATGTATGCTTTACTTTCAATCACATAAGAAGACAGGTATGTTTATGCCACAGACATATCCATAATCACACCCCATGTCATGTGTTCCAAGGCTTCGGATCATTCATGCCAAGAAAACTGGCAAAAGAGATGCTGCAGGAGGAGGTGAGGGAGGAGAGGAGCAGCACTCCCTGGAGACACCAACACCCGGCCGCAAGCGCCGCAGGAAGGGGGGGGACAGTGATTACGATGATGATGACGACGACGACAGCGATGATCAGGCAGATGAGGATGATGAGGATGAAGAGGACAAAGAAGATAAAAAAGGAAAGAAGGCAGAAGTTTGTGAGGATGAGGTGGGGGATTTTAAGTATAGTGAAAATTATTAACTTACAAGTTAAAAATTGTTTTTCCTTTTGTTTCTCTGCAATATGGCACTGCTTTCCCAAAATCTAATGACAAGAAGGAAGAATAACTTCCAATATTTTTAAGTTTTTGGAATACATCTATTATCCAGAGTTGTTGGTTTTTTTTTTTTCCTTTTTTTGATAGCTGTTATAGTATGGGTCGGTGTTTTTTTATTATTTGGTTAGTTTGGATTGGCTTTCTCTTTTTCCTGCTTACTTGTTTTGACTTAGTCTAAATTTTTCTAAAAGATTGTAACAAATCCAGAGAACTGCAGTTTTATTAGCAAATGTAACTGTAATTTTCTCGTAGAGAAGAATAAAGGTCATTCGTTATTTAACGAAATAATAAAGAAGTGTGAAGTTATGTTTAAAATTATCTATTTGCCTCATTTTCTGTTACATCTTTTTGCTGTAATATTAGTAAGGCATGGTAGTTTGATTTTATCCTGAAATAAATTTTGCGTGACACTGTATTTGGTGATTTTAGGATGATGGGGACCAGACAGCAAGTGTTGAAGAACTGGAGAAGCAGATTGAAAAACTGACAAAGGTGAGAGATCATTTGTCTTTGTTATACTACAGATTTGATCACTGGATGTCATGAGTTAGAATGTTAACCATCAGTTTCAATGCACTATCTTAATATGAATGGAAATAAGGATCAGCTTTTTTTTTTTGTTAAAATATGAATGATGCTTCTGTTTGTGACACCTAAGCTGGGTAGTTTAGTCAGGGGGCACTAAGTGCATCTGACTCAAAAGACAGTTAGAAAGCTGTTGATAATATATTTGCACATCTCAGAATAAAAGGTATTATAATTTTTATCCAGACCTAATTGATATACTTCTGTTTGTTGATCTTAAAAAGTGATGATAGATCTTGTGTAGGAGAAGCAATGGCTTCTGTTAAACACGACTGCAGTTCTCACTCCCTCCTGCAGCGTGCTAGCTCTGCAGCTGTGTTCCAAGCCAGCACAGGGACCTGTCCTTGCATCAGATTTTCAAAGAAGAAACAATGGAATAGAAGGAGAAATGTAAATGAGAAAGATAGAATCCTGTAGATAGGGGTACTCATGGCCCATATTTTTATCCTTTGTATTAGAAAGTTTGTCATTCGAGACTTTGTCTCTTGGTTTCTCTTGTGTTCCAGATTACAGTAAGTCATCAGTCTGGAATGACACCAGCAATGTCAGTTTAGCAGAGCAAGAACTGAATAAACAAAGTGAAATTCTTGTTGGCCACCCCCGTTTGTGTTTGAATACAGAATTTATTTTTAGACCTTATTGTTCTCATTCTTTTATGAATCGGTTAAAATAACTCATTAGTTTCCCATCGGGAGCTGCAGTATCAGCTATATTCAGTGCCCTGTTTACCATTTGCTGTTATTGCGTAATTGATAGGATTTCAGCTGTTCTTATGCAATGAAATCTTTGATCCTGGTATTCTCTGAGAGTCAGTATTAAAAAGACAGGACCTACCATTGCAAAATTTGTTTTTTAAGGAAGACTGGTAAACTTAAGCTAAACCAGGAAGTGATTGAATTGATTGAAGGGAGGTCTGTAAGTAAAATCATTGAAGGCAGCAATTGTGAGAAGAGTATTGTGTAACACACAAAATCTCTGAGAGCCTCCTCATGTTCAGTCTGGCAGCCAGGACATCTTTTCTGTTATAATGGATTTTTCCCCCTGTTGAATTATAACACTTTCCCTTTTTTAAAACAGCAACAAAGCCAGTACAGAAAGAAGCTGTTTGAAGCTTCGCACTGTTTGCGTTCAATGATGTTTGGTCAAGATCGCTACAGGCGCCGATTCTGGATTCTGCCCCAGTGTGGTGGCATTTTTGTAGAAGGCATGGAAAGTGGTGAAGGTAAGAAACAGAAAGGAATAATGGCACAGTGAGACATGCTGTGCCAGGACACATAGCCTATCTCTGGGGCTGTCATCTTTTGCAGCCAGGTCTTCGGGCTTCACCTTCAGCAAGAGGCCAAGCAGGCTACTCTTTATATGTGCTCTCTTATACTCTCTTTCTGCTAATGAAATATCAGTTAATATCTTTCAAAACGAGGATTAATATTTTGGAAGTTTTCAGTTGTTATAGGTCTGTGTGTTATGTTTTTCCATACTTATCTACATGGGATATTTTTTGGCTCTTTCTGAACTGTTTCACGTTTCCCTATGGCAGTGAACGCCGCTTATGAAAACTAGGATGACCTTAAAATGCAAAAAAAGTGCTTTTCATCTTCATTTGTTATATTTTGTGCAAACGTACAGACTGTTCTGTTTTTGAAGATTTGATATTTGTCTGCAAAAATATGAAAATTACTTTCACATGGTGAAGTACTGTGTTTTCTAATCAACAGTGTGATTTAGTTTCTGTATTTTACCAACTGATCTTTCTTCCAGTCCAGCAAATGCTGAAGTTTTTTTGCTAAAAATATAATTTTTTGGTTGACAGTTACTAACTGTGAAGGAATTTTCACACACTTTAAATTGGATAGATGCAGAAAATACTTATGAATCTGACCATTTTGTGGATATTAGAATTTTTAAACATAAGCCTTCTTTTTTGTCACAGAAGAATCCTTTGTAATTCTGATAGATATAGAAGAACCAAAACCCCATTACTCTCACAATTTTCCCTAAGAAAAGAACAAAAAAATTCTCTGATGCACATTAGAATTGTGTGATCTCATAAAAACTACATTATTCTAGAGAGCTGTTTACTTAAAATAACTAATGTTTTAGCATGGTATGAAATCTGAGCCCGGTTTGGCCTCAAAAATAAGTAATAGAACATTTTCTAAATCTAAGCTTGATCTCCAAGTTATCCTTCTGAAATGGGTAAAAAAGTTTTTTTCTGTGTCTCCTGTTCTGCATTTTTTTTTGCTGTGTATTAGGAACTGTTCTGCACATGAATAGCTGGGTACAGAAGGTAAATTGTCGTATGCTGTACTGCTTTTATAATATTTTAACCAGATGAATTCCCAAATACTTCAGAAGTTGTACAGAAAAAAAAACAGCATTAAAATACACCTAGCTATTTTAAGAAAGTAAAAACAAGTAAACAAAACCCACACAAACGTTTTCGCCAAAAACTCTAGGGTTAACCCATCTTTTTTAATACGCAGTCTTAATCAAAGTTTAATCTCCCTGTTTAGCAAAATTGACGTTTTCTTAAGTTCTGAACTACTCTCTCTTCCCCATACGTCTTAGTTTGCCCAGTTTTACTAAGTTCTGCAGTTTATATGTTGTTAATTCCTTTATCTGAACACTGGAAAAGTGAGACATAAACTGTTGAATGATCTGTCCATTTAAAAAATACTTCACCGTCCCTCTTTGTGCAGTCATTTTGGTTCTTATGCTGATACGTTGTTTATATCTTGGCATACATTATAACCATGGACACATTTTGAAGTCTTAATGGGAGGGCATATTCTTTTCTGTACTGAATTATCTTTGTAGAAATTATGATATTCCAGAACATGCAAGTAAAGCAGGACCTTTGTCCTTTGTTTATTTGCAATTGCAGTATCTGATGAAAATAGCTTAAGAAGTTGGAATGTTGGGTTTTCTACCTTCTCCTTTTCCTGACATTTTTCCATTCCATTTTATGCTTTTTGAGTCTAAGTTGATACATCAGTGTAAGGGTAGAAGATAAATGGTTAAGAAAGAGTACGAAAGCAAAGAAGACAGGAAAATGTTTTCCCTTTTCATAAAAGATAGTTCTTTCACACCTCGTATGTTTGAAGAAACTGGCTTTTGCAGTCAGCTTCTGCTTGGTATACTTGAAATTGCTTGGATGCTACACTGTCTGCGTAGTTGTGTGTAGAGTCCCCTTTGTCATTTTGGGTGGCTCTTGCAAGAGTTTTAAACTCTCAAGAATATTGATGTTATTTCACAGTCAAAGTTGTTAATGATTTTATTGAAAGGGGTGAAATATTTAATGTTGGGTTTCAATTTTGGGGGAATATTTGATTTCCCAATAGGAGCTCTGGTCCTCCTTTTTGTTGATGGCCGTGAGTTTAATAAAATGGTCTTTTGCAAAAATAAGTTCTAAGGCTACAAACATTGTACCCTCTTGATGTAGCGTTTTTCAATAAATCACAGTCTTATAAAAAGCCAGCTGCCAAAAATTTTTCCCTTTCAGAGGCTTCATACTGGCAAACTATTTCTGACATATATGTACCTTAAGAAAAAATACTATAGTTGTGTTAATTACCTTGAGGTTGGTTTTCCTCCCGGTGTTTAGCAGGGTTTAAGTCTCTGTGTGTCTTGAAGTGTGTCTCCTTCCACAAAGTGTTCTGTAAAGGGAGAAGTTATTTCATCAGAAAAAAAAGAGAGAGAGAAAGAAAGGAAAAAAGACTTTCTGATCTAGCACGTGAAGTCACTTTTTATTTTACTGTGACAATAAAAATGGTCTCAATTAGTTGGTCTGTTACATTTCATCTATGTTTCCTGTATGTTTTTAGGCCTAGAAGAAATTGCAAAAGAAAAAGAGAAGCTAAAAAAGGTAGAAAGCATGCATATCAAAGAAGAAGACTTAGAGACAGAAGAAAAATTACACTGTTTAAATACTACTCACTGTGAGCAAAAGGAAGATCTGAAAGAAAAGGACAACACTAATTTGTTTTTACAAAAGCCTGGGTCATTTTCAAAACTAAGCAAACTGTTAGAGGTAGCAAAAATGCCACCTGAGTCTGACATTATGTCCCCAAAACCTAATGGCAGTGCAGCAAATGGCTGCACGTTGTCTTACCCAAGTAACTCCAAAAACTCTCTCTGTGGTCTTCAGCCCACTGTGTCCCAAAACACCAGTGACAAGTCTGATTCTAATAATCTTTTCAGTCCAAATGCAAGTGGGACAGGAAAGTTCTACAATTCTCCACTAATTCCCAATGATCAGTTGTTAAAAACTCTTACTGAGAAGAGCAGGCAGTGGTTCAGCCTCTTGCCGAGAACCCCCTGTGATGACACGTCTGTTACCCACGTCGATGCACCAGCCACAACAGCTCCACTCACCCCTCAGTCACATCCGCCCTCAAAGTCACCGTCACCCGTCCCGTCACCTCTTCTGGGCTCAGCCTCCGCACAGAGTCCGATGGGATTAAGTCCTTTTGCACTGTCACCGCTGCAGGTAAATAAATCATTTTTGAATGATCTGTGAATGAATGTGCTGATTTGGGCAGAATTTCTTTTCAGACAAATTGTTTCACAAAAGTGCTATCATCATATATCCTTGTTTGTTTGGGGTATTTTTGTTGTTTCAAAATGTTAATAGCTAATTCCATGTTACAGATGTTTTCTAATATTAGAAGTTTTTGGATAAAAAAATAATATAGGTAAAATTAGGTAAGCCAGTGTATGGTATTTTTTACGTGTATTTCTGTAATTTAAGTTGGTTTTTAGGAGATTGACCATTGGCATCAAATGAAAAACAAATAAATAAAAACCACGTTTCAGAAATGTGATACACCACACCTAATAAGGAATATTACACATTAATTTCACTGAATTATTAGAGTTGGAAGGGACCGTAGAGATCACCTAGTCCAACTCCCCTGCTGAAGCAGGATTGCCTAGAGCTAGAATGTTAAAGTAATGTTACGTTACTTTTTCTTAAACTAATCGGAAGTATTGAGTAAAGGCCTCTTTTATGTTTTGATTATTGTTTGACAAATAGCACCCTAATCATAATTCAGGCTTCTTAGTAATAATTAATAATGGTAGTTGTGTTACCAGATATTCTGTTAACGATATATTCCGTGTAGCAGATGAAGACCGGACTACCTATAATGGGGCTTCAGTTTTGTGGATGGCCTACAGGAGTTCTTACATCGAATGTTCCATTTTCATCTCCTTTACCTGCTCTTGGATCAGGGTTGGGATTATCAGAAGCGAATGGTAACTCCTTCCTGGCATCTGGTGTTGCTGCAAGTAAAAGCGACTCACCAGCACTACCGAGTGACAAAACAGCCCCCACCCCTCCCACAGCCACTGAAGTGGCCAAGCCAGTAGATTATCCAAGCCCAAAACCTATACCAGAAGGTGAGTATAGCACATTCGTAAAATGGAACTATCTGAAGGGTAATTTCTACAGTGCCACTATGATGTTACGATTTTTTTTATGATTTGCCTATTGAATTTGGCTAGATGATTAATCTGATTGTGTGCGATTGCGTAAGAAATGCCTGCAACGTGTTTACATGCTTGTCTTGATTTAGAAATGCAGTATGGGTGGTGGAGGATTACTGATCCGGAGGACCTAAAATCTTTGCTTAAAGTGCTGCATCTCAGGGGAATAAGAGAAAAGGCCTTACAAAAGCAAATACAGAAACACATGGATTATATCACTTTGGCCTGCATCAAAAACAAAGATGGTATGTAATTAATATTTCTGTTACACATGGTTTTGGGGCATAAGACAACTGGCACAGAGCTCTGTGAGATGTGTTCAGACACAGTTAGAGCAGCGGCTGCAGCAAAAAGGTAGAGGCCTCATTGTCTATAGTTGCCTTTTTACCAGCCTTGTTCTGGAAAGTTACAGAGTAGGAAAAACCCCATTTAATATAAATTGCTGTAGTGGCATGTGTTGGTTCCAAGCTCTTTCCATCTCTGTAACACTCTAGCTAAGCCTCTCCTTTCCTCTTTTTGCCTTTAAATGACAAGTTTGAAAACCTGCAGATTGGTTAACCATATTGGTTATCTTAAGAGTAGTACATTTTTACAAAGTTCTTCAGCATTTGACTGGACTGACAGGTAATCAGCTTGAATTTATTCAGAGAAGTTATTATACTAATTAAAATAATAAAAATGTGATTCTCAAATACAGTTGCAATTATTGATATCAATGAAAATGAAGATAACCAGGTAACTCGAGATGTTGTGGAAAACTGGTCAGTAGAAGAACAAGCAATGGAGATGGATCTTGCTATTCTTCAGCAGGTGGAAGATCTAGAGAGGAGAGTTGCATCAGCTAGTTTACAAGTTAAGGTAAAACCAACTTTTAGTAAAATGTCTCTTTCAAATAAGTGGTAAGAATTTAAAGTAGATAATAGCAGTACATTTGCTGTTGGTAAGTGCCACCTTATTCCATCTCTAATTGTCTGAAAATAAAATAGATCCACTGCAGAAATATCATGGATATTTGTGTTTGAAACATTTTATTGTACTTAAATCTTCAGCTGATGATGCTCAGAATGGCAATTCCTGGAGAGTGTTCTTGTATAGTGTGCTATTCCCTGCACAGTTTGTTAACCTTCTGTGAATGCAAAGATTTTATTGCATGTAGACTGCTTAATTTATAGTGGGTTTTGCCACAGTTCCACCTGGTTTGGTTGATCATTGGTGTTGACGCTTTCAGAAAAGCCTACAAGTACATCATAATTCTCGAGTATTGCAGAGTCATGGAGAATATGTAATGGTTGTGAGTGTGAAAGAGTTAAGAATGCACAGATTGTCGTTACAATTTGGAATTTTTCCAAGGTGGGTTTAAAGAAATAAAATTGTGTATGTTTAGTTATAGCACAGATGTAGTATTTGGGATCTAGTTTGTTCTAGGGGTGGATGTTACTTCTGTGTGACAATTAATACTGTCTCCTGAGCCTGTTGGACAGACAGGCCTGTTCTGATGTTTCAGCAATAGAACAGGATACTTCAAAAGGAGATAAGAATGCAGACTGTTGCAGAAAGGTCCCTTCAGAAAGTCTGGTAATGTTTGTGTTTTTTGATTAATTATTTTAGTTCTCTGGATATTTTGGAAACTGTCTCTACAGATGGATTACAAGTAACCAAGATCTACTGGAAACAGCGCTTCAGTTACTTAGTTTGATTCCCTAAAACAGTTCCTCTGTTTACACGCTGAGTTAACAGCAACCAATAAATGCGCAAACCTTTCTATTAACATAGGGTTGGCTGTGTCCTGAACCTGCTTCAGAGAGAGACGACTTGGTATATCGTGAACATAAGTCAATTACTAGATTGCACAAGAAGCACGATGGAGATTGTGCTGGAGGCGGAGAAGGCAATGCCAGCTCCCTAGAGCGGCGGAGTGACAACCCTCTAGATATAGCTGTAACCAGGCTTGCTGACTTGGAGCGGAACATAGAGCGAAGGTATCTGAAGAGCCCCTTAAGTACCACCATTCAGATCAAACTGGATAATGTGGGCACAGTTACTGTCCCTGCTCCTGCACCATCCATTAGTGGTGATGGTGACGGGTAGGTTATTGAGATTAACTTGAAAAATTATTGTGCTTCTTTGCTAATTGGAGCCTATTTTCTTATTGCCTGTTATCTATGTACTTTCTTGTATGTCTGTGATCCATACGGGTCATGTTATTCTGCATGGTGCTTTGTAAAGATATTTTTTGTTACGTTTGTTGATAATCTTGCAAAGTTATCTTACATTTAACTGGTTGTGACTAAGCTTTGAGGCACGTAGCCACAGTCTGTGCACTACATGAAATTTAGTTGCTTAAACCTTATACTTATTGGCTGTGTACGTTTTGTCATTGCTTGGCTTTCAATGTGATAATGATTGTTCCACATTTAAACATCAGCAAACTCGGGTGTGACCTACTTAATTTCTCTGTATTTCAATGCAGAACCGAAGAGGATATTGCTCCAGGGCTAAGGGTATGGAGAAGGGCATTGTCAGAAGCGCGCAGTGCTGCACAGGTAGCTCTGTGCATTCAGCAGTTACAGAAATCCATAGCGTGGGAAAAATCTATTATGAAAGTTGTAAGTGTTTTAATTTTTTTTTGTTAAATACTGTAGCTATACTATTTTTGCTATATCCCTTTTTCCCACTTTAGGCATTTTAAGATACCATGGATAATGCATTTCTTATTAGTGCATGTAAAACTTAACAGGGTTAAACTGTACATGGTGCACAAATAAATATAAGCCTTGTCTCTTGCTTGCCAAATTAAGCAGCCTGAACTTTCTAAGATAAAAAGCCCCTGTAACTGGTTGCTTTATTTAAGATGGTGATTACTCTTTGTTGTTAGCATTTAGGGGAAAAAGAGTAATTTCTGGCTCCATCTGATGAAAGGCACTCTATCTGATGGAGTATTTCTGGTCTCACCCATGACATAAGCTTCATGGAGGTTCAACGTCACGTATCCCAACTGAGACGCTCCAAACGTGTGGCTTCTCTGCATGCACACTGCTCACCTCTGAACGTACAAATTGGGCAAGTGTGTGAGCAAATAGGCTGAAATACCTGTTGTTTCCTTGTACACTTAACAAGTCGATCAGTGTTAACTGTGTATACAAAGAAGGCAGGCAAAATGCATGTATCAAAACTTACACGTACCCTTGAGCTGCAAATTTCTGAAAATTGTTATTACAGCAATAGTGACTATGATGTGATTATGTATTGGCAGCGCCATGTAGTGAGTGGCAAAAATGATTCCTCTGTTAGTGGTCTTTTCCCTAATTTTTTAATTTCTGCCAGTCCTATACAGATTCTAATTACATCTGGACAATTAAAGGATGATTTAAATAAAAACTATAGTGTAAGACTGTACCTCTGATTTTATATAACTAGAAGTTTAAAGCTGTATCTTTAGAGCAAAAAGTTTTTTTAATTTAGTAGGAGCACCTGAAAAGGCATTTGAACATTTCAAGGTGTATTGATATATTATCCAGAAAAAAATATATACTGTCATTCTCAATTTAATCGAAATGTTCTATGCATTTAATTGCACAGTAAACATAAGTATTGGGTGAAAACATGTGGAGATATTTAAGTTCCTAAAAAGGAAGTCCAGATAGAGAAGAGTATCAAATTCACACAATGTATGTAAGAGAATTTACAATACATTAGATACTTTTAAGTTAGTGTAAATTTATAGGAAGTGCTAGGATCATTTGTTTTGCCTTAGTGAATTTGTTCATGTTGGCCTTTGCATAAGATTACTTACTGATTATTATTTAGAAATACTGTTGTAAAAGAAATTATTTTTATGACATATCAAGGTATATATGCACTGTGGGCATAAATGAAGAGAAGATTCCTGAGTTAGTATGTGTGGGGCCAAGTGATTTTGATAGGTACAAGATACCTTTACTTCTCATGGACATTAATGAAATACAAAAAGTCTTCATAGTTTTGTGTGCTGTAGGACACTTACCTTAGAACGAATTGCTTTTCAAACGTGTTCCTAAATGTAGCTTTTAGATTGGTTCCTCAAATGCTGCATATATTCTTTTACAGATGTGATCATTAGACAACTCTGGTAAAATGAAGGGAAAATAATTTTTAGAGTGAATTTTTGTGTTTGCAGGGGAAGGGCAACTAAGGTACCATTCCTGTGTTTCAAATCTTTAAAATTGAATTAAAGCCATTATTCATGTATTCTAGTATTGCCAAATTTGTCGAAAGGGAGATAATGAGGAACTGCTGCTCCTTTGTGACGGCTGTGATAAAGGCTGCCATACCTACTGCCACAGACCCAAGATCACCACCATACCAGAGGGTGACTGGTTTTGTCCCGCCTGCATCGCAAAGGTAACACTAACCACAAAGGGAAATTGGCTGAGAGTCAACTTTTCCTAGATGCTTGAGTTACAGGCCTACCAGTACTTGGTTCAGTTAAAATGATGTGCATATGGTTTATGTTGGGCTGCCATTAAATAATGAGATTAATAGCATTATTTAACTTGGGTTTTAGTGGCAGAAAAGGTTACAGTTTTATTTGATTTAAACTGTATTTTTTTTAATGTGAGCAGATACAGAATTTTCTGGCTGATTCAATACTATAGTGTTTTGTTTCTCTTATAGAATTTTTTCAGTATTTCTCTTTGGAGCTTCATTCTAAGTGTTGACAGACAAGTGTCTCAATTCTGTTTGAAAAGAAAAATTGGAGAAAATACTTAGTAATTTTTTTTCATCATTTTTGTACAGCATACCTTAGTTTTACTTTTTTGATAGACAGTAAATTTGAGAGAGGCTACATATGTTTCCTGTGTGAGGTTTGTTTTTTTCCCCTCCCACAAAAAATTAGTTTAAATAGAACTCTACGATAGTTCTGATCAATTGACTGAATTAGCAGTTAGTATCGTTTAAAAATCTACAATTTTCCCATCCCTAGGTAGTACTTAAATTAAATGCGTTTATTGCTAAAGTTACGTTTTCTACCATCACTTGTGAGTACTGTAGCTGAAGAAGTAGCTTTACAGTAAATACTTTGTATTTTCTGTGGGTGTTGTCAATGTGATCCTTTTTTCTGTATGTCTTTCACAAAGTAGTAAGAAAGACAAATTGTTTTTTAAACTATTACATGCAAGAGAAGCAATAAAAACAGGTTAGTGTTGAGAATTGATGTGTAGTAGCTTATAAGGGGCTAACCCATGATGTAACTTTTTCTGTTGTATTACAGCTTACCTTGTTATAAAGATAGAAGTTACCCTATCATGCTGTAACTTACCTGTCGCTTCTCTTGATATATCTCCCCTACCCCTCCCCAAATAACTACTGGGTTTAATATAATGGAAAAATAGGATATTTTCTCAGTTTTGGTGGGTTTTTTCTGTCCCAAATTTGGCTGAAAGCTGGAGATTTAAAGGTGCCAGAAATTTAACACATGTTGAATATTGGTTCAAAATTCTGCAAAAAATATTAATAGTTCTGCTGAATACTACGTATAAACTATGCCATCCAAATTTAACTCAACTTTTTTTTTTCTTGTCTAAAACCAGAGAAATATCAACATCCATTGTTCCTACCTGCTTAGAATTAACACTCACAGAACTTGTCGCAAAGACAAGCCTTAGGTGGTGACGGTTAATCTGTTCTCATTGCCTAATATAAGGCAATGTTTTTAACCACGTAGCTGAAAATTAACATTCCTCTCCAGTTGCCATGTGAACTGATATACTTGACTGGTTTTCTGTCCTTGGACCAAGAACAGAGTAGCGTTAAGAAAGTACAATTATTTACAAATCTTTCTAGTGTTCTGTGTTAAGCAAAAGGAATTCTATACACAACATACATTTTTCCACATTTGGGCATTCATTCATCATCTGATTTGTACAAACTAACTGCATTTTTCACTATGGTAGTTACAATCAGTGCCAAGTGTGTTAGAAAGTTATTTGTGACATTCCTGAAAAAAAGCAATTGTGTCATAACAGTTTCCAGTAGCTAGCAAAATTTGCATGTTCTTAACTCTGAAAAAGTGTGTTTAAAAATATAGATTTAGACAACTTTAAAACCAAATAGTGTTTTGATAGGAGAATATGAAATATAAATGTTACAGTTAAAAAATTGCGCAAGCTATCTAAAGTAGTTTTAGTAGCACAGGCAGACTTTGGTGCTTTTGATGCTGGCTCTCTTCTTGAAAACTGTCTTCTACCTTTTAATTTCTCGACTGTCAGTGAGTCTTCTCAGTGGCATCACGTTCTTGATTTGGCATTCTTTAAAGTTCCTATTCTAATGATCAGAACCATGACTTGAAATATTGTGCTGTGTTACAGTGCTGTCAATGCCCATAACAACTTACTTTTTTCATCTTAATGTCGCCCTTAGTTTCATCTTATTGTTTGTAAATTGTTCTATATTTAAAAATGTTCCCTTTTTCACACTTTGTAGCTTTCTTGTAGTCATACACCTTTTACGTTCTCCTGTAGCTGTCTTGTAGCCACTGATCTGTATTTTTCATATCTAGTTTTTAATCTTTCAATCAGTTGATTCCATCCCTGTCACTTTAGAAACTCTTTTCCAGCTTTCCATATTTTGCAAATAATACGTTTGCTTGAAAATTAATATACTATTCCAGGTGTGGTTATATCGGTCTTTTAGGAATAGACAAATATTTTTCTAAAATTATTCCAGCCTGGTTTGTTAGGAGGTACTGTTATACCAATCTGAAGGTCAGATGCTTTTATATTGTCACAAATTGAGAACCTAAAACATTAGTAACAGGAATTTCTGTAGCCTCAACTGCCTTTAGAGAAGAATAGAAAGTGAATAATCTCTGATATTAAATATTTCTACTGTTTTGGTGCTTCTGTTTGTCTGATCTTCATTGCTGTCTATCAATAATAACAGAGGTTTCTGTAATTTCTTGGTTATTGCTTATTTCAGTTCTCTCTATTCTAGGCAAGTGGTCAAACTGTAAAAATAAAAAAACTTCAAATCAAAGGGAAAAAAAGTAATGAACAAAAGAGAAGCAGGAAATTAGTAGGAGATACAGAGGATGAGGATTCTGCAACTACAAGCGCCTCCTTAAAAAGAGGAAAAACAGACCCAAAAAAAAGAAAAATGGATGAAAATGTTGCTGTAAGCCAATTAAAGCCAGATAATTTCACAGCTATTAAGAAACCTAAAAGAGATGACTCCAAGGACCTGGCTATATGCAGGTAAAGTGACAAATTCTAAACTCGGGTAAGTGTTGTTGAAACAAGTAGCGCCTCATTCCTTCTATCTGTACCCTGGGGAACAAACACGCAATTCTTTGTCAGGTATCCCATACGGGTTGTGATAATTTGAGTGCATATAGACAGGATTTAATACGTGTATGCTGGAGTAACTGCTGTATCTGGTAATGAATCCCAAGCGGAAAGTACTTGATGTCTGAGGTCTGTGAAATCTGCTCCTCTGTGCCCTTCCCAGCATAGGAAGAAGGAATCCCAATAGCAGTGGTACCCACAGCCTTCTCCTTCCTACCCGTTGTGTCCAAAAGGCACTGCCTTGCAGCGGAGAAGCCGGTAATAGCAGTGCGTCTGCTGCTGCAGTATTGCTGGTCACTCAAAAGGGACGTAGCTTAGCCACATCACAATTTTGGAAAGCCGGTATTAGCACCTGTTTTACTGGTTTGCAAATGGTTCACAGCGAGCTTAAAAGCTTTGAGGTTGCCCAGTGTTGATCACTAGAATTTCTTCTTACGTAGGTTGTCTGGTTAGAACTTAATGCTATTTTAAATACTCAGTTAAGATGTCTGTCCTTATCGACATTGTTCTTAGCTTTGCACAGGGCACAGAATAAAGTGCTTTCCTTCTATGAAGTGAATAGCTTGGCAGAACATGGTGAACTTACAGAACAGTGAAAAACCTCTGTGACTACATGAACAGCTTAAAAATAATTGATTTAAAACCTTATTTTATTCAGCATGATTCTCTCAGAATTGGAAACTCATGAAGATGCCTGGCCGTTCTTACTTCCTGTGAACTTGAAACTTGTTCCTGGTTATAAGAAAGTTATCAAAAAGCCTATGGACTTCTCCACCATTAGAGACAAGCTAAGTAGTGGACAGTAAGTAAACCTGTTGTAAATTTTATTTTAAGTTTTAAAAATATTTAAACACTGAAATGCAGTACACTTCTTAAAATTACTTAAAGCATTTTGATCTGCCTGCTCTGGCACCTCTGTGATTACTTTTACAGTCAAAAATTCTTAACTGTATGCTTTTGTTCTTGCCATATCTAAGTGAAACAGCCTCTCAGGTGGGAGAACCTGTGGAACTGGCTGAAAAACAACAAAACTGCCAGGTCAAATGCACAAAATCCATCAACAGGAAAAACTTTTTTCCTCATCTTTCCTCATCGAGACATCTTAGTGTTACTGTATGTAAGCAAGAAGCAACTTTGTGAGCTTAAACTCAGGGAGTCCCTGTGAATCATGTTGTGGCTGTGGAGTGAATGGTGCCCCTGCTCTGGGGAGGCGGGTAACGTTCCAGTAGAGGTGGTCAAGTGTTTACTAAGTCCTAGAATTAGACTGCAAAACTTTTTAAAAAAGAAAAGGACACTAGATGTCTCTGTTCCCCTTCCCACCTTGTTACATCTCTGTGCTCTAATGACTCCCCACCACCAAAGAAAATGTTCTCATCCATAAAGATTGATCCTCTTCAGTGTTTGTCAGCTCCACACAATGCAGATTCCTGGGACACAAGGGGCTTTTTAACCTCTTCAGGCTTTTTCTCCCTTGAATCTGAGATTTAAAGGCTCCACACATGACCATTGGTATTGGTAGATTTGTATCTTTCACTGTCTTTCCAATATTCACAGGAATTATTAAAATACTGTTTGGGCCATGTAAGTTCAGGATAATACAAAGAATAACAAAGACAATGTTACAGGATTGAGCTGGGCAGCCTTTTTTTGTACCTGATTGTTCCTCTTTTAGGTAAATGCAGCAATACCCAACGCTTACTTTGTAAGAACTTGAGCCCAAGAATAGATGAATAAATGGAAAACGCTATAACGTTTTAACTAGAAAGCTATTGAAGGGAAAGGGGAAGTAATTTTTTAAAAAGTTAATTTTCCAGTACAGGATTGAAATGCTATCTTTCAGAGTTTTTTGAGGAAAATGACAAATACA
Source organism: Gallinago jamesoni (assembly GCA_025769975.1). Taxonomy (NCBI): domain Eukaryota; kingdom Metazoa; phylum Chordata; class Aves; order Charadriiformes; family Scolopacidae; genus Gallinago; species Gallinago jamesoni. The sequence goes on from JAOQGH010000077.1 coordinate 191,554, forward strand.
ATGATGAGTATTTTCTTCCGCTAATGTTCATTTTTGGTTTAATATTTAAATTAGAATTAAAAAATTAAAAGTATAATTAACATGTAAAGCATTCATTGAATATTCCATGGGTTGTTGTCATTCTCTGATGTTAAGGTAGCTCTTTCTTATGTAGTGTTTTTCCCCTTTGATTCTGCATGTTCCAAAAATCATTCACCTTTTTCTTCTTTCAGGTACCCTAATCTTGAAGCGTTTTCGCTAGATGTCAGGCTTGTTTTTGACAACTGTGAAACCTTTAATGAAGATGATTCTGACATAGGCAGGGCTGGCCACAACATGAGGAAGTATTTTGAAAAAAAATGGACAGAGATTTTCAAAGTGAGCTGAAGTTAACAGAACTCTTTTTTCTTCTTCTTCTTCTTTTTTTTTTTTTTTTTCCATTAAATAAGGACTGATAAGACCAGCAATGTGAACTGTATTTCCATGAAAGTGCAAGGCACATGCATAACTAATGACTGTTTTTTTCCTTTGAAGTGTCACAGGGTTGTGATACTAGTTCTAAAGGCTTCACTCCTACAGCAACCATGGCCCCTTGGTTCTTGGTTTGTGTGTTTTAACAAACTAATTTAGGTAGAACAGGGAAGCACACCCAAAGAATTTCAAAGAAAGGGGTGTTATAGTGCAATAGCAATTTAAAATATATCAAAACGCACTGAATATTCAACCACCAGAGCTCTACTTGGGGAAATGGTTCTCTTTTCCCTTTCAATAAATATCTATTTTTCATTTTTTTACTTTGTAGTTTATTTTTTAGTGAATGTATTTAATTTTATGAATTATTTATGATTATACAGCATTCAGAATCTTCGTTTTCTGTGAAAAGGAAGAATTAGAAAATTGCTTTAAATCTTGAAAATACAACAAGGAATGTTTTAAAATATAAAACAAAGCCAAGTAAAACTGTTTACACTGATGTGCTGTAAAAGCACTAAAAATTAAACTTTACTGTAGAGTTACAAGTACATTTATATATATGTTGCTGCATCACTTGTGTAGTTAAATTGTATTTCAAGACCGTGAGGAAAAATTGAGACATGTATATACTGTTCATTATTGTTTATATTAAGTCTTGTTTTAAATATGTATGATGTGTACATATTGTTTGCAGACATTATTGTTTATGCCTTAGGAGGACGGTAGCATTTTATTTTACTCTTAATTATAGCTATATGGCTTGTACAGTAATTATCCTCTACCAACACTGTGGAGTCTCCTTAATCTTGGTAGTGCCTGCCTTTAAAACAGGGTGTAGGGGATATTAGTTTTCCATTTTTCTATTTTGTTATATAATTTCAAGCCACCACGGCCTCAAATTCAAGTATAATCATTTGTATCCATGTGGAATAAAATTGTGACAATTTCCTACGCACACAGTATTTTTTCATAGAAACATTTCCCTCCATTTGCCTTGCCACAGAAATAACAAAAAAAAGACATTTGTAACCACTGTGTTTTATCTACTGTGTGTTGTGGTGGCCTGTTGGGGCAGATAGATCAGAATTTTTTTTGTACTAATGTACGAGTACTTGAAGTTTATTTAAAAGAAATGTTGTGGAAAGGTAGCATTCTTTTTCTTTTCCTTTTTTTAGGAGTGTTATTTTTCACTAGTATGTGTGGCACGGATACAATAAAAGACTGTTTTGCAAACCAGATTTTCTTGGCGATTTTAATACTTCAGATCCTGTCTGTACAGGAATTTTTTTAATAATATCTTGGGAGTCTTGCATTTAACATTCAGTTCTTATTATGATTCATCTAATTCTCCTGGCCTTTTAGTGGTAATTCAAAGCAATTGCCAAACAGTCCGAGTGCAGTTCAGCCACCTCTTGGAATGAGCATAAATAACATCAGCTCAGCCTTCAGGTGAAGCCATTGCACTGCCCAGTATTTGACCAGTTCCTGCCAGTCCTGTTTCCATTGTTACACTGGGAATGTGTGTGATAACCTAAACACATGCCACTGTAATGCTTCTTAAAACTACTGTTCATGCAACGTTTTGTCCTTTTCTCAGTCTGTAGAAGGGCACGAGTCATAGTCCTTGCTCTGGCTGAAGAAAACAGAGGAATTACAAATTAATATTGTGGGACCCCACTACCTATCGCTCCCTCACTAAGTCATGTTTTGGGGATTTTTTTGGAGGGGGAGGTCTTGAGTTTTGCTTTTAAACTAGGCCTGCCATGTTTGAGTCTTAGAGCCTTGTTTTATACACTCCCTTGCCATTATACTTCTTGTCTCTGCTGAGAAGGAACAGTCAGTGCCTGGTTTTTAATATTTTTGTTTTCGTAGCCGTCCTCAGAACATCTTGTTCAATGATAATTTCTTTTCTAAAGTCCTGTTAGAATAATTCATGTTACCTAGAATAAAACATTCATATTTGGGTGTCAGGCAGTCTTGCATTCCTAACATCTGCTCTACCACCGACTGCTTCATGTCTTTCCTTTTTATCACCTTTCTGAAGACTTCAGTAGAAAGGTTTACTGATGTGTTCCAGAGATGTGAAGATTAATCGCTATTCTGAACATAGGATGGTAGGCTTTCAAGAGTGTTATAAGTATGCTTAGATTATTGGGAAAACTATTTCTTTGATGCAGAACAGTTCCTATTTCTCTGTTTCTCTACTGGTTGATGCTTTATCTGCTGTACTAGATCTAATACTAGCTTTCCGAAAAGTCAGAACAACGCCACCAGCTACACTGTATACAACAGCTTCATTTTTTTCAGCTTTTATCCTAATTCAGCTGAACAGCAGGGAAAGTTAAAGCAGTAACAGCTACCATAGCTGTGACAGTGAGGCAAGCATCGCCTCTCTTAACTTGACATTACCAATCTGTTGCTTTGCAGGCAGTGTCTTCGTTATTATTTCAATAAAATTAAATTTACGGGAATTATTATATTTGAAAGGCAAGCCTGACTCATCATGCTGTTACGTATCTCCATAGAAAAGAGCAGGGATTTAATCACTAGAAAAAATGTGCTTAACTTTTCTTTGCTTAATTTTCTCTCCTGTTGATGTTTCTGTCTGTCTGTTTTCATAGAGGAAAAGTTTTCCAGTGTGCTCTCTTCCTTTCTGAACAAATTATGCTGGTCTTAGTACAGAGAACTTATTGACAAGCTTTCAAACTCTTTATTTCCAAGTACTGTTAATGGTGCTCAATGAAGACTGTTCTTGTTGTGAATGTGGGTTCTCTTTTTGTCTCTTGGCATCTCTTTAAAAAACTGGATGATATAAAACCAACTGAAAATCAGAACTTGCAGTTGCCTGGACAAAATACCTATCTTTAAATGGAGATTATTCTTTAATCTTTTAATATAATTTCTGTAGTTCCCTAATGACTATTAGAAGGGTAGAGGTGCCCTGCTGTGAGTAGGCACAGACACCTGAGGAACAGTTATTTTAATATAATATGCTGAGTGGGTGGCCTAGGGGACCTTGTTTATTGGACTTGTATCATTCCTAGAGGTCTTAGATTTACCAAAACATGCCTGCAAACTGAGGGCTAAAGACTGAAATCAGGAACACCACAATTATGCTATTTGATTTTCTAGCTCTCTCTGAACTACCTTCAGCTTACAACTTAAAAGTTAACCAGGAAATTCTACAGCTGGTATGAACATTCAGAAAATAAATGTGTTGCACAAATTTCTGTTGCTTGTGTTGTCCAAGCTGAACATCATTCTTAGAACTAACAGCTAAATTTCTAGGCGTGTCACCAGTTCTCAATGTCTTATTCTGAAAGTAGTTTCAAGTTTCCCATCTGTAAAATATTGTGGAACAGTCTTTACGTGTGGTGGCCTGGTATTCACAATCCACACAATTTAGGTGTGTGGTTTTCGCAATCAATTGTCCACCCTCTTCAGTAAGGAGATAAAAAGATCTTTTCAAAGAAGAGTGTTTTATTTAGTAATGTATAATCTTATGGATTGCTAAATTGGTGAAGCATATGAAATACTAGCCATCAACTAGGATTTAGAATGCCTAGAGCAGGCAGTCATCATCTAGTGAATCAATTATCATGCAATCAGGTACCAGCTATCGTAAAAGAGAATGCAAGATCCTATGGATTCAAACATGGACAGCAGGCCATTGACCTAAAAGGGAGTGGGCAAAGTGACTCCACGAGAGCAACTTGATTTTCCTCCAAAAACATACATGTCACGATAAAACACTGGTTTTGCATCAGTTGCTAAGCTCCTGTCTGGATATGAAAGTGGTAATGATGTAATTTCCTGATAGACGATGGGGTTGAGGGAGTTGTACTCGTTTGAAACCCCTTTAATTAAGCTGTTAATAGGTCACGTGCAGGCTCCTGATGGCCGGAGCGGCGGTGGGAGCCCAGCCCCAGCCCCAGCCCCTTGCTCGGGGCCGCGCTGCTGCAGGGAAAGGCCGCCCTCGCCTCCTGTTCCGCCAACGCTCCCTGCGGCCTTGGCCGGCGGCTGCTGCGTGCTCGGGCGTACCCGGCGCTGAGGCGTGGGGCCTTGTGGGGACGGCCCCTGCCCCGAGTCGGGCAGCTCTGGGGCCGGCAGCCCCGAGGCGATCCCCTGGGCAGGTACCGAGCCCCTGCCAGCCCCCTTCCCCTGCGGGGCTCGCACAGCACAGCTGGGCCGATAAAAGGATCCGGCCCGCCGGATCCGAAACGCGGTAAGGGTTTGGACAAGAGCTGAGGCGGCGGTGGGTGAGAACCACCTCTGCGCCGCCGTCGCCTCAGGGAGAGGAATGGCGCCGGTAGGGCGGGGCCGCTCAGCGCGGCAGCTCCTTCTCTCCCCCCGCCCTTGGTGCCGTGGTGCGGCCCGAGCCGGCTGCTCCTGCACCGGGGCGCACCACGCTGAGAAGGCGGGGGGGGACCGTGCGCAGCGGCGCTTCCCGGGGCAGCGGGAGCGGGCGGTGGCGGGTCCGGGTCCGGGTCCTGCCACCGGCGGGACGGGCTGGCTTTCCCGTTCCCAGGAGGGGCGGTGGCACCGGTGGCTGCCGCTGCGGAAGGTCTGTGGTGGCGGCCGAGGCAGGGCCCTTCCCCGGTGCCTGCCCAAGAGCCGCCGCGAGAGCCCCTCTGAGGGAGCGGCCTCCTCGGGCCGCCTCCCGGCCTGCGCCTCCTGAGCGGCGGTGAGGGGGCCGGGCGGCGGGCAGGGGCTGTCGGTGGTGCTGGAGCTGACCCGGCCTTTCCCGTGGGCAGCTGCCGGTGGCTTGTGGGCAGGGGCACCGGCAGTCTCCGGAGAAGGTAACGCCGCAGGGCGAGCTGTCTCTGGTGCAGACTTTCCAGATCCTCGTGGCTCCCTCAGCGAGCCCAAACTGTGGGAGCCCAGAACCTCTCACTCCCTGGTTTGCCTTTCCACAGTGAGCTCCTGAAAATCTCCTAACAACAAGATTAAGGTGCCTTTTTCAGTCTCATCTTCCCAGATGTCAAGTTTTGTCTAACTCTTCAGTTTCTCATAGTCGAAGGATTTTCTTTCTACAGATAAAATACGGTGTTGACAGTACTTAATCTGTTTAATGGTTATAGAGACTAGTAACGAGTGGGCGCAACCTGCAGCTGAAATAGAGAATTCAAATAACTGATGTTTAAATTGGCGTGCGGTGTGCTGCCTGAAGGAAACAGTTATTTTGCCCTTATGTACTTTTGTATCTATATGTGTTCATATGTACATGTATGTGTGCATTCATATGTATGCATAGAAGCATATTTATTTGTCCACATATATATGAATGCATGCATATGTCTATTTATACATAAAAACAAATATATTTGTGTGTATATGTATAAAAACACCTGTTTGAGGTTGCCTCAGCTCTGAAATTACTGTTCAGAATGAAGCTCTTAAATAATAGTCTGCTTTTTAGATAAGTTAACTCAATATAAATAGCATTGCTGCTTTTATTCAGGATAAACAACTTTTAAGAGTTGTGGGCACTTCCCTTTGGCTCTGTGCTTCCTTATCCTCAGGAAGCTTGACTGTGGTCTGCAGCGTGGGGAGGAGCGGGTTGGAATGTACCTTCCGGGGGCTTTCCCAGGCATCAGCAGTGTCAATCACTTGTCCAGTGCTGAGACCTAAACTGGACCCAGCAGTCTTAAACGCTGGGAAGATGTGGAGGGAGTTAATCTTTTCTTTTGTTGTTTAGTGTAGTAGTAAATGCTATTTCTGCAGAGGTTCAGATCCTGATCACCCTCTTAATACTGACAGTTTGACTTTGGTTTTTTATTTAATTTACATGAAAATTGGGACAACACAAGCCTGTCGTTGGTATTCCTCTGATATTTTACTATCACTAATGTTGGTGCCTAACTGAAAGGTAGCAGAAGTTTGAATTAGAATCCACTATTCATGCCTGGAAAGGAACATTTATCTTAGACTCTGGTCACCAAATTTTAGGGCCCATCTATGTTAGGTCTGCAGCTTTAAATTGACTGTTTAGTCTGGTTTTATTCTAAAGAATATATACAATTCTCTACATAGTTGTACTATAACAAGTGCTCTAAATGCTGTATTTTTAAAAGGAGCATATGAACTGTTGAATCTTCAAACTGCAAGGTTTAATTCATTGGAACTGTTTGCTGTATATGCAGAGGCACAGCATTGCTGAGAGAGGATGTAAATGTTCTTTTTTTAGAGATTTTTAGATTTTTAGAGATTGCAAGGGCAATGAATTTATTATTTTTTCCTGGATAATGTGCTTTCTTATGGTAATGTGTTTCATTAATGAAATAGGAGAGATAAGTCTAATTGTTAAAACTTTTTTTCAGATATTTTTGTTGAAAGTAGATAAAATGGCGACATTAGTTCACACTTTAGCAGATCACAGTGATGATGTCAACTACTGTGCCTTCTCGTCATCACACTTGGCTACTTGTTCCTTGGACAAAACAATTCGCGTTTATTCTTTAGACAACTTTACTGAGCTTCACTACTCACCTTTGCGAGGCCACACCTACGCTGTGCACTGCTGCTGCTTCTCTCCATCAGGACACCTCCTGGCTTCTTGTTCGACAGACGGCACAACCAAGGTGTGGGACACCGGCGATGGCCGGATGCTGGTGGCGCTGGAGCAGCCCGGCTGCAGCCCTGTTAGAGTCTGCCGCTTCTCCCCCCAGGCCACCTGCCTCCTGTCTGGGGCAGCCGATGGCAGCGTCGTTCTTTGGAACATGCAGTCACTGAGGCTCTACAGGTGAGCGCCAAATATTTTTTGACTGCTTTGTTTGTAGTGACAAGAGTGTAATTTAAGTAGTGTGCTGTCCTGTGTGCAAGACTCTCAGGCTTACACTGCTGATTGATACCGTGAAGAAACAGGAATAGGGTTTAGAAGACCAAAAGGTTATCGCAGGGTGTTGCTGATGGAATATCGACGTGGTTATAATTTAGCACCAATTCAAAATTAATTAATGATGTGAGGTAGGTTAAGAGGTTGAATTTTAGCAGCACTTCATCATTAAGTGGTTCAGGGGTTTACAGAGTGAGTAAACAAAATAATTGAATGGAGACTTAGTTACAAATTCAAAGATGGCAAGATTCACACCAAGTTATGAGAAAGTATCCTGGATCAATACATATGCATATGAGCAAAGGTAGAATTCATGGACATATGCGATGTATATATGTGTGTGTGTATATCTAAGCAAAGCATGTAGGCAGATGAGGGAGAAGTGCTGAGTTGGCTTTTTTTTGAAGTTAATGCAAACTCAAAAGCTTTAATTTTTACTGAGTTATCTTTCATCTAAATCCTGATTTATTTATTTTTTTAATTCACGGAAGTGTTTTCATTGATTTAACATTAAATCAGGATGCATTGCATACTGCATGCATCTGCTTTCTAAGCAGCGGGTCAACAAAAATGATACATAATATACAGTTAGTTAGTGGAGCCTGACTCTGCTGTGTGCCTTATATTACAGGATACATAGTGGTTGTTAGTGAAGCATTTAATTGCAAGGCTCTTTGGAGTTCAGGAAAGTCTTAGAAGCTTGATAGTAATCCAGCAATCCAAGAGTTTGGAAACTGTTGACGTACCTTGAACCCATACAGTTTAAGCCGTAATGGTGACAGAAAGGAGCGGCGGAGCTGAGTTCAGTATGACTGTCAGTGTTTCTCCTGGGTTTCCAATAAGCCTTAAGGGCAAAGCAGATGAGGGGTTTTAGTGATGATGCGCAGTCTATGTTTCGGTAAAGTCTTCAGGCCAGTTGCGATCTGTACGTGGGCAAGACCATCTCTCTGAAGTTAGGAAAGAAGAATTTGAGAGAATTGATGAGATCTAACCTGTAGGGTGAGGGAGCAGCCATTTCTAAAAGCCAAACTTGCTTGGTTTTGACAGTCCCCTGTCAAGCATGTTACTGCTTTTGTGGCCTATCCACCTTTGCCTTCCACAGCAGTGATTAAGATAGGAACTGGAAATTTTTTCAAAATGATTGATAATGGATGGCAATTACAACAAAGTTATCCTGTTACTCCTTATCAGCTCCACTGTTGTAATTGACTGTCCGTTCATTTAGTCGGCTATTTAAATCATCTCTATGATGGATGTGAACACCATGAAAGCAGTTTAATTTATGTTTATTTCTTAGTAGCTACGATGCTGATATCTGGCCTGAAAGTCTTAAATGCATACTCTGAGTGTGTATAGTACTATTTCTTACACTGTTAAGTTTTCAGACTGAATCTGCATGGTTTCTGTGTGAAAGAAGAAAAGGTTTAAAATCTGCTCTAAGGAAAAAAGAATTGGACATATAAAACCAGGAAGCACTGTGGTGTATTTGATAGTATTCTTAATGATAGAATTAAGGGAGTCAATGCTTTTTTGAAGGTCCTGAGTCTGATTAGAGAGATTCTCAAGAAAGTTTATTGACTTGTCTTCTGTGTCATTAAGTTTGCCACCTCTGGCAGTAAATAAAATTTCTGTTAGTAAAAGAGGATGAGCAGCTGTTCTACAAAGTATAATGACAGAGTAAATAAGACTGATATTTCTTGCTCTATGACTGTTGCTTATGGCTGTGATTCTTTTCCCTGCACTTAAAGATCCAACTGTGTATGCTGGGCCGGATCTAGTGTCCGTTAAAAGGAGTAACACACTTCCAATTGACTTTAGTTACTGTCAGTGGGCTGACCCCACTCCCTTCCTGACGATTGACCACACTGCCATGTATGCTAGGAATTTTCCATTAAGATCAGTTTTTCAAAGTGCTTTGGCTGACTTAGTTAAAATATAGAAAGCACTTTGTTCAAATTGCTTTCTCTTGCATATAAGTAGTCCAGAATTAATGCTATATATCATAAATCACAAAGTATTCTACTCAGCTACAGATGATCAATGGGTTGGTGGGTGTTCTCTTTTGTTCCCTGTTTGTGTACATGTAAATCTGTGTTGTGATATTTGTCTTTGACTTTTAAAATTTATCCTGCTATAGAATTTTAACAGTGCATTGTGCCTTTCAAATGGTAAGTCCATGCAGATTGTCTTTAGTTTAAAAATTATTTTATCATTCGGTTAAAATGATTTGCCTTGGGGAACCATCTGATGTTTTTCCTCCTGTAGTCAAAGAGCAGCTCCTGGTTCCTGCAGTTGTGCTTATTTTGCACTTTTTTCCACAGTTGGTGTGAGTTTCTTCCCTTTCTGTTACCAAGTTCAAAAGTGCAGTTTGGCTTATTGTATCAGATTGCATTTTAGAGATCACTTTGTTAGAACATTACTTATTCTAAATTCAAATCCCATGTACTCTTGCTTTTCAGATCTGGGAATGTTAAAGATGGTTCTTTGGTGGCCTGTGCATTTTCTCCTAAGGGAAATTTCTTTGTCACTGGATCATCGTGTGGTGATTTAACCATTTGGGATGATAAAATGAGATGCCTGTATAATGAAAAAGCACATGATCTTGGCGTTACCTGCTGTGATATTTCTTCACAGACAATCTCTGGTTAGTTACTTGACTCCTCAGGGAAGGAACATGGAAAAAAAAGAGTTATTGTATTTCTCTCTAGCTCTTGTTTTCATATTCTTTTTGACATCAGTGTTCAAGATGCAAATGACATTGGGGAGAGCTGATGTTTTAGAATATTCTGAATACTTTTAACTAAAAATTGTGGTCCAGTTGATGACAAGGAATGTACTTGTCAACAAACAAGGTGATTCCATGCTTATGATAGCTTTCAGTAGCTAATACTCCTGTCAGGGTATACTTAAGCCATATGTTATTGAAAGTCAACCTTTTTGTGTGTTGCTGTTTAATCACCAAGGGTTGAAACTTCTGGGATTATTGGCAGATTTGCCACATTATAAAATCTATACAAGTAGTGCTTATCTGGTACAATTAAAGATGGGTTTAGATGGAGACTCTCTTTACCTGCCAAATTGAGAGCAAAATTAGAATCAGAGTTTCTGGTTGGTTCTTCATGTTTCAGACTATTTGTAACTGGTGACTCTCCTGCCTTTATAGTGGATTCGGCCACAGCTGCTTGTGCGAGTGGAAGCTCGTCAGATCTAGAGCAGTTGTAATCTGCGTGGGTTTTCCCATCTGACTGCAAAGTTTGAGTGCTGCCCTCCTTCTGAACGAGTAAACTTAGAGAAATTACCTAGCGATACTGGTAAAAAAATTGGCAGATCTTGCTAAACTTTTCTAGTGAACCTCAGTGGAAGACAGTGTAGTCCTTCTGGTTATCCCGAAGAGCTCTGTGTGTGCAACACCGTAATACCCCAAGTTGATAACCTGTAAAATAGTGTCAAAGTCTGTGTATCATGACAGAATTCTCATCCAGACCAAGTTTCCAAGTACCATGTTCTTAGTTACCAAGAAACATGTGTTTTTACATGGTAGCTAATGCATGCTGCTCATCTCTCTGGGAGACCCAAATCTTACACCGTAAAATCCTACCAAAAATGATGCACTTTGATGCTTTAGTCTTTAACAGGTTGCAGTAGCTCTGACTGTTCCTGTGAACAAACAGGTCTATGTATAGTAGGATTTTATTGTGATAACCACATGAAATTAAAATATACTTTCTGTGGTGGAAAAATGCAGATGAAATCTCTGGGGTTACTTTTGTAAGACACTTGACAGTAAATATTTTGACATTTCTGATAACTACCAAGCTGGAAAACCAAGCCCTTAAAATGCCTGTTACAATTTTCTGATTTCTTAATCCTGGTGTTTCTTATGGGAGTTCTAGGCTTTGGTACTAGCAGAGGTAATGCCTCTGAAGGATTATTATGGTGACTTGTGTCAGGCTGGTTATGCCAGCTCAGTGGAGTAGAAGGGCAGAATAATTTGGCACAGGACTTAAGAATAAAACAAATAAAATTGATCCTGGGCTAAACCAACATGTTTAGAATGGAACACAATAATTCAGAAACGTTCTTATCCACTGAATGCAGAGGGGAAAGCTATAAAACCATTACTGTTGTATGTCATCTTTAGTGCAGTAATTTCTTGAGTAGTTGGCTGCACAGCAGTCGTGAAACATTGCTTAGTTTATAAAAATGGAAAGTTGGACATTTAAAATTACAAAAATAGCCTTTCAGTCTCAAATTTTGTATATGTGTATGTAGTTAAGTTTGAGAACTACCGAACTGTACAACAAATGGATATAACCATATAATTTAGGTTAAAACACTGTATGGTTGCACTCAGTAGATAGAGGAATCAAACATTTGCCATCAAGAAAACTTAAAATATGAGCCCAGTTCTGGTCCTGATCTACTTGTTCTGGAAACAGTATAATAGGGATGCCTGTTTTTACTTCTAAATAGTTTTAGAACTGCAGTTATTTTTGTTAACACTTTTAAAAAGTAGTACTGAGATTAAGGAAATTTACTAACTTCCAGTGTAAGAATGCTGATGTATTTACTGATAGGCTGTTATTTTCAGTGCTTCCGATTCCCATTAACATATTTGAATTTCATCAGATGGTGAACATGGATTCAGATACTTCCAGATGGCTTCTTGTGGTCAAGATAATCAGATCAAACTCTGGCTTATTTCGCTTGCAGATTTCTTAGGTGTGTATAGTGATTTTTTTTCATATTCATTCCAATGTCTTAAGTCTTTCGTGACAGTTTACATCCAACTTCTCTTATACCTTATCAAATATGTATATATGTAATAATTTACTTTTTGTATTTTCAGGTGTTGAATTAAAATATAAATGCACATTGAATGGACATTCTGCCCCAGTTCTGGCTTGTGCATTTTCTCATGATGGGCAGATGTTAGTTTCAGGGTAAGCAGTGTTTTATTTAAATTTCCTGCAGATGGCTGTCCAGGTTCATGCTTCAGCATTGTAAAACAAAGTTCAAAAGAGTTGGAGATTTCAAAATGTATTTTCAATAACTAAGGAGTAGTTCTGTGACCTCCAGAGCTATTGAAGTGTCTTTACAATTGGTCTGTGTCTTGTGGTTGACTGGCTTTGAAACCTAGGATGTTGCAAGCTCTGTTCTCTTGAGTATTGTAATGACATTCATGGTTTCCTGGTTTTGGGCCATTCATGAGGCCTTCCACGTGGATACGCTAGCATCTATTAAAAATACAAATTTACATTGCAATCTTACTGTTTCTTTGGGACACCATTTAGGATTTCCTTCTCACTCAAGTGCTTTCAGGAATTTCTTAGAAAGTTAAATATCTTGAGATTTTTGTCTGTGATACATTTGGTTGAAATTAAAAATTTCTTCAGTGATTCACAGTTAGAGTATGGCAACATAAGCCTTTTTTTCCATAAAAAGCGCATGATCGAGATAACTGTATGCCTGTGGTTCTGATGTCAGCCCTTCACGGAATAATGGTCAAGACCTGAATTAATCATGAGCGCCATCAGTTAAAGACTAATATTGCTACTAGCCTTTATTAGAGGGTGGTAAGGGAGTTGCCGGTGTGATTGGAAGGCCCAGGAGGGTGGCAGTGATGGGAAGATTCCTGATGCCTGTGAAGATGCAATTTACCTCCAAGAAGGGCAAGGTAGAGGATCCAGGCAGCTACAGGCCAGTCAGCCTAACACCAGTCTCTGGTGGGGTTTGGAGCAAATCCTCCTGGCGGACTTGCTTGGAAGCCCTTCTCCAGCAGGGCCTGTTGGGGACAGTAGCAGGGATTGACCAAGGGCACACTGAGCCTGACCAACATGGCTGCCGCCTGTGAGGAGAGGCCTGGCCACACCAACGAGGGGAGACATCTGAGTCGTATGGAGGCTTTTGGTGTGGTCTCCCAGTGTATTCTTATAGCCAAATTGGGGAGATACAGATCACAAAAGTGGGCTGTAAGTTGTGTGGAAAAATATTGGCACTGTCAGGCTCAAATGGCTGTTGGTGATCAGCAGCACGAAGGTAAACGCAGCTGCTTAGTGGTGGGTTTCCTCAGGGGTCAAGCCATTGAAAGAAGAAATTATAAAGAAAGTAGACATAAGAATTTATGGTTTTAATATTAATGACTATATGCTTTTATTCTGCACTTCTCATGAAAAGTGCTTGATCACTTCTAAACTAAGTCGTAACTTGAAATAACAAATACAACGATTCAACTCTAAATTGTAATTGTCTTTTTTATGAAGACTTTTTAAATTGAAACTGAAGAACTCATGTCTTGCAAAGGAAAAAGGATGGACTACAAATAGCCTGCAAATAACCTTAAAACTATACAAATCCCAGGAGACAATAGGTTGCGTTGACTTTTTGCTTTGTATTCTTTTTAAGGGAGTCTTTTTCAGTATTTGAAGATTGTTATGGATGTTTGTGATCTGGAGTTATTTTATTTTCCATTAGACATACAGATTATTGTTTTCGCTTATATTGTCCTGAATGAAATGTCTATCCCATGAAGTCTTTCAGGAAACACTGCAGTCATGGTGACTAACTATGCAATTTGTATTTCGTGAAATATTTTATGTATTGATTGCATTGCAGCACTGTGTTATGCATGGCATTGCACTACTTCTCTGCTTTGCAAGGTTTCCACGGTGGCTGGAAGTGCTGGTCGTGGACAGCCAGACTCCGTGCATCTGCTCTGCAGATACCACTTGCAAAGCCATCAAGTAGATGTATGGAACAGATGATGGGGAGCAGTGGGAGTCGGGGCCAGTTTGTGTAAGCACTGTGCAAATCCCTTACATGGACATGTGCAGAGTTTTCATATTTAACTACGTTTTTTTACGTCGTGCTGGAGATACAGTTAATCAGTGGAGTTTTAAGGTGGGCATGGGTGCAGGGGACTTAGATACCTAAGCTTTTCATAAAGTGGTGTTAAGAAATCTGTTTGCTCTTATTTTATTTGTGGAAAAGGTTTTTTTCCTTCCTCTTCTTAACTAAAAATAGTTTACTTGTTCTTCTCTGCATCATTTTAACATTGATGTGTTTTTTTTAAAAGGTCTGTGGACAAGTGTGTCATAATATATGAAACTGTAAGTATAGCATAGTCCAATATCATTCATTGGATAGTTGTCTTCAAATATCAGCAGCGCTTCTAAAGCATCTTATCAACATAAAGAAATACTAAAGAATAGAAACTATATAAACCCAAAATATTTACTGTGCATTTGGGGAGGGGAGGAGTTAAGGAAAAATGTCTCTAGAGAATTTATCAGTCTTTCTCACTTTTTTTATTTCCGTTTCTTTGAGGGGTTTGTTATTTGGTTTCTCTACAGTAGAGTATAAAAATATGAGCATAAACCAGAAGCATAATAATTAAAGAAAATTTTTCTGTTTAAGACAATGTATTTTCTGTAAAGTTGTTTGGGCATTTCTATAATACTGTTAGTACATAATTTGTGGTTCACCTGTAAGTGGTATTACCTTTAGTACTTTATAGTATTAATAATTATAATAATTTTTCTGCAAATGGAGGATGAACGAATTTTAAGCTTCTCCAGCTGGCTCTGTGCACACTACTATACTGATACGATTTTTCAGTTAGGGTTAAAGATTTTTACCAAAATCACTAATTTGATACCTTCCCAATTTTTGACCCAATTATTTTGGAGTTTGAAGCTTAGACAATTAGGTGAGAAGTCCCCTAGATTTTTAGAACCCCTGAAAGTTGAAACATGGAGAAATCCAAAACATAAATATTTCTTAATAGTATTTGTCAGCTTTTGTGGCCTTAGGTTTTTACCAAGTCAGAAAAGAACTTAAAGCTGTTGAGAAGTGGGTACAATAAACCTTCATGGGAGGGAGAGACTGCCATGCGAGGCACTTTCCTCACAATGGACAGGTCAAAAAACTGGAGTTCTGACTGATCAATTAGTGACTCAGAATAGCTTTACTCTTCATCATTTCAGTCTTGCCCGTATGTGTCAAAGAAATAGCATCTTTCATGAGAAGGAAAATCTTTCAAACCATAACTTAAAACTGTGTGGAAATTCAGGAATTTGTTTTTTATCTAGCATCTAGTGTCCAAGTAGGAGAACTACAGGTATAATTAATTATTGGCCAAACTAAAGGATTGTAGCATGAAGTCTATTTGAATTTCAGTTGTCTCTTTTAGTTGTTTCTAATCCTGGATTTGTAAAAGAAATGTTTATATCCACATGAGCAACTGGCCAACGTGGTTATAATGAATTCATTTGGTAATCTGAATTGTTATGCTGAAAGTTCCGGGCTGGCTGATGGTTGAAGGACAGCAGTGTTCCAGCAAATTGAATAGGGGGCTTCAAGCAGGAAAATCACATTGCTTTTTTGACTCTGCTGCTCATCAGCTTTGGCATGATTGTAAAACTTCCACATAAAAGTTAACTTCTGTCATCTTCCAAGAAGCAATATTATTTCTTATTTTGAAAGAAAGTATACAAATGAATGTTCTTTTTGTTCCTTAAGATTTAAAATCACAAATACTCTCTTACAGACTACTGGCAATATCCTTCATACTTTGTCTCAGCATACCAGGTAAGAATTGAGTATGATTGTTCTGGTTTACTGTTAATAAATTAAAGACATTAAATCCCTTTCTTGTGAATTTTCACACATCTATTTTTATTTGTAGATATGTTACAACTTGTGCTTTTGCACCACATGGTTCCTTACTTGCCACAGGTTCAATGGATAAAACTGTGAACATATGGCAGTTTGACCTTAAGCAACCCTGTGCAGGTTAGTGTGTGAACAACTTTGAAGATGAAAAAAACCCCCACTTTTTCTTATATGCAGTTAGTTTGTAACCTAAGGATTATGTGCATATTATTTATTTTTTCTCTGAATTGATCTTGTTAATGTCCTACAGAGATACTGTCTTACTGTTTTTTAAAGAACACATGTACTAGGAGTATTTTAAATTTATTCATCTGTTGTATCTTCTTTTCTGATATTTGCCATTTATTACTCTCTGGACAGCATTTAAGAGATGAATATTATTCCCAGAGAGCTGAAAGACTTTGGACAAGTATAGGCAATGAGTTTAACAGAAAATATGCTAATTGCAAGCATAACTGTTAGCTAAAAATACAGCTTATCAGTTGTTATGGGAAAAAAAAAAAAGGAAAATGAATGTTACAAAATATAGGGGCACCTTAAGCATGTGCAACAAAGGTACATAGATCTTTGTTCAAATCTCAAGAGTAGGTTTTGACTTTGTTCTGCTTTTCTAAGGAGGCGTGAGGCTTGGTTTCAGTGTCTGCTGATGCTTTTCTGTCTTCTAGTTAAATTCAAATTTCAGGGAAGTTTAGGCATCAGAGAGAAGAGTACTATAAACTTTGAAAATTGATTGGTGAAAGACAAACCCAAATTATTGCATCCCACCGCAGTAAATATCTAATAAGCATTTCTTATGTTAGGTGTTGGGAATGTATAGTACTGAGAACTATACATGGCATTCATTATTGCCATTGTTCTTAGAACTGGGAATTTTTTCGTTGGTGTTTTTTGAGGGGCAGAGCATTGTTTATTTTTTCTATTTAAAACTTTTATCTTTCCTTTCCAAAGCAAATACTGTAGAAAATGAATCTAAGGTGGCTGTTGAGGCTTGGTCAGAGGACGACGTTTCAGCCTGGCTTTGTGCACAAGACTTAGCAGACTTTGTTGGGCTTTTCAAAAGGAATAACATCGATGGCAAGGAGCTACTGCACCTTACTAAAGAAAGTCTGGCCAATGAATTAAAAATTGGTAAGTGTATAGATATCCAAATAGTTTTAAATCTTTGGAGTACATGTGGAATGTTGGAACAAAGCGAATTAGTTGGAACAAAGTGATTCTGTACAAGGATGTTTTTTCCCCCGAAATGCATGTTATTTCATTACCAGGGCTGGTAAAACCCCCTAGTTGCACATTATCTGCAATACTTTTTTTTGGTGTTTGCTTATATGTAGAGACATAAAAATGCACTTCTACCAACAATGCTATGTTAAGTGATCTTACCTGGTTTTGTTTCTATTTTCCTTTTTAGATCTTGTATTATTAACCTGTGAAAAATGGAATTTCAGCTTTTGTGTATACTTAATGATTCTGACTTTGGTAAATAGGGTATTCTACAGTTTTTCCTATCAGTCTGCAAAAGTGCCATGTTTATAATACTGTGTGGTGAACTACTTTGAATTTAGCAATGAAATTCTTCAGTGTACTGTTACCATAATAGAAAAACACAAGGTATGTTTTAATTCTTACTGGTTTTGAAAATGAAGCATTTTATGTTGACATTAATAAGGATCAAACAAAGCTTTCCTGCCTCAGACACTTTATAATTCATCAGGTGTCCTGGTTAATACATTGTCCTGTCACTTTATTGCAAAAACTGCAATTACATTTTAGGAGGAATCACAAGGAAGTGCCATATTAGAAATTATTTCAAAGTGGTAATTCTGAAATAAGAAATTTAAGGATGGTGAACTACACTGGAACTTTCAGAATATAAATTTTCTTTTAATTTGGATAGCTAGATTTAGGTGTAAATTAGGTCCCGGTATGTTTGCCCAAGTGAGATCAAGTATAGCAAAAGGCTGGATAAGTTAATATACCTTTTAAAAAGTACAGTTTTATTTCTAGCTGTTAGTATTTTGTTCTTTCTAGGAAGACTGCTCCCTCCCTTTTGTGTGTGTGTGTGTGTGGTATTGGTCTGTATCACACCATAGTATCTCTGTGTATCAACTGGCTTAATTGAATTCTAGAAATCAACAGAGATGCTGGGAATCTGTCCGGAATTGCTATCCATGAAAGACATTTGGCTTCATTGGTTTCTGTGCTTTAACTTTGGAATAATCTAAAACTCTGTTGCATGAATCACCAGCTGAGGCTAATCAAATAAGACTTTAAAGTCACGTGAGACTTGAATGCAATGTGACCGATGATTATAAACACAGCGTGCTCTATGGGGAAAAATATCAACAGACACATGTGTTTGTTGCCTGATAGATTTGTAATGAGTCTATCAAGAACCATTTCAAACTCAAACAAGAAAATAAAATGTGAGTTGTAAAAGCTCGTTGTAAGGCAGGCTGTCAGATGCAAAGGATGGATGTGGCTTGAGGCAGAGGACATGTAGAATACAGGCTGATTATGGGAAGCTGTTGTGTTCCGTCTCTTTCATTTGCTGTAGAAGGATGCAGTGAGGATCGATTGTACGTACGAGCTGAAAGAGCTTCAGTATGTTCTTTACCATTATCAGATAAAATGCTTGTTGATCAGTCTCTGTTTTCAAGACTTTGGTCTATTGCAATCCTTTTTCTTCAGTAGTTACTTTTAGCACCCATTGTAAGATTAAGAGTCAGATTTTCATGGGTAGCTCTAAGAAATTTTTTTAGAAGATCTGACTGAAATAACTTACTATCTTAATAAACATAATCTACTCCACAAATACAAACTAGCATATATGCAAAGTGAAGCTATGAGTTCCACTTTAGTGTTTATATGAAAGACATTTTATGTACTACTCAAAGTCACCGAAAAAAAATCATTCAAATCAATCAGTTTTGAAGTTGTAAATGCTTGTGATTCTGCTTCTGCTTCTATCAAGAAATTCTGAGAATGAGCTTGAAAACAACATTTTCAAACAGAATTTGAATGATTTGTGATTCACCTTGCCTTACATGTTTACTGAAGTAGGGCTAAACTTCGGGGAAATTACTCAGTAGAGATTGAACGGCAAATTTCGTGTGCTTTGCCTGTATCAACAGAATCTTATTTTAAGTGTTCTTCTATAGCTAGTTTTCAAAAGATGGTTCATGAATGGTTCTTTAATCCCTGACTAGGGATTTAATCAGGAGGTCATTAATTGATGTGCAGACTGGATGCAATAATGTTTAATCTGTTTGTATGAGAAGAATTTAGGAAAACTTGCCCATGTGATGGAGATTGTAGAAGATGCCCTCAAAATCCAGTTACTACTGCAGAACTATTTGGTTCCTTTTTTACCTTTCTTTTTGTTGGTTACATTCTTAATTTCTCTTGATCCCAAGCTGATCTTGTAGATTTTTTAAAAGTTGCCGTGCAAAGTCTTCCTAAGAATAAGCGTGAACTTTTATTGTGTTTCAATACTGTATGTCAGTTCTTACATTGTCTTTGTCTTTACATATGTCATTACCTAATCCTTATTAAGGAAACGTAGGTTAATTTATTTCTTTTGCATATATTTTTTTTATATTGCAACAATCTTTTGTCTTTGCTGATTAAGATGACTTGCGTGTTAGTGTGACTGAGTTTTATCCCTTTGCACACATTGTTTGGGGCAGCTGAATAGTTGTACAGTAAGGCTGGAAGCATTGGTGAGTTAAGGCCAGTCTGCAGATGGAGTAGGGCTGTTGGTTGGAAGACTGTTGAATCAACACTTCTAGTAGTGAAAATTAACCGCAGTAGGAACTAGTATTTACCACTCCTAGATGGGAAGAAAAAATTGTAATATACTACACTGGCAGAGTTTTTGACATAAAAAAATTTTATGCTGATACAAGATGAAGGTTACTGATATCTGGGACACATTTCCAATTTTGAGAAGTTAAAATTGTAGTGTGACAGTTTATAGAACTATAAAATTACTTTTCTCATTATCAGATTTCTTTTTTCTTTTTCTGCTCACAGTTAAGTTGGAAAGAATGGCTGCTGTCTAAAAACACAGATGCAGCTCTTTATTCAGATTGATGGCTATTGTATATTCTCAGTAAATAGGAAATAGAACTCAAATCAGTTTTGGGACACTTGAATAAATTTGTGGTCTTTCACGGGGGAATATGTGTTAATAGGTATTTGTGATGCCTTACATGATCACGAAAAAGAGTTTATACCGCAATATGCTGTCCCACAAATCTCAGACCAGAGTATTCTTTCTTTAAGAAAAAAGAACCCAAAACTAATGTAATTTTCATAGACTTAGACAAAATACTCAGGTGCCATAGGCCATCTCTATGCAAAAGAGATTGGTTGTATTTAATTGAACTGAATGAATTAATTGAATCTTTACTAAAATGAAATATTCTTACTGCTCACAGTAACAGGCCACTCTTCCCCTAGCCACCCCCACCATCAGATACTGTTTGATAGTGAAACTATAGATGTAAGTCATTTAATAAAGCACTGTAAATAGCATAACTGAAGTACTGATGCCTTATGCTGCTTTGCAGATAGTCATGCTTTTGGTTTTTGGTATTGGTATTTGTTTTGTTTCTAGTGAATGAGAAGTATAAATTGATTCTGCACAGTGTGTGGGAATAAACTTGCCTTGTGTGTTGCCACCCCCTGCCCACCTTTACTGGCTGGAATCAAGCATTAGATTGTGAACAATCTTTTTGACAGAGTTATTCATAAAATATAGCTCATAAAATGTAATAAAGGTTGGTGAGAATTTATAAAATATTTAGGCTCCCATACATTAATCTCAATATAATTTATAAGTGCAAAGCCCTACCACGAATCCAAATTTAAATTAGCAGCATCTGTGCTGTGCTATTGTATCTAATTCTGTGCCAGACATTTAAAAAAAAAAAAGGTGTTGAGAAACTCACCTCTGACTTCACTCTCTGGAGCTGCTAGAAGAGAAGTTGGTGGCTGTGTCCTGCGGCGGGCTCAGCAGCAGCAGCGCTGGCAGCGGTGAGGTCGGTGGGAGCAGCCTCCTGCCTGGTAGTAACGGAGCTCGGGTACTGAGACCTGCAGCAGCAGCTCAGGGGGGTGTGAACCATGAGGGCTTCAGTAGGTCCTACCCAGGTGCTTTAGGGCTTATTGTTATCTTGTCAAGGGGATTGTCCACAGTGAGGTTTGTTTTTTGTTTTTGTTTTTTTTTAAGAATGGGCAGTTGAGAGTAGATGAAGTTTTATGGTTTTATTGATGTTGTGTGAATGAGAGTGCACCCCATTATAAACATGATGGACTTTTCTGGGGAGAGGAATGCCAGTGCACAATTTAATGGTAAAAATAAGTTCTTTCCAATTTGGTACAGGTTGCTCACACACAGGTATTGCCTGAGCATTGATGTGCTGCAAGTCTAAGACCTTATCTTTTCATGAAATGGGAACACACAACTATGAAGTGTAATTTGCAGTGCACAACCATAATTGTGTTTGTATTTTTATTTTGAGATTAGGAGGACATTAATTTTTTTTTAAAAAATAGCTTGAGGCATTCTTCAGTCGTCCCTTTGTAAGCCATGGCCAGCAATACTGTACATCAGATGTGGTGTATTGTAAGGGAGATGTGAAGGACCTTGTATCACAGAAGCTGATGTGGAGGTTAAGGGAAATCGAGTGAATTATACTTTTACTGAAATGGTATGTCCTTACATTTAGCATGACGAGGAAGGATACTGCAGTCAGTAAAAAACCAGTCAGTTCCTGTGATGTTAGCGGGATTCAGACTTTTACTTTGTAGTTTACTTTTTTAAATCCTTGCAAACAGAGAGTCACCACGCCAGTAGTGTGTTTTGCTGTCCTGCTGGGTGTAATATTCTACCACATGAGCAGAATAGTTGATGCCAACACTTGGGAAGTGAGAAACATTGGAATGGGCTGCCCAGGGAAGTGGTTGAGGAACCATCCCTGGAGGTGTTCAAAAGATGGGTTGACATAGTGCTTAGGAATATGGTTTAGTGATTTTTGTCAGGGTTGGGTTGATGGTTGGACTAGATGATCTTTAAGGTCCCTTCCAACCTGGACAATTCTATGATTCTAAGGGTGGACATGGTGCTGGGCAGCCTGGGGCAGGCTGGGCTCCAGTGAGCCCGACGCCTGGGGCAGTGCCAAACCTTGGAGGGCTGGGAGGGGAGTAAATACCACATCATCCTCATCTTCTTGTGTAATGCCACACCAACTGCAGAGTCCTTGTGCTCAGAGTGCTCAGCCTTGTTGAAATTCAACTTTTTGAGAGTTTAAGCAACATCTGAATGCCTCCTAATGATCTTGTGACAAATGTAACACTTTTTGTCTGTAATGGTGACATAATGGTGACTAACCATGCTATAGCTGAGCTGTTTGCAGTGGTGGCCAGGGGCATCTGCGCATTGTTCTGTGTTGGGTGGGGGTGTCTCCTGTACCTCATACCCTCTTTGTCTTACATGTCTTTGTATATGGATACCTTTTCAGAGTCGCTGGGCCTGCGCAGCAAAGTCCTCCAGAAAATTGAAGAATTGAGGATGAAAATGATCTCTGCTTCTGTTACTGCCCCTGATGAGTTCTTATGTCCTATCACAAGGGAGCTTATGAAGGATCCTGTCATCGCAGCAGGTATGTCTTTCAATTCTGTTGACTAAAATGAAGGGTGAAGATGGGTGTGGGAACACAAAAATGGGTGTGTCTTATCAGCTGTAGAAAGATAAACTATTCTAAATAGCTGTTGCAACAAAATAGAACTGTGGTAAATGTTTAGTTTGCCAAATTATCTCTCTGATAGGGAGAAAAGTACTGTATGGAGCAATGCACTTTCAGTGTCAGCTCTGCCGATGAGGCTGTATAGATTTTTTTTTTTTTTTTTAATGTTCCTTCCTCTACGGGCCCTTGCAAATAATACAATTACAAACCTAACAGGGTTGTCTCAGTAAGTGCAAAATGGATTTGTGCACATGGGGGGAAGCCCAAAAACAAGGCTTGTTACTACTTTTAGCACACCATGTATATGGCACTTAAAGTTGGCACAGAATGAGAGTCAAATTCAACAAGCCCTTGGAACTGATACATGCAGGGAGCAGAAGATGTTACATAGTTAAAATATTTTATGAAGAACTAGTGTTTTTATAGTTCTAGTTGAGAGGAGGAGGGCATGTGATCATCAAAAGATCAGTGTATTTTTTTGATGCTCTGTAAACAGTGACTGACCTCAGTTTGGAGGCCATCAGGCCAGAGTTTGGAGAATTAAAAGTGGTCAAAATATGAAACCATTTGCTAACATCTAGTGGTAAGCACTGCACTTAACAGGATCTCTAAGCAATAGCAGCAGGAGGACAGCCTTGCAGGTCTTTTTTTTTTAATATATAATTTTGAAATAAGGATACATAGTTTTAGAGCAGGACAGTTTTGTTGAAAAGCTGAAAATTGCTGCCAGTCACTATTCACTTGTATATCATAAAATCAAATAGGCATTTTTAAGAGAAACAACCTCTTACAACAAGAAGTTCAGCGTGTGTGATCAAGTGTGGTAGTTGGTATCCAGTGGCTCCTGCCTGTGTGCCGTTCAGCGTTCCTGAGTGTCACAGCTGGCCTAAAACACCGGGTTCTGCTGCTGTTCAGAACACAGAGGGCAAATATAGGCGTTCCTCACACTGCTTTATTTTTGTAGAAATTGATGACTAGTAACAGCAGTGCTCGGGATTGCAGCAGGAGGAAGGTTGGATGATGGCCAGACCCGTGAAGGGCTGTTTAGGTTTGTCCTTGGGCAGGTCTGTATTCACCAGGTGGTTCCCTCCCTCGCTGCCCAGCATTACGGCACTGGAGTTATGTGGAGTGGACCTTTGGCAGTAGCACTGACAATTGCTTTTACAGCCTTGTAATGAACTTTGGCTGGCTGTAATTCCTGAACTGCAGCTACAGCCACATGAAGACTTCGTGTAATCTGGGGCTGTTTAGCACTTGTGCGCTTTAGTCACAAGTTCATGCTCAAACATGGCTTAATCCCCTGACCTGAGAACCAGCCCCTGGGGTGGGAAAAGCCTGGTTTAGCAAGTGTCTGCTGCTGGTCTCTGGGGCTGACAGACCTGGCCAAATCCCATCCCAAATCACTGCACGAGGGGCGCCTTTTCCAGGGGCCCTGTCCCCAGCCCTGCCTCTGGGGGAGGCTGCAGACACAGCTGCCGGGATTTTTCAAACAATGCTCTGCTTTGTAGTCCTCACTAGTGCACTGGTTAGTTTGCTGAGTTCAGGATAATTTTAAAAGTTGATTGAAATTTTCCTTGTAACAGTGGTATATAGTTTTATTGCTCTCCATGAAACCATGTAAACTGACACAAAGATGTAGAGTTGAGTTTATGGTAAAGCTTTCACAGACCGTGTAATTTTTCTGTATCTATCTATCTATCTATCTCAAATTTTCTGTTTGGAAATATTGATTTCCTTTTAACTGTAAATAGTTAAACTCTGTACAGTGCAACAGTGCCCAGGCAGCCGCAATAGAATGTTTTTATTGATGATGGTTTTTTTTTGTAGATGGCTATTCCTATGAAAAGGACGCAATAGAAAAGTGGATCAGCAATAAAAGACGCTCTAGTCCCATGACAAATCTCCCTCTCCCCACTCTTGTGCTCACCCCAAACAGGACGCTAAAAATGGCCATCGGTCGCTGGCTGGAGACGCAGCAGAAACACAGTCACACGGCTGAACTTTGAAGTTGGTAAAAGTGATTGAAATGAAATGGTATGTAGCTAAAGAAAATAACTGTATCAGAAAAACGGGAAAGAAAACATTGTGTTTCTGTTCTAACCTATGTCTGTCATTTAAATGTGTGTTAGAAAGAAAATCTTCACTGTTGGACGCTCCCAGAAAATGACTAATGACTGAAAAACTTTTAAGTTATTGGAAATTTCTGTTTTAGATTCACTATTTTTACAATGAAGTCTTCTTAAAATTTATGATTTTTAAGTCTTAATTTTACCAACTTAGCCTTTGAGGAGATAGGAAGTAGCAAAGTATATAATCTTTTTCTTTTTCTAATTAAAACCCAAAACCATCTTTCTCTGTTCCCCATTACTGAACATGTGGCTGAAAAGGTTGAGAGAGTTTCTCCTGAAACCGGCAGTGACTGCAGCTCATCCCACAGGTATATTAATAATCTTTATTTTGTATGGAAAAAATACAGTAGCTGTGCAAAAATAGAACTACAGGACAAGACTAACATAGGACTTTTAAAAATATCAGAGAAATGGTAAACAATAAATAAGCTAAAGCATAATGATGCAAACTCAAACAGAATTTGTAAAAATGGGTACAGCTGTTTGGGATGTACAGGGAACACCAGACACGAGCACCACGAGAGCAGGGACCAGGGGAAGGTGACCGCGCCGACCCAGCTGCGCTCACAGGAATGTCACTGCATCTGTTGGTGTTCAGAACGTTCTTGCCCATATAAAACCTTACCTCCTCTGAAAAATCACACCTTCACCCTGTCATGCAGCCACACATATGCTTTTTCTCAAACTTTCATCTTCAACTCCATGGATTTCTCAGGTTTCCTGTAACCACTTCCTAAACGTTGCATTGCTGTACCTTTCTCATGAATAAACAATAAATCATTTTACTTTAAGATAGCACCCAAAGGTGATTAGATAAACTATATAAAGTGCGATTATTGTTAATATGCTATAATATTGTGTTCTTCAGTGCAATAACCAATATGGTCAAAGCCTTTCAATACACATGCAAACGTCACTGTTTATTTCACTGGATTTCGTCTAGTTACTAAAAATAATTATATTTACATGTCAAACCACGGCCACTTACAGCTTATCCATACACAAATTGATTATGCTTCCTAAATGTACATCATGCAACCCAAATTAGATACCAGTAGAAAAGAAGTGATAAAATACTATCTTTGTTTTTAAAAAAAGCATACATATACAGATCTGAGTATTACGCAGCAGGAATCTCTCTTAACACTGGGTTTGAAGTAAGCACTTAAGCATTCTAGAGGCACAATTATTATGCAGGTGGTGAGATGTGATACAGCCAAAAGCACAGATTAAAGCCTTATGTAAAAGAAAAGTCTTATTTAATGGTTAAATGTAGTAGAAAGGATTTCTCTGCTTGAGGTCGTAGTTTGGTGGAGTAAAGCTCCCAATTGACTCTGCTATTCCAGTTGCTGTCACTGTCCTGGGGTGGTAGGAACAGTCTGAAGTGGTTGTATCCCATTACGTACTGGCCAATGGGGACTGCTGACCCAAACCGGCAAGCGACCAGCCAAGCGGTACTCTGTGCAGCAGCAGCACCCTACGGTGTTACGAGTTCAGCCTTACCGCCCTGTAAATACACATAATAATAGTTAAACGTTTGATTCAATGAAAGATCGCTTTGGTTTTGTAGATGTGACGTGACTTAGGGGGGCTTCCTTACTGCTGTGAGACTGCGGCTTCGATACAGCATCTGGGTGTAAGTGCGGAGGTTGTTTCGGTGCTCGGGTGTCCTGACAGTGGGTGGGTATTTGGCACTTGAACTCCTGGCGTTCTGCCGCTTGCACACCGTTCTGGTTGCTCTCTGCAGCACCAGCAGAGGAGATCTTAGTTTGGTAGTGTTTGGCTGAGAACTGCTCAAAATGTGCGGGCTGAAGGCCCCCAGAAGCAGCGTTTGTTGTTGATCCATCTGCTGGCTGCGGGTGCCAGGTGCGGCTGGACTGAGCGCTCTGCTGCTGGAACCTTGCCGTCTTGTCCGTGATGCCCATGAAGGGGGTATTGCGAGGTCTGTGCTCAGCAACAGCTCCCTGGACTGGACTGACGTTGTTCTCCTTGAGTCGAGCGTCTGGGCCCTTAACGCCATCTGAAAAACTACTGGCTGAAGGTGAGCTGCTGGTGGAGCTGGCAAGAATCACACTGCTGGAGGGAGAACTGGCAGAGACACCGCTGCCGCCAGGACTTTGCTGCCTGGCCTCACCCAAACTCACCTGAGCGGGGGCTGCCAACCTGTCTGCGGCTTTAGACTTACTTGTGAAAGAATGAGAGGAGAGATTCTCGTGCTGCTGTGACTGGGGACACTGGCTGGACACAAACTTCTCATTGTACAGGTCAGCACCAGGCTCTGTGGGAACGCTTCCGGGTGATAACGTGCTCGTCCCATCCACGTGCTGAGTTCTGGGGTGCCGGACTGGCAAGGGGCTCTGGGGAAGATGCTGAAGAGATGATTGTGCCTTTGTATTACATTGTCCGCTTCCCGTTTTTGATCCAGGCTGGCTGGAGCTCAGGTGCTGGTTAGTTTTTACAATCTGTGCCTGCTTTGTTGGCTGCAGGACCAAGCCTGGCTCCCTCAGGTACCTATTGCCTGCCCTGCTTTGGGGGGAGGCAGGTCTGGCTTTCTGCGGAACGTCCTGAAGGGTCCTGCTGTGGGATGAAGCCGCTGAGGAACGTTGCAGCCTTTGGGGAGAGGAAGCAGGTTCATCAGGGTGTGGTAGTTCATCTTCTCTGTCTTGAGAATTAAAATTATCATTTACACTGACGCCCTCCTCCTCATTATCTGAGTTGTTAATTTGCTGTAGTAGCTGTGGGGACTGACGCTTCTGCTGCTGTGTCCTCTGGAGCTGTTTGCATTCCTCTTCTACTCGAGCCAGGAGACGCTTTATCTCTTGATTGCCAGGACACAGCTGTGTGGCTTCACGTAAGTCAGCAAGAGCAGCAAGCAGCTTTCTGTTTAGGAAAAGAAAAAAAGTAAACTTCATAGGGTGTTACCTTCGACTAACCCACCTCCACCACTTCCATGAACTATTCTGACTTGTCATCTGCTGCTACAGGTGGTGACAATCTAAGAACTGAATGTTGTCCAACCCAGGAAACTCTCTCCTACAGTGAAAGCACAGACCCAGCCCTGAGCCCTTCCCCCGGAACAGTATTTTCAGGAAGGCACCAGAATTCTGCTGGGAACTGGCACTTTGTCTCAAGCCCTTTACCATTATCTTCAGAGTAGGAAATCTGCTGAACCATCACCATTTATCGTCTGCTGGGAACAGATGCGGTGAATCAAAAGGCACCTCTCCCTACGCTTCAACTACACCACTACAGTTTCGGATTTTTCCAGCTTAAAGAAATGGTTCCTCTTCTCACTTTGTTTTTATCCGAAACCACTAATGATTCAACATCCCCCATCCTATAAAGGCAGCCAATTATTGTTGGTAACAAGTGATGCAGCACTGGAGTTTGGTGGCACATGGCTAACAACATTCTGCTGAGTCATGTGGAGCAGCAGTTCCCAGTCACTCTTGCACTTAAAATAATCCCTTTTCATTTCAATTTGTTACTTTGTGTTCTGCATAATAACTACCTCGATGAGTATTCAATACTGCTTTTTGGGTAGGTTGGTTTTAACTGAAACAGAGGCTTAATGCAGATGGAAAGGGCCCAAAGAAAATAACTTTTTCTTTGCGCATTCCAAATACAACCAGCAGAAAAGAAAAAGAGTGACTGAAAGTATTAGGAAGTTAAAAAAAAAAAATAATCTGTGCAGGCAGATGCAGAGAATGGATCGGTACCTGCTGTTTCTCTTGGCTCTCGCTCTAGCATAATAGGCTTCATAAGACTTGGGTTTCAGATCCAATGCTTTGGTAGCAAACTCCTCAGCCATACCAAAGTCCTAATAATTTAAACAAATGTATTCATTAGACACAAACAATAAAAGAAACCTGCCTGCTCAATTTAGAGAAAAACAAGAAAAAAATAATCAGGCAATGGGTTGGACTTTAAAATGAAAAAATAGATGCACAAATACAAACTCAGTAATGCAGCAGAATGGAAGTCCAAAGTCCCCAAAGCCAGAGAGGCAGCAGACTCACAGCAAGAGCTTACATTTGTTTTTCGGCGACATCGTGATAAATTTAGGTACAGTGAAACTCTCAGCTCATTGAACGCTTTCATTTCTTCTCCAAATCCTTCCCTTGGAAACTTCCTCAGGGCATACTGATAGCGCTGGGCTGCTTCCTTCATCTTACCTTTCTATAAATGTAGGGAACAAGAGGCTTTTCAAAAACTCTTAATATTCCAATACTGTTGACAAACAGCACATTTGTATTTGACATCTACCAAGAGGTCAAGGAGAAAGCAGAGAGACAGGTGTGTTTTTTTTAAGAAAACCTACACGGTATGAATTACAGACAGACTCAATGAGAGCACCTGCATGCTAACTAGAGCTTGTGTTTGTTTCTAAACTCATACCATTAATGGTATTTCACTAGGATAATATTTCAGGAATACATACTACTTGTACCAGAAAGATTAATGTATGTACAATTAATGTATGATACAATTCATTATTTCTTTCTTTCTTTTTTTTTTTTTTAAACAGAGCAGTCAAATATCTGGTGATGTAGTTGGTTAAAGCTCTAACTCCTGGCTGGTTCCAGCAGAGCATGTCCTTACTCAGCTGGGGGCACCACAGAAGGGGCTCTGGCAGGGATGGTGGGTGCGAGCCCCGACCCACAGCCCGGCTACCACCTGGAGCGGGCGGGCAACCTGGTGGATGAGGGTAAAAGACCCAAAGTCACAGTAATTCTGCCAAACAGAAGCTGAATGAGAGACCTGATCTGTCCCTCAGGACACCCGAATGATCTTCCCTTGCACTGGAAATGCTCAGACTCTCCAAAACATGCTTGGAGAACATCTCCATAATAAACTGAAGATTTGTGACAGTTTTGCTAAAAACATTTAAATTGTGGCATGAGAACAAAAGCAAGTACTTCAGTTGACAGATGAAGAATTTTTTCTCTTCATGGGTATTTCACAAGTTAATTTACTTTCATAAACATTAGGTGGTTTTTATTATTTAATTCATCTTAGTGGACAAAATTTACTGTTGAAACTGGCAAGGAAAGAACTTAATGTTTGTATTATTTTATTCAGCTGGAGAGCTGAAAAGTAGTTATTGCATACTGTGAGCACACTCAAATACATGTTACTCTGCAAAATAACTAGCAATTTAAAACACTTTGACAAATAAATGAATCAAAGTATACTGGAGAAAGTTGAACAAGCTAAATTGCATACCACAACTCTTGCAAGTCCATTCAAATTACTATAATAAAATTAATCGTTCTCAAAGTAGACACCAGCAGGGAATTCACCCTCTTGTAC
Organism: Gallinago jamesoni; assembly: GCA_025769975.1. NCBI lineage: Eukaryota > Metazoa > Chordata > Aves > Charadriiformes > Scolopacidae > Gallinago > Gallinago jamesoni. The sequence goes on from JAOQGH010000077.1 coordinate 221,703, forward strand.
CAAACTGTAAAACATACGAGCAGCAAGTCCCGCCGTGTTCAGGGAGGGTTCAAGCTGTGGAGCAACTTGAGGAGACACTGAAGAAAATGAGTTGTTGGTGGGGACACAGTGGCACCTTCTCCCTGATGGGCTACAAGTGGCAGCGGGGACACCTTGGGGAGTGTCACAGCAGGGAGGCTCCTCAGGAGCCTTTGTACTGTGAAATCTGTCACCCTCTGGGCTGAAGCTTGTCCCACACTTACAGGATAGAAAGCTCTGAACTCAGCTCAGCATCAATGAACTTGATAAATTCATGGGACTCCTGCACAGAATTTGGAACAACCTACACAGGTCTACCCTGATGCAGGACAGTGAAGCCTCTGGGCTCGCTCCTCTGCAAAGCCACTTGATACACAACAAAGATCAGAAACAAGGTGCAGGTTCTTGAGGGCCCTTATAACAAACCCTACCAGTCACAAGGCTTGTAGCTAGATCAGACTTTGAAGGGTGTGTGTATAAACCACTCAGCACCGCGTTGCACTAGTGAAGTAACGCCATTTAAAAACCAGTCTCTCTTCCGAGCAACACATCACCTCTAGTAAACAGAACTGTCCAAAGAGCTGTCACCTTCCTCATCATATACTTAAAGAGCACACAAAAGAACATCTTCCTGAAGGAAAGGATATGCCTAAATGTCACTTACTTCAGACGCACACCTTACGTTCTCAGTTGCTCTTAAGAAGCAACTGACTGATGCAAATACTCACTGAGAAACTTGCTCAACAGAAAGAAAATGTACTTAACCATCCTTATTTATTTATTTTACACAGGAGTTTTCCATTATTCTTTCCCAGGGTTCTCAAGCCTTCTTGGTCTCATTCCCAACATGAGAGGATGTGCAAGTCTTGTTTGAATGTAAAAAAGGAGGTATGAAGGACTTTAATCTACCTTCACACAGAAGTCCAATTATAATGTTCTGCTAATCAGAAAAAATAAAAATCTACCTACTTTGTACAGTATATTTCCTTCTTCCATCAGTTTCTGCAGCAGAATAAGGAGAATATCGGGTTTTGAAGTGGCCATTGCCCATGCTGCATTTCCTGCAAGTTAAATTTTAAGGATCTCTGACAAAAGGGAAGAAAGTGTGTTTCTGCTATCTGTTCACACTAGAAAGCCTAATTCTCCTTCAGTAGATATTCCATTCGCATGGAACTACTACTACTATTATTATTATTATTATTATGTGTACATACATTTAAAATGCATATGTTCCCACTGCCCCACATAGATAGCAGCCAGATATTACATTTCACCCCTGGTCCCACACCTGTACAGGGCACTGTGAAAGTCACAGCAAAGTTGAGGCCTAAGCAAGGATCTGTATTCGATCATACTTAGTACCCAAATAATAATAAATAATGACTTAAAGGTACTACCGATTCAATAATTACCACGTGCACATCTGCATCATCTACTTGCCTACTGATAACACATAATTTGCACATATATTTTTTGGCCATCCTTTGCAAAAATGTACAGTTTTATAATTTATTAAAAGAGTGTTATTTAATGTAAAACTTCCCAATCTAAATTTTGTTAACAGCATCAGAATTAAGTTTCACTAATAGTGTAAACATCATTTTCTTGTTTAAGTATATGTAAACACCATTTCCTTGTTTAAGTATATCATGGTATATACCATGTAAAGACTAACTCCTCCAGACCTCAACACACATCAAAGAATAGAATAAATAAAATTACTTGCATTTCCTCACTTCTGGAGTGAGTCTGGGGTGTCTGTCTTTAAGTGGGTGTCTGCAAATCATACACCCCTCAGAGCCCTAGTGTGCATCCTGAGATTTATTTATTTAACCTGCTTTGCAGAAACAACAGCAATTCCAGCAGAGCAGGTTCTCAGCTGTTTCACTGAATTTCACTGAATTTTTTTCACTGAATTTGTTTTTAGAGTTGGAAGGGACCACAGAGATCATCTGGTCCAACTCCCCTGCTGAAGCAGGATTGCCCAGAGCATGTTAGAGCATGTTACTCAGGAGCATCAAGGTGGGTCTTGAAGATCTCCAGAGAAGGGGACTCCACGACCTCCCTGGGCAGCCTGTTCCAGGGCTCTGGCACCCT
>JAOQGH010000077.1:224279-272200 GCA_025769975.1 Gallinago jamesoni
CAACCCACCCTTTAGATACTTATAAGTATTGATAAGGTCTCCCCTCAGCCTTCTCTTCTCCAGGCTAAAGAGTCCCAAGCTCTCTCAGCCTTTCTTTATAAGGGAGATGCTCCAATCCTTGAATCATCTTCGTTGCCCCTGAGCAGAGACAGTTTTACTCACCCAGCTTGGCTCCTTTCCTCAGCAGCATCACCACCACGGAGGTATTGCGGCACCCAATCGCCCTGTCCAGCGGCCGCATCCCACTGTGGTCAACGTGCTCGATCATTGCTCCTTTCTCTATCAAATACTGCACCTGCAAAGAGGAACAAGTCAGGTCTTGGACCGTCCCTGCTGGTACCACCTCATCTTCCGAGAAGCACGTGGAGCACACGCTCCAGAGACGCTAAAGCCACTGGAAATCCATCGACCTGAGGGCAAACAGCAGGGGAACACTATCCAACTGCTCCCAAGAGCTGCAGGTGAGGAATTAAAGAAAAATAAAAAATCACCACCCAGGCTCCTGGAAGCAGCTGTGCCAGACAAACACCAAGACCCCACGATGGGGTTGTTGCCCTGTTGTTCATGCTGTGCAGGCACAGCCGCACAGCGCAAGGGCAGCACGCTCAGAGGCCTGATCATGGGGAAGCAAAATCTTTCTGTGTTTCATCAGTTCTGGCAACATTATTCTTCCAACACCTCACACCTGGGGTCTCTGCTCCACCGAGGCACCCAACCAACTGGGACCCTGACAGGTCACCTCAACAGGTTTGCATGAGGTTGAAAAAAGATATTTTCCTTTCATGTCCCACAGGCTTTTTCTTTTTTTCTTTTTTTTTTTTAATTTTATTCCAGTTAGTCCAACACAGAAATTTTAAAAGCTAGTTCTTCTTGAGATTTAAAACACTCACACTGAAGTACAACAGCATGCTGCAACACACAGTGGCTAACGCTGGACTTCTATCACAGCTACCTTAGTACTAAAACACTCCTGGGAGTAAATGTGTGCTGCAGCCAAGGAGCCAGCAGTGTCAGCCTCTTGGCTCCTTCCTCAAATTTCCCTTCTGTTTTGGTTGGCAGTATTTTTTCTAAGCTTCCTGTTGTATTACGAGAATTCGATACATGCTTAGTTTTGTACTTGTACTTACAATATCAGCATCTCCATAAAAAGCTGCCAGGTCTAGGGGTGTCCGTCCGTTTTTGTCTGTCTGATCAGTTGTTGCACCTTTCTCCACTAAATACTGAACCACGTCCCTATGGCCTTTTAGACATGCCCAGCTCAGAGCTGTCAGCCCTTCTTTGTCCAGAGATGAAATAGTTGCACCTGTAAAATGAAAATTGACTTTGTTACGAGGATGTCCTGTTCGATAAGCAGAATTACCTAACTCGCACAGACACAGTCCCTGGTACCGCTGGGCCGCCTGGAACCACTCCTTACTCCCTACCTTCAGCGAGCAGAAATTCCACAGTGCTGAGATGTCCTTCACAAGAAGCCACCATAAGTGGAGTCCGGCCTTGTTTGTCACTTAGATTCACATCAGACCCATGCGCCACTAGAAGTTTAGCAATCTGAAATAGAAAAGTGTCATTTAAAAGTAAATCGGCAGATTTAAATTTTAGTCATAATAGCATGGACTTTTAAAAGAGAGGACTAAGGTTTTATTTATCGCGATCACTGAGAAATCCTGCGCAACCCAAGTCTTTCAGCTCAGGGCCCTCCCATGCCAGGGTTCTCTCTCTGTTAATACAGAGCAGCACAAAGGATCTGAAATTGCCTCTGCTCTCGGTCTAGGAAACAAAATATTCTAACTCCCATGTGTTACTTTTCAGGTATATTATAGCTAAGGTTGTCATACAGCCAATGGACTTTTGAATCCTTTGTGTATCACTTTAAATAACTTTAAAAGTCAGCTTCTAACCAGGTCCCTTTGAAGTTGATGCAAATGCATATTAGAAAATTTACACAGCTTTGTTACAGGACTAGGGATGGGAGGAATCAGGACCACTTCCCAAGGAATCCACCGAATTTGTGGAGATGTGCCCGACCTGCCAGTGCCCCTGCCGGACGGCACAGAGGAGCGGGGGAACCCCCCTCCTGTTGGCTCTGGTCACTGCCGCCCCGCGCTCCAGAAGTAACTCGCAGACTTCCAGCTTCCCTCGTCCCGCAGCAGCTGTCAGGGCTAAAGAAAGCATTTTCATCAACCACATCTCCTCGCTGTTCCACCACATCTTTTGACACATGGACATTATGCGAGCGTTACTGAATCCCCAGTTTTTTTTCGGCTCAGCTGCTCTGTGAGATTTTTGTACCTATTTTCAGACTCAAACCAACCAGTCAGAACCAGGTTCAGTCAATAAGCCACAGACGTTCTCCGGTAAATAACAAGACAGTTCTCAATGATAACAGCTGTATGTGCATAGCTTGTAAGTTAAAAGGAATCTTTACAAAAATTTTTGACAAACCCACCAGCCTGAGGCAGTTCCTTTTTCATTAATCATTCCTTTTCATGACAAGAAAGCCTCATCTCTTTCCACCAGGCCCTTCCCCAAGGTGAAGACGGTAAGAGTTCTGGGATACAGCAAAGGGCTTTTACTCAAGTTTTGGGAAGTACCATTTATCCATCCCTAGCAGTTACGTATTACCAAACACCAGATATTTAGATCTCTGCAGGAAGTCTGTGCTTTGGACAAGTCAGCTTCATTCTGCACTAGTTAAAATTGCTTTCCCTATTTTTCATGGTGAGAAACACAGCAGGTTATCAAGCAGTGGTTCCACTTGCTGTGCGTTCACCCTGGCTCCAGACTCCAAGGGGTCGCTGCACGCTCCCAGCACAGAGACATCAGCGTTCAAGTTCACCCTAAAAATCCTTTCTGAGCTGAGCAGCATATGTTGGCAAGAGCAAGGGCTCTTGATCTCTCTCTAAAAAGGAGCAACCTTGCAGCTTGTGGCTGGTGGGAAAGCGTGGAACTCCCATGCTGTGGGCACTAACAGCCTGCGGGGCGGCAGCGCTGCCGCGGGGTGTGCGGTTAAACCGCCTGACGCCCTCTCCTACAGCTCTCTGCCCTCCCTGATTTTCTCTGCCTGCTCACTGAAGCTGGAAAAGAAAATATTTTCCCCACGACAGTTTTTTTTCCTCTCTTATGTTTTGCTCACATCAACTTACTGTGTTTTAAATGGAGCTTGAAATTAAATTTTTTTTTTTGTAGTTTTTTGTGTTGAAGGGTCAGTCCTGTTAGCACTGTTCAGAAAGCAGGTTGTGTGCTAATTCTGCAAGAACCACAAAGAACCTGACCCGCCATTTTGTAAATCCTAATACTGTATATTTGCCAATAAGAAGTGGCTCAAATCACAAACTTAATTTTATTATTAAAACTGGTATTTTCCCATAACTTTTATCACATAAAACTAAATTGAAAAAAAGCCCCCAAATTAGAAACTCTTACTTCTTAAAGGAGCAACTCTAATTAGGAAAAACATGAGAAAGGAAATACCTGTTTCTCCCCACAAGGCATCAGTGTCGTTGACGTCTATGTCATGGTCCTTGCCAATGGTCAGGATGTAACACACCACCTGCCAGACACAGCCAGAGGTGAGGGAGCCACACAACGTCCTACTGTCACTCGCAAGAGGCAGCAACAGGCAAAAGACTTTAAAAAGTGGGAGTGCTTCTCTACTAATGCCTACCATCAAGAAAATGGGTATTGGTAAAAATCCATCAGAGCAAGCTCAGTATGGTTTTTTGTACGACTTGAAGCCGACAATGTCATTAAAAGGAATTCAAAGCAAGCCCAGTGCCCTTCTGTTAATTGGATCAGGGTTTTACATGATTATGATTTAACAAGCTCCTATGTGACCTGCATACACCAGAATAATCAAGACAAACAATGCCAAAAATAAAAACAAAGCATCCCAGTTCAGCGGGCCAATTCCATGCTGTCTAAAACAAAGGGTAGAACGGAGAATATTTGCACACATCTTGTAAAAAAAAGTAAATATTGAAAAGGTTTTACTGAAGAAATTTTAAGTGTCCACTTTCGGCACCTCACTTATAACGCATACACAGGAAATTCCATCAGCTTACTGTGGTCTTTACTCAAGTATCTTCACCTACACATTTCTGTTATATCAAGGTTAAGATTTATTTCCCAAGAAACAAGACATACTCGTCTTACCTAAAGATCTAAAGCATTTTGAGTATTTCCTATGTGTTTATTTTTAGTGTTCCTTTTACTGAACACCACCGGAATGCCGACAAACAATTCTTTTCTCCCACACATGCACACAACCCCACATTTCTGTCTTAAGTGACATTAAGCCGAGGTCTGTAACCTGACATGTACATGTCAAGAAGGTAAGCAAGTGCAAGTATGTGCAATATACAATTTGTTATACTATGAAAAAAAAAAAAGAAAAATCAACCTGAAGTAGAAACATACTAGAGTGGATCACAGATACAGAGTATCATCATCACCAGGACAGATTTAGGACAACTTCCAAGAGCAAAGAGGAAAAAGTAGACAGAAAACTACAAACAAACAAATCCTGAAGCAAAGTATATAACTGGATAATTAACTACAACATTTGAAACTGCTGCCAATAACGCATACTACTTTAACTATCAGAAACCTCCATGTTCTCTTTTCCAAACCACTTTCAAAACCAGCCACAAGCTGCTGTAAAATTCTGACAAATTCAAACAGTTGGAAATATTTGAACTATCGACCTACCTGGCAGTGTCCCATGCTGGAAGCTGCTGTCAGAGCTTGCTGCAGTGCCTGGCTTTTCCTCAGGGAATCTTGCTCTTGGGAAGGGGTTATCCAAACAACATTGAGCAGGTATTCAAGGATATGGCAATGCCCTCTCAATGCACTATGGACCAAAGGACACTGGCCTTTCTTGTCAACACAGTCAGCCTGCATTGGGGAAAAAAATAAACAGTTAAAATAAACAGCTAAAAAGTCTAGTGAAAGGCCATGCAAGAAGCTCCTGAGAACTGCAGGAGAGCAAATGTCACTCCTGTCTTCAAAAAGTGCAAGAAGGAAGATCTGGGCAATTACAGGACAAAGAGCCTCACTTCAGTTGCTGGGAAGGCGATTAAAAAACCTGGGAACCTCTTCCAAAGACATGAAGGACAAGAAGGTAACCAGGAGTAGTCAGCATGGGTTTACCAAGGAGAAATCAGGGTTAACCAAGCTGACAGCCTTCTACAAGGAGGCAACTGGGCTGGACGAGGGGAAAGCTGGGGATGTTCTCTACCCTCACTTCAGCCATGTTTCTGACCCTGTGTCCTATGACAGTCATAGACAAGCTGATGAAGTACAGGTGACGGATATGCACAGGGAGGTGGACCCAGAACTGGCTGAATGGAGGAGCCACAGGGCTGTGATCAGCAGCACATGAAGTCTTCACTTCATGAAGTCTGCATAGATGTTCTGGACTCCCCCATCGCTCCGCCCCAAGCCTATGTGTCTTCATTATATATGTGCATAATCAACAACAGCTTTTATTAGGCCTTGGCATGATTTCATGGCTGCAAACATTGCCATCCCTGTGCTCCCCCTTACCTTTGCACCTCTTTTGCACAGCAGTGAAACTATGTTCATGTGGCCAGCAGCAGCTGCGTAACTGAGTGCTGTCATCCCACTCTCTGAAGGTCCATCAATAGCAGCTCCAAATTCTAGCAAAAGAGTGACCACTTCTTCGTGTCCAAGGTGCGACTGAACACACAGCACTGGAGCATTATTTAGTACTTCAGTCCTATAATTCACATTTGCTCCTGCCAAGATCAGCAGCCGACTCACCTAAAATTTAATTTAAACAAAACAGTTTTTCCCCTCAGATTTGTCTGAATTTATTAAGAGACTTTGACATCTTGATTCAGGTACTCATATGTTAGTCCCTAATTTTGAAGCAGATTTTATTGGCTGACATTGACTTTATCACATATATAGCAACAGAAAGTTCAAAATCATCTGTTAGCAGAGAGGTTACTGAACTCTGCGCTCCTAACAGAAGACACCTCTCCCCTGAGACCTACTACACTCTCACCACGATTTCATGTGTGACTTGCTGCTGCCCTGCAGATTTATGTAACAAACTCCACTTGCAGAACACCAGATTGTGCATAAAGCAATCTCAAAATAATTATCAGACCTCGTGTGTGTGTGCATGTACACACAGATTTCCAATCAAAAGGCTAAAATTGCAAATTGTTGACCTAGACTGTGCCTACCCATAAACTAGGGATTCATGTAACAGTGCAGAGTTCTGGCATTTTCCCTCCTTTCACTCTTGACAGTATTTCCCCCTTTCCAGTTCCCTGGATGCTTCCCCACGCAGGAGAACACAGCTGAAGTCTCCCAGCAGATCAGGGGATACATTCCACCCCCTGAAAATGCATCCACATGCTCCCCTACTCTACATGAGAATCGGGGTCGAACCCTTCCTTCCATCAAAGCCATCCAGGAAAACTGAATCACAGAATCACCTAGGTTGGAAGGGACCATTTAAGATCATCTAGTCCAACCAATGGAAAAAAAAAACACACAAAAACAAACAAAAGAAAACACAACCAAAAAAACCACCACAAACCACGCACCCCACCACACCCAAACAACACCAATCCACTACTAATCCATATCCCCAAGCACTATGTCAATTTGTCTCTTGAATACCTCCACTGATGGCACCCGAATGCTTATTTTCATACCTTCACATTGGGGGTATAGATGTTTCTCAGAGAGGCCAGGGCTGCAGACAGTCCATCCGTACTGTAGCCAATCCACAAGGCTTGGAGGTGACTGGAAGAAATTCCAGTCTTTTTACTGAGACCCTAACAGAAATGATACAACACGAAATCTCACTATAGGATTAGAAATACTGTTTATATCTATATCTCATCAGTATAAAGAGAAGTAAGGATTTTGTTTGTACTTTGCATAAGCTTCTAACAAATTATTAAAGGAACCCAGAGGAGAATCTCTAAGATGCATTCACGTGAATAGATCATAAGGCCTATTAAGCTGTCACCTTTACCTTAAAAATGTGAGCTTTAAGTATATGATGACCAAGTTCCATAGTTTGTTGGCGGTTTAACTTTCCCTCTTGCCGAGAAAACATGAAAGCCAGCAGAGCATGTCCATTCCTAGTAAAAAGATTTAAGAGAGTGAACTACTTCTATAACTATATTTCCATAAATGTCCTGACAAATGTATGCCTGTCATAACAGCTCAACTTTGTCAGACTACTGAAACACACCACTACACCTGGACAAAATTACTTCTATAACGAAACCACGCAAAGAGAAAAAAAGGCAAATTTCAAAGTTGAGCATTTCAGCATTTCTCTGGTGCCACCTCACAAGATGCCCCACCAGAGCCAGGGCAGCTCTGGGCACCGAGGTGTGAGCTGCTCCCTTTGGTCTTGTTCCATCTCACAGACAGGAACTGCAGGTCCCTCAGACAAAACCCCAGCCTTTGAGAAGCAGAAAATCTGAATAATATTGAAATTTGATCTAAAATGTGTATTCAGTAATTCTACATCTACATCAGTCAGTGGTCAGTGCTCTAGGAAAGAACGGAAATGCATAACCCTGAGAAAACAAGGTTATATACTGCACATTAATCAGACTATATACTGGAACCGGACAATTAACTGTATGCTAATTAGACTTTTCGTCAGGGGGATGAAATTGTGGGGGACTTCTCGCCCCATCTTCAGAAGTTTCTGAACAGAACTTTTCTGAAGCAGAGGCTTTAAGTAGGAGTCCAACAGCCCAGCTCTGTGGGAGGCGCCCACCCACCCCAAAACCCCAGCAATTCCACCCACTGAGCTGTCTGCTCCATCCCACCCAAAGCACAGTCCTGGGGCGGTCATAATTTTAACTGTCAGCATTATCTATTCTTTTGCAGAAACATAAAAACCCTAAAACCCTGAAGAATATGAAAAAAATGGAAGATGCAGACCAGGACAATGTGCATGCATAATAACAGCTTACTGCCTCCAATTTAACTAATTCATGCTCTCTAAGTCAAGTGATGAGATGGAACAAACTGAAACAATGCCATGAGGATGTAATTATAGAACAAAATGTCTTGATGTCTTTCTGTTTAAAAGAGCCCAAATGGTCTGCTCTTTCTAATCCTGCACTCTAAACAGTACTCTCATTCCTCCATGAAGGTACCAAAGTCAAATGCAAATTCGCAAGTTCTACAAAGTCAATTATACATTGAAACTTCTGGTACTTCTGGTGAAGTCTACCTCTAAAAATTCTAATTTTTGGAAAAAATGAGGTGTGCCTGTGTTTTAACATAGCCCTTTCCTCTCACCCCTTGTTACACCCAATTATATAAAACATAATTGCAGTTATTTGAACACGACTGACTGCGGGTTTCCTTTACCTTGGCTCACACAAGAAGTCCGTGTTTTCGCCCTCTGCTCTCCACACCAGCCATTCCCTGAAGGAAGGGTGGCAGAACATACGTGTTTTGTCGCGCCTCTTGATCAGGAAACACGAGAGGGCCTCCATCCTTTGGCTGAAGTCCTCCCACTGCTGCTCACCACATATCTGGCCCGCGTTAATAGCCTGGAAAATCTGGTCGTCCGTCATGGGGTGCAGGGACGCCAGCGCCACGTTCAGTATCGGCAGGGCTCGCTCAAAGGCCGAGTTGGTCATGAACTTCATGTTGCACTGAAGTAAGTACAGTTCTGACAGAGACACTGGGACAACCTTGTAGCTCGCACTTTTGATTACTAAGTGACCTTTTTGGAAAAGATCCAGAGTGAGTTTCAAATAGAGGTAAGATCCCAGGCTCCTCATGATCAGGTGGTTACTCACTTTCCCAATAATAGCTGCATCGGCTTTTCCATTTAAAGATATGTTGTTTATGATTTCCTGGCTGTTATTAATTCTGTACTGAATATAAGCGTTCAAGTCATCATGAATTTCTTGGTTATCTGGAAAATTGTCCAGGGATATTGCAATAAAGGGCAGTGAATTTACAACTTCCTATACGGGGGGGGGGGGGGGGAAGAAAGAAAAAACAAAACACAGGCGTTACATTATTCCAGCGCTGAAAACTCAACAACGCATCCTTGCTATATCACCCTGCTGGGATGAGTAACAGACAGATTAAAAAGAAATTCAGTGTCTCTGCAACAGCTTTGCAGATATCGTCCCCTGATAACAGGTAAAGCAGTATTTCTCCATTTCATCATTTTTCATAGGAAGGTCTCAAATATTTTACTGACCAAGCTCAGTAAGGCAATCGAAGGGGATAAGCTACAGAAACACAGAAAAATAGGAATTCTTTATAGCCTCAGTTAAACACTCTCAGGATTTCTGCAAACATCTCCTAGCTGCTTAATATTTATAAAATGCTTTAACCACATGCTTTGAGGCTGTCTTTTTTCAAGGGTGGCAAACAGATGATGAGATGCAGAAAGATCAATGTTAATAAGACCAGAAAGCAATCAACACGGATAGTGGAATTGTGGCTTATCCCTTCCTAAAAAGTGAAAATCCAGAGCTTAATACAAGCAGAAATATACTCCAACAAGTAAATGTAGAAGAGAAAAGATCTCTTGTTTTCCCTTTGAAGGCCAGGATACTCCTTGTATTATCAATCCTACAGGCATACTCAAGCAAGTGATTCAATACAAAAAAAGGCCTCCAATATCATACTTGTGCACAGTAAAGGAACATGCAACAAGAAGAAAGGAAGGGAGGAAAAAAACCCAAGAAACTTTACTTCTAATTCCTCCAAAACCAGTATTTTTTCATAATAACGCATCTGCATTGAAACAAAAGAACACTTATGTATTTGACAGTAAGAAAAAAGTTGAAAGGTGTTTTTACCTGAAAGTTAGTTCTTACAGTCACAATGAGCTTCAGCCAGGGAGGAAACTTACAGATTACGTTTGTGAGAAATACAGCAAGCGTGTCCCCGTAATCAGGCTTATGAAATTCAGCATCATTTAAACCATCTATCAAAATGATGTAATCTTCCTCAGGAATTTTCCGCTCTGAAATACGAAAATAAAAAAGGAAAGGATGAATACAAATTCTCCTATTCCGTGACATATTTTTATCCCCAAATTTTGACCATCGAGAAATAAAAATGTATTTCAATGCACAGCAACACATCTTACAGCGTTTAAGCATTATTTAGGAGATTAAAAACAACATTAGAAGATATAGAACAACATTGCCACAAAATGCTAAAAATTGGAAGCAATTGCTTACAATAGTGCTTTTTACTACACTATTATTATGGACCTGTCATAGAATTGTTTTGGTCTAGATCATCATTTTTCAGATCATTGAGTCCAACCATCAAGGCAACACTGACCAAACGCCCACTGACCCATGTCACTCAGCACCACATCTGCCCTGCTTTGGAATACCTTCAGGGATGGTGACTCCACCACTGCCCAACTGATTAAAAAGAGTTAAAATATTAAACAAGGCTGTTAATATGTAAGAGATAAGAGATGTGTGGATATGGGAAGCAGGCATATGGAAGTTGTTTAAAGTACTGGTTAACACTGCTTTTAATAATTAGGTATTTACTTAAAACTTATCCTTTATTAGACTTACCAAACAAAAAAATGTTTACAATTTGCAAGAATAATAGAGGCACTGGTTTACACTTCCAGTTCTGAGGAGAAAAGTTTGTTTTGCAACAGCTTGAGAAACTAGCAATATTCCTTCTGAGCACTTGTTAAGTATGAAAATCCCAGGGGTAAAAATAAAATTTGCCAAGGAATTTTGAAGTTTGTTGACAGTCACCAAAATTCAAGAACTGCAAACCAGTTTTCACAGGAATGCCACACGCTCTGCTCACACTGGGGAATCTGCCCCGTCTCGCCTCAGAATGGGGACCGGCTCCATCTGCTGCGGAGAGAGCCGTTTCCAAGGAGCAGTCTGATAGGGGTTTTTCATTAAGAAAATCATGCTGTTACACGCTTTCTTAGAAAATTGTCATATCAATTTTAAAAGCAAGCAAAACCACATTCACTTTGCAGGTGTTTAGGCACAGAAAATTACAAAACCAAGAAGCGTGACAAAATGCAAAATCATCTGGAAACAAAATCCTTTAATGCAAATACGCTAGCCTTCACTTTAAGCTACAAAGTTATCCCTGAGTTTTCTGGCAAAAAAAGTAAATGTAAAGTTTCCATTATCTTTAATAAGATTCATAGAATTTTACTTTAAAACACAAAACAGCTGTTCAAAACCCACCTATTATTAAGGAATCCCTTTCTGCAGGAATGTTCTGATTTATTTATTTCTCTTAGAGCATTAAAATACATCTTGTTAGATTCTTTTTCCACTTTTTATGCAGTTTAGACTCAGTTTCTGCACTGCTTCCTGCTTAACCTACCTTTCCTGAGGCTCAAAAGTGGTTCCAACACTCCCCTTTTAAAAGCTGCTGCTGGATCCTGGACACACGACCGCAGGCTAAGCATGCTCTGCAGGTGAGGCTCTTTAATTAGAAGATCTCTGTATGCTGTTAATTGATTCGAACGACAAAGTAAAGCTGCAATACTGTGCACGAATTCTGGGACAAGACACGTGTATGTGTTGTCAGCTTGACAGTAGTGATAAGCAACGACCTGGAGAATTGAAAAAAAGAAGTGTCATCCCTTCAATATTTAAGAGGTCACTAGTTAGTCCAATTATGATAAAGTGATACTGAGGTTCTCTTTCAACTACTAAATATTTTCCAGTGTTAGAATAATTACCAAGCTCTGCAGCTGGTCTCGGATGGCCTGTGTCATACACAGAAAGGAAGACAATTAAGTAGATTCTGAGCTTGTAGGGTACGCAAAAGAGGAATTAAAAATAAAACAGCAGGTTCTGGCAGGAAAACATAGTAACTGAGTTCATGCCATTGGGACATAGTGGGTAAACAGGAAAGTAACTAAGTAGCACAAGTAAAACAACTTCAGGCTGGGAGTAGCAACCTATTAGCTATAATTAACAACATTGGGGTCACACACTAATAATCCAAGGAGTGCTTTGATCATCATCAGGCAAAAGCAAATGACTGAGAGCTATGACAGACATCGCCACACAGCAAACGGAGAAAGAGGGCAAATGGCTTTATTCTGATTATTGCAGAGCTGTGTATTACTTAGTAATAAAACATAACATAGGCATTATTTCTTTGGAAAAAATCAAACCAAAAGGAAAGCATGGTGTTCACAGTAAAGACAGTTCTTACTTCAGTGGCTTTCATAAAATTGTTTCCAAGTAACACACATCACCTTAAAGACTGCAGCAATAACCCCATGTTTTCCTCACAACTATTTCCATAAAGTATGCAGTTCAGACATCGATTATATTTTCTACCTAGGCGAAAGATAAAACTCTTCTAATAATCTAATGCAAAAATAACTTTTAATTGCTTACTTCAGACTCTCAAGAGTATGGAAAATAGAAAGACTACATTTAGACTCAACCGGTTTCATAGAATTATAAATGGATTATACACAAACCAAACATTTTATCCTTTTTTTTTTTCCTGGAATTTTACTTTAGGAAGGTACAGTGAGCATCTACCCATAGAGCACACGTGGCCACTTTTGCAAGAAAAGGATCCCAACTTCGCATACACACATACAACAGACGTGAAATTTTTAACCTAATTCTTTCAGACCAAGCAGAATTCAAGCAATAACTTGAAAGGCAGAGAAGGCAGGCAGTTGGTTTCACCAGCCACGCATCCACAGCTACTGCCTGTCCTCCCACCAGTGCTGACTGGGACACCCAGTCTCCCGTCTCCCCCAGGTCAGGGGTTTGCTAACACACTGAACAATGATTATTAAGTGAAAACTCACCTTTGAAGCAAGGCGCCTCACAGAATCCCCTGCTTGATTTGGGTATTCAGGACTAGCAGGACAAGTCAGTGTGTTGGTCTTCATTGTACTGGTACCACTTGTCAGAGGAGCAGACGGGGGCAACTGGCTTAAGGGAATCTCCAGACAGGAGTCACCACCTATTTTTAAAAGGCAACAAATGCAAGAGAGACCAAGTTTGCTAACAACAATTTTTTTTTAATAGAAAAGCATCATGAAATATCTTTACTGCTATAGTAAAAATTAAAACTGAACAATAGTATTAAAAGAAGCCTGCAATCAGTCTGAAAAATACACATATTTGCAACTTTATAATTTCAAAACAACTTAACTGACTTTTTGACCAAAACTATAGAATTACTGAAAGCAAAACCATGCTGATGTGAAGAGTTTCCCTATGAAAGTTATATATCTGATGACTCATTTAAACTAATAGTTATTATATGACTGAACTCTTTGGAAATACAAACAATTTATCATCATTACTATTAGTAATAATAATATTACTATTATTTGAAGTGTCAGCAGGTGAAGCAGCAGTAAGGACAGTCACACCACCTTTCCAGTTAGTGTAGGCACCGGATGGGTGAGGTGACTGAACCCGATGGGTGCCAGCAGAAGACAAGGGGTTTCCACAGCTTTCCTCCTGCCTCTGCTGCCATCCTGCGGGACAGGCGCGGTGCTGGGAAGCGTGTGGTGCACAGCGGAGAGGAAACACATCACCTCCCTCCTTCCAAACTAAGGGGAGCACAAGCCATGAGAAGAGCCCTGCCAGAGCCCAGGGCACACGCTGCCCAACAGAGGAAGAGATTCTGCACAGGGTCTCCATTTTATGTCTTTTTTAATGGGCTGAGCCCGCCAACATTGAGTGGAAGGGATCTGTCAGAGCACACAACTTTAACAGTTTCCCTTCCCCACCGGAGGAAACAAGTGGTTCCCAAGGAGCTGATGGACCCCAACGATCTCTAAGCCAGAAAAGCAAACAAGACTCTGACTCTTGAGAGCCCCAGCACAAAACCCCAAACAGCGACTCAGAAAAGGAACGTACCTTTGGGGGATGAATTAGGGCTATTTGAAGCTATTTGCCTCATGCGACTTCCATGGCAGCTAAGAGCCACCAGCCGGGAAATAACCGCTGTCTTCCCAAACCCCACATTCCCAGTGATGACTGCTCCCCTGTTCTCAGCTGGGTCAGGATTCCACAGTTTTTCCTCAATCGCCTGAAACAGCCATTCTCGCCCAACAAACACCGAGTCTGTGGTTATGCTGGGCACCTCAAACAGCAGTGGCTTCAGCAGAATGTCTTGAGGCTTGTAGGGGACGAAGCGGGCTGAGAAGAGGTGGCAGGGAGAAAAGTTTATTAGAAGAAACTCGTGGTATAAACGCAGTAAAACAGCACTGTTTCAGAGGAACATTTCATTCAGTGACCGTGTTAATAACGTTCCTAATCAGACTTCTTAGAACTCTCATCATGAAAACAATTAAAACTGTTTTGCTCAGTTCTGGCCACCTCCACAATTCCTATGTGAATTAAATTCTACAGAAGAGAAGCTACAAGTATAATTTGAGGGATTTTTCACAATTGAACTTGAGCTAATAAGTTGCAGAATCCAAAAGTTTTCTTGAAAATGCATTAATAATTCTATAAATGTGTAAGTGCCAAATATTTTTCAGTTTAGGATGAACTACACAGCTAAACACCTCGGTGTCAGGTCGTCAGACCCATAAAGACTTGTACAGAGAAACAGAAAATGTAAAGAAATATAAATACATTTTTCTGTTTTAAAAAAACCCATATTTTCAAAGTGATGTAAAAAAAAATATTTAAATATTACTACCCTGCTTTTCTGTACTTTTGAAATCACACAGCACAGTTGAAAGCGTAGTCATGTTTGATTAATTCATACATTTGGCAAACACCTGGTAAGACTTACAGAGACAAGAAGAGTTTGGGTTTGGTTGCATAAAAGACATTAAAATTTACAGAAACGCTAACATTCACTAATTTAACGCTCTGAGGATTCATTAACCAAATCTAATGTTCTGCAAAGGCTGTCCCAGCACTCAGGGCTGCTGCTCAAGGCAGAGACCTCCCCCACAGCACGAACCCTTGGTGAGTGACCCACCCCACGCGTGAGCTTGTGTTACTGCACGCTCAGATTCTGTCTCGGTAACTTTGACTTTTGTCTTGGTAGTTCTGAATCGTTGATACATCCTTTGTGCAGCAAGTGACAGAGTGAACCTTGCCATTGAGCTTTAATAAGTCACATTTTCACAACATCAAATTTCCACAAAAACACTTTTGCTGGTACCTCTCACAGTGGTTCGAGCAGTCTGTTAATTGTTAAATTAACAGAGCCTGCAAATGACTATGCTAGTTAAGAGGAGAAAACAAAAACCTGCATACATCACTTGCATTTAACATAAACCTGCTATTGTCAGACTCAAAGACCAGAGATATTGAAGTACTTATTAGTTATAAATAAATCTAATGGTATTTGATCAGTTTCCTTCCTAAAACAGAATTCTAATCACAGCCTCTTGAAGTTTCAATTCAGCACAGTATTTCTTATGTTGCACTACACTCTCATCTGAATGTCACGGGATAAAATCTGGCAGAAAGGAAAACAGCCAGCACAGTTCCTAACACTGGCATTGTACACCTTCCCTTTGGAGACTCCCCTGACCCACCCTGCGCTGGGGCAATGCACACTGGGATAAACAATCCACTCCTGTCTTATCAAAAGCCACACGTGCAATTTCTAAACCACAGCACTGTGCAGGAAAAAGTGTAAGCAAGCGCCTTATTTCCAGACATGTTGAGTGATCTGTCAGGAGCACTCTCTCACAGACCGCTCTGAGGGACCGGGGTGTTTACAAAGATCTCGGACCACCCCAGAGATGCAGATGTGCACATCTGTACCTTTGCTCTCCTGCTGCACCCTCCCACCGGCGGTGTTGTGCCACGGCAAGCGAATTGAAGTGCGTAAAGGAGCATTTCTTTGTCCATCCAAGTAACTCAGATCTTCCAGCTTGGTTGAACTTGTTGCTACAGTATTAAAGGATAGAGGCTTATTTTTCTCTCAGCATAAGTTACAAATAACATTATTATTTATTACAGTTCCTTCCTAAACATAGTATTTACAGATAAGCTGTTCTAGACAATGTCAGTGGTTGAAGTCATTCAGTTTATAACATTTACAAAATGCTTTCCAATCAAGTTCGCTAAAGGTATAGTTGGATTTTCCCCCTTTCAGATGGCCCTCATGTCCACCTTAACTTCCTCATGGGGTAAACAGTTCTCATGTTCATACAGTTTCCTTTTTTACTATGAGAACAACCAGAGCCCTGAGGCTAGAAGGGTTAGGAACAGGTTCAGAGATTAGCTGCCAGTACACCAACTGTGAGGAAATATTTACTTTCTTTATTTATCTGATGCCACAGAATTCTGGATAATGTTTTTTTCTTTTCTTCAATTTTTAAACTAAACTGATAGCTATACAGAAGAAGAGCTGAAAATCCAGAGAACATATTTGCCAAGTTATATCAGGAATATATACCTTTTCACCCAAAATAAACCAAATGAATATTCACATTAAACAAAGCAGTTGTCAAATTGATATAAAATTCAAAATCTTCCACCTGCTGGAAGGATGACACAGCAGGGCATGAGCAACTCAGATTTCTGGAGTGCACTGACAATAGGCCACAGGGAAGCCAGAAAGGAAAGATGCTCTGCTGCACCTGATACAAAACAGGAAGATATGAAGGCTGGGCAGTCTTGGCTGCAGTGACCACAGGCTGGTGGAGTTCAGGATCCTAACATGAGAGACCAGATCAAAAAGCAGGAGCACACCGCAAGGTTTCAGGAGCACAGACTTTAACCTCTCTGCAGTCCTGCTTGGAAGAATCCCATGGCATATAGTCCTGGAGAGAAGGATCCAAAAGAGCTGGTTGGCACTCAAGGATAATATCCTGCAAACTCAAGAAAGGGCCATCCTGACAAGTAGGAAATAAAGCAACTATGGCAGGAGGTCTCATGGATAAGCACAGAGCTCTTAACTGAACACAGGCTGGATGGGGCTTTGAGCAACCTGATCTAATGAAAGATGTCCCTGTCCACAGCAGGGAGGTTGGAACTAGGTGATATTTGAAGGTCCCTTCCCACCCGAACTCTTCTGTGATTCTATGATACTATAAGATGATGACTGGCTCGGTGGATGAGGGGAGAGCTGCGGATGTTCTCTACCTTGACTTTAGTAAGGCTCTGACACTGTCTCCCATGACATAGTCACGGACAAGTTGAATGAAGTACAGCTGATGGATGTGTACAGGGAGGTGGACCCAAAATTGCCTGAATGGATGGCCCAGAGGGCTGTGATCACACAGTCCAGCTGTGTGGAAACAACTCACTAGTGGTATACTCCAGCAGTCAACACTGGGTCAAAAACTATTTAACATCTTCATTAATGACCTACATGACAGGACAGAGGGCAATCTCACCAAGTCTGCAGACGCACAAAACCAGAGGAATGGCAGATGTGTGCAATGATTGCACTGGCATTCTGATGGACTCGACAGGCTGGAGAACTGGGCTGAGTGGAATCTCATGAAGTTCAACCAAAGGAAAAGCAAAGTCCTCCAGCTGAGAAGGGGTAACCCCAGGCATCACTACCCAACTGGGCGCTGACAGGCTGGAAAGCAGCCTTGCAGAGAAGGACCTGGGTGGTAAAGAAGTCATAGACAGCAATGCACTCTTGTGGCAAAGGCAGCCAACAGCACCCTTGGGCTGCATTAGCAAGCAGGTTTCCAGCAGGTTCAGGGAGGAAATCCTCCCCCTCAGCACTGGTGAGACTTCATGTGGAGTGTGGTGTCCAGTTCTGGGCTCCCCAGTACAAGAGAGATGCAGATGTAATGAGCTTTCACTGAACTCTTCCCAGGGCAAAGCAGGGAGATCAAAACTACAGTTTCAAGCTGTAAGATGTGAATGGGGTTTGCAGTGAGATGTTCAGAGTCAAGGCACTAAGACAGCAGAAGTCCAGCCTTAAAACTAAAGTCCAGTCCAAATTTACAGCAATGAAAGAAATCCTGAATGCAATGGATCAACACTAAAGCAATTAAGTGAAAGCATTAAAGATTAGAAAAAGAGCTACAGTTGAATAAAAAACAACAAACCATGCTCCTGTGGATGTTGTTTTAAAAATAAAAGAGGCTGGGCAGAATTCTTTTGCATCAACTTGGGAGGGAGGTCTTGGGTTGAACTGAGTTTGTTCAGCTTTGGACAGAGATGGCAAAGGCAGCAGCTTACTCCTTACAGGAGGCCACAACAGGACAGGAAGAAAGGTGATGAACACAGGTTGAGACACAGGAAATTCACACTAGATATAAAGGAAAAATACCACTAAGGATACCCAAACAAGCTGCCCAGAGACATGGGGGAATATTCATCCTTGGAGTTACTCAATACTCAACTGAACAAGGCCCTGAGAGCAAACTGTTCTAACTAGACATGCTTCCAGTGCGACGGTGGACCAGAAACATCTGGAGGCCCCTTACAACCTAAATGAGTCCACGCTTTTTTAACACTCTGAAAACTCAGCTCATCTATTCAGTTTAGAACTTACACTTTTTTCTTTTTGTCCTATAAAAATACTTTCATACTAACAACATAACTTCAACAGAAATCTCCTGCCATTAAGAGCATCCTTTTATCTGCCTCAGGATTTTACCTGCAACAGAGTTTGGACGAGGCATTATTAAAGAGCCAGAATTTTGAGCGTAAGGAACAGGACCCTCTCCTGCTGGTGCTTCTTTTGGCAAATTCTCAGCAGTTCCAACAGCGTCCTCTTCTGCAACCGGTGAACAATTATCTGTTCTTCGATCATGACTAATCCCTTGGTGTTTTCCAGCTCTGACACTCCCGTCCTTGCTCCATTCCAAACTGGACCCACTGCGATCATCATTTTCTGATGAACTCGTTATAGTTGCTGAAAAAGAGAGGGAAAAAGAGAGGAAAAAACCCAACTTAAGTACACATCAGAGGAAAATGGCGCCTATATGGAAATATATACTGTTTTTTCTGTGTTTAATAGTAAAAATACTCTCTCATTTAAAATATTTTCAATGCTTACATTAAAGTGTCACAAAATAACTGAACAACAAATATTTATTAAAGATTAAGCCAACACTCAATGCATTTTGAACACTTGAAAGTTCACTTAAACCAATGGGAACAACACACTTACAAGACAGAAAATTTGGTCACTCAAAACTATCTTGGAAAAATGTTAGGTCTAGACTACAAGTCAAATAAATCAACTAATAGGGGAAATAAAACATGAAGAAAAAAAAAGAAGCTTTGTAAGTCAGGAAAAAGTAGTGGGTTTTTTTTCTGTTTTGGTTTGGGTTTAGGGGATTTTTTGTTTGTTTGTTTCATTTTTTCAGGAGGAGAGAAAACTTCAATTAATGTTCAAGGTTACTTCTGGGGTTTTTACCTTGACCCAGCTTCTAAGAAAAAGTATTTCATTATAACTGCTAGTTTATATATGAATGTATGCAACAGAGAAATATACAAAATATGATGAAAGTGCATCAGGATTTAAAAAATAATAATAAATAAAACAGTGCCAGTTCAAATAATAGTATCCATGTGAACTGTGGGTTCTCCCCAGGCTAAAATTTTAAATATTAAAGGTATATAGATATGTGATGATTCTACACTCAACTGACCAAATCATTAAGTAAAACACTGTGGCCTATTAGATCACTAAAAAACTGCAGAGACTGCTCCGTAGAACCCTGGGGCTTGGCTGCTCAGAGGCAGCACCAACTGCTCCTCTTTCCCATCAACTGCTCTGCAACCTCAGCCTTGCAGGGTGACGAGGGACTCACAGAACTTTGCATTCCTCCAGCTTAGCCTCCATCCTAGCTTCAAAAGAAGCTTAAGATCTGATGCTTAAATTCAAGAGCTCATATTTTAAGAAATACCATTCATATGACATACATTTTAGAGGCAGTAGAAGAAAAAGCTTTTCAGGCCTTCCATTGACCTTTGCACACAGCTTAGATTGCACTTCCCTAAGACAAACCCAGTTAATTTTCATGTCAAAAAATCCTTCTAAAGCAGGAAATATTTAAAAATATGATTCCTCCTGGAGTGAAATGTAACATCAGGAAACTTCACTGCTCAAGATTTCCATACTGGAACAGTGGCAAGTATCCAGAAAAGCTTACATTTTGGCCTGTAGCCCAGTCTTTTCTGCCGCTTAGCTCATTGCTGAAGATTAAAACCTGCCTCCACTACTGTTATGTCAAACTCAATAGAAGCAAAGAAGAATTCAACTACAGCAATGAAACGTTAGAAAACTAAAAGAAACCTGATCCATAAGTAAAAAAAGAGGGAAAGGGAGAAAAGACAGATTTCCCATCAGAGTCTGCTGGCCCAGAAAACATGGTGGGAGTTAAACACAATGGGAGCCCACATCAGTAGCAGGAATGAGCAAGCTATTTTCATGGTTGGATGAACTCTGTCAAAGACATTAGAAAACATACACTTGCTAAACATAATTTAAAATGCACATTTACTGCTAATAACAAATTTCAATGCACAGACATATTTGTATTTGAAAAACAAAACCACAGCCATTTACCAGAGGGGTGCCTCTTATTTCCCCTCTTTACAGATGTGAGGGTGCTGCCAGGGGGTGTTCAAACTCCTAAACAAACAAACAAATGCAAAGGTGTAGACCTTCAAACAGCGAAGTATTCAGAACCAACATGACTCCGCTTTTTACAAAAGGGAAACACCACTTTAAAAAGCCTTAAAGAAGGTCCCAGATTTTAAGCAACATGCCTATGGCAGAAGTGCCCAACTGAGCTAGTAAAAGCTTAGGCACAGGTGCATTTATGAAGGTAGTAGTATCTTTGTACCCATGTCCTACCTGGGAAGCCCTAAAAAACGTTTTAAACAAGGAAATGACTATGGCATACTGAAATAAACATTCTTCACAAAAGGCATTACTTTCTCCTAGTCATACATCTACTGTAGTCTGTTCTCAAGTTAGGCAATGACTGAAATCTGTGAACCCAAGAGCAAGAATCCTCATATACCCTTTTTTTACATCAAAATGTTAATGCTATCTCAGAACTAGATCTTGCCCAAAATTGACCATGGACACTGGCTGTCATAAATCCATTATGGAACTTTTCATTTGCTAAAACTGAAGTACTTAAGTGTTATGCAAGTGAGTCTTTTGACCCAAGGTAAACATCTCTTTTAGGGTAATTGATCAGTAAAAATAATATTGTGTTGTAACTTAGGACTATTAATTAATGCACTTTATAATAAAATAAAGTCAGAGTAAAGTGTTATCAACTGCATTATGAAACCATGTATTATCACTACTTCTTGGCAAGTATGATCACCATGGTAGCATCCATAACAGCAAGGAGATACTTTCACCTGGAATTCCTTCTATAAACAAAAGTTGTAAATAAAAAAGTACTAAATTGGAGAATAGGAGTAGTGCCTGAGGACTGGAGGAAGGCAAATATCACACCAGTCTACATAAAGGGCATGAAGGAGGACCCAGGGAACTACAGGCCAATTAGTCTCACCTCTGTCCCTGGGAAAATAATGGAACGACTCGTTCTGGATGTCATCTCCAAACACATTGAAGATAAAGAAGTTATTAGAAGTGGTCAACATGGATTTACCAAGGGTAAATCATGTTCGACCAATCTGATAGCCTTCTGTGATGTTATAACTAGATGGTTGGATGAGGGGAGAGAAGCAGCAGTCATCTACCTTGACTTCAGCAAGGCTTTTGACACTGTTTCCCATAACATCCTCATTAGAAAATTAAGGAATTGTGGGCCAGATGAGGGGGCAGTGAGCTGGATTGAGTCCTGGCTGTGTGACAGAACTCAGGGTTGAGTTGGAGGCCTGTAACCAGTGGCGTCCCTCAGGGGTCAATACTCGGCCCAGTCCTGTTCAACATTCATAAATGACCTGGACAAGGGAACAGAGTGTATTCTCCGCAAGTTTGCTGATGATACCAAACTGGGAGGGCTGGCTGCCACTGCGGAGGGCTGTGCCACCATCCAGCGTGACCTGGACAAGCTGGAGAGCTTGGCTGAGAAGAACCTCATGAGGTTCAACAAGGGCAAATGTAGGGTCCTGCACCCGGGGAAGAAGAACCCCAGGCACCAATATAGGTTAAGGGTGGATCTTCTGGAAAGTACTACTGAAGAAGAGGATCAAGGAGTCCTGGTGGATGGCAGGCTCTCCGTGAGCCAGCAATGTGCCCTTGTTGCCAAGAGGGCCAATGGGATCCTGGGCTGCATAGGGAAGAGTGTGGCCAGCAGGTCAAGGGAGGTCATTCTCCCCCTCTACTCTGCACTGGTGAGGCCACAACTAGAATACTGTGCCCAGTTCTGGGCTTCCCAGTTCAAGAGGGACAGGGAACTACTGGAGAGAGTCCAACGTAGGGCAACCAAGATGATTAAAGGATTAGAGCCCCTCCCTTACGAGGAAAGGCTCAAAGAGCTAGGGCTCTTTAGCCTTAAGAAGAGAAGACTGAGGGGAGACCTCATCTATGTTTACAAGTTCCTAAAGGGTGGGTTGAAGGATGATGGAGCCGGACTCTTTTCAGTGGTTTCCAGCGAAAGGACGAGGGGGAACGGGCATAAATTGGAACATGGGAAGTTCCATTCAAATATGAGAAAAAACTTCTTTACGGTGAGGGTGATGGAGCACTGGAACAGCCTGCCGAGAGAGGTCCTGTAGTCCCCTTCTCTGGAGATTTTCAAGACCCACCTGGATGCCGTCCGAGTGATGTGCTCTGGGCAATCCTGCTTTAGCAGGGGAGTTGGACTAGATGATCTCTAGAGGTCTCTTCCAATTCTGTCTAATCCGTGAAATTTACAGTCAAAGACAATGATGCATCTGAAGTTCACATCGTTAAATCTAGGCATTTAAGATTTAGAACTGTTTCCCTTTTTCAGCCGCCCTAAATTTAGTCCATTAGCTAGACTTCAATAAAATGGAAAGCTCACTATTGTATATTGAGAAAGCATCAGGTATGGCGGCATTTTATGCTTTAGTTTTTGTTGGAAAGCTTAACAGCCGTTACAAAACCAATTTTAAAAGGGATCAATCATTAAGGAGTCAGCATTTGAAAAAAATATTGACTAAAGCAATAAAGTAGAATAAACCTTCCTACAACAGTTCATAACAACATGAAAAATACGGTTTTTACATTTAATTCTGATTTTCCAGAAAATAATATTAAAGCAGCTACCGGGGTGTCTACAAGGTATTAGAACTGCACCAGAAAAACAAAGGAGAAACACACACCTAAAAGCAGCAGCTGTTACAGCCAAAGAACAGGATTTCAACCTTTCAAGTGCAGGGGGTTTGGAAGGGGATCCATGGACAGCATACAACTGAACACAATGCCATGAAGCAGCTATTCAGACTTGGGACTGTTAAGAGAATTTCCTCTTGATTGCACTGCTAATTAAGACACTCACCTATAATGCCACTGTCCTTGCTCTCCAGGGTGGAGCTGGGGCTGCTGATGGTCCCACAGGGACTGCCTTTGTTGGGTGCTGCTTTTCCAGCGGAGCTGTTGAGGGTTGAGCAGGGGCTGTCGGTGCTGGGGGACGTGGTGCTGCTGGTCAGGGTGGAACAGGGGCTCACGCCTTGGCTGGCGACTGCGCACTGCAATGGAAACAAGCAGCAATGGTCACTGCATGGGGGGGTACGAAGCTGCCCTGAGAACTAGAAACATCGAGGTGAAGCAGAACAAGAACGAAGCAAAGAGCCCGTTTTTCAAGCAAAAACTTCAAGAAGCAGAAGCTTCATCTTGAATTGGGAATCTCAATGACATATTTTCAGATTACTCTTAAAAAGTGACTTCTGAAGAAAAAAGGGAATTTCACACCTCAGTGGAAGAGCTGCAGTGAGGCAGATTTCTTCTCTATTAAACATTTTACTGGATACTCCTCCCCTCCACCCCCAGTATTTATTCTTTGGTTTACAAACACTAGAACTGCAGTCTTATGCACCACCAGTGAAACCCAAACCGAAGATTTATGAGGCCTGGGACTAAAAGCAGAGAGAGGAAGGGGAAGATAGGGAGGCTGGCAGTCACTGTGCAGTTCTGGTTAGCACAGGAGTTCATCTGGATTGTAGCTGCTTGTTCTCTCCAGTTCCTCTACCCACAAATGACAGAGACAGACTGTCAGGAAAGAACAAACACACACGCCCCAAAAGCATCCTCCTGTTTTAAAAAGCCACCATCTTCCATCACTGAAATAGAATAGAAGGGAAAAAAAAGTTTGTCCTAAATGCTAAAATAAGGCAGAGAGAATCCTAGAAGCTGCTCACATTCAAGGTCAATTTGATTTAACTTCCAGAAATAACAAGTCTACACTTCCTTTTTTTTTTTTTAAGAATGCAAGATCAACTTATAATTCCAAACAAAAATGAACACTTGTTATAATTAATTTACAATTCTACTACCATATATCTATTAAAATGGATTGTATTTTGGCTACTATCAAGTAACTACAACTAGAAAATAGAAGAAATAACATTAGTTGTCTCAGAAATAGGATGAACATTAAATACATTATTTTCCATTATCCTACCATGACTTCATTTTTCTGTTCTATGTGGGCCGAAGTTGGGATCCCTTCTCCCAGCAAAAATCCCAATCTTGTCATCAGCTCTTGTGCTGCAGGAGAACAGCTCGAGTCCTTATCAGGCTTTGCTTTGGAGTGGGGGAAAAAAAGTTGATGAGGATTAGTCTTACATTAGGAAATTCTTACAAGAGGTAGAAAAAGTACAATCAAATGTAAACACCAGTCCTTCCGTCAACAAAATATCCAACAGAGAAGTTAATGCCATTTAAACTTTCTGTCCACGAGACTTTAAATTGATGGTGAGTCTGGGATCCTCCACATATCTGCACAAACCCAGGGGAGAGAAACCCCATCCTACCAGTGGAAACAGACGTGGTGCAGTGCAACCAGCTCATCACGGGACTGATGATCGACCTGAGTGTTCTCCTGACAGCAGCATTAAACCCAACGCTACCACAGCTCAGTGTCAGACTGAAATTCTGCCCCAGTAACTTTTTATAAAGCTGTCTGTATTGTTAAAAACATGAAAAGTAGAGGTTACCAAGGCAGATGTTTCTTAATCTCACAGGTAACACTACAACCAACCCCGTACATTTTTGTTGTGTTTGTTATGCAAAGGATGTGATGCCAGCTCTAAATGTCCCAGCTTTCTGGCTGCAAAAATATTTAATTTTATCAGTAGAGTGCTTTAAAATGTCTTCTGGTGTCCAACAGATAGAATGAGACAAAGTTCAAAAGCCAGTCCACCAAAGCCAGCCTGCCCCAGGCTGCCTGGGTTGGGGTATCTCCCAGGCTGAACTGGGGTATCATCTCCCAGGCTGAACTGGGGTATCATCTCCCAGGCTGAACTGCCCCTGTCCTTTGGTCTTTTCTTCACGGCAAATGAGCGTCAGGACAGGATCCACTCCTCACTCTAACACCAGACACAGCTGACATTCAGTGGCATTTGCTATAAACAGCACATTTTTCCCCAGGCTGCAGATTGTAAGAAAACCATAGAAAACAACGATTTTGACTGAAGAGCTTGACCAGTAACCATTATTTCAGGAACATTTCAATTTTATGAGTGACATAAAACCCATGGTTTGCAGACTTGAGTAGTTTACTAGTCAAACATTCTGCTTTGTTTCACTCCAGCTCGATGCCTACTTGAATGCACATATTTCTTAATTTTGTGGGCAGCTTAAGGTTTTACTCTGGAAGATTGAATTATCTGAGTCTCACTTAATCCCGAAAAGGGGAAGCTATGAAATGGTGTCTTTTTTCAAAACAGATAGCAAAAATTTTTGTATCTCAGAATATTTTGCAAATTGACAGGTCTTAGAATATTTGACTGGAAAATGTAATTTCTCTGTAAAACTGTCATTTTGAGGACTACAATTAATCTTTAAAATCACAATCCTGGAAATTACAGAGTTCACTAAATCAACATCTTCATTCTCCTATCAAAGTTACAAAAGCCTGTCGTTGTTAAATTCCAGTCTTTGAGGAGGCTGGGTAAGCGTCAGGCACAGTACCAAACTCAGCTCAGGTGTTCAACCCGGCAGCCACTGCTGGACCCTTAACCACCAGAGCTCAGTTCTGGCCCTCAGCACAGCTCTGAGGAGGGGCATCACCCCGAGATGGTCACCTGTGGGTTAGGGGACAAGGACTATGTGCTGGACATAACACTGTAATGCCGGCACTAAGAGGGCTGTGAAGGCAGGGGCACAGCAGGGACCGGTGTAACTCAAACAGGGCATACAGAAGAAGATGGTGACAACAATTACACCGAGTTCTGCTTTCACTAGTAAGTATCCAAAATAAGGGGCTTTTCAAAAAAGGAAAATACTGGCTTTTAAAACTGTAGGTTCATTTAAAATTGAAGCAAAAGGGAAATAAAAAATCATTAAGGTGGAACCTCATCAGTTACATGCAATGACTTCAATGAGGCCAGTAAAACAGAAAACTTAATCTAAAAACCCAAGGCACGTGGAATGCATGTTACAGTGCACAGTCACGTACCCACATACGGGTCACTTTGCTCTGACCATGATATTCACTACCAAAGGTGTTCTGTGCTATGCACTAGTCAAATTTAACAAACACAAAACTTCCCGAGAATACCAACTTAACTCTAGGGAGGTAGCTTTTCCCAGCTCTGCCAACACAGGAATCTAATATTACTGCTTTCTTATTTAGCAAGCTTTTTACAAAATTTCTGAAATGCAGTATTGTATCCAGTGCAGAGCTACATGCTTGGAATCAATTTATGTTAAAAACAAGTTCAGAGAAGGCCTTTGGCATAGGTAGTGAACACCACCACCCGGACATCGCTTGCCCGCTGCACATACACAGCTCCAAGGACTGAGAGAGTTACAAACGTCACAGAAGTACAACAACAAGCATCTCCTCCTTACCACAGGCACGTTAAACCTGCAAAAGTCTTACCAATAAAGAATCAGATTTACGTATTTTACAGGCTCCTTCGTATCATCTGTCTGAAACGAACAACAGCAGCTGCTCTCCAAAGGAAGCAGCACTGAACGGGTTCTTACCATTGGGACCGGGCTCTCCCTGCTCGCATCCTTTCCTCAGGGGCAGAGCTGCCTCTCCTGGCACTCTGGGACTTTCCACGTACTTAGGCTTCCTGATGGGACCTGCAATGGGAACAAGCTGAGTGTATCTCATTTTTTCCTGATGGACCACAAGTTTCACACGTACAGTGTCTATCCTCTGTGAGGCAAAAAAAAAATAGAGGAATTATTTCTTACATACACAGCTGCTACCATCAAGACCAGTGAGCGGCTGCATTTCCACTCCTGGGAGAAAGAAACACTCTCTTTGGGCTTTTTGGAATGCAAGGCCTGCTGGAAAACAAACCCAATCTGCTTGCTGTGATGAGCCTGAAAAGCTTTCCTATATATTTCCTGTAAAGTGTGTGACTTTTTAATGCTCAAACTCTAACAACTTTCAATGGGCCTCCTCCATTTAGAGCT
The DNA here is from genome assembly GCA_025769975.1 of Gallinago jamesoni. Lineage (NCBI taxonomy): Eukaryota > Metazoa > Chordata > Aves > Charadriiformes > Scolopacidae > Gallinago > Gallinago jamesoni. The sequence continues at coordinate 251,748 of JAOQGH010000077.1, forward strand.
TTATTTTCCATTATAACAGGGAGATAATTCTGTTATCAGCATCTTTGAAGCCAGGAGAAAAAGACTACAGGCAGACAGCTTGCAACATCAACGTGCTAAATAATTCAAACCCAAGAAGCTTTATATTACAGTGTACTTTCTCCAAATACTGTCACATGCCCTGATCATAAGGAAGGGTGAAGGTGTCTTCAAAAAACAGAAGAAAACATCAGTGGCTACTAAGGGTCCTGGTTTAATTAAACAGCATGGTCACGTGCATACTAGGTTCAAACATTCCACCTGCAGTAAGAATTGTGCACTCACACACACACTTTTCAAAATTTGAATCAATTCCCTCTTTACTCACCCTTTAGCCTCACGTTTGGTTCCAAGCTGTTTATGACCCTGCTCTTTGCTAAACCCGGCTTAGCAGCGGCCACGGGAAACGTTAGGGACGCAACTTGTCTGACAGAGGGGGAAGGATGCTGCCTTCCAAAGGTTTCCCAGGAAAAGCACACTGGTACTATCGAACCAGCAACCCCCGCTCACACCACCCCCGGGGGGACACTGATCCCAGCGCAGCGACTGGGGACACTGGCAGCCCCCATAGGGCACAGCCTATGGCAGAACTGAGACCCTTCTGTTCTTCCACATGCTGGAAAATACGGCAACAGAACTTTGTATCAGGCAAAATTTAGGCATTTGCTACACTAAGTTTTGGAAAAGCATGAACAGGGAAATGTGCAAAGGGCTCTAAAATTACAGTTATCAGCCCCTGAATCCCTTACACTTCCAGAATAACACATCAGGCGGTGTTCCACTAAGAAAGCACACATTTCCAGAACGAATGAAAAAAGATTTCAGATAAGCATTCTTTTATGTAAGAACTATAATAATGACTGAAGTGCCAGACTGAAAAGCTGCTCCTACAAATATAACCTCATCAGTTAAAAGATTTATATAACAAGCTCAGTTCTCTCATTTCCAAAGGAACCCACACTAAAAAAACAGAGAAAGGTGCTCAGCTCTCAAGCTATTAAGCAAGATCTTTCCTTCCCAGAAAAGTTCAAACTTACCGAGTAGAAGCATAAGTCTCGTGACATGGAAGAGTTCCAGTAGATAAAATTAAATGCTACTGGTAAATTCCTAAATAACTGTAAAAGTAATTTTTCACTGTTTCTGAAGCCAACACTTGTCAATCATGACCATGTCTGGGTCTCTGCAGCTGCTTAGTCTTTCAGTAGACACACAAGACACAGCTGCATCCATGGCTGCTTCTGCAGCATTGGACAAGTCATGATTTCTAATTAGTTTTACAATGAGATTTCCAGAAAGCAACGAAGGACACAGCTGGCACCTTTCCTTAAGTTAAATATACAAAATCCAACCAGAGTTTTCAGAACAAAAGAGGTGACTGTCTCATTAAACAACAACAACAGAGCCTCAATAACAACAAAAAAACAAGCTTTAAAACAAGCAAGGGAATTGGAATTCAATGATCTTTAAGGTCCCTTCCAACCCAAACCATTCTATGATTCTATAATTCTATGTACTGTACCCAAACCAACAAAACAGGCACAAACTGAGTTTCAGTCCCAGTGGGTAAGCACCTGCTCAGGGTCTGACACTCGCAGTCACACAGGGTCTCACCCGCCTGTGGGCAGCAGCCTCAGGTGCGACAAAGTCTCTGAAAACTACATTGACCTCTTCCTGATTTTCCCGAGTTCTTTAAGGCTGGTGACTGCTTTTAAAGACAGGCTGCAACTCCCTCCGCTTTGTTCTTCGGCTCCGGGGTGACTGAGGGCTCCCAGCTGCCACGTCCCAGCCAATGCGCTCGGTGCCCGGGTACCTGAGGGTTGGCGTTATGGGGCCTACCTGTCCCTTCAGATCCCCACCTAAAAGTGGGGCGCGGACTGTGGCGATAACCTCATTTCTTAGCTAAGAAATACTGGGTGGGGAATGTAACTCATATGTATACAAAAGTCTGTATCTCTACCTAGGGACTATGAGATATTGACATTTTTGAAACTAAAAGACAGCTTAGTTACCAACTATCACCAGAGGGTGCTCTTCCAACACTGTTCCCTGACAGAAGCAAGGGGCATTGGCCCTGGTGGAAGCAGCTAAAAATACATTCCATTGAAACAAAGTCACATTCTTTAAGGAGACAATAGTCCAAATCTGTCATTTGTAAGGAGAATTATAATTAGATGCATCAAAGTTGAACAACAAAAAGCAACCATTCTAAAAGAACCAGCACAACACGTAGAAGTCATGTAAAATCAATCAGCATGGAAGTACCTTCAGGATGTATTTTTAACACCCACACAAAAGAAAGCCCTTGTTGAATTTTCTTCCTCACGAACTGATGTGGAAGTGACTTACAGTACTTGCAAATCTGATATACAACATTGCAGTAACGAGGAAAAAATCCTGGTAAGTTTATTTTCATGCACCTGAATTAATCCACGGACGTGACAGGGCCTGTTTCAAAGTGAGCTGTGCCTGCACACAAGCGTTAAGGGGGCTGGACGGGGTCTGATACAAGGTCCATCTGGGACAGTGTTTCACCAGCAGCAATGGGCAGAGAACACCCCAAGGCAGGGAAAACACCCCCCTGTGGCACTTACCATGATTTGTGTTCAGTGGTCACTTGCTATGGAAGAGTTCTAGATGGATTTTCCTTCCAAGAACATAACCCGGGCCTTTCTTTACCCATCTGCACCACCCCGAAGTTAACCCAACACTTTGCCCACCGTTTGTCTTCTGGCCAGAAAAAAAACAAGCGAACCAATTTCAATAAACTCTCAGAGCTGTTCCCCAGCTCTAGTCATTCCTGCAGCCCTCCTCCAGCTCTTCCCCAGCTGTAGAGTAGAGTTTTGAAGCTGCTATCACCAGAGCTACACCAGAATCTTCCTGAGGCAGACAAACTGCGGATTTACACAATTCTGTAATGATACCTTGTTTTGGTTTAAGATCTATTGCCTTCCTAGCACTTTTTAATGCTTTTTTCCTTTCACTGTTCAAGCATGATGGTATCAGTAACTTAAGCCAGTAAACATTTACTTCAAGGGCAGCAGCACTATCTTTGACTTGCACCTTAAACTCCAACACCCAATTTTTTGGAACCTTCTTTATAAATCACTACTTTCATTCTTTTAGTTGATCCTCCTAGATCAGAGCACAATCAGCTATTGCCCCTTTAGGAACACGAATGTTGGTTTAGTTGCACACCTGGAAGGTTACCAATCCAAGCAACGTCCATTCTAGCATTGTAGCAGGAGAAACTCAACTTACAGAGATGGGCTTTCGTTCACTGCTCCCCATCCGAGAGCTGTCCTGATAGCAACCTGTTCCCTGTTCCATTTCTGCTCTTTTATCCACCTCCTCCTCGATGAGCTATTTCATTAAAGATTTCAACTCCAAATAAACCAGCCGCTTTACTTGTGTCAATAATTTTAGTAATTTAAGATATAGTTTCTCTCTTCCCTCCTTTTATAGTTAGAGCTGAGGACTGAGCTGGGGCCAGACACACTGGTGCTCTTCCAAGTTCTTCTCACCCAGAGAGAGCTCTCCCACCCCCTGTGCACATAATTAGAGCACAGTGTCACTCATTAGATAGTGCATCCTCGGTGTCCCTCATCCCGCTCTCCTAGCCCTGCGTGCCCTGGGGCTGGGGTGCCAGAACCCGCTGCTGAGGAGGGGCAGAAAGCAGCTCTGACTACACACGCAGCAGAGAGGTGGCTCTCCCGGCTGTGTCCCCTGCCACCAGGCCTGTCCGCCGGGACAGAACAACGGAACAGCCACAGAGCCAACATGCTGGTCTGTGCACACCAGGACCCCTCAGGTCAGCCCCCGGCACGGACCCTGCCTGGAGGGGCAACAGGCAACCTGCCTATTACTGTGTAATTTTCTAAAAAGATAGGAAATGAAGTATTATCTGAGGTCTTAGCTTCAGAACACTACTTTAACTTTCTGTGCAATCCTTTCTTCTTTCATCCACCATATCCTGGAAAATCTTTAACTTGCTGCTACTGCTACTAAAACATACAGTTTTAAAATCAATACATTAGTATACTCTCTCTTTTTATTATTCCTGCCACAGGTGCTAGGCAGATAATTTGTATTAAGCCACTTCCATCAGCTATAGTTTGTTGGAAGTCAAAACAACAGCACAGAATGTTTCCATCAGCATCCATCACCCGCTCAGGCATTTCTACAAGGTAAGGATCCACAAGGGCCAGTGCATTCACAGCACTTCATCACCTTCAGAGATCTTTTCTTGGGCTACATATCACAGTGGAACGACTCTAGAGTCATTGTGAATATGGCTTTTCAATCAAAATTTATCAAGTGCTACACACTTTTTGCCAGAGAAACGGTTATCAGCCTGTACCCTGCGTACAAACTGGCGTGTCGCTACCCTGCATCACAGGGGAGGGGGGCGAGACCCTACCTCACCTGTACCCCCAACCCCGGAACGGCACTAGGGTCACATCACATCCTGACCTTCACTTCAGTCTTTGGCAAAAATTGTATTTCCTTCCCCTTGGAAGGGCTTCAGCCTCTCTTTTAAAGTTGTTTAGCATGCAAATCACTGTAGCAAGAGGCAAAAACCCAAATCACTGTAGAAAGAGGCAAAAAACCAAAATACTGTTCTGGGGCTCAAAAGTTTTACATGAACTGTCAAAACCAAGCCCAAATTGTTTAAACATGAAGTGAGATTATTATTTTTAAATTTTGAAAGGAAAAAATAAATATTGATTTAGGCAATTTCAGCAATATTGATTCAGGCAATAGCGATATGGCAACTTAATCCAAGAATACTCTTTAGAAATTTTATATACTATCCTATGGCAATTCTGTGAGCATCATTTTTCCTTTAATTCTATGTAAATGGGTCATTAATCAAGACATTTCTCAGTGCTGACAAAAAACAACTTTCGACACTCTTTGCTCCTAGACTTTACAAAGTTTACAGCAAAGATCCTCAAAGCCCAGTAAGAGGAATATGGACAATTTCACTTGACGCCCAAGCTTTGGCTGGAATGAGCCCAAGTGATGCGAGCCCGTTGGAATGACTGACACGCACAGAACGCTGATAAAAGGCAACCAGACAGAGCACCTTATTTAGCAAGGCTCACACATAGGTATGCGGTCACTGCTGAGGACACAACCACTGACAATTTACAAGTTTCTTGTCACAATTTCAGCAGCAACTTACCTATTAATGCATTTATGTATGTAGATACGAGTAAAGCAAATGAACCGTAAAAGCCACAAACAGCATTCACTCTCTCAAAGTCACTCACATACCCATAAACAAACGTTTTTGTCTCTGTCTTCTACCTAACTGATACACAAATCAAAAATAACCATTTTTAAACATACTCAGACATTTCAATATAGGTATTTGCGATATCAATTCAAGTAATTCTTTGCCGTTTGAAATAATATATTCTATTTAATCACCAATTACCTTTTTTTCCCTGAGAACATGCAAAAAGCATTCACTGCTCTTGTTCTTATTGCAAGAGATTAACATGATTTTACTGTGTTACTTTTATTAAGAGCGCATCAAAAGCTGAGTTAACATGCTATGAAGATTTTAGTTGCTCATCAGTTTCATTTTACCTGGAGACTTTTTGTTTGCCCTCGACTGCATGGAATAGGACTGGCGTGGCAGCAGAGGCGAAGACGGCAGTGACATTGAGACTCCTTTAGCCAAGTTCATCCTGTACGAGTCCTCCGAGCCCGGCTGATGGCCACTGCCAAAATCTGCATCGTGGCCAGATGTTGCCACAACCTGCACGGCGTTCTCTGGGCACGAGTCACCTGCTAAAAATAAAGTTCTGTCATCCGTTATGTGCTCTAACAGAATAAAAAACATAGAGCTGCACTGAAATACAAGTATTTAACACAAGGAAACGTTTGCCTCAACAATTCAGCATTACTCATCTTACTGCGCACCCTCCCCTGCAGAATCCAGATAACCACCAGAAAATATTAAATACACAAGGAAACAAGATTTTATTTTACTGTATTATTTTGCTGTAGTAGAGACAGAAGAAAAACCTCACTTTCAACAAAGTACGTACTTTTCAGATTTCATCCTTAGAGGTGAAACCAAGTTTCCTATGAAGATAAAAATATTTTCACAGCTGAAAAGGTATTTTAGGATCACTGTGATAACCTGAACAGTCTAGCTTTATTTATCTGTTTTAAAACTGAGAGGTCCACTTCTGTGCAATTTCACAGCAACAGTGATTTTTTCATCTAAGGAAAAAAAAAGCTACTGGTTCATAAAATACTAAGTAGCACAACAAAACAGAGAAATACACTCAAATCAGAGCGATTTCTTGCTGGTGCAAGAAATGCAATTCCAGCTAAATCAAGAATGTATTTTCAAAACAACAGAAAAATACCTTGCTCACAGTAATGACTCAAAGACAGCAGAAATACATGTTGAAAGTGCTAGGTTTTTCCTAGTCGGGTGACAGAAACAGAGATGAAAAACAAAGGTCAACAACTAACCACAGCTTTTTTCAATATCCAAATTAGGGTATTGCTCAATAATTTACAAGAACTACTGTTGAAATTGAATTGGTATCCAAGATAAAAAAAATCAAAGATAAAAAGATAAAGACCAGCACACCAAAAATGATGCAAAGAGGAAAGAGAAGACAGCACATGTTTTAGCCAAGTCTATGTGCGATAGACACACACATGGCTGAAGTACTGGAACCCAAAGTACAACTAGAAGAAAAGGCAAACAAAGCAGCAGTAACACCTTTTCAAATGTGAATGCCTCACACCAAGTTTATTTTCTTACACTAAGGAAACCCTTCAGATAAGTGTGGCTCTATGAGACCCACATTTCTTCTTCATTCTGTTCTCATTCAACTGCTGCCGTCAATTTTTAGCAGCTGCTCTCCCACCACATTCCACCAAGGCAGCAGTAACCACATACATCCAGCTTCCACACTCCGTCAGCAGGGAAAACAAACCTAACCTTTTGAGCAAGGTAAAAATATTTTGCCAATTTAACTACCACTCTTTTTTTAGGGGTATGCATGGAAGATAAGGAAACCAAACATGCCTGGATGTTACAGTCTAACTCTCTATTTCCAAAAGTGCATGTATTTAAGATTATTTGGGATTTTTTTCTATCCATACTTTCTTCCTCACAAGAACCACACCAGGGCTATGTTAATCCATGACTTTGCAGAATGCTGTCCTAGACTCAAACTTTTCTTAACATTTCCTAACTGTAAAACTTACTTTCTTATTTCTCTGAAACCAACTGAACTAACTCCTTCCAAAAGTCCTCTCTGTTCAAACAAAATTAATTGTAACAGGCAATGATTTTAAGGAAACAACTCTAGCTGTCAAGATAGAAATTTAAAAAAATAAGTATTTGTAATTAACTTTATATTCTTTTTTGAAGTCCATTGCAACTATTACAGGAGTCTAACTATTGGTTTAGAATCTTGGGAACCAGGAAAGCAGCTTCAATGTTTTAGAAAGCTAGCTGTAACACACTATTCTTAACAGCAACAAAGTACAGCTTAAGTATATATTTCAAATAAAATTACTAAATATTTTAGACACCATAATCACATAGATGAGATTTTTCTGAAACACCAAGATATCTAAGTTACTGATTTCCCATTCCCTTTCAGTGGAAATCAAAAGGCTAAGGATCTTCTCTGCTTCTTTTAGAAATTAAACTTTTGCAATTGTTGTTTTTAAACGCCTATTTAACATTAGGTATATTATTATTTATTATTCAATACAGTACATGTGAGTTTGCTTCACAAACCATTGAAGAACACACAGAGAAACTCATGATGTTCTGTTTTTTCCTTTAACATAAACAAAAAGCAAGGCAGTAGCACAGTAATGCAGCTAACCACAATTAAAAAATACTGGCATTCTTGTTAAGTTTTTTTTGCCGGACACGTTGTCAAGGCTGTAATTTGGAATTTGTGTAAGTGCTGGGGCTGGAATGCTTGTGAGGGGGTGCAAGAGACAAGAAAACAACAAACAAACTGACCTCCTCCTCCCTCAGGGTTAGTCCATCCATCCACAATTCCCGAATGTCTATTTTCCCTTTTATAAATAATCAGTGTGTAATTCATTGTCTTCTTAGTAGACTTTGGAATTTTGAATTAATTTTAACTTATCCTTCTCTATTGTATATGAAATGTTACACCATGAAGAGCTGTATGGGGCTAAGCACGCTGCTGGCATAAATCTAATCAATAAATTTAGATTATCGCATCATGGCAGTAACTTGAGAGATATTTTACAATCTATACATACACACTACTGTATCTTAACAATTTTTATTCCAGCAGTACTCTGATTTTTCTGACTCTGTTGTTTTCCTGCTGGCACCACAGATACTGCAGAGAGAGGTATAGGATGGGGCTTTTGTGACTCGGATTCTAAGAGCAGCGTGACTTAAAATACAAAATCCCAAAATGCATGCCACAGAAATTCTCATTTTCAACCGCTTACTTTCCTAATTTTACAACAAACTTTTGCTTTTTGCCACTCACACACCCATGCTGTTGAGATACAATAGCTCTTCAGAGCCAAAAATCACACCTTGAGACAACCCACCAGCTTCAACCTATGAGGCCATCGTAGCCTCAGTGATGTTGGAACATGATTAAACACTAATGTATTCTACTGAAGCAGAAAAAAGCACATTATAAATGAAAAATGGTTAGGATATTATGGAACAGCAGACAGCTGTTAGACACAAATCACTCCAAGACAGCAGAAACTGCAGAGTTGCTTCTCCAGGACCTTTCCAAGAAGGTGCTAACTGAAGGTGGCACCAACAGACCGACCCCGCGGGTGTGAGCTCAACACACAATCATGGGAACAGAAGGGAACTGACGGAACCCATACACCACAACCCTCCAAATGCTGTCCCAGCCACAGGCACACACCACATCCTCTCCCAGGAGAACAACTCCCCGCAGACCCCCCGCAACCCAACAACTTGAACAGTCGTAGTCAATGGAAACCTGGTGTTTGGATGGACTCAAGGGGCTGTTCGTCCCTAAAAGCTGCTTTCTGGTGAGGAAGTGCCCGAGTCCATAAAGAGCTGGAGGCTGTAACAGGGCAAGCAGGAGAGATGCCGTCTTGGTTGCATCTCCAGAGGGTTCCTCTTCTCCTGGCTTCTCCCAAGCAGAAGTTAACAAACTCACCCCCAAAGGGAGCAAGAGGAGCAGAAAGAGGGTGCAGGGGTACAAAGAAGCAAGCGTGTAGGAGGAGATGTGGAAGCACACCCTGGCTCTAGCTGATGCTAGGGTGAGGCTCACCTTCCTTCACCACCCACCATGGAGTGGTGAACCACCTCCCACAGCAGAAGCAATAGCTGTTTTGTGCCAAGTTCCCACTGCAAGACACCCTGTTCCCACGGGGACAACCCAGTTCAAGTGAGTATTACAGCACTTGCCTCACACACAGGCAATTTCATAACAGGCTCATGGGTCTACAGCACAGCCAGAGTTGCAGGATGCAACCAGAGGCAGATGAGATCTACCTCTTGGTCCTACTGGCTCTCTGAATGGACCTGCAGAACTGATTATTCTCACAGGACAGCATGAAGGGAGGTTCTAGACACATAATGTTATTTACGGCTGGCTATAGTTAAATTACACAGGATAATGTGGGGTGGCAAGTTTCATTTTATGTGCTAATATCAGCCTCTCCTAAGTCTCTGAATCTACCCTGGGTATTTAATTTATCCTAATCCTGCAGTTTCTATTTTGTATAAATCAGGCCGATGACCAAATCTACACTTTTCATCCAATTTACAATGAAATTCCCATGAGATACCTGGATCTACCTATATGACAAGACAGAGCCAAAATTAACAAGCTTGTGGGATCCACCATGAACTATACAATGCTTTCCACACAACTACTTGGTATTAGGGAAACAGTAGTAGGAAAATGCACCAGTAATAGCTGTCAAAATACAATTTGTTACAGTGCCTGAATATAACCAGATGCCACACACTGATGCACACAGAAAGCCAAAACTACTTGTTACTAACTTAAAGGTTAGTAATTTCAAATATTTTAGCTACCAGAACAATACTTTAAATTTCCATTACATTTCTTGGTCTCTACCCCAACGTACAACAGACAAAAATCAGTTCTGGAATAGGAGGAAGATGACCTCTCGTAAGTTTTTTAATAATGTCAAACTAAAACATAAGGAAAGGTCCTGTGAAATCCCACTTTCTTATTTTCAAAACCTCTGAGTTTTCCACTGCCAAATAGCCTCCGGACAAAAAAGTTTCATAAGCATCAATCAACACCAGAGTTCTTATTCAGTGGTCAAAGTAACCATGGAAACAACTTAATAGCTTTAAAAACCACACACAAAAAGCTTTGAGAATGGGAATCAAACCCCGGGTTAGGTGCACCTAGGGGTGCAACTGAAAGGCGTAATCTGATTAAAAAACTACTCCTTTTTCTTCCTTAAGACGCAAAGAGATACAAGGATGGCTGCCTAAAGTAATGACTTTGCAGAGCCTAATATTCTAAAAGAGAACTTGAACTTTAACATTAAACTAATCCTTTTATTGAATAGAGAGGATAACTAAAATGAAAACCTTTACAGTGTGTACATCAGTATTAAACGTAATAAAACACATCTAATTCTTCATTCAAAAGAAGCTGCTGGGAAACCAGGAGAATGCTAACTACTTTATCAAAACACATGTAAACCGGAGTTTGGTGCAGATCTTGGAATTCCGATTATTTTAATGTGAAGGAGTAGGACTGCAACCTTCCAAAGAGCGAAAGCTGAAACACTGGAAACGCAGACCCCTTGTGCCTGAATACTGACAGCGGAACAGCCAGCGCTCCCCACAGCTCTCCCAGCCCACATTCCGGGGACACCAGGTTTTGTCGTGTGCTCCCTTAACCTCCCCACTAAAGGGAAACAAAAGACTCCAAATGCATGTAAAAATATATCTGATACAGAACTGTGCTAGAGCAGAAGAAATCTTAAATTCTGCAGTTCTGCTTCAGATGTTTAAAAAATAAAATAAATTTTTTAAAAAAGCAGTGCTAATACTCCATTACCCTATTGCTGGCCAGATCACACCAGTGAGAACGGCAAAGCAAAGCAGCAGTGAAGGAACAAGTAAGTACTAATAAAGCTGCAAACTTTGCACTTCTGAAACAAGTTTGGGTTGGCGAGCACAGGCAGAGCAGTGGTGGTGCACGGGCAGAACAGTGGAGGTGCACGGGCACAGCAGTGGCGGTGCACGGGCAGAGCAGTGGAGGTGCACGGGCAGAGCAGTGGCGGTGCACGGGCAGAGCAGCGGTGGTGCACGGGCAGAGCAGTGGCTGTGCACGGGCACAGCAGTGGCGGTGCACGGGTGGAATGAGAGTGCACAGTTGGAACAGGAGTGCGCAGGCTGTGGCTGAGCGGCCCCTGGGCTGTACACTGTTGCCTTCTCTCCTGCCAAGATCACCGTCACTGCTCCTCTCCGTGGCTGTCGATGACAGCCCGCAGTGCCCTGGCAGACACCCAGCCCTGGAGCAGTCATGCTCCCACTCTCCCCCCAGCACAGTTCGTGGTACCCAGGTTTTTGCCACTTTCTGGTCTCCCACCCCAAACTACTTTATTTTAATTGCAAAACACTAATAATTGTCCTTTAAAAGATCAGTGTCTTTCAAAATCAAAACGCTTACACATATGTGTGCACTTGTACACACACAGCCAGGCCAGCTTCGAGAGGGGGCAACCCAGGAGGACAGGAGGAGCCAGGGGACCCGGTCCTTGCAGTCAGAACAGGGAAACCACTCACGCCACTGCCAATGCTGACCAGGACTCAAAGGGAAAATTATAGCAAGAAAGTGAAGCCATTCATCAGCTAGCACCCTTCTGGGATCCACTATCATCCTTCTGGGATCAGCCATCTGCTAGCATCCTTATGGGGTAAGAAAACAGTCTTCTGTCATGTAAAACACATGCATTAGGGAGTATCGACATTTAATTCTCTCGCTCTTGACACTGGAGAGACCAGAAAAAGGGACAAACTAGCCTGGAATGGGAAGAAAACTCATTAGTGCCACGTAACAGAACCAGTGAAGTGCACTGAGTGAGAAAAAAACTAAGTAAAGATTAGAATGAAAGGTCTGAAAGGACAATCTTTGCCAACTATGCTCATACTTGACAGTATTTGCTCACTTTCTGGCATTTAATTCTGAACTCTGGATTACTTTTTCAGAACACAAAATACTGATGTCCTCTTGTAGTGCTTACTTGAAAAAACAACCAATTTTTAAAGAAAACAGAGTGATAAATAGAGGTTATTAGGACCACTGAAGTAATTTCTATTTATGTGTTTCATGGGCAGAATCTTTTTATCTTTTTTTTTTTTTTTTTCATTTATATGTACATGGTATATGTCACTGGAATTAGCTTCTGGGAAAAGACATTCACTACATTAAATGCTCACTGCACAGAAAAAAAAAAAAAAGAGTTTAAACTCTTAAATAACTGTCAACAGCCACAGAAAAGTGGGCAAAGAAACACGGAATAATCAAAACCAGCTCCATATTTTAAGTGTGAAACAATGCTGCTTCTGTTGCAAGATATTTTTAGAGTAACAACAAAAAGTCAAAGTGAAGCTTGAAATTATTCCAGTACCAGTTCAATGTTCCAGCTGGTAGATCCATATTTTATGCACCATGAAGTCCCTTTGCACTTAAAATTCAAAGTCTAATATCATAGGGAGTTTGGACAGAAAAGCCAATTGAATTTGCATATTTAGTTTTAAAATGCAAACTTATTTTATTTAATGATTTCAAGCCTTTGAATTTGCCAGAAGCTCTTGACGCTCTCAGCTTGGTCACAAGTACAGCAGTCAGACAGAAATGTTTAATGAGACATAATGCATGAAAGGTGGGGTTCAAATGTCCGTTTAACTACACAAGTTCAGCTGAGAGTTGAACCTTTACTGCTACAGGGAAATAACTCCAGAAACAACTTTAAAATAGTGATTCAGTAGTGAATCTTAATAAAAGATTAGGTCCTTGTGCACAGCAACTTCACTTATATTGTAAAGTACCAATTGAATTGTCATTAGCAAAAAAAACCTCTGTCAGTAAATTTAAGCACATTTACGTTTATCACTCAAAGTGCTGCACTAGTGGTGGCTGACACCAACAGAATGGGAGACAGAAAAATAAGAATGGCAGAACATCACACGAGCAGCTCATGCCTTTGCAAGCCAGTTTTCCTTTCAAAAAGAATACTAAGTATAATCTGAGTTTCTTAGTTGTATCTGATCATATGTAAAAAAAGGAAGACATTTCAAATTCACAGACTTCATTCAACTTGTTTAGTATAAAATGTTGATCAAAAGTAAGGCATACAGACAAAATAACTAAGACTATGCCGATCTACAGCAGAACATAACGAAGAAATAAAAGCATCCTTTCTATCCTACCATTCAAAAACTCTGTCCACTCATATTTAGGTCAAAGACACTTATATAAAGATACTGGAACACAAGAAGAAGGAAAAACAAAGGAAGCTACGCGTCAAAAGAGTATTGTAAAAAATTAAGTCTGGTCTACAGGAGAATCAAACAAGTACAAAGAAAGATTTATTAATATGGAACTTTTCTGTAGCCCAAATTAAAAATATCTGAATGAGAAGACAATCACTGAAAGTAGGATGCATACGAATACAAAAGCACTTCAATGCCTCTTATTTCATCATCCAGAAATCAAAAACATTGATCTGATTTCTCCAGATTCTCTACCTTTATAGCACTACAGTATTACATTCTAAACTTTACTTTTTGTTGACGCAATCAATTGTCCCCTGTTATTTAAGCAGCACAAGCCTCTACGCTGGAAAACGTAAAAGTCCCAACTACTTACCCCATTAATTTCTACTGAAATCAATGAAGTTTTCATACATACCGTTCACTACATCTGATGTTAAACTTCTGGTGGGATTTAGTGCAGGAAGAGCCCTGCAAACTAAGCACAATACCTCCATTATTCATGTTCCTTCAGGCCTGCTACTGGGTCAACAGAACAACAATGCTCATGCAACTCAAACGCCATCTGAAATAATTGAGCAGGTTCTGTAGAAATTTAATATACAGGATTTTCTTTTCCTTTTAAGTTGAAATACATTACAAGTATTTTATACCGAATGGTCTTTTGCTTACTAAGTGAAAAAAAATGCAGATCCCCAGAAGGCAGGCAAGTTGTCGGCTTTAGGACAGTTAAAGAAAACAAACATAATTACACAGTGCAAAGCAGCCAGCAGCACAGAAACCCAACAGGAAATACTAATAGAAATCTATCTCTGAAGCATTTTTAAGCATGTAAGAACGAGTAGCTGAGTAGAACTGCTACTAACCAATCATAATTATAAAAGTGCTTTTTGTTTATACTCTGAAGCTTATGAAGTATATTCTTTACCCTATCACCTCAGACAGGAGCTGCAGGTTACCCCGAGAGCTTGGGTTCAAAGAACGGTATTCTGGCTCTGATTTATTGAATTGTGTCACTAAGATACCAAGTTTCTTTGCAATACTGAAATAAAAAAGGTCAGCTCCTTCCAAGAGAGGCCAGAGGCAGAGAATCTCCCAGTGGCTACAAAGAGGAATTTAAAAACCTCAAGGAAAGAAACTGGACAACACACACACACACACACAATCGGCTACGAGACAATGCTGGAGGGAGATCAAAAAGACAGTCCCGAGGCAGTGACAAAGAACCACAGCGTAGAAATAAAGACAAAGAGATGAGAGTATCTTAATTCTAGAAAATAAAGTCCATTAACAAGAGAAAGGCAAAAGGCAAAGGATAAGGCAGGACCACATGTGCCCTGGGCAGAAGCCCCAGGAGGAGTGTGGGTCACACCAGCAGGCTCCCAGCCAGCGACCAGGGCTGCTGCTTCTCTCCAGAGACACCTTCAGAGGGGTCTCTGCAGGACCTGGGACCTTTCAGAGCTTAAAGAAATAGTATTTACTTCATAACAACAACCTGACAAAGGGGAAAATACCAAATTTTACTTTGTTTCTGAGAATGAATGAAACCCTTGAGAAGCAAAGGGAAGCTGAGAGGACTTGCTGTACAGTTCAGGTCAGTGTACATGACAGTACCAAACCACAGGTTACTGCAAAAATTAATGCCCCTCTTTGCCTTCTTCCTGCTTGGTTCTGAACATTCACTGCAGAGTTTTCAGCTACTTTAACATGACAGACGCAGAGTGTGAGCTTTTTCCCCTTGAGTTGTGTCTTTTACCAAGCACATACTTCACTTTAATGGAAGGAAAGTGGATAAGACAAAACAGAAATCAACTTAGAGATTCTTATTTCCATACATCAGAAATAACTGTATCTGAAGGGGTGTAAAGACAGGTTGTTTCATACTGTAGAAGAGCTGAAAAAAAGCTGGATGCAGAAACAGTTGGCTGCCTGGGTCAAAAAACTGGTTTGCTTCAAATTCTGTTCCTCTAGCACAGCAGTTTACCTAAATGTGGTATCCACTAACCTGTCTTCAAACCCACATTTAGAAGTAAGTTTAGTAAGTTTTGTTTTGAAAAGTTGTCTATGCATAAGCAACAAGCTGTCAACTACCTATGTGCATGTTTGAACACACAAATTTTGCTTCATTTAGATTTTACCTAATCCTACAACAGCTGCCTACCTATCAATGCCTCCCAGCCACATCCAAATAAACCCACTTTAATAAAACAACTGCAGGAGAAGGAATTATTACTGAAGCAACTGCAGGACCTGATCCTAATCATGTATCGCCAGCATACTGCTACCCAAGTAGCCTAAGGTGCTGTTTTTCCATCCAAAAGTGAGATTCCCACATGACACTCTTCCACCTCATTAGGGAGGAGCTGTTTCTATAAAGACCCTCTACCAGTGGTTAGCACAGCACTTCAGTCTCTCCCCAAAAGTATCAACACTAATTCTTGCAACCTTCTTTTTCAGGAAAACCCTGAATTTAAGAAGTCATTAAAAATTGCAATTAACATACTCAGCAGCTAGATTTCAAAGATGTTATGCACATCTTCAGCTCCTAAGCCCTTAAGTCAGAGCAAAGGAAATTCTAACGTTAAAATCCATACAAGCTTTTTTTTTAAAAAAAAAAACAACAAACAGTTCTAATTTCTTTTTGTTCTTTAACCCTTTTACAGACTTTTTAGTACTACAGTTGTGCCTTCAATCTAGGAAAAAAAAAGCCCATTCCTGTTTGCAGGGTTCCGGCAGGCTGGCAGCTGTAAAACCACTAAGACACAGTCTCTGCACAAACAGGAACCTCCGCTCGGTACAACAGGAACCGTCCCGCTCCGCTCGGAACTGCGCAGACTTCCAGTTCCTCTCGTGCCCAGGGAACCCACGGGACACAAGGGGTTACTGCAGTGTAAGAACCAGCTTCTGCAGTTCAGCCCAAACCTCTTCCCACTGGACTCCAGCCACAGCCAGACCGTCCCGGTGGCCAGGACGGCGCTGTGGGGAGCCCCCGGGGACACAAAGCGGCTCTACCCACCCACCGCAGCAGATTCTCAAGCTCAGTCAGACACTTAATTCCGAAACGGCCGAGACTGTAGTGCCTTGGGGCTGCTCAACATCACGCCGGGTGTACAACGACAGAGGGTGACAGAAGTCCTTCTAATGCGGCACAGCGTGGCTCTCATCTGCCTCCTGCTACCTTCGGCAGCGCTGAAAAAATGGGAAACTTTTTAAAAGCTTCATCAGCAAAAAAATCAAACATACGTGCCCAGGAAGCTGAGAGAAGCACCTAAATTTAGGATGGCCTTACCCTCCTAAATTGAGGCTGGAAGGAGGGATGCTTCCACACTAACTACCTCTCATTAGCATGCTTCACAGTTCCTGAGAGAGCAATAAATTTCAAGAGCTGCTGTTGTTATTAAGAACCATGAAATGGGACAACACTACAATTAAAAAAAATTTCCATTTTTCATTGTTTGGAGTTTTAGGACCAGGGAGAGGAGTGAGGAGAAAATAAGGCTCTACAAAGACTGATGTTCTTTGCCTTGCTTCCCATCTCTAAAAGCTGAAGAATGTCTTATTGCTGAAAGAATTGCAAGGTCCTTTAATAGTTTTTTCTTTTGTTCCAAACTGAACACAACTTTACTGGATGTAGCACAGAATGGAACGCACAGGTTTCTTCTCAAACTTTTCACAACACCACCTTCAAACACAAAATAAGCCAAAATCTCTGTAATCCACTGTAGAAATTAATTACATTATTTTAAAAAGCAGCTCCGCCACTCTTCCTTACTCCAGTTTTCACCAGCCAGGCATTATTCACCGATTTCCCCACAATATTTGGTTTCTGTAACATTCAATTCACACATGAGACTAACTCTAGAACTTTGCTTAAAAAACAAAACAAAAAACCCAAACCAAACCAAAAATGAAACCAAAAACCCTCCAACACTCCAACACTCCCCTTGGTGTTCAGAAATACAGCAGCATTGTACATCAGAAAACAAAGGGAGAAAATCCTTGCTTTTGCACACATTAATCCAGACTGATGTGATGAGACCATAAAACGAAAAAATATGTGTTTTCTGACCTAAAGGGAAAAGGCTTTTCAAGCTTCAGATTTTAATCAAAGCCTGGTCAAAGCTCTGTTCCAAACAGCCTTATTTTCATTTTCAGCTTAAAACTATTTCCAGCTAGTATTTTAAAGAGAAATATAGCAATGACAGCCTGACCACAGGAATCTTTAGCTCACTAGGTTTAAGCAGCTCCAGCTGGGGACTCGGAGCCAGCAGCACACACAGATTACCAGGACGCCTTTGCTCTGGCTCCGAGAGCACTCCTCTGCCCCTCTCAGCTAGCATCAGTGGTTTTCCTTTCAGGATGGCTCTCCTCCTTCAGCCACTGGGAGAGAAACCCTGGCGAGGTGTAAACTTCAGGAGACCATAAGGGTTTCCTGAGGAACACATTACCTGCCAGAGGAACATAGAGCTGCTTTTTGCAAAAGAACACCTGAAATACCTTCCTTGTAGGACTCGGTACAACCCAGCATAGCTTTAGAAGCTGCAATGCAAGAAGTGTGTATAACTTGCCTGTTAAAGCCCGACCACATACTCCAAAGGCTGTGGCAGACAGGTCGCATCCTCTGCTTCGTACCTTACAGGAACCTTGCTTTTTAACTTTTTTGTTTAAACCAGGAACAACAAATGTGTGTTTCCAAAGAGCATAAATTCACTCTTACAGATAATTTAGGATCTAAGTCATCAGAAAATCAGATATATTAGTCTACATTAACAGTTTGAAGTTAAAAACATAACTGTGAAGAACAGGTAAGTGTCACTGGGGTCCATTAGCTTCCCAGCCACGGCAGCAGGGCCCTAGCGTGACCTGCACACAGCAGGCAGGGTTAACACACAGCCACCTGCACCTCCATAACCATCACCCCTTCTCAAAGGGCCTTGCCGGTCCTCCTCTGCCCTCAAAAACAGCAACTGGAGTTCTTACTTACCTTTTTTCCTGAAAGGCAATACAGAGTAAGTAGTGGCCTACTAAATTTGTGATTAAAAGTAAAATAAGCTTTTCTTTTTTTTTAAGTAAAATTTGTTGATGATTAATTTAACTTTCAAAAATCTCTGAGGTTAAAGTAAGAACTAGAACATGACAGAAGTTTGATAACCAACTTAAACTTTCCACTAAATTTACTGTCAAGTTTTTTCTGAATGCATAAATGATAAAAATATTATCACCCATAATACATGACGTTTTCTTACTCCCATCGTGCAATTTAAGAAGTAGTTTAAAATGTATTTCCCCAGCTCAGGGTTCTGCACCACTGGCCTGGGGCGGCTTTAAGCTCAGGACAGCACACCCAGCCTGCAGTAAGGAGCAGGAGCAAGCGGCCCAGGCAGCAGTGCCCGGGAAGCACCCTGGGGAAGGTCACACCACCCATCTTTGGTCACCCCCCGTGTGGGCAGTCGGGCTGAAAGGGGGGGGCACGGCCGAGAGACCCCACGGCTGGTGCCGGGACAGGAGTCACCATGGCCCCAAGTGGGGCATCGCGGCTGCAACAGAACGCGGTCGACTGCTGGATTTATAACACACAACTCATGCCCATCATAAAATACTGTATCAGTGTTCATACCTGAGTCTTTCTTGCTCCCTTTTCCACCCTCTCGGCTCTTCTTTAAAACTGCCTTTAACATTTTAAATGTTGCTTCTAGAGGATAACAGAAAGAAACAAAAATAAATCAACATTAATAATGTCTACTGACACAAAACCGAAGACAATAAAGATAAGATCAATACAATAAAACCAGTGAGGTAATCAGAAGAAACCTTTTGGTAATTACATTTATTTTTTAGAACATAGCTCAGTTAAGCAAAGTCCTGAAGCACAAAGAATGCTTTAGTACTTGAAGTAAGCAATTAGAGTTCACTGTCTTCTTGTACAGAAAAATAAAACAGCATTCTCCACATTCCACATATAATTAGGGTTATAAGGCTAAACCCGGGTAAGTTACTGTAAGACACTGTCGAAAGTGAAGCAGAATAAAGGTCTGACTCCAGGCCGGCGTCCGTCAGCATGGCGGGCAGAGGATGGGGCGACAGGGGACACAGCACCACCGGGCCACTGCCCTTCCCCTGCTGGCCACCTACTGCTGGCCACACAGAGGGGGACAGGTGCCCTGCAGCACTGCAGTGTGGCACCCGGGCACCCACCCCGACAGCGCCCGACCCCTGCCTCCCACATCGCAGAGTTAACCCTCGGCCCAAGGGAGCAGCAGATTTCAAATGATCATTCATTATAAGAAAAACATATCTGGGATGTAAAGCTGGAAGTCAGGCAAGTTGTTTCGGGTAAATATCTTCAGCTACAAAGCAAGGAAAACGGAATGAAAGGAACTACGAAGAGTGTTTCTTTCTCAAAAAAGCTTTCGGGAGCATCTATAAATTATAATTTCATTTGCTTTCTCTACTGAAAAATTCCAAAGCTATCTCATTGAGAAAAGCTGCAGTACAGAATAGGCACGTGAGCACGTCCTGTCCGTCCCTGCAGCACAGAGGATGTCCACAGACAATGGAAGACCTTGTTTGTCTGCAGCCCCCAGACCAGGCCAGGAAAGCCACTGTTCCTGGCTCTGCCACCGGCCAGGGAAGGAAAGGCTGCCCCAACACCTGGAACGGGCTTCCAACACCTGGACGGCCCCCTGCCAACCTCCGCAAGGGCTCTGTCGGAACGGGCTCCTCCTCGTGCCTGGCAGGAAGGCTCAGCAGCCGTGAACACACACCCAGCGAGTGTGAGCTGTCTGACTGACCACAGCCGGGAAGGGCTGTAGCCAGGGACCCCTGCCCACAGCCCGGCTGTGAACACACACCCAGCGAGTGTGAGCTGTCTGACTGACCACAGCCGGGAAGGGCTGTAGCCAGGGACCCCTGCCCA
>JAOQGH010000077.1:281545-296102 GCA_025769975.1 Gallinago jamesoni
CCCAACTCCACATCTACCCCATTCCCAACTCCACATCTACCCCATTCCCAAGCTGCGCTGCTCAGCATCTCCATACGTACATCCCGACAAGCAGTTACCATACATTTGCACAGAAATAAAGGGTGGAGCACCTTAGTCATTCTACCACTTGCACAGAAGTACTTAAGGACTTACCACCTGCATGATTTATTAAACGTATACTTCAAAAGAGCTGTATTTTAAAAATTGTATTTTGTAAACAAGATTCAGTCCTAAGGTTTACAGAAAACTTCATTTAGTCACAACTGCCTTCATTGCCTTTAAATGCATTAACAATTTCATGGTTTACATACACAGAAGTTTCAACATTCCCCTCTTCTGGAAAAATTCAAATTCCCCTAGCATAACTGCATTTTTCAAACAAGAAGAAACAACAAAAAAACTTAAGGCAGCAAGGTGTTACTGATGTAACAGAAATCAAGACAAGACAGTAAGTAAAAAATCCTTTAAAATTACTGTATCAAGTCACCAATACCTAACATTTATAGTAACAGAGGGCACATTCCCAGACCTAAGAGACTCCTAATTCAAGAAAGAACAAAAACATTTGAAAACAAGCAAATAGTATTTTATACTGTTTTTTTTTAAAAGTACAACTTGTGATAAGATGTATTCGTTTTATTATTAATCAAAAACATGACTGAAAATGATAAAAAAGAGACACTGAAGAGGTCTGTCTCTGACTTTATAGAATAAAAAAGTAAATGACATATTTACGATGTTTCCAATAGGATATATTTAGCTAAATCTAAACAAACTCACCAAATTTAAACAGCTATTATTGAAATATTTTTCTACAGTACCCTAAACAATTATGGTCTTTACCCTTTGTAGATATTTCTTATGCAGAAAGGTTAATACAGATACAAAATTGACAAACTAGACTGCATCTGCTTCATTTCTTGCTCACTCAATAACCTAATTATTAATCTTACATATTAAATACTCCATATCCCCCCTTATCTGACACCCCTGAAAGCCATGCATCAATTTAATAGGAGGCTGCAAAAGAACACCGAGGTTTCCAACTTGCTGCTCACTTCTAACTAGTTGAATTATGCCCTGAAGCACTATTAAAATACAGTGAAAGAGGTGAAAGATGAGGAAGCGTGAGAAAAACCTCATTATCATGGTAGCTATTAGAATGTGCTTTTGCTGTAGCTTTTTTCCCACCAGTCTAGTTCTAGATTTGACTTCCCAGACGTCACAGATTTACCTATTCTATCCCGCAATCACCCAGTTTTCTGCTATGCTACTCTTTTAGCCCAAAAATCCCTGGTCAGGCTTCAGATCCTGCAGAAATGACTGTTTATCAGTTTTGAAAGATTACTGTTCCCTAGCTACCCATTACTACCCTGAAGTGCTGATCTTGCACTGAAGCAGATGAAGAGCACTCACAAGTCAGAAATAATAACTTCAAAGGCCATAAGCACCTCTCTGAACTAACCTGAACGATCCAGCAATGATGCAGATGAAGTGTCATCAGTTGAATCATTTGCCTGTCTACATTGGAGAAAAAGAACAGCAGTTGTCAACAGAGCAGCCATCAAATCTTCAAGATTTGAAGCCGTTTCTTATATGAAAAATATCTGACCACAGATGAGGTGCAGACAAATTTATTTTTTCCTTTCTTTTCCCATTCTGCC
Source organism: Gallinago jamesoni (assembly GCA_025769975.1). Classification (NCBI taxonomy): domain Eukaryota; kingdom Metazoa; phylum Chordata; class Aves; order Charadriiformes; family Scolopacidae; genus Gallinago; species Gallinago jamesoni. The sequence continues at coordinate 283,231 of JAOQGH010000077.1, forward strand.
AAGGCCCTCCAGAGAAAATGCTAAGACAAGAGCCTTCTATCCCTTTCTTCAGTTATGACTTTCTAAACACACAAACCAAACCAAAAAAACCCAAACAATACAAACCCAAAAATCCCAACCAAAAAAAAAAACCCTCTGCTTGTCATCCCTACTGAATTTATCAAATTTATTCTTGCTATTTAGGCTTGCTGCTGAACCCTACCCCTCTAGCTCTTGTCATTTACAAGATACCACCAAATTCTTCAAGGACCGAACGCCCCCCTGTGCTCTCCTTGGCTCACCTCCTTTAGCCTAACGCCTCTCTCAGCAGGGCTGCTTTCTCCCTTCAGTTTTATCCTTAGGTATCACAGAAGTAAACTACCCTCCATGGTTACACTGCCTGCTATTTCTAAATTCAATGAATTATCTCCCCTCTCCTCCGGCGCTGCAAGGCAGCATATGTAGGCTCCAGGGGCCGCAGCGAGTGGGGAACAGCCACGGGTGGGGAAGGGGACGACTGCTTGCTCCTCGTCTTCAGCAATAATCCTCACCTCAACAAAAAGGTTTCAATAAAAAAAAAAGCAAAGGTAGTCCTCCTCTGAGTGGAAGGTCACTATTTAGAGAGGCATTCTAGAATGAAATAAGGTCTCCGGGTTTAAAAAAAAAAAAAAAAAAAGCCTCAAGGAAACACCCTTAGGAGCATCCCAGCCAGCAACCCCTAGGAACCCGTGGATGTCACAGATAGCTTGCACTGAGGCAGGAGTGAGCAAAGGAAAATTAAATATAACCAGAGATCATAGTTCTTCTTTTTGCCTTTGCCATAACAGTCACTTTCAACTCAACTCTTTCCATCCTCCCATGTTAAACACAGAAAATACAACAAACTCCCTACTTTAAAATCAATTAGGAAAGGGCCCAAACACTAGGCAAGAAAACTCACCACTTTCCAGCTGGCAGAAGTGACACCCTGCACACACTATGTCAGCAGAAAATCAGGAGCCTAAAACTAGATGAAAACTAGGTCAGAAACTGCCACTTCAGCTTTACTAGCACAAAGAAAATAAAAAGACAAAAATCATGCTAACCAACATCTTGACTGGACTGACTCAGGGTAATCGAGTTTTATTTTACTGAATAGCTGTATGCTCAGGTTCTGATAGCACCAGCCTCTCCAGAAAGTGTGGAAAACAGGAGTACAGAAATAAAACGTGTCTCCGGTTTCTCAGCTGTCCTAGATACAGCCCTAATTTCCAGGGGAACACCAACAAGCTGCTTGTAAAACAACACAACCATTCACTCCCAACAGCCAAAAGCAATCGCCGTGCAGAATGTGCCCATCTGACGTTGCACAGGCTGCAGACCCAACAGCTCGGTGGGCAAAGCCACCCTCCTCCAGCCAGGCACCCAACATCAGCCCAAACCTTCCCCTCCAGCTGGGCACACCACATCAGCCCAGATCACAAGACATCAGCCACAAAGCAAGCCATAAGACAGAACTAGCTTAACCAAAACTCAGAATTCTTTACATCATACCATTTCTACTCAGACACCCCCTCCAAGGATGGCCAAGTTCTCCAGTCACACCATGGGCAAGTAGCCCAGGGCTACAATTCCCTCATATGTCACTACTGAGAAGATTAATAAGGTCCACACAGTGAGGCTGAATACTAATGACTTAATCTTCCTAGGCTAAATACTAAATATCACTAAAATCCGTAAGCTTTGCAATGAACTTTTGCAGCTGAGACACCCCAACCACCATCTGCTTGTTTATTGTGGCTTTTAGGCTACAGCTCATATAGAGAAACAAATAAATTACTATTTATTTCAGCCACCTTAAAAGTTCAAGGGAAGGAAGTTATTCCATGTAGAGGGAATTAAATACGGTAAAATGCTTTACTAGAAGGAAACATCAGGCTAAACCAATAGTGAAGGGGATAAAGTTACTGAGTTTTACTTTCAACTTGCCAAATACTGCAAATGAGAAATCCTATGTATAAAAAAATCCTACATAAACCTACCCACTTATGTGCCTGCATGGAGTCTTGTTTCCAGATTTCAGACGTGTATTTGCAACTCGGATCTTGCAAAGCAGCCACTTTTGCTCCTTTTCAGTCCAACAAACACCCACCAAGCTCTTATCAACCTCAATATTAAAAAAACCAAACACTACCAAACCAACACACAAATGAAAAAAATCACAGACTATCTTTTCCAAAATTAGACCTGGCCAAAATGAGTAATGTCTTGAGAATGTCAGTGGAGTACACGGGTGAGCTAAGGCAGCTCTGAAAACAGTACTCTAGGCAATATCCAAAAAAATGTGACTTCAAAGTGATCTAACACCAAAGGTCTCTTCTGGACATAATTAAAATAGCATGTGGTCCAACAAACACGTTAATTTCCAGATCTGCTTCTTTTGTCTATAAAGCTACACATAACAAACCCGCAAATCAAAACAAGAACAAAGGGGGGAAAAAAAAACAACATTAGGCAGCTCCAGATTTGAAGAAACTTTGGTGTACCTCAAAATGAGATGGTTCTACCACCAGGCTACAAACACACAGCATGACTGTCTTCAGTCTTATTTTTAAAAAGGGGATTGTTTTTGTATACCTAAAATACTGCTTGCTGCATCTACTGTATCTAGTCTGATAGTACATGATAAAAAATAAATCACTGAATTCCAAAGACTTGAACAGACTGATGATCCTTTCAGAAAAGGAAAATAAATTCCCTCCAAGTGCTAAATTAAATCATTTGATACCAAGCCAAAGCAGGCACTAGCGAAACCTGGCAGTACTTGATCAGTAGATGCACATAACTCAAGGAAAATACTGTAGGAGGTAAGAGAATATATGCTTAGTTTTTAGAAGCGAAGGCTTCGTCCACCGTTCCTTTCACCCACTGGGAAGCAAATTTGCAGGAGGTGTGGACAATTTTCCTCCAAAGGCGCTCTGCGCAGCACTTGGGGGGGTCCCGGTGGGGACACTGCTGCGTGACACTGCATGCTGCCTGCCACCAGTCATGGCCCACAGCCTCCATTCCTCCAAAGCCTTCAGGGGACACTGCTGTGTGACACTGCACGCTGCCTGCCACCAGTCATGGCCCACAGCCTCCATCCCTCCAAAGCCTTCAGGGGACACTGCTGTGTGACACTGCATGCTGCCTGCCACCAGTCATGGCCCATGGCCTCCATCCCTCCAAAGCCTTCAGCCCCGGCTGGCCACAGGTAACTCAGCAGGGCAGGTCACTCAGAAGATCCAAGATGCTAAGAAGGTCTCTCAGAAGAGGGAGAAAAGAAGTCCTGAGGTAGCTGAGAGTCACTCTGCTGAGGAATTTGAACTTTGAAAACAACACTAAAATGAATCTACACGTGGAGGAGGCAGCAACACAGCACCCTTTGGTCTCCCCACGCCGCAATGTCACCACCTCGCCCCTGTGCCAGCTGCCCAACTGTCCCTCCTACGCCCACACAGCGGCTGGGTCTGCTCCTGGACCCTCTGCCGATGCCTTAAGGAAACCACAGCAGCTCCACAGTACCACCATGCCCCCACCAGTGAGGCTGACAGTGTGACACTGTCCCTCGCACCGTCACCTCTCGGCAGGGACGTGCCACTTGCGCCCAGCCGTCCCTGACCAACCAGCGCAACAGGAGACCCTTCCACGAGCCCAGCAACATAGGCCAGAACACAGAAAAGGTGGCTTTTCCATTATCACAGCTACTTTCCCAGCTTTCCGTGAATCTAGCATGCCTGAGTTTGGGGTTTTTTTAAAAAAGGTCACACTAATATAAACAGCTGTATTTCCTCGAGTGACAGTAAAATGGTGCTGATAAAACTCAAAGCTTTTTCCTGTTTTAGTTCCTTATCGTATCTAGTTCCAGATCTCCTATATTCTTCATCATCCTACTAGATTATTTTCAGGATTTTATTTTCTGTTTTTTCATGGAATTCTCCTCCCTTTCAAAAAGCAGAAATGGTCCCTCTCCTCTTGTTTTACTAATATTTTTTCTCCTAAAACTACAGGTCTCCATTTTAGACATCAATGTCCAACAGAGGGGCGTGTTCTGGTTTGTTGGGTTTTTTTTCCTCATGTCAGCTATCCTTAAAATTCTGGGACAGTATGTTTTCTATAATCTCTAATCATAAGCTACCTGACCTTGGAAAGGCTGGGAATCACAGCCACTCACTTTTGCCAAAAGTCAAATGCAGAGCTTCCTCCAAACTCTGTATACAAAGGACACATTACATGCTTCCTGCTTCACAGGCCTATAAATAGAGATGAACATATCCATTATTATGTAAGCATTTTTGGAGGTTTTAGTAGGATTTTTAAAACATATTACTCTGGTTTCAAATCGATGTTGGTATTTTCTTCACGAAGATGCCTATCTTCTAGCCACCGTTACTAGGGGCATAGTGGTACGTGCACAACAATATCCTGAAATACCCATGATGAGAAAAAGTAACCACACTCATAAAGGTTCCTTTGATTAGGGTAGAGTAACAGAATGGCTGAGTTGGAAGGCACTTCTGGAGGTCAGCTGCTCCAGCAGGGCAAGTTACACAAGAAAATGTTGGAAATTGGCATTAAAAATGGAACGCAAACAGTTATTTCCTTCAGAGAATGCAACTGCGTACATGGATCTGTTAACAAACACATCAGAAAAAAAGAATAATCAAAACCAAACAAACCAAAAAAATGTTGCAACTCCTAAGTAACCCTAAAAGGCAGAGATAAGCAGGAACACAAGGCTCAAACATACCAGGACTGTTACTGTTGTCCAGGACACATGAGTACAATTAATTACACAGGCACACACAAACAGAAGGCTATACAGCAGCAACCTGAAGTGGATAAAATCAATCAGCAAACTCAGGAATTTAACCTTAACCTTCTTGAGGCTGCCTAGAGACTAGACGTTTAAGTTACATCATCCAGAAGACACACGAATCAGAACGTATCTCAGGCATCTATATATACTGCCTCTTCTTCCTCAGAGCATCTTGGAGCACATCCCAGCACACGAGAGCCCGTAGGAAGGGTACCGGGCTTAGTTCCATTTTCCCTGAGAGGAGCAAATGCCAGTTTGCTCAAGGTCATAATGGGCAAGCCTTCACAGGATGGCCGAAGGGGTCAGCAGCACTGTGCCAGCGCCAGCAGTTTTCCGTGTGGGTACTGAACAGCACTGCAGAGTCCCATGAACAGCAGAGATGACACAGGAGAGAGAGCAGGATCTCATGGCAAGTACTGGAGAAGGGAAACCGCTCCTTTGAATCACAGCAAACTGTTAGATCTGCTCAACTATCTCCCGAAATCTCACCCGCAGAAATGTGGCAAAGCAGAAATATTACCCTCCTTACTTCCCCTCCCAGATCGTGGGATGTTACCTTTTTCTGTCTCTTGTCAAATGTAAACCTTCCGGTTTTAATTACTTGACTATGCTATTTTACGGACAAGACCTGTGCATTCTTCTATAAACTACAAAGAAACACTCTAGCATCCATATTCTTCCAATTCCTTTCCCTTAAAGCTCTTCTCATGTTACCATACAGAGCAGTAGCATGAAGAGACCTCATTAGAGTGTTACAATAAGCTCTGAACATTTATGGCAGGCAGTCTCTACCCAAAAGGGCTTACAAGCAAGCCCTCCAATCCTGCCACGAGCCAGCATGTGTGTGCTCTCTGTACACAAGCAGACCCCTGAAATCAATGAGATTATTCACATGAACTAGAGCCATGCTTCAGGCGTTGTTCCTTGCCAGCCCTAAGCCCACTACAGAGCTCAAACTGGGGACAAGAAGACACATGGAACATCCCAGAGTCCGCTCTTAAAGAAAAATTAAAGGCTTGTCTATACAAGGGAAAAACTGCTTCACATTCACACCCTGCCGCGTTCTGCAGTAACTCCCCGGTATAGACAAGATCTTACATGCTCTTACCAAAAATATGAAATACCTGACAAGCCCATATTTATTAAAATTTTACAGTTGTCCTATTGCTTTCAGTAATTAAACAGCCGAGAACCACTAAAGCCTCTAATTCAGATGCCAGAACACATTCCCTCCACAGGCAAGCATCAACAAAAAAATTTAAATCCTGATGACCAGAATTTAACTGGAAGTGAAATACAAACTTGTAGCCTTCAAAAAAACTTAATTATTCATTAAAATCTTAGGTCTGTGTAAATCTTTGGAAGTTTGCCAAAATGGTGTATACTGCCTCACCTTAATCTATTAATGGCATGCTTGCAAGTCCCATGTGAATCAAATGAGTCAAGTTCACTGATTTATAAACAGAATAGACGTAACACCAACAAGAACTTACTTCGCTCAAAGTCCTGCAAACAGAAGAAAAACTGCAAAGAAACAAAATTCAATTTTTGTCCTGGAGAAAACTACAAATCAAAGAAAGGAGGCTCAAGCAAAGCTCAATAAGGAAAAGCATCAGGTTTTCCTATTAGCAGACATGATGAAAATAGGAAGAAAAGAATCTTGTTTCTACCAGATCAAGGGGCAGTGTTAGATTTCTCAGATGCCAGTTAGCCAGATTCTTGGAACACTTCACTAACAAAACGAGCTCTCTCCAGAAGCCCATTTCCCCACTGTGATCCAGGCATGCCTCTGGCGGTACACACTGCTGCAGAGGATGCAAGAGCCTCAGAAGAACCCTCTGTGCAGGGACAGGGGGGAAGAAAAAGAAAAATAATGGAGTTCTCTCTAACCAACCATTCAGCATATTCCTCTGGTGCAGACTTTTACAAAGCTTTGAACTCTAGCAGAACAAAATAACTTAATGTCACTTTTGTCCTCCTTTCCATATTGATTTTTAAACAAAATTTCCCCCAAAGTTCAAAATATGCCTAGAACCTCTGAATGAGCGTGAAACCTTTCATAAAGTTGCTCGCCGACTGTCTTACTGCAAGCTACAGAAAATACATCAGGTACCGTACCACAGTGGCACAAAACAAAAATTCTATACACGCCAGCTCTATATTCCCAGAGTTTTAAATATATTAACCAATTCTGAAACTGTACATTGGTTTGGTGCATCATGCTAAAAGGCAGAGCGTTCCTGTGCCTATGCATTCCACCTTCACCAAGTATAGTTTACCTGAGGATAAAGCCAAGTTTTCCCCTGATGTCTTTTCATTGCCTCTTGAACTCAAGAGACAAAGTACTCTGGCACACACACAAAGGTCTGCATCAGTAGTTGGGAAGTGCTGAAAATTTTACTTTGTCATAGCAAAACCCTGTCTACACTTCGTGGCAGTAATATTCCTCCCTCTTCAAATTTTCAGTTTCTGGCAAATATTGTAGAAAAATCCAGGCACACAGTCCGAGTAAACATCCCTTTGTGACCTCAGTGGGAATCTGGCCCAGTGTAAAACAGACCTTGAATGGTATAAACTAAACAATCAACTCAGAGGCATTTCTGGTGTAAAACACAAGAACTGCCACATTAAGAATATTTTGTGTTTTATCATTCTTGTTCAGAAACAACAAGAAGAAAAAACCCACAAAAAAGCAAAAAAAACAAGCCTGAGCCAAAACCAACCCACATATTAAACTCTCCAGCAACTTCCATCTCATTTAAGTTTCAAAAAACAAAGGTCATATTTTGCTTCTATTTATTCTTACTTGCATATTGTTCAAATCCTAACTTGTTAAGGTATGGTCAGAAATAGAGACTCTAAGGAAAAGACATTTGTTAAGAAATAAATTAGTTAATTTCACTGCAAATGACTGGAAGAAGAAAAGCACAATCCTTACTCAAATTCTAATATTTTTCCAGATAAAACAAAGCTGAAACAGTTTAATCTGGACTCTGTCTTTTCAGCAATTTAACACCTCAGCTATTTTAAGTGCAATAGCTTTGAATTTGACTTAAAACTACCAGCTTCTGACAAGTCACAGATACTTAATAATTAATACTTAATTACATGAAGTACATGGCAGCGAAGTTTCACCAGAACCTAATACAACACGTAAAGATGAAAAACTCTTGTGACACAGAACACACAGCTCCCCGCAGCCCAACTCCAGCCACCCAGCCGCAGAATTCACATTTACACACCAACACACACATCAAAAACCTTCTTTCAGGGCGTTTCCTGTGCTGCTAACAAGTTCCAGCTTCTCTCCTGCTGGATCTAAATTTAACCAAGGCTAAGATCAAGCGTTGAAAAAAAAAGAGCCAAAACAACAAACCAAACAAAAAACCTCACCAACAAACAACCCAAACAAAAACCCAGCACACACCATATGCACAACTTCAGTGCAAGGCAGCGAACGTTTCACAGGTGTTTTAAAGCTGTTAATTATCAAATGTATGAACTCTGCCACAAACAAGCAGCCGCCCCTCGCCCTCGTGCCCGACACGTTTCTGAGACTGCACCTCCCGTGCGAGGGGCCGTGCAGCGAGCGGGACCCCAGCCCAGAGCAGGGGGTCCCCGCACGGCCACGGGGTCTGCTATCCCAGCCAGAGATGAACCACAGCAGTAGCTTGTGTGCAGTCTTTTTGGCTCAATCCAAAGTGTTCAGACTTCGCTACACACATGCTAATTCCTGAATATTTTAATTACAGATGTGTCTGAGCCAGACGGGGAAAACGCAGGCAGAAGGGAAAGGGCAAGAAATGAAGGGAGGGAGGTTCACGGTTCACGCTGGTGACCCCGGCCCAAGCTGGCACCTCACCCTGCTCCCCAGGGCTTCAGCCCACCCGGCCCCCCAAGACCCCCCAGCCATTCCCACCCATCCCCACACAGGTCCCATCCCACGTCACGCGCTGCGCATCTTCAATACAGTAATTCTTACAGTGCTGGAACATGAGGCACCTTCTTTAAAAGAAAGGTGTTCAATTTGCCTAATACCTGGATTGCCAATCAGAGGGGGAATTCAATTCTACTACGGGCCAGTATGAGACTGCAAACTCTTCTACTGTACGCTACGGAGTTGTTCCTCCTGTAACACCACCCTGTACTGTAGAAATCTGCAACGTGGAAACCTGCATTTATTGATAATTCACAAGTTATAACTTCAAAGCAACACCGTGAATTTAAGGCAGCAGATAAAATATGCACGAGGAGAGTCAAAATACACATTTGTAGCTTTGTACCTTCTGTGGTTACAATACTTAAGATCACTGGAACACCGAGTTGATCTAGTTTTCCAATTTCATACCTGTCTAGATATAACCAAATTCACCAGGCACACGAGGAAGAACCAGATGACTTCCAGATCAGCCCTATTCCCAAAAACGTTTTGGTCATCCACATTGCAGAAGTGCTTCACAAAGCCGTGCGTCACCAATTGGTCACCACACAAACACCAAAACCCCATAACCCCTACACCCGTTGACACAGACAGTATTTACAGAAAAAGGTCAAATGTGCAATAACGTATTGAGCACTGCAGCCAACTTCAACAACATCAAGATCCTGAAAGCAGCTCTGGATTTGACCTGAAGGACATTTAGCTTTTTGCTAACGGCTATGCACAGAACTCAATTACTGATGTCCCTGAGCTGCCCTGGGACACCCAGCGAGACATCAAGCAGGAAGCACCACGTGGTCTCCCAAACCCTTCTCTGCCAACACGGACGACCAGGACACTTCCAACCCGGGAAGCTGCCTGGTCTGCAGCGGGATCCCACCAACAAGCCAGGGCACTTCTGGTTTCAAATTGGTACCCTCCAGGTCAGGAAGAGAACAAAAAATAAGTTAAATACTAAACTGGGGATGGTGCTATCTCCGGAAATAAAGCCCATACTCCAGCAACTATTCCCAGTCAGGCAATGAAGAATAAGCCTAACACAACACTTTTTGTTCCCTTGCCACCTGCTCCAGGCTTGTACCAGCGTGACTTGGGCACAGGAGGGTCCCCATTCTTTATACGGGTGGAAGTACTGAAGTCAAGATATTGCAAAGTTTAATATTCCAGTGCCAAAGTGCCTTCACAGACCAAGCCCAGATTCACAGGGCTCCTCTCAGTGAGTGGAGGGAACAAAAACAGATCTCCCAAAACACAGCAAGAGAAACAGAGCTTTAAAAAGTTCAAGTCATTACATCAACATGAGCTACAATGCGTGTATTTGAAGATGCAGGTGTGACAAAGAGCAGCCTATACTGTGATGTGTGACCTATACAGCACAGAAACTTGAAATAACTAAAAAGCAAACTCTGCAGGATTAGACTCTTTACGAAGCTGAAAGATGGGGCAGGGGGAAGCAACAGGCCATTTCGGCTGCTTTAAGGAGATCAAAGGCTCACTGGTGTGCTGAAGCACAGCACCGGCAGGCAGAACCCTGGGCACTGCTTCACTCTCCAACTTCACCTTGTCTCCATCCCGAGTCAGCAGGGCAGGTACGCCGCACCGAGGCTAAACACAGAACAGAGCACCCCACCACCCCAACAGTGTGTTTTATACTTAGATAAATCATCTCATCAGGCAAGCATGCCGAAATGTCCTCATAGAATTTCCCAAATACAATGAATGCTAAAGGATTTAATCAGTCTTGCTGAACAATGACTTTTAAGAGAAGGTACTGAGAGACAGCAGAAGAAGTCAACACATTAATAGGCCACACAATAGCTATTTTGCATTAATGGACAACTGATCCTTTTATTTACTTCCCTTCAGGACAAGATCAGAGAGTTTAAGACTCCAACAAAACAAACTTCATGTTTTTTTCTTCTAAAAACAAGGCACTTTTCAAACTCAAGTTAAATATAAAGCCAAATGCAGTGAGGATCGTGGACCGTTTCAGTACTTGCAAAAGCATGGTTTTCTTCATTACATATTTCATTATACTTTGCCTTACTTATTTCAAAGTCAGTTTTCTAACAGCAGTGCCTCCTATACACAAACATATTTTTAAAAAATAAGACCGTATACATTTTTTAGGCCACTTGCTTTTCTTCTTTTTCCATTGCCACAGCTTTGTGATAAATAAACTCTCCAACCTCCACGTTAACACTTGGGAGCTGAAAACAACCCAAAGACATGAACTAACCCAGTTTTCTCCAACCTTGGCTATACATAAAACCCAAATATGACCTCTCTCTACTCTCACAGAATTGCAGAATGACATGGGGTAGGAAGGGACCTCTGGAGATCATCCAGCCCAAACCCCTGCCAAAGCAGGTCCACCCAGAGCAGGTCCCACAGGATTGCGTAAAGGCAGGTTTTGAGTATCTCCAGAGAAGGAGAGTCCACCACCTCTCTGGGCAGCCTGTCACTCTCAAAATAAAGAACTTTTTGCTCATGTTCAGATGGAAGCTTCCTTCCAGCTCATGTCCATTGCCTCTTGTCCTGTCACTGGCCACCACTGAAAAGAATCTGGCCCCAAGGATCTGTTTTTCTAGAAAACATGAAGATCTAGATCCTGACAGAGCTTAAAATACCAATTTTTAGTCAAAATGGCATCTGTCCAGAAAAATCTTGATTTTAAAACCATTAATATAAATTTCAAGTTACAGATGTTTATGGGTGTCATTACAAATAGCCAACAGATCAGGCTGATGTTTACACAAGGGAGTTTGAGGGCTTGCTAATTAATCTCGTCTTCAAAGAAAGGTTTAATTTTGATGACAGTAAGAAGTTCAGCTAAAAAAACCAGAACACCTCTGCTAAGACTGCTTAGCTGTCTTCAGAAGTACATACTCAGATCACAAAGTTGCTATGGCATCAACTTCAGGACTGTGGTTAGACACACAAAATGTCTTTTTCCTACTGACTGTTATGGGAAGCTGAGCAACTTTGGCCATGAACCAAATATGTTTTGGCTCTAAAGTAGACACAATTCATCACCATTTGGACATTCCAATGGTTAGCTAAACTGAAAACGCAAAACAACCAGCACTTTAAAGCATCCGTGTAAAAGAAGCTCTCCGTACACTGCCCTAGCAATAGCAAAAATAGTGTTTGTGCTTACCTTGTTTACTAGCATTACTTAATAACATAATGCTATTTTTCCAGCACTTAGCTATCAGATCAGAACAATGGGAAAGGTTCCTTTTTGGCAGCTGCATATCAAACTGGGGGGGGGGAGAGGGAGGGAATTCTGTAGGATCTAAGGTATCAGATTTATTTCCCTTATTCGAGAGAAATAAGTTTTCAATTTATAAGCATCAGGCTATTTTTAAGCAACAGCCATCAAAACCAGGAGCTAACACAGGGCTTTTGCACGTACTGAATAATCCTGCACAAGTCTCGAGCAGCCGGGATGAGGAAAGCATTTAACACGCTCTACACCAGCACACCTCCCGCAAACTGTTTCACACCCAGCAGTCACAAAAGCCCAAAGCAAACCTCCCACATTCCCAACTGTTGGCTTTCCAAAGGGTAGAGCAGCACTCACTCCACCCGTCAGAACACACCGCCTCCGAAGCAGACCAGAGGGGTGCCACTCACATTGCCACTGAGGCGGAAAAGGGGGGTACAGAGCAGAGAAGGGGGTCGGGGGGACCCACTCGCTGTCACACTGACACAGACCTAAGCCCCCTTTTCCCCTCAGGGCTCATCCTCTCAGAAGGATGTTTCCAGTTACACTCTAGTTTTGATCACAGTCACAGAAGGAGCCCATTTACTCCCTGTCCAATAAATACGCACTGTGAGGCCAGGGCAGACAAATAACTGCAATAACACTACTGAGAGATCAGAAAGCTTTAGAAAGTGTATGATAAAATACACAGTTGTACATCGTCAGTAGCCCACACGTCAAAAGATCAATCAAATTATCATTTTATTCTTGAGATCACAGCAGGCAACAGGGATGCCCGCACGGCAGGACCTCCTGCTCCGGCACTCAGAACAAGGTCGTTGCCAGCGGACACACAGGCGCCCCCCGGGCCATCTATTCGGGTCTAAAACGGTAAAAAGCCGAGCACC
>JAOQGH010000077.1:299244-316328 GCA_025769975.1 Gallinago jamesoni
TTTCATATGTAATTCATCGTGAAAAACTAAATCTGCATTTAGCTGCAAAATAATTATTCCAGCGCCAGAGTATTCTAGGACATTTCTACGCCCTACATGCATTTCACAGAGCCGCTTTCGATGTGCCTGAGGGGTAGAAGGGAGAATCCACATGTGTGTCCAGGAAGAAGTTACAGACCTCCACACAAGACCAGTATCCTCTCCAGAACATTTGACACAATTGCCTTGTAAGGCATGAGAGGGGCAGAGGGACATGGAGACAAAGTTAGCAGAGCAATTAATTATCTCGTACTCCTTTCGCTGTGACTTCAGCAGCTTTGTGGCTGAAGGCTTGTCCCAAACCAAGGGCAGGATGCTGCGTGGGACAGCCAACAGCCTTCCTCCCTTCCAGTACAGTCCTTTTCATCACATTCTCTTCCCTCTGCTTTGCCTGTGTGACGAGGCGTGTGTCTGGAAAGAGGGGAATTTTCTCTCTTTCAGAGGAAATGTCTAAGTTTCTGGCAGCCTTTTATGAATATTTTGTGTCTCTAAAATCTGAGACAAAAAACTGAGCCATGAACCGTTCAGGGTTCATCAGGTCCAGCACTCACTCACTCTTCCTCTGCACATGAACCCAGAGGTTTTCAAATGGTAGTTACAGTCAATTGGACTTAGATTCTGTGGTTCCACAGCAAAGCTTAGAATCGAAATATTTTTAACTAGGGCTTGATTTTAGCACTTCCCTATTTGTCTCAGTAGAGCAATGTTTTTGTTACCAGCAACATAAAGATTTTTGCTCTCATCAGTAGCTTCCTTTTGGGAAGAATTCAGCCCACAGCTGGTTTTCTACTTTAACTGTTCCGCCCTCTGCTTCTTCCACTCATTTGTTCACATGATTTGTCCATTCCCAGCAACCAAATTTTTTCAGGTCTTCCTTTTTTTTTTCATTCTTACAAAGGTTCTGGCTGTCCTCAGTCTCACACTTACCATGCAAGCTTCTAAAAGATTTAAGGCCTTTTTTTTTTCCCAGAAAACAGGAACCTTAGACCAAGCTGAACTCTAATGGCAGCAGTGTTCACTGTAGAAGGCCTCTGGGTTGGTCAGGCAGGACAGAATTTCTTCCCCAGATCTCATCTTGATCTCCCCTCTTTCAGTGTCAAACGCTTCCTCCTATGTCTCCCCTCCCCGATCCAGAGTCCCTCCCTAGCTTTCCTGGAGCCCCTTTAGGTACCAGCCCCTGAGGAACCCCACTCGTCACTGGTCTCCACTTGGACATTGAGCCGTTGACCTTGGAGTGTGACCTAACGGAGCTCTCTGGTTACTGCAGTTCAGCTCTGAGAGCAGGCTGCTGGAAAGATGGGCACTACTGAGGTCCTTCTCAGGAACAGGGATGTGCCTGCCCCACCAAGCTGGAACCAAAGGAGCATAGTGAAAACACGGTCCTTTCACATTTTTGTCACAAATAGTAGGGACTGTTCTTTAAAATGAGACTTTGTTTTTAATGAGCGAGTTGTAAAAGCAAGCCCCTTTGTGCCTCCCCAGCAGTGTTTGGAGGCGCAGGGTAGACACTGGGCTAACGAAAGGCTGTACGTGAGCAGGGGAAATACCAGAGGTGAGTGGGTGCTGTTGCTCCTTTTGAAAGGAAAAGCAGGGTTGATTAAAAAAAAAAAACATAAAAAAAAAATTGTGTTCATCATCATTCTGCCATCCCTGCTAGCTTCAAACTTAAGGTTCAATTCGTGTTCAATTCGTGAAGTGTGAGCTTTTTGGTTTAGAACAGCATATGCATTTAAAGCAGGCGGTGCCACTGTACATCCAGCTTTGCCAGCCCCATTTCCCAATGCCCTAGGGCCAGGGGCTGCAGAGCTGGGACGCTGTGACACCCCCTGCTCCCCCCCACCTCCCCTTTTTTTTTTTAATCCATTACAATTCAAAGTGGCAGGGCCAGTTTGAGGCTGCTGCTAAAGGACTAGCAGCTAGAATTGTCAACATAATTGGAGGGCTCTCTTAACATATTTTAAAAGTACTGTCTTTAGAAACCTCAAGGGACTTCTGCATGGAGGAGTCCAACTGTGCCCAGGCTGGGGACAAGCAATTATACACTCACCCATCACGGAGTGGCATCTTCAACAGCTCCAACAGAATCCTCAGTCTAAATTTGCGCTTTTGACTTGTTTTGCTCTTTAAGGCTGAGATCCCTAGAATGAACCAAGTTGAAAGTTTTCAATTTCAGCTATTTTTTTAATAGATAATCTTGCTTTTTGTTGGTTTTTATGTTTCTTGATAGTAACATAGAAAAAACAAATATTTCAGGCTTGTGTAGCTTAAAGATAGCACAGAGTCTGCTCCAACTCTGACTTTGAAAAAACATACCAAATATGGAAAATTTAAACTAGAAGGAATTTAAAGTTATGAACAACGAAAGTAGAAGTTCAGATTTACATTTTGAAGTCGATCTTCATTTAAGTGACTGTTCTATTTCAGTCCACAGTAAACACACATCATGCAAATAAAATGATGGCTATTATATGAAACGTTTTTTATAATAGTTTAGTAAAAGTCTTAATCATTCCTTTATAGAAAAATAACTTCTGAAACAATCACTAGAAGAAAACCAAAAACACAAGAGAAAAGCCCTGTGTACCAATGAAGCCAGTTTCAGACATTCCATCCCTCCATAGGTGAGTGCTGGATGAAGTGCCACGTCCAGCCCCTCAGTCCTCAGGAAGCCATGGGTTCGTTCCCCAGTGACTGCATTTGGAAACATCACACGGAAGCATCTCCCAAACCAGCAAACCGTAACCGTGTGGATTTACCCAACACCAGCACAGAAGGCACTTCCCCCGACTCCTTGTGCCACGGTTCGTTTGTCCAGCTGTGGGCACGGAGAACACGAGGGGATGGGGAATCAGACACCGCTTTTTGTTATTGGCAAGTTATGCCTTTTGTGTCTTTACAGCTTCTCGGGAGTCACGTCCTCTGTGAAATAACAAATGATGCTTTCATCAACTAATCTATTATTTTTTTCTTTGAAACTTTTCCAGCAGCTTAAAATTTATGTCCTTGTAGGAAACAGCAGTGACAGCAGTGTTCTGGGAGGCTGGCTCAGCTGGCAGAACCCCAACAAGCTGTGGGCAGAGAGCAGCCTCTGGTGGCAAAAACAGTGTACGTGTCATAATCAGGAACTACTTACATTTCTTACACTACTCTCCACACGAGCCACAAACCTCTATAAACTCTTAAGTGTTAGCAAACAACTGGAGAGTCTCTCTTTGCTGGAGAGTCAGCAATACTCAGAATTCAGAGTTGTCACAGACTTTCTCTTCAATTACAAATGTAACAGATGGCCTGTTACAAATTAAGTGCCAGGCCGAAATTTCTGCTAATAAAATAATCTAAGAGGAGGAGAGGACAGTCCAGGAGATGGAGGAACGGCATGATGCTGACACAGTCACCCCCAAGCACGGCGAGGCTTTCCAAATCAAGAGGTGCTTTACCATGAACCTGTTACAGGAGTTATGCTCAACAGCAACAAGTGTCACAGGGGACACCAGTGAGACCAAGGGATTTTTTTACATTCTTACATATACGTGTCTACCACACGCACTAAAGAGGAGCTCAGTAAATGCTTGGGCTTTTGGGGTTTGCACAGCAGGGAGAGGCTACTGAGCTTGAAATGGTTTGCAAATCTGTGCACACTGCTTCGGGAGGAACAGGCTGAACAGGTACCTCTTGGAAGGGACAAAGGCTTTCAACAGCAGTTAATATTTATTAAAATTAGGTCTTTCATTATAGTTCTCTTTTATTGTAACTTCCTAGATTTGCCAGGTGCCATTTCTTTGCTGTTCCACCTGCTGCAGTTTCACACGAGTCAGAAATCCCCTACTCTCAATCCAGACCCGTCCGTGCCCTTCGTGCCATGGCTCATTGCAGAGCAGTCAGAATTCACACCACCGATTCCCCCAGAGCTGTCGGGCACCACCAGCCCGGGGTCAGGGCAGGGGCTTCCCTTGCCCAGGAGGAAGCCCACCCCTGCAGGGGGGTCCAGCACACGTGTGTCCTGCTCAGGCCATCAGACAGAAGGTGTGATGTTCCCAGCTCTGCCAACGCCTTGGACCAACCCATACCTCCCCAAACCTCACCGCTGTCATCGCCACTTGGCTGCAGTCACTCCCGTCTCTGGGAGGTGTTGGAGGGCTACAGACAAAAACAACTGCACATTAACCAGCACCGTGTCCATCAAAATGATGAAATAAAGATCAACAAAAGAAGTAATTTCCCGAAGCCAGGCCATTCTTGCTGAATCCTTCCTCGTTTGTAACAACCCGTCAGAAGCCTGGAAACAGCCTTCCTGCAAGGTTTTGATTTTTCTAGCAAACCAACTGCATTTGTTCCTTATGTTGTGACTTTAGCTGTAGTTCATATTTAAATAATGAAAGTAAAGTACTAAATTTAGACTTGAACTAATTAAAACAAACCCCCTAAAACAGAAGATACAACCGATTCATCACAGTATCATCAACGATGTTGCAAACACAAACTAAAACGATACAGACTGGAAGGCACAAACAGGATGAAAAACTAAGTTGTCTATTATTTACATGTTCAAAATACTGTTTTAGTTTCGTTGTTTGGTTCTTGTTACTAAGAATATTGTCATAAGCAGGACATCTTAATAAATAGAAATAAATAAGGGGAAATAATGCACCTGATAATGCAGCTGTCAAAATACAACAGGTGAGTAAAAGAGTGACTTGGTTGAAGAGGGAGTGCTCTTAATTATAGCATGCTATATTGTTCTTAATTATTAAAGGTATTATGCAGAAGAGTTTAGTTTGCTCTCTATACAAATATGAATACTTAATTAATTCATCTCTATAGTATAAAACTTGCTAAATGTGCCCTGCACAGAGTAATACCCAGGACCTTTTAAACAGAAATGTCACATCCATCAATCAGGTAGTCACACAGCCATTGCTTATGTCATGAAAAGTAATGTCCTATAGCAGCAGCCTTAAACAGATTAAATAACATTAGAAAACCCCCAACAACCAAACTGCAAAATCAAGTGTTCAAATGGCCACCCTGCTCAGGTGTAGGTTAGTCACAGCCTGGGCAGGACAATCGGGTGCCTCATTCATCTGGCACCCAGAGCAAGGCTGGGGATAACTCCAGAAAAGACAATCCTTCTCCTACAAGGTCTCATTTTCCATTAAATCCTTGGCCAGAATATGGATAAGTTTTCAGAAGCAGATTCCTTCACAGAATATAATGTTCGTAGAGGCCCTCAGAATCAGATTATATAATTTTTCACCAGCCATTGATTTTCTTCAGAAACAAGAGGGATGAAGATTAGAATTGTAAAGATTTTACTACTTTTCTTTCTGTCGGGAGAATGTTTCAGCCATGGACATGTCAGAGCACACGGTGCTGGTTTGCCCTTGACAGCAGGAATCATCATTTCACACGATGGACAGCTTTAACCCAAATCTTACTCATTTATATTCCTATTGACATTCATTTCTATGCAGCCAGCCTGGTGAGTGGCAGGTGGGCTATTCACGATATAAAGGCACAACTAGCTGTTTTCCAAATCCCATTCCTGCAACTCAAATATCCATAAAGTACATTGCTGTTGCCCAGGAGAACAGTGGCAATGTTTTACAAGCAGCTACCAGTCAGGTAAGGAATATGGGAGAAAAACCACATCTGTCTTCATAGGAGCAGCACTATTTTAATTTTTCCTACTTATTCAAGGTGTACCCAAATTATTTGTTGCATGTGCTACTAATCACCATGTCCTGTGATCATAATTTCAAATTTAAACAACACATAAAGTTATTTACATTTTGTGGATGGATGAAATGAAGCAGACATTCACCTGCAGTTCTGGGTAACCCACCTGGGACCCCTCTGGAGAAGAGGGAGCAGAGACAGCATGTTTCACATTTGTAAGAGACGTCCACTGTAGTCCTGTGGAAAGCACACTATAAAAAACTCATCATTGACAGGCATTATTTGAGCATCACCTTTCGTATTAAGTCTGTTTGGACTCCTTGACTACAAATTGAGCAGCATATTAATCTGCAATCACTCCCTTAGAGAAAGCAGTCCTAGCAGAATTAAATTCAGCGTGAGAATGGTGTCTGAGCTCCCTCCCGCCTGCCCCCATCCCACAGGTTCAGCTCAGGCACGTCCTTCGTCCCCTCCTAGCCCAGGGGGTCACACACAGGGACCCTCCTCGCCCACCTCCTCCTGCCAGCTGCATCCCAGCCTCACAAACAAATGCAAGGAAAAAGTATTTTTTCCACTGCCCAGAAATCTTTCCCAGGATTTGTGAAGTTTCTAATTGAGCCGTGAGCCGAAGGCATACACCCAGCCCGAACACCTCAGCCTAAACGAAAACAAACCCATGCCTTTTGGTTGTGGCCTGCTCATGTAGGACCACGTTCACTGCAGCTTCACCATCATTCCATTGAAAAGCCAACCCAGAGCAGGGAAAGAGGGTGACAGTACTCCGGCCGGGGTTCACACAGCATGGGAGGCTAAGAGACCCCCTGGTGCTGAGCAACCACTGTACACCAGTAACCGGGTTAGACAGAAACCACGGCACTTTAATAAATCCCAAGTTCATTTAGCAGCTCTTCTTATAAAGTATTTTATTGTCAGTAACAGAAACACAGGAAGATGCAAGGCACACAGCTTTTGATCATTTTACCACAAAGTGCTATTTAGAATAGAAACTTGCTTTTAAGTAAACATGAGTATCTTAATGAGTATCTTAACATTTCCGTGGCTGTTGAATAATGTAAATTCTTTTAGGCAGTGTGAACTTCTCCAGGGCAGGCTGGGGCTTTTGGTGAGTCACTTGTAATGCTGCTGCATGAATTTTGTGGCTCATCTGTAACATTAGAGGGGGAGGGAAAAAAGTTGTGATAGAATACAGCTTTTCTGCTATTTTCCTAAATTCCATCATACGAAGGTAGTTTAAGAACAGCAGTTAACACCTAACTCCACAAAAAGTTCAAGTGATCAATGCATAAAACTCATGGAGACTCTGTACATCTAATGATAATTTCTGTTCCTGAAGTGACGTCAGCCTGGACTACCTTCAGTGAACTACTGGGGTTTTTCCCCTCCCTCTCTTTATGAGCTCAGATGAGCTGTCAGGAGAAGGAAGCAGAGCAGATCATCAGTGTGCTAGAGTTAACAGCAAGTCGCTTCAATTTCTTATCTTCCCAGATTCAGATCATCATCATTACAGTATCTAATTAGTCTGACATTAGCTTCCCTCTCAGCACCCACTCTTCCCTCAGACAGCTGCCTTTTCCTGCTCTAAGCTGGACCCTTGCAGAATTAAAGCTATTTCCACAGTGGGATAAAGAGCTGAGGACTAGGTTTTGTTCTGGGCTGTAATCCCAGCTCTGCCACAGACCTTCTGTGTCACTGATAATCCCTCCCCGCATTCAGCGCTTTAAACGGGGACACCCCTCAGTACCTGGCTGTACTTTTCTGTACCAGGCTGACACAACCGCCCTGGGGCTGCTGGGGGCCGGGCAGGAATGGCACCAAACACAGCAGATAGTGCCACTTTTTAACCATCGAGCATTTTAGCCACACAACCGCTACCGAAATAGATCATGTCAACAATATTCACTGGTAGGTGACAAACCTACATGTCAGATGACAGCAATCTAAGGAAAATTCACTTTTTGATTTTTTTTTTTATTTTTATTTTTAGCTTTATGGAGAGGCACTGACAAACAGATATCTTGTTCTTGCAGCTGTACTTACTTTGCTCAGCACTTCTGACAGCAAGGCACCCATGTTCTGAGTTCTTGAGAAACTGGCAATAGCCCTGTAAGGCAGAAGAAAAAAAGCATTTAGCATTTCCATTTCAGAGAAACACTTGTCAATTTCCAGGTTTAATACAAAATGATGTACAATAGAAATTTAGGTTTTGTAGCTAAATCCTTTAATCATAGTAAAGACCATCTGATATTAAAAAAAAAAAAAAGGTATGCTGCCTCAGAATAGAACAATGCAAAAAACTGTTGTAATATTGTTTTATACAAAAATATATATTCTTAAATCTCTCAAAAAGCATTTTTTTTTTATACACTGCAGAGTAGCTTCACAGCAGCTGAGCACTGATACCCAGAACTGTGAGATTTGGAATATAGAAAATTATGAGTCAATCTAGACCCATGACAAAAATTCACCCTCTGCTTTTGGGGAGTGTTTGCTCTCACAGCAGCCGTTTGTCAGGCAAGAACTTTTACCCCAAGATCACAGAATGGTTTGGCTTGGAAGGGACATTAAAGATCATCTTGTTCCAACACACAGATTATCCCATTAACTTTTTCATATTCCAATGAAGAAGAACCATGCTACCAACATTCCAAACCCAAAAATCTGTGGCTATTAAATAATTCAGTTCAGCCACAGGAAGGGCTGTGGATCCCACATTCTCCTGCTGATACTGTTAGTTGCAGTGACACCTCTGTAGTTTAAAATGGAGTTGAGAAAAACCATTATTACCCTCACATAGGGAACCAGAGCCCTTAAACGTGATTCTTCCACAAGCAGATACTGCTTTAGTTAATGATTCTGCGGATCAGACAAGACACATTTCCTACTGAAATTTCAATTTATTGCCACACTGACAAGTGTAAGTTATTCAAGATCTGTTTATGCCATCAGATAACCATGGAAGATACAAGAGCAAAGGTACACCTGGAAAACTGGCCATCAATGAAAATAAAAACCTTCTAACTCCAGAAAAAAACACAAACGCACACCCCCCACCCCCCCAAAGTCAAATTATTAAAACACAACAAAAAATCCTCTTTGCAGTGTGTGACTCCAGGGAGCTGATGGGCTCCTTCCTCCTCCTCACACACTCTTGCTCTCGGGTGTGTTTCTTCCTTCTTCAGCCTCAACCCCGGGCTTCCTGCAGCTGAGTTTCAGCGGTAGGATATTGCAAAAATAATTAATTTAATTGAAAGGTACAGCTGCAGGGTCAGCCTGGGCTGGGTGCCTCCAGAGAGAGATGCTGAACAAAGACATCCCTGGGCAATTACACCCTTGTGATCTAGACACCTGCTCCTCACACATCTGTTAGTCCAATGGTCATTTTTGGTCTGGGGTCTTCTAGTATTCCTCTTCTGTGTCCAGGCAGACCATTGACTGCTCTTATCTTGTTAATTCACAGTCTCTGCTGAAGGCTGGAGCCTCCTTATCTTCTGCTTTACTCTGCTTGTGCACCTGCACCCACTGGCAGAACATGAGGAACTGAGAACTCCCAGACTTAGGGAAAAACACTACCAAAACATCAGTGTGTTATCGACTGTTTTTCCTTATACACTAAGACTAAACACAGCACCGTACCGGCTGCTAGGAAAATTATGTCTATTGCTGCCGAAAGGCTTCAGCAAATCCAGCCACTCATGGCAAGCAAAGCTAGGCAAACAGCATAAATCACACCATATTATAACCCTAAGTAATCTACCCTAATTAAAACGTATTTAACCTAAACAACTAACATCTCTCAACAGGCCCCCCTCTGGTCCTGCTCCAACAGGTCCATGTCCTTCTGATGTTGGTGGCCCCAGAGCTGGAGGCAGCACTTGGGGGGTGTCTCCCCAGAGAGGAGCAGAGGGGCAGAATTCCCCCCTCTCCCTGCTGGCCACGGGGCTGGGGATGCAGCCCAGGGTGTGGGGGGCTTGCTGGGCTGCCAGCACATGTTGCCAGCCCATGGCCAGCTTTCCCCAACACCCTTCTTGGCAGTACTGCTCTCCATCCCCCCACCCCAGCCTGTGCTGGGACCAGGGGCTGCCCCCACCCGTGGGCAGGACCTTGCACTTGGCCTTGTTGAACCTCGTGAGGTTCACATGGGACCCCTTCTCCAGCCTGTCCAGGTCCCTTGGCTGGCATCCCGCCCCTCATCTGAATTTCATCAGAGTCAGAAACTTAGAGACAAGGGCTCTAAAGTACTTGACAAAGTTCCCTGTGACTTCTGTGATTGTACCCAACAATGAAATCCATCACCCCAACATGGTGCATATACTGTGTTCAGTCACCATTGACTGTCACGCAGAGAACTGGGGAACAGGAGAGAAGTCAGTGTTACCAGCTCTGCTTTGTTCCCAAAAATGTCTTGTAGGTCAGTGTCCTCCAAGCAGGCGAGGAGAAAACCACACAAACAAAAACCTACAGTGGTGATTTCTGTAGCCTGCCAAGAAACCATGTAAATATGGCAGTGCTAAATATGGCTAAACCCAGTTAATTTAAAAATTTTCCAGCTGATTACAACATCTTAGAGGAAAAAAACATTTTAAAAAATCACACCTTGCTCTAAAAAATTTCAGCTGTCAGTCTAGCCACCAGCTTCCCTTTTAAGTCTGGGCAAAATAACCTATTTCACAGCGACGTTACTAGATGACAGCACTTTGCCGTGACTGACAGACACTGACACGACGATTGCAATGTCCACAGACACTCAACTAAAAAGAAAGCCTTCCTAACAGCAGCTAAAGATACTCAGAAGCTTTATCAAAAGTAATATAGGCAACTTAAATCCTGGGGTGGCAAAAAAAGTGGGAATGAGAACAAAGTCACCTGGACCCCTTACCTATCCTGTCTAATCCGGTTTTTAAATGGTTACCTGGGTACTATAGAAATCCATAGTACAGGGGGCTCATTTCTTATAGGTAAAAAGTAATTGATGTCCCTAAATCCTCAGCAGTGGAAGGAGTAACCCAGTTTTCAGGATAATTCCAAGATATGCTTTATTAAAAGACATGATTCTAGAGGTGCTCCTGGCTTGAACAGTCCTCTCCAGCAAGCCCAGAGCAAGCTACCGATACAAAGACTGCTCAAAGGGAATGCTGTTCTTCAGATATACAACAGAATATTTAATATTTTCTCATGCCAGTTTATTTTTATGCTATTAGAACTAGTCCCACACTGGGACTTCACAATAGGCATCCACATCTAGACAGGAATCAGAGCCCCCTCCTACAGGTAAAAATATTTGCTTATAAGTGCTTTTTCATAACAAGATGACAAAGTCACTTTTAAAGCAAAACCAGATGTGTTTCCCACCCATACCTATTAAAGTACCGCTCTACAGTTTCCAAGGGAAGACTGAATTCCAGGCTGTCCTCGTTCTAAAGGACAAGAGCCGACCAGATCAGACTGTGCTCTCCTCGTGGAGCTGGGCTGCTGAGCAGCAAAACGCTGATGGTTCAGAGGGCTAGAAAAACGTGTACACTGGGTACAGGAGAATTCATTAGAGAAGGACATCCAAGTTCCAGTCTCGCCTTATCCCTTTCGTCAATGTTCAAAAATAATGTGTAAATGTTTTAAATGCACACAAGTTACAATGCTGAGTGGAATTTTACATCCATCTCCCCCAGAACAGTACTTTAACCTTACATTAACCTTTACATTTTGTCTTATCCCTACAAATCTCAAGTCTTTATCTATGAAAACTTTTTCTATGAAACTTCAACGGGAAACATCCAGCTCACTGGTGAAGGTAAGAACTGAATCAACTTTTTCTGCCCTTTGGATTATTGCCCAAGACTCTGCTTCGGGAAACCTAGGGCGAGGAAGCCTCCTTAACACTCACAAATACCTTAGCCATCCTATGGAGGAGGAAATGTGCACCACCTCCTTGCACGGCAAGGTCATAGCTATCAGGACGCAGCAGATTGTTCAAGAGCAAATCACTGGATCAGGCTCTTCTAAACAAAAACTTGGTCTCACACTGTCTGGTTTCTGAACGTCACGGCGATTGCGAGGGGTCTGGGTACTCTGCAATAACCGTGCGCTGCTAGGTATGCCCCAAAAGAATTGCAGGCTTTTAAAGGGAACTTTTTGTGCAGAAAAGAAGGTACGTGGCACGATACGGAGCATCAGAACTGGGTGGCCGCTGAGAAAGCTTAAAATTGCAATAGAAACAAAAACCTGAGTGCCTAAATCCTACTTAGGCACTGTGGGATTTGGGATTCAGACTCTAATAGAATTTCAGGAACACCACAAGTCATTAAAATTTTATCCTCTTACCCTTATATTGAACAACTTAAGCTGTTGTTAAGTGCTATTTAAGAAAAGTGCATATATTTTAGAAAAACATTCCATCTTCCTTTGAAAAAGCTGTGTGAAAATATTTGTTTTGATGACCCCTTCAACCAGTCACTGCTCCCATATTCAAAAGTAGAAGCATGTCTTCATCTGGGGGCAAAAGAGCTTGAGTACCCTTATGAAGTAGAAAGAGATAAAGCCAAAGGAGAATTCAGATGGAAATAGGAGATACAACCTATTCAGGAGATAACAGAATCTTCGGGGCGGGCGGGAGACGCGCGTTTCACTTCCTTCAGAATGACAATAGCCTAAAATTCATTCTTATTTCACTGGAAACTGTTTGACCGTTACTTTATTAGGTATGTGTAGGCAACACATTGTTTTCCTTTCCGTTCTGTTACACATGGCAATAGAGAAGAGATTTAGCCTTTGCCTTTCATTGTGAGGCTCTGACCTTAGGTTTTGAAGTTGGGGATTTTTTTTTGCTGAGTTTTCTCCTTCTTTTCTTTTTTTCATTTTTAAATTGATGATTAATTCAAAATTGCCTTTTATCTATAAATTGCACAAATTAATTTAAGAATTAAACTCTTCAGAGATTAAGAATTGTTTTTATTTCCAAGCCCATTATCTATGAAGTGTGTCTGTGGGGTGGGGGGAAAAGCCCTGCAGGGCAATACCTTGTCTTTTCTTTTCCTGGAAGTTTAGCCGTTTTCTCAACAGGTCCATATTCTTGCTTTTTAGACACCCTCATGCCTCCAGCTTTGACTGCAAGAAGAAAATACAACTGATGTAAAAATATCTACAGAATTACATCCTACATTACATACACTTAGAGAAGAAGAAAATGCTTATACCCCAGGTAATTTTTAATAATAAATCATCTTTCAATATGTAACGCTATGCTTCACTCTTACACACATATAAAGAATAAAGCTGAAGAGCCCCAACAAAAACTGTGAACTTCTGTGTCATGGCTTACTCCAACCAACTTCCAAACACTACAGTCAAGAAGTGAGAGGGGGGTTGGTTATTGGTAACTATATTAAATCTTAACACCTTATTATGCTAATATGAATTCTTCCCCCCCAGATCTCAGACGTAGCAGCTTCCATTTTAAATTTACAAAAGGAAACCAAACAAACCTCTGAAGAGGTTCAGGCTTTTGAACAGTGTCACTAACAGCAATAAAGGTTTCATGGTTTGCTCAAGCTATTCTAGAATAAAGCAAATAACGCAGGTAAGAACCAGCTGCACACTCATCTTGCACTTGTGTCCTAACATGTTTAATTTTAAATTTTACCCATTTTTTATCAAGTCTGACTACTCACCTGGTATTTCCTGGTTGCAAATTTACTTTTAGAAACAAGCAGTCTCCTTCAGTCATGTCCAAAGCAGCCTTGCACTGCTGGAGCTCTTGCAATATCTAGACTTGGCTTTGTTTTTCCTTTTCAAATTACATCCATACTGTTAATTATACTGCTGTATAAGCAGCAAATGAATCACCTAGCCATCTTACAGCTGCAAATACACTAGAGATCTAGAATGAACCAAATCTTTAGGGAATCTAACTGCAAAATGGAAAGTCTTCTCTGAAATGGAAGTATCAACCATTTCCAATCATCTACCAGTAAACAGAATCAAGATTCTAAACACCCTCAAGTCACAAGGTGTGGAACTCTTCCTAGTCTTTATCAGTGGAGATCATACGAGAGGCATCCCTACACAAGAATTACAAAGGATTTTCAAAAACCCAAATAAACAACCAACCCCAAACATCCTGGACTAGTTTAAGATCTTGGACTGATGTCTTCTTGACACCACATTCCCTTATAGCAAGTTCATTCAGAACACCAGTGAAAATTATCACAAATATTCTTCTACAGCTTATTAGGTGCTTAGATTTTTTGGCTTTTTGTAAGGACATAAACTGCAAATAGGAACCCAACTAAAATTTTAGAAGTAGATAACAAAAATTAACTGAATTTGGATCGATGACGTTTGATTTGGGACCTTCCCTAAGCACACACATGCAAGACTGGTGATTTCTAAATACAGCATTATTTTATAGTTTTAATTGAGCAAGGTGAAGAGATGCAGACACACATTTAAGCAAAGACATTTAAACATGATGAAGGTTTACAAGAAGCAGAAGAGGGTGTTGGGAGTGGGCCAGAAGGAGAGTGAGGCAAAATGGGAAAAGGTATTTAAACACTGAGTTTAAAAATCAGGAATTGTGTCTACTACCAACAAGCCCACAGAAGAAAGTTATTTATAATTATTAGAAACAATGCAGGACTTATTTCAATCATTTCCCTGACTTGAAAATAGCTGCTAGTAGCAGCTGTCAAACCTGCTCACACACACCCATAGCAGAAGCATTAAATATGGATGCTTCTGGAATGTACCAAAAAGCTGTTCTGTAACTTGGGGTTTTTTTCCCCGTTTGTTTGTTTTGTTTGGTTTACTTTTTAGGGTTTTTTTCCAAAGCAATTAAGAGAGATGTCAAAGTTTTAATACAGAGTTTCCTCTTCCTCCCTCCCCCGCCCCCCCCAAACCATAAAAACCCAACCCCCCCCCAAAGGCGCTGAGCTCTGTAGGATCCCGAGGGGGGTTACGGACGGACGGTGTGGTCAGAACAAAGGGGGCACCTTCGGCCTCATCTGTTCCCAAAGAGCACAGTTGAGACAGCTTACTCCTGCCCTCCCCACCGCTCTACCAGAGGCTGTCGCCTGCTCTGCGGTGACAGATGAGCCTCACCAGGACACAGCTCAGCGACAGGCAAACTGCGACAGGCCAGGTCCCGCAGAAGGGCACCGTCTGTCCCGCTGTAACGGCCCCTCTGGGTGCAACTCCACCGTCCCGGCCACACACACAGAGGAGAGGTCTAGCAACAAGCGAGGCTGCAAAAAACCTACTTATATCACAAACTCATGGGAAAGCACGCTTATAAAAAGATAAACTTTCCATAAAACCGCACAGAATTTAGAGGTGCTGTGAGACACGCGAGCTGAGCCTTGTGCCCTTCAGGCAGCAACTGCTCCTGACGGACCGGGACACGCACAGCCGCATCGCCGTCGGGGCTGGGCAGGGACTGCCGGCAGCTGCGGGGCTGAAGGGGGAGCGCTGTGCGTGTGTACGCCCCGCACCCGCGCTCCGAGAGCCCGCCCCGCACGGTTCCCGCAGGGAGCGATGCCCGCCCGGTGCGTTCGGGCAGACACCGGGCGCAGCTCGGCAGGGCCGCGGCCAGGGCTTGGCGTGAGGGCTGCCCCGGCGGCGCTCCCAGCCCCGTCTGGCCGGGGGAGAGACTCCGGGGGGGGGGGCGGAGGGGCGAAAATATAACTGCGATCAGAGGCACGGGGTGAGGCCGGACCCTGCGGACCCCCGGTTCCTCGGAACATCGACACCCGCTCCTGTCCCCGACACCCGCCTCCGCCCGGCCCGAGGGGCAGCAGCTCGGGTCCCGCGGCCAGCACCCACAGCCCCGCACACGGCGGGACCGGGAGGGACAGCCCGACCGCCACACACCGCCCGGCCCGCAGCGCTCCTCCCGCACCGCCACCGGCCCTTCCTCTCGGGGAGCCGGCGGGGAAAGCACGGCCCGGACCGGCCCTCCGCGGCGGCCGCCGCTACCTGCGGCTGCCTTTGGAGGGGTCGGTTGATTGCGGCGGCCGCGGCTCCTCAGAGACTCCCCGGCGGCTGCCGCAACCCGAGGGGCGCCCGCCCGCGCCGAGGAGAGCGACCGCCGCGGAGCGGGAGCGCCTCCCGCGCCGGGAGCCCGGGCGGCCCCGACCCCGACCCCGACCCCGACCCCGACCCCGGCCGTACCTGCAGGAGGGCGCCCGCCCGGCGGCGGGAACGGCGAGACGCGCCTTCTCCGCACCATGGCGGGGCCGGGCTCCGGGTCGTCTGCGGCGGGGGCGGGGGCGGCAGGGCCGGGGCTCGCGGGCGGCTCCGGGGCGGGGAGCGCGAGGGGCGGTGAGGGGCGGGCGGGCGCTGACCCCCCGTAGCGGGAGGCCCGGCCGGAGAGGAGCTGTGAGGAGCGGGCGGGACCGATGCGGAGCGGTGAGGGGCGACGAAGGGGGTGAGGAGCCGTGAGGGGCGGTGGTGGGAGGTGACGAGGGGCGGACGGGAGCGTCCAGGGGCCGTGAGGAGCGGCGATGAGGGGCGCTCCCCGCTCGTACCGGGGCCCCGGCCGGGGGAGCGCTGAGGTGACAGGACGGGAGGGAGCGCTGAGGCGACCGGGCGGGAGCCGCTCCGGGTGCCGTGTCCCGCTGAGGGGGCGGTGCCGAGAGAAGGGCCTGGGAGGGCCCCGGGAGGGAGGGGGCGAGGAAAGGCAGGAAGGGAACGGCGGGGGGAGTCGGTGCGCGATGGACCGCTCTTACTTTCTGCTATTTCGCTTAGAGTTTTTCTCACTTGCGTGCGTCCTAAGTTGTTTTTTTTTTGTTGTTGTTTTTTGAAATTTCATCATTGCTTTTGTTCCTGCCTTGTTTTGTTAATTTTCTTTTAGCTGGGTTTCGGGCTGAATCCAGGGTCACACACTCGGCTCCTGTGGTTTGATGTAGTCCT
This sequence comes from Gallinago jamesoni, assembly GCA_025769975.1. Lineage (NCBI taxonomy): Eukaryota > Metazoa > Chordata > Aves > Charadriiformes > Scolopacidae > Gallinago > Gallinago jamesoni. Next base: position 315,880 of record JAOQGH010000077.1, read on the forward strand.
TCCTGTGTCAGAACTTTTGACCCCCCTGGATGCTCTTGGCCACGTTTGACAGAGGGCTAGAGCCTGCAGATGAAATTCTCTGCTCTGAATTTAGTGGAAATCAGTCTCTGGGTAGAGATGTACCTCACCTGAGGAAAAGGCTCTGTTGGAGCTCACACCTGGGCAGACAGCAGAGAGCTTCAGTGCTACAGGACATCTCCTTTGGAATCCATGTCCCCTCAGAGCCAGAGCCAGTCACAGGCTGCGTGATCACAGAAACATCCTCTAATATACAGGCAGGTCAAGGAAAAGTTTCACTCACTCCCCCCGATGGGATGGGGGAAAGACTCAGAAGAGTAAAAGTGAGAGAACTCATGGGTTGTGATAAAGACAGTTTAATAGGTAAAGCAAAAGCCACACAAACCAGCACAGCAAAAGAAGGAATTAATTCCCTGCTCCCCATGGCAGGT
>JAOQGH010000077.1:316428-329150 GCA_025769975.1 Gallinago jamesoni
CGCCCCCAGCCCTTTGCTGGCAGGGGGTGAGGAACAGGAAAGGCCCTGACCCTGTGTAAGTGCTGACCAGCAATAACAGAAACATCTCTGTGTTATCAACACTGTTTTCAGCACAAATCCAAAAAAAGTTAACTCCATCCCAGCCAAAAGCAGCACAGTTACTTAATCGTGAAAGGCAAAAAGGCACATGCGATTGGGGAAACGCTTTTGCTTTCTGCCGTGGTAAAGATGGGTGAAATAGTACATGGAAAACGATGTGGAGACAAAGTAAACTGTATTCCTTTGTCTGTTGGCAGACAGATAGGAAGCACTGCTGAGGATTTGAAGAACCAAGTGTTGTTAGCACACGTGCCTCGTGGGAGGCTGGCTGTAAGGACAAGTATTTCTAACATGTTCAGCTTACGGTATTGCTTGATTCTGTTTCAGTTCTGACATACAGTAGAAGAAATCATAGTAAAAAATTGGCATTTTCCTGAATCTGCTGGTGATTATGATCCTTTGTATGAAGCCAATGGTATCCTCGGGTCCCCAGGCATTATGTGTGGTGATGGGCAGGAAGAGTGGAAGGTGGTTCCCACTCCACAGGGGCAAACAGACAGGGCAAAAAAGGCCTGTAAGCGTATGTGTCTGTGCCGGGAGGGAGAGCAGAGAGCAGTATCTCAGCACTACCAACACTTGCTATTTTGTTTTATTTTATTTTTTTGTGTTGCAATACTCGATGGCTTAAAAAGAGAGCAACAGAAGTACTGCTCACAGTTCCCTGACTCATGCAAGAACAACCCCTGGCTGAGTCAGAGAGCAAAATCTGCATATATTGTGATGAGACTGTGTGAATTTTATCTGCGAGCAGTTGGTGAAACCATAGCACATAACGCTGAAGAGATTTTTCTAGAATGCTGTAAACATGTTCTGCTTTGCTGTGCCAAAGCATTTCCTCACAAAAATTAGCTCTTTTAGAGATTCTTAAAGCAAAACATGAAAGAAGAAAAAAATCATTAATCTCATGCTTTATTTGGGCTTTTCTTATTTTTGGATCTCAACAACCAAGGAGAGAGAATGTAAAACCAGGATGCAATTAAGTGGAATCAGAAATGAAGTAGAAAAAGTGGAAGAGACTGTGGTGTAAGAAACCAGCGGGGGTTTACAGCACAACAGCTTCCTTGGGGGTGACTACTGTTGGCTGGGGTTTCTAGAGCAGAAAAAGCCTAAATTGGGGCATCCAGTCTAAACCAGATTTGATTTTTTAGTTTGGTTTTAGTTTGGTTGAGTATGTATGAGGCAGGAAATAGCTTTGAAATGCAGCAATTTCCTCCCTAGAAAAGCAACTTACTTTGGAAATATTAAAGTCAATAGTACTGCATGCCTCTGCCAATAAGTATTTTAGCTTGAAATGGATGACAACAATTTGGATTGGGGAAGGAAATTATTTCAGATACAACAATCTGAAGGAGAGATAACAAAGGAAACTTTTTCTGAAGTATTTGTTCAGTAGTAAGGGCTTTTCATATTATTGTTACAGAGAAATATTTCTTACCAGCAGAGAAATACTGATACTGGGACAACTAATAGTTATGTCTATTGGCTTCATGTTTCTGCTTAAAATACCAGCTGTGTTTGCAAGGTAGCCATCTCTGCACGTTGTCTACAAGTATCAAAACCTAATCCTTCTTGGCTTTTGTTAAAAACAAACCAATATTCCTACAGAGGCATAAAAGCCATAGCAGTTCTCACCCACGCTTCCTGCAACATCTTCTACAACCTCTATAAAACTGATTGATAGAAGGCGGTTCTGAGCAGGTTTAGATGTGTATCTGTTGGTTTGAATATTTAAGCTTGGATTTTCATACAGTTGTCTCAAAGACAACTCCTTCACCGTCTGTAAAATCCAGACTTCAGGTCACCTAGTAGGAGTCTATGCTTTTAATGCTAAAGCCATAATGGCAAACCAAGTCCTTGACCCATGCTAAATCGGTCCCATGGCATGGAAATGCAAGTGCAAACATAAAACCCACATTGTGCAGCTGAAATCTCTTCCTTTTCCTGACATTCTCAGTCCTGTTTCCACTGAAGTCCCAATCACATAAATATCAGACTTCAGAGATGTCCGTCTGATGCTGGGGATAGATTTCTTTCAATGGTAGTAGGCTGTGAAAGACTGAATTAGGAATGGAATTTATACTGTAATGGTTCTATGTATATTTAGAACGTGGGTTTTTTCATAATGGAGGCAGATTTGGGAAAGCCTGGGGGCAGGCGCAGAATTTTAACTGTGATAAAGAGGCAATAGCCATAGGAAATTTTCCTGAGCAGTGCTGCTATTGCTCTGGAACACGTTCACTTTTGGAGAGAATTCCTCCTTGGAACCTACATTCTACAGGCAAGTTACTACCTGATTGCAAAGCCTGAGAAGTCTCTCAGCAGTCAAGAATCAACATGTTTCCAAGCAGACTGCCTGATCACTTGATCCAATCTAGCTAGTAGCTATTAGCATAATTAGACATCAGGCATAGTCCACATCTAAAACAAGCACTCGGCACACAGGCGTATGGAATATCTTCCTCGTGTATCATGTTTTAATTTATACCTCTGTGCTGTTAAATCTGTTGCTCGTGACTCTGCAGTATTTTCCCTTATCCACCTTACTTCCCAGCATTGCTCATTTTCAAATATCGGAATTAGTAATTTGTGGTTACTGATCTAAACTGATACTGGTTTTGCATCTTGAATGTGAAATACTATTGCTGTTCTCCACAGCTCAGTTACAGATAGGCAGTACATTTTTCAACTGAGGCAATACGGCTATTTTTAAATGCTACAGGACCATGATGGGGACAAATATTCTGATGCAGGTATATGACATTTTTTATTAAGCCATGCCTTAAAATTTTTTTTTCCTGTCTTTGGTTTTTAGTTCAGCATAAAGTTAATAATGTTGCAAAAAACCATTATTGTTAAGTATTTAAAACATGGAGAAGACCAATTAGTGAAGGCAGCCATATGTTCAGTGATTCTTATATTAATTGTTCACTAGTGCATATATTATGCATCTGACACAATCTGTAGGAAGTCTGCCTTCACATCTGTTACACTTACCTCTTTACTCCAGGAACCCTGAGCAGTTCAAGTCCTGGCTGGGATCTGGGTGCCAGCTGTTTCACAGGCTACAGGAGACAAGGAAGTGTTCCAGCGTGGTACGGTAGTGCTGGAAGGTAAGGGCTAATATCATTAAGGAGAAGATATACCTTATTGGCTAATTTTTGGTGGTGGAATCAAACTTTTTTTGATAGCAGCACTGGAAAGATGTACCTTTGTCATCATGTGTTTTATCCACCCAGGGGTCCTTGTTAAAAAAAATATTACTGAGTAGTGGAATAAGTGAATCAATTCTAAAGAATAAAATTTCACCACACTGAGCTCTATGGGAGCCCTTACACAGATTTCACTGCTTCTGTCCTATCATAACAGCAACACTTGTTTCCTCCAAGGTTAAGCATGAAAACTCACTGTATTTTGTTGCTGTTCATCATGGCTTTGGACCTTCACCCTCAGAAAACAGCTTAAAGGTGGGAAGCAAAGGAAAGCAAAATATTTGTTAGTATCTTGCAGGTTTTACATGTCCTGTGGTACTGAACTCCTGGGAGCTTGGAAAACGCAAATTACTCGTCAGTGTATCAATTTTCCTGACCAGATATACAAAAGCCACTAGGGAGCACGTGATAGTCAGCAATTTAATGGTAATTCTTTGCCATACAATAGATTCATACTGGACCCAGCTATAAACAAGAAATTTACCCTTTTCATGATAGGTAGAAAGTGATTCAAATTCTCCAGTAATTGCCATTGGAACAGCAGCTTTCTGAAGCAGCAGAGCTTAGGGCACGCTCCTTGGAAGCGCCTCAAGAAGCTGGAAAATGGAGAAAGAGAGAGAGAGCTGTGAATTGCCCTGGTCTTGTTTGGCGGGTTATCGTTTGTAGCAGGGCTGGCATAACATTGTAGTAGTACAGAGCTAAAATGCAATTCCTGTGTTTGCTTAGAGGAATAAAAATGAAAGTTAAACAAGAGGAAGATGTTATAATTGATAGACATACTACACTATATAAATAATACGTGTTGCAGACTGTCGGAATAGAAGTCTTGGGGCAGCACGTCCTCCTTGTGATCTTGTTTACGTGCTGCCTGCAAGGTGCAGGAAGTGATTTGTCTGTACTGTGTTGGCAAGGAAACAGAAGTATTTCATGCTCTCACAAATGTCACTGTACAGACATGCTGCCACTAGATGGTGGCAAGAAGCAGAAGATTTTAGCATTTGTAGGACCAACAGAGCTGAGAGGCTGAAATGAGCCTTCTCAGCCCTTCATATCTCAACACACAGGCTTTGCAAGCTACACAACTTGTACCCTGTGCAGCACTAGGGCAGTCTTATGCTATCTAGAGAGAAATCTTCACCTTAATATGTTTGTCCCCGTGGCAGGACAGCAGCTACAGTGCTATAGGGACAGTTTGCGCCTATAAGTATCTAAAGGGTGGTTTGAAGGAGGAGGGAACCAGACTCTTTTCAGCAGTTGTCAGTGAGAGGACCAGGGGTAATGGGCATAAGTTGGAACACAGGAGGTTCCACTCAAATATAAGAAAAAACTACTTCTCAGTGACGGTGCCAGAGCCAGAGCCCTGGAACAGGCTGCCCAGGGAGGTCGTGGAGTCCCCTTCTTTGGAGATTTTCAAGACCCGCCTGGATGCAGCCCTGAGTAACATGCTCTAACATGCTCTGGGCAATCCTGTTTCAGCAGGGGAGTTGGACTAGATAATCTCTACAATCCCTTCCAACTCTAAAAATTCAGTGAAATTATTTTTAAAACCACTTAGATTAGGGAAGGTAATCACAGAGGCAAAGAAAAGTGCACAACAGCTAGATCTGCAAAAAACACACAGAGACACCTACAGAGTATTTCCAGAGTGACTTGCTTTTTTGTGCAGTTTGTTAAGCCAGTAGGCTCTGTTGTAGACTACATATTTAGGTTTCAGATATTTTCAACCGTGTTCAAACAAATTAACTTAGTTTACTTGTGTTATATGGGAAACATTAAAAAAAAAGCAACTGAGACTGGTATTGCTCAGTCATTTATCAGCTTCATTGTCAAAATTAATAACTGGTGAACAGTTGAACAGGGTGGGTGGTGCAGAGTTACAGTCATGCAAAAGGAGAAGGGTTATAACAGAATTTCCTTAGCATGTCAGGCATGAGCAGGGATCAACATACCTATAGAATTTAAAAGCTTTTTTTATTATTTCTAATGGTTGAATGTTTAATTATATTTCAAGGTGTTCAAGGCCAGGCTGGATGGGGCTTTGAGTAACCTGGTCTAGAGGGAGGTGTCCCTGCCCAGGGCAGGGGGTGAGACTGGGTGGTCTTTAAGGTCACATCTAACCCAGAACAGCCTGTAAATATGAGCAAGCTAGACAAATTCAAATTAAATGCCCTTTTATCAATTGATGAATGGCCTTATCCCTATTTCATTTTATCACAGTTTGGGCCAGACTGGCCAATGACAACACAACAGAAGCTCTCTCCCACATCTTGCTCCCAGGAGAGAAAGGAGAGAGATAAAGAGATTTATGAGCTTAGAAGAAACTAAACTAGTTTAATAAAAGTATTAATAATAAAATAAAAAGGAAGTAACAAAGTAGATACAATATATACAAAACCATACCAAGTTCCCAAGAAGATGTCACCAGTAGGCTCTGTAGAAGTCCCAGGCTGGACTCAGCCATGAGGGGGACCTGGATCACAGGTTGAGATCAAAGGCAGACAAACTGACAGAGTTCCCCTCTGGCATCAGCTTTTATATTGAGCATGGATGGGAGGGAACACCCTGTTGGTCAGTTTGGGTCACCTGCACTGTCCCCTCCTCCCCACAGGTGCCACCCCTCTGGGGCAAACAACCACTTCAGCTGACCCTGATGGTCACAGCACCGCGGGTGGGCAACCTGCCAGCTGCAGGGGGTTAGAAGAGGCTTAGCCAAGAAATTAAACTGCTGAGCTGAAAGTTGTCTCTGCTCCACCCCAAAGCAGGACACATTGTATGGGCTTATAATTGTGTGCAATATTTGAAATTAGCTAAATCTCTCTCCTAAAACAACATAGTGGGTGAATGACAGCTGTAAATGGGATTGGGTTAATAGGAGTGCTGGAGAATTTACAGCCAAACTGAAGGAATTTTGGGAGCTTTGCTCCTTATTAAGCACTAATCTACAAGGATTGATTTTTTGGCAGGGGGGAGATAGCCAACAGCAGTAATTCAGCATTTCATGGGATATGGTTGTCTCAGTTTCCTGGCCATTCTGGAGAGGCACTGTCAGATTCTGGCTTTACTTAACTATTTGAATAATTTTAGTCCATAGTCAAGTGACCCACATTACAATGCGGTTACTTGCTTATAAGCCTTTGGTAATGAGCCGGAGGTATTTTGTGTTTAGTCCTAATGGAGATCCATCTCTTCTCCTAGGGTGGGATTGCTTTGTGTCGATGGACGGGAGATAATTCATTTCACATTCTTCACAGTCAAGAAAAATTAACCCTTATATGACTTTAAGAAGTAGCTGGAAATTACCCCATGAATACCCTGCTGCTTGTGTTATTATTTTACACATAATTCATATAAAGTAGAACAGACTACAAGGTGATAATTGGTATAAAAAATGGTATGTGTAAGAATATTTACTAATAAGTAGGGTGCCCTGAAGTAGCAGGGAGGTGCGGTGGCTGAGGTTTTGGCTCTGGTCTAGGGCTCGGGCCGGTCAGTCCATGGCTGAGGCCGGTGGCCCCTCACAGCCCGAGGCGGCCCTGGTGTTCAAAAGGGCTGTGAGCGACACCTGAAGTGTCCTCTGTCTGTCTGTCTGTCTGCGTTACCTGGTCTGCCCTCGCCCGGTGGTAGCACTCCCCTCTCTTCAAATACAGCGTGGGAGTTGAATCAGCTTCTTGTGCGGTTTGAACAGAAAGAAATGCTTTGAACGTATAAAGAGAACCAAAAACCTTAATATTATGTACAAGTGCCCATGTTTAGCAATGGAACAGGCAGTTACATATGATGGTGTCACTGAAGAAGCTGTTGTATTCTCTTTTGAAAACATAAAGTATTCCCATTCTGATACATTTTCTTGTCCTCACATTCTCCCCTAGAGCTTGTCTACGGACGGGATTAATTCTTCAAATTTCTTTTTCAACTTCATTTTTTAAATGCACTAGTTTCCACAGACCAGGGACACTGTTGTCTGGATTGTTTCCTTGCAGGAGGTGGCATGTCACTGCAGAGTCAGTGTGCTCATTGGCAAAGTATTTTAGCACAGACCATCATCATCATCCTTTGACTCAGTAATTCCACGTGCAGGCTTAACCCTCCTCCTAATAGTTCCACCGATGGAGCTGAGTGTCTGCAGGTGGGTTTCTGGGTTACACGGCTGCTGGTCAGCGGTGGGTTCTCATCAGTGTTCATAAGGCCTCCAGTTACACCCTGATGGATCTGAGCCCCCAGCCCACCCTGGGGTAGTGACCAGCTCGTGTGAATGGCAGACTCTACCCTGGACATGTCAGGTAGGCTGTACGGTGGTGGGGACGTGTGGTATGCTGACCTTCTCCCAGTTTGTCTTCAGTAATGCATGAAAAGGAGTATGTAACACACACAGGAACTTCTTTCATAGCTTTTGTTTCTTTACTTCACTTATTTAAACGTAGCTTTATATGAATTTGGTTCAGCAGCAGGACCTGCTGCTCTCTGTTCTAGAGGGATACCTGGAAATACAGACCCATTGTCTACCTGATGTTCATTTGTGTGTGCAGGATGGGTGGCATGTTATCGTGAATGTACCTTTCCTGACCTTCATTTTAATAGCAAAACAATTTATATTAGAGCTTGACATCAACAGCACATGAGGCTTATTTTCCCCAATGAACTCTATTGCAGAAGTTGCGTTTAAGCGGAGAGTAGAGTGCAGAAGCAGGACATCGATGTGAAGCAGGAGGAGGCACCTCACTGTCAGGTACGAGGCTGGCTGATGCCAGGCACTGCTTTTTACAGAGGAAGCCATGCATTCTAGTTGGGTTGGGGTGCACATCTCCTCTGGCCCATGTCCGTTAGTTTTTCAGAAAGTGATGCATCCATGTGGAACTCTGCGTTTGGTCGCAGTCCAGATGTGAGTCATCACATGGGAAATGTGAACATTGCCTGTGCTCTGAGCCATGGAAGAATGAAAAAATATACTTTCCCAGTTGTTTTTTTTCTCTTTTCACCAGAAAGTTATACAGAGAATGTAACTGTTCCCTAAGAGGGGGTAAAATGAAATTATGCTAAAATCTTACAAAGCATTAAGTTACTTTTTGAGTAATCTCATTAGACGTATGCCAAACTCAGAAACATGTAATGAATCCTTTTCCTTCAAACAGGCAAGGCTGAGGGAGAAGTAAAGTGTGGCTGTTTTCTGTGTTTCAGCCCTTCCTCTGTAGGAGTTTACCTTCTAAAGACTTCAAGCTCTGGCTTCTTTCCTTGGAAAAACACAGGCTGTAGCTTTTCACCTGCCGTGCACGCTCCAGCTGCCGAAACAGCCGACAGAAAGCCTCGGGGCCGTGGGGGCTTTGGCTCTTTGTTTTGGCACCCCCGCTCTGAACAGGCTGCCATAAATGAACGGCGGAGTGAAATTAAAGTCTCAGCAACGGCTCCGTTTTTAATTCTCAAAATTGAGAGCAGGCTTTGGGTGGTGAACCTTTGAGAGAGAATCCATTCCAGATATTCTACTGCAACTTGTCCCAGGTTTGTGGAGACACGAGCCCTGTCCCCCGGGGACTGGAGGAGGTGCCCGCTGAAGCCAGCGCTGCGGCAGTTGGGCGGTTGGTCCCTGCTCTGTGACACTGTGGTTCTGTGTGCGTGTTTTTAGCAGGCTGGGTTCAGAGTGGGGGTCTGGGGGTGGGTTTGGCTGCCCTACGTCACGTTCACAAAACCCCATCGGAACTGCTTTTCTGGGGTTAATCCAACATTCCTCTAGAATATTCCAGTTGCACGTTTTAAGCATACCTGATTGGGTTTTATGAAAATAGCACATCCAGGATGATTACACTAGCATGGCTAATTATCATGTAATTATCAACTCTACTGTTAATTAAAATGCTCTAAAGAAAGCTAAGTAAATATTAAAAAAAATTTGTTAACCTGAAAAACCTAATAAGATCAAGAAGAAAACTCCCTATGTTTTGACAATACATGCATTTTATACTGATGAATGCCCTGTAAGCTGTATGCATCTAAATTTACTTTATTTATGATTCTAAATATTTTAATGGTATCTCTGGTTAAAGGAACTCACAAAGTGCTACTCTGATGGGACTGTGAGCCAAGGCAGGCCCTGGCGGCTGGTTCCTGGCTTCCTTTGCAGCCTGTGACTTCTCCCACCCCCCGCTGCTGTTCCTGCCCCCTCTGCCCCTTCGCTCCTTTCCCCTCTCAGTCGGGGCCGGAGCAGCCCAACCCATGAAGGAAAAGTGAATTTTCCATTAAATATAAAGCTGGAGCAGCCCCACTTACCTTTTGTCATTACACTGCTGCCATCGGGACACCCGGAATCACTGAACACCAGAGAGAAGGGCCCTGATGAGGAACAGTAATCCTGATTACAGACAGGGTAAAGGGAACAGGCTCTACGGGAGGAGGGAAGTATGTGATTTAGTTACTTCAAATAATCAAAGATTTTTATTGTCAATCAAACCAAGCAGTATGTAGTCAAAATGGAGACTATAATTTCTATGAAAGCAAGATTTAATTTTCTTGGGGAGAGCAAGGGGAGGAGCAGAGGGGGTCAGAAATACTTTGGATTGCCCATATCAAAAGCAAAAATGCCCGTATTGGAGCAACAGGAGGAAAGTGCGTCATCTCACGCTTTGCTCTGCCAGCCTGGAAAATCAGAATATCCGCACTGAAGGAAGCTGGGAAATGGCCCAAATGTTTGGATATATTTAACCTCCTTAAACCCATGCAATTAAACTTCATACTCATGGTATTTGCTCCAAATATCACACACAGACAATGAAAAAAAAATGAGCAGGGAGCAGCTTTCCGTGGATGAGACGTCCATATTTATTGTTATTCCATGTGCATAGAAAATGGCAGTGAAGTTCCTTATGGAATGGGGGGGAGTGGGAGAGGGGAGACACCGGACTGGACTTTGTGCTTCAGAATTACAATAGGCATTTTTAAAAGTTGGGGTTTTTTTTTCCTTTTAAAATTTATAACATTTTCTTGGAATTTTTTTTGTGCACAATGTTTCAAATTCCTTTTAAAATGACAGACTGCGTTACAAATGGATGGCACTTGAACCGATGTGGCATTTCCATATTTACACCAACAGAGGAATTTACAAGACGGAATAGCGTACAATCCTGACATTTAGTAATAGCAATAAAACAAGGTCATCCATTGTATTGTTTCTGTACAAACTATCAGAACAAGACTTTTATTCACAGAAAAAAGAAAAATCAGCTGTAATTTGCTCTGACCTACACGCTTTCCAAATTCATTTTACTCAATTCTCAAACCTTTCATCACGTGGCCCACACCCTCACCAGACTACAGGAGCTACAAGTAATGATACCTAACACCTAAACAGAGCAAAACACCATCCCTTCCAGGTTTTCTTCCTGACAATTCCTCACTCAAAATAAAATAACAATAAAAAAAAATCTTCCTTGTTCCTTCTTTTATTTCACTTTCACATTTCACAACCAACACAGCAAACGAGGCCATTCTGTTTCTTCCCAAGCAAGATGAGAAGCACACCGTTGTTCTTTTCTTTGATGCTACACCCAGGAATCGGGTGACCCTGGGTACTGTTCTGCTCGATAAGAAGATCGTCTGGTGGAATAAAAGTCTACGTAATTTGTGGTTGATTTCAGTCCGTACTGGGTTGTGTAATCTGCTGTAGCAGGAAAGTGAATGCGGTCGTCGAAATAGGGGTCTTCGTAGCTGTGTGGGGACTGCAGGTACAGTCTGTAGGCATCGTAGTTCTTCCTGTTGGTGTCCTCCTGGCTGTAGTACAATTGCTGATGCTGTTGACAAAATGACAGAAAAATAAGCTGTCGAAATAGAATTAGCAGAGGTAATACTTGTTTCTCAAACTTACACCCATCACACAGACCCCTTCCCTGAGGGTGGTGCAGCTCTACCCGTGGTGACACCAACAGCAGACTGTGAACACCTCTGTGAAACGCACCTCATTTGTAAATGAAACTAATTGGGAAAAGCTCTCAGCCTGCCCGGCCTCCTGCATCCCCGGGGTGACGCTCCCAAAGCAGCACTCTGAGAGCAGAGGTACAGAGCCTGACCACACCTACCAAAAATCCCCAGTCAGGTCAGAAAAGTGGTCTCAGATCCCACCATAAGAAGAACACGCTACAAATGTGACCACAGGAAGAAAACCCAAGGGTGATGGCAGCAGAGCAGCAGCCCTGAGTGTGAGCACAGAGAGCCCGGACACTGGCTGCGCCGGTGACACGCTCCCCAAAAAGGGCACTGATGTTACGGACTTGGCTCCGGCTGCCACGAGTCCCACCAACCACTGGAGGCTGTTACCAGGGTCATCTCAGAACAGAACTCGGGAGTCACCTGCAGCCGCCTGTTCTGTTCTCTTGCTGGTGAGGAATAGGAACTGATGTAAATTGGTGAAGGTTTGCTGGAACCTGCAAGAGAACAGTTCATGGTGTAAACTTCAGTCTTTACTCCCCCATCTACGAGTCTATTTGCTTCTATTTTACCCAGAAGAAATTATGTAGCACCCAAACAAGTCTGCAGATTTTAGTAGCTACTAATCATACAACACCATAAAGGCAAACTTTGTCCCTCAGCAGAGTTACATTGAAACCCAAAGGCTTTTTTTTGTGTTGCTGGTTTTTGTTTTACAGACGAATAACCTTTAAAACAAGGAATTTTCTCATCTTTAGTCACTGCCATCTCTGTTGGTTTGTGACTTATAATACTTATATAAGTATTATATAATACTGGTTTGTGACTTCAAATACTTAAAAAGAAAAGGATGAATTCTGGTATAACTTAATAATAGAATGGTATTATATTATTATAATATACAACTGCATGTTATTATTTATAACATAATAATAATATATGTAATGTGCATAAGAACCAATTTTTTGTAATACGACTTTAAATAAAAATAAAAATTCGGAACACCTCTCACCCCCCAGTATATAAACAGCCCTGCTCTGACTCTGGCAGTTCTAAAGAACACGGCAGAGACAGAGGGAAACCTGCTCTGTTCCACACGCAAGGAGTGTCATAAATAAAAGTGCAAACAACATTAGGTAGTAACCATATTGTGATCGTATCAACTCCTCGTACAAGAAATATTTGTGTATTCCAGTTAAAGTCCACTGAACTGGTAACTTACCAGTATAAATGTCTTTATGTGTAATGACGTCGCCTTGGTTATTATAATACTGCATAGAAGGTTGCGTTCTGTCGTATTCAGAGCGGGGCTCTCGGATTCCTAGCAGGGCCGGAGACGAGGACGTGCTGCCAACTGAAGGAGAGGGAGAGATCATCAGTCAGCCTGTCCCACACCCGGCCTCCTCCACGTCCTCTCTGTCCCTGTCCCACACCCAGCCTCCTCCGTGTCCTCTCCTCGTCCCTGTCCCTCACCCGGCCTCCTCCGTGTCCTCTCCTCGTCCCTGT
>JAOQGH010000077.1:329250-359015 GCA_025769975.1 Gallinago jamesoni
AAAGATCCCATCAAAGACAGACCATGGCAATCATCTCTGCCCACACCCGGCCTCCTCCGTGTCCTCTCCTCGTCCCTGTCCCACACCCGGCCTCCTCCGTGTCCTCTCCTCATCCCTGTCCCACACCCGGCCTCCTCTCTGTTCTCATCCCTTCCCTTCCACCCGAGATCGGAGACCAGATCCACTTCTGTTTGCAGACGACGCGATTTGTTTGCATTTAGATGCTGATGGTCCTGTTAATGCTCAGGGGTTTATGTAGTTTTTGCTTAAACAGAGCACTGTGCGGCACCGGAGGCAGGACACCCTCCCTACCACACTATGGGCATATCCTTGGAGGAAACCAAACTCCTGTCTGAGTCCTTGCTTTTCAAGTCAACCATGTCATGAAGGAATGTGTGAGGGTTGTCACTTTTATGTAAAGCAGCAATTAAACAGGAGCATTGTAGGAACTGGTCACTTATTTCAGCAGTCGTGGCAGAGAGGCATTTCTTGGTGTTAACAGATTATTCACATAAAACTAGACCAGTAAATTGGATAAAACAAAATGCCAAATGAAGACAATATACAAGGCTTAGGGTAGGGTTTAGATCTTCATGAGGGGGCCGATACAAGTCCCAGCACTGAAGATGTTAAGGAACAAAGGTGAGAAATGAATGAGGAGTCGGAAAAGTGAGATTTCTGTGTGTGCCTTGCCCATCCCGATGGGAATGAAAACAGAGTCCCCGCTGCTGGTCTGTTGCTTTCTGTCCAGTCCCACGTTCTGTGAGGCAGCACCCCCAGCGCCAAGCGAGGGGCTCGGGAGAGGGAGATGGTGCAAAGCCCAGGTGTGTCCCCTGGGTGTTCCACGGGGCACCATCTCCAGGTGGCCCATGAAGGAGAGCCCGCGAGCAGCCGGTGCTCGTTCCCAGTCTGGAAGCGGCTGATCCAGCTTCATCCCAGAGGAAGACAATTCCCACATTGTGAGACTGCAGCTTGATTTGCACCAGGGAGTAAGCGGGGGGATGTGATTCAAAGTGCTCCTTATCCAAACTAAAATGCTAATTTAGAGACATCCCCGATCCTGTGGAATCTGAGGCTGCCAACAGCCACGGGAACACTCGGAATAGGTGACGTGCTTACGGTTAATACAGAGCAGAGACAGAGGGACCTCCCAGTTTCAGACAGAATTAGCAGCAAACTGCGAGGCTATTTGAGTTAGACACTGGGGTGGCAGGTGCCCCTCAGTCACCCTCTCCATTTGGAGACTGACCTGACTGTATGACCGGTGACATCTGCTGGTTTGTCGTCGATAAAGAAGGGTGTGATTTGAACCTCTCTCGCTCTAGTGTTGATACCGGTGTAATAAAATGACTTTGATTCCACCCATCCTGGGGCAAAAAGAAAAAACCATCAAAACAAATTGCTTTTCATTAAATTAGGAGTTTTGGTAGAACTGTTTTCCAGCGTGGGCCAATTTTGCAGTTTACCTTTTTGTAAATGCTGCGGAGATCTCGGTATTGCCACAAGGTGTTCAGCACCTGGGCGGCCGCCTTGACCACCTTCAGCGACGACCTGAGGCAGAGGAGTAGGACTGCATTAGGAAAGCCACGGCATTCCACCTAAAAAGAGCGACCTTCCTGCGCTACAACCACCTGACCCTGAGCTGTGACACCCGTGTCAGGTCACCTCCCAGGTCTCAGAAACACATTCCTGCGGGGCCGGGGCGCTCGGTCCCCCTCGCTGCTCAGTCCCACCCCAGCAGACCCCGCCGGCTGGGAAGCTGCTGGTTTCCCCAGAGCCCACCAAAGGGCCGTGCTGGATCATCAATAGCTATTGCCATACCTCCCGACAAAGGTGCTACTGTGCTCTGACTGTGAAAAGCTCTAAATATTCTATTAATCGTGTAGGTGCTCAAGAGGGGACAATTCCTTTTTCAATACGTTTTAACCCGATGGCAGCGGTGGCACCGCCTGCCCCTTCTCCCAGCGCCTGGGGGGCTTTGTCACCCGCTCAGCTCAGCACTGCACAGGCACGTCCTCTGACTCACACACACGTTTCCCACGTCCTTAAGCATTTCCAAGGGACTGGAGAAACCCACTTGCCTGTCCCCCCTTCCCTTGGTGATGTTCACCAGCTTCTCTATCCCTCCCGTGTCGGCCAGGGCTTTGGCATTCTCCATGTTCTTGCTGGTGACCTCGTGCAGAGCGCAGCAGATGGCGGCCACCGTCTCGTCGGACAGGATGCTCGAGCCGTTGCTCCCCGGAAGGCGATTAACCAGATCTCGCATCGCGTATTTACCTAGAAAAAATCATCAATGGGACCAAGTGAAAAAAACCCACATTTTGGCAGTTCAGCTTTGAAACGACAGGACTCATCACAAACCTGCACCTGGGAGCAGTAAGAAACACAGGATCAAACCCATGGAAACCCTCCAAGAATTCACATTTTACACAGGGTCAAGAGAGATTAGTTTTGAATTTTTTTTTTCTTTTTTAGCATAAAAAAATGTGAGAAGTTGCATTTTTGCAGTTAATCAGGAGCAATTGTAAACAGGAACTGTTTGGAGGAAGCAGAACCACGCAGGGGAAGGTCCCGCTATCGATGGTGACTGAAGGAGGGTGTGCATTCCTGGGGGTGTTTGTGGGGAGGTCAGAGAAGCCCTTACAGCACCTGCAATCTTTTTTCTTTCAGACAATCTGTTATTTGTGACTCACGAGGGATCAGATCTCACCCGTTCAGATCCCAGTTACCGCCTGGCACACGGAACAATCCCCCTGCAGACAAAGGAAATGAACCAAAGCCAAGGCATTCCGGTTTCCCTCGTCAGGCTGTGCTGTTAATTGAATGATTAATTGATTTTATTGCAGGCACGTATCTGTACGTAGCAGTGACTAACGAATAAGGTTTACACAAAGCCATTAGTGATCTTTGTGCAACGTGCACGATTTGTGCGACGTGCCTGAGGGAAAAAAACCATCCCAAAAGGAATTCTGCAAACTAAAGGAACAACTTCTCAAACTCAGTGGAAACCTCCTCCGGCGTGCTGGGCAGAGAGCGTATCTGGAAAGGCAAAAATCCTTTCACAGTTAGGGCTTTGGCAGGGAGAGAGAAGGTGGAGGTAAATTCCTCAACTGAAAAGTTCTGCCAGGAAAGGAAAAAAAGAAGTCCTGAAAGGAGAGCATCACCCGAGCCCAACCCGAGTATGGCTGGTGCTGTGGGACAGAACTTGCTGTTCCCTAATTTCTTACACTCACAGCCCCTACCCTGCAAGGAAACAAGTTCTGAGCATCCCCAATAGAGAAGCCTTGGGAATACGTAACAAAATTCTGTTCACCTGCACTTACTTTGTGAGAATAATGATACTCTTATCTGTACAAACAGAGGTTTTGTACTCATCCCGCTGCTCTACAGCACAGAAAGTGCTTCCCTAAGAGAAGGACACCTTTTAGCCCCGTGTCAGCAGGGTCTGCTCAGGCCCCGGGGGTCTGGAGCCGAGGGGGAGGCGGGTTCAACGCTTGCCCTGACAGACTGAGACTCCTCATCAAGGCAGAAAATATGTTGTTTGGGGTTTTTTAACTGCTAGATGAGAACGGCACAGCTGAATGCTTAAAGCATGGAATATTAAACATGCCCAAAGGAGAACAGTAAGTTTTCTAGCAAGCACCCGTACTGGTTACTGAATTCAGCAAAGACACATCTGAGCTGCTCTGCACCCAGGTTTCCATGGAAATGCATTGCTGGATGGGATGGAGGGATTTCTTCCCTCTCCCCCTGCCCAACACTATTAAATCAAGTATTTCCTGACGTGCCGGCAGCAGAGCTGTCCCATCCTGGGAGGACACGTAAGGGACACCGAGACCCTGGGGAAGGTTACCATTCAGCTCCGAGGCAGGAGCTGTGTTTCCACCAGATTTTGTAGTGACAGTTTCCTGGCCAGACCAGTTTTGCTGAGGTGACTTCCACCCACGGCAAAGAGACTGCCCTGCACGATGCTAAAGAGGAACTAAAATGTCAGTATCACTCTGAAAAGCTACGGCTGGCAAAAAGATGAATTTCTGTGGCAGGCCTGACACGGTCAGTGCAATCACACCCACTATTCCTATGGTGGAACCTCATCCCGGTGTCTTTTCCGTGCCGGGTGGGACAGGCTGGAAACGGGCTCCCGTCAGGGCGGCCACACTCACCAATGAGCTCCTTGTTCCGCACGTCCAAGGCCATGTTCCTCAGGGCGGTGGCCACGGAGGAGACCACGCGGTCGTTGTCCATCCTCAGCAGCTCCACGAGGATGGGCAGCCCCTTCTCCTTCCGGACAGCGGCGCGGATGTACGCTGCGAACTGCAGCAGAACAGAACAGATCTTCCTACTCACAGATCTGCCACCTCCCGACGGAGACAGCCCCCCACCTCAGGACAATTCCCAAGGGTCTGAGGGGACATCCTCCACCTTAAACCCCTCGCTCTTCTGTGATTATAAAGGGGTGGCTCTTTGCTGTTTTTCACCCGTTCCTCTTACGAAGGAATGTTTAAAAGAAGTGGTCTACCAGACAAAATAACTTAATAGATGACAAATTACTGAAAAGGGAACACTGTTGGTTTGTTGTTTGTTTTTTTTTTTTAAGATCAATTTTATAACAGTCATAAAATGAGAAAGCCTTAGCTGGTTTTCTGCAAGCAAATGAAGCAATTAACTTTCCTTTTTTGATGTCTCCATGACAAATACATAACGTTAATAAAGTGTTCTCATCTGGTGCCTTTTAACATATTGCATGCAAGGGCCACAGGCAAGAATGTATGAAAATAAATAATACAAATAATAAAGCAAATACAACAAATTTATTTATGCCGCTCTTATTCTGACAGTACCTTCCCACCAGACCTCACGTGGAAGATGATGGAAGATTATTTTGACCTGATGTGCACTGGAAGAAAGCTTTTTCTGTTTATTTGAAGTAAATGGTACCAATCTCAAGGCCAATTCCCACATCGCCCTTCCTGCCTGTGTCACCGCGCTGCGGGAATCCCGCTCCTGCGGCACACACTGGAGAGGAACGCTCAGGTGCACACCGGAAAGTGACCTGTTCCTGCCAAACACCTTCAGTCCCTTATTAAAAAAACAGCTAAAATAAGCAGTAGGAGGATGAGTAGGAGTCAACGCACCTTCCAGTTGCCAGCAGAGAGGTTCTGGAGCGACCCGGCAGAGCCCTCCAGCGTGGCCGGGTTGGAGCTTTCCGCCAGGAGCGTTAGGTAGGGCTTCACCACTGAGGGGTGCCACAGCATCTCCACCCCCTTGGGGGACTTGGAAAATCCGGGGATAGGGCCAACTCCGTCCCACTGGGGAGCAAACACAGATTGGCATCCACATGAAACTCTGCATTTTCACTCGAGACCGAGACCCGACAGGTTTCCCTCAAGCTACGTGCTGCCCCATCGACACCGAACCGCAGCTGATGTGTTTGTCATGCAAGGAAAGTGGCAAACCTGATCCTCCTGTGAAGTTTTTTTTTTCTTCTTCTTTTTTTTCCCCCAGCAACTTGGCTCCGAATCTTTGCTGGGCGACTCTTTCCCCAGCAAGTCATCCAGCTCGTTGATCCCCAGCAGACGTGCCTGAGGGACCTCCAGTTCCAAGCGGTAAGAAAGGTTCCTCAGGGTACACACACAGTTTTCCACTGTCTGAAGGCAAACCAGAAACACATCGTGCAACTGGTTACTTTCTTACACGAGCAAACAAGGTAGAGGAGAAAAGGCATTTGGAGCACCAGCACTGAGTTCTAATTCTGGGCCTTGGGTGTTGCTTTGTCTGCTTTTCTGGGAGAACAGCAACCTCCCTCCTGGTACCCTCAAACATGAAATTATTTGTAACAGTAATCTATACCATAGTGGCTTATTTTTAGTGTTCTGAAAATGAAAACCACAAGAGCTTATTATTATTATTTCATTAAAGAATGAACACTTCAATGGTGATGGAAATGAAAAGCACAGAACACACTACGCTGGGTTACGGAGCAGAATTTGACTGCGTGTCAGCAAGCTGGGGTTGGGAGAGAAGACCAGTCGAGCTGAGCACATCACAGGGCTAAATTACACTACACTAACCCCAAAAGAGCCTACCAGACACCCAGTTTGGCACTAGAACTGCCTCAGGAGAAAGGTGCACACACCTTGCTGTCGTAGTCGGAGGTGTTGACGCAGGTGTGGATCACGTAGAGCAGGGAGTCCACCAGCCCATCGCAGGATCTCATCTGCTTCCGAGCTTCTTCCCCCGCGGAGCTCAGGTTCCTGCCGGGGACGGGGAGAGGACAGTGTTCACAGACAGACACACACCTTAGACACCCTAAACAAGGCTTTTACGCAAACACACCCTTTTGTGCAGCAAATTCTTGTAAAGGAGAAATGAGTCAAACCCGCAGCTTCAAGACGGCACGGGCTGTGCCAGACCCGGCCAGCAGAGCCCCTTCGGCCAGCGTCCTCCACCCCAGCCCCGGGGCTGTACAAGCCCAGGTCTCTGGTTGCACACCCGGGGAACACCCTCTGGAGCCCCCTTTCCACGGGGACCCACCGGTGGGCTGCTGTGAACTGCTGCTGCCCGGGGGGACAAGGAGCAGCAAAGGAGGCAGACGTAGACACGTGTCCACCTTCGAGGCCACTGCGCTGCAGAGGGGGGTCACTGTGGCTGGGCACCCACCCGGCAGGGTGCCACCGTCCCAGGGACCCGCTTCTCCAGCACCACACTCCCCTGGCTCCAGCGCACCGAAACCCCCCCGTCTCCAACACTCCCCCCTCGCCAGCAGCAAGAGCCCCTTTGTGAGAACATTCCCAGAAGGGGCTCCAGCAACAAGCGAGCAGTTCCAGCCCCCTGCAGGCACAGCCACCCTACTCTGCTGTTTAACAGAACACAATTAGAAACCTAATAAATTAAAATCATAAACAAGCCCACAGACCAACAGCAATAGCTCATATTCTACCCCTGGGCCCTGAAGTCTCTTTCCAGATATTTTAGTTTTGCCTTTTATTATTCTGAAGACATTTTTCTCTTCTTACGGCTGTTTGAGAAATCCACAAAGGGACTAGTCAAACGCTTCTTTGCTGATCTATATGCATATATAAACATAATTAAATGTATACAACAATAAAGAACCACCAAAAGCACTTTTTTTTCCCTTAAGTAACATTCATAAGCCCTGCATAAAAATTGCAGTAATTAATAGGTAAAAAGTGCAACAATAGTAATTTATTAAAAAACCACCCAAAAGTTAACCACTAGCCTTTATGGGTAGCAGCATCTTAGTGACCAACTTGGTACTTTTCATATTCTTCTAATATGGAAAAAAAAAGAACCCGAATGCAAAAGCTGCCTTTGTATGTATGTATAATGTACATATGCAATTGAAAGAACGCAACAAGCCTTCTGCTTAAAAATTACAGTATAGAAAGGACCTGCTGGATAACACGATTACTCTGTAACAGGGAATCTTCCAGAACAGCAAATCACCTGAGGCATCCTGTGGTATTGCGCAGAACCAGAGAGGTCTGAAATTTAATTTTATGATCATCATCAAAGGAAGAACTGTTCCATCCGGAATGTGGCACTATCACAGTGTTCGTTAGTGTCGACAGAGCGTCTCTAATGATTGTCATCTTCACCGCGTCGCATGAAGACAAGTTCCAGAGAACCCCTTAAAACAAGATTTCCATTGCAGGGGAGTCAGAAAAGTCTTGGCAAACAAGTGCAAAGCAACAGTACCAACGTGAGACAGCACTTTAACCAGGAAAGAGATAACTCACCTATGCAAATCCAAGAGAAATAGAAACATTCTGCAGCGTAACTGTAATATATTTCCAGCATGATTGGCTGATAAGTGCTCAGCAAAGCTGCCGTTAAAAGATTCGCTCTGCAGACTGGAATGAACGTTTCTAAACCCGAGCTGTAAGGTGTTCCCAGCCACGGCTCCCCCCGAGGGGCGGGAACGCGAGGTGGCCACCAGAATAACCCCCGGGTTATAACCAGCAGCCAGTGTCCCTCAGCGCTGGGAAGGGAACCACACTCCTCCGTGGGCAGACTCTTCTCCAGGCCAGGTCCTGAGCAGCAGCACACACCAACAGCACCTTCCTCGGGTGCCAGAGTGTTCGGACCATCCATAACGCCAGCTCACACCCCTTCCACAGCCACGGTACAAACACTATTTATCACTTCTCACTACAGCTCCAATTTAGCAAGACTTCCAGTAACAAAAGACAACTCGCTACGAACTGGGAAATAAAAAAAATATAATTTAAAAAAGTACTCTTTAAAGTTGTTGTGTAGGGCTTTTTCATAGAAGTTTTGAGTGATTCTCAAAAGCTGTTTATGGCTTCACCAAACTGTGTGTCATATTATATTTACACACCCAAAATAAGCTGAAGTTTACTTACTCCTCAGGTTTAACAGTTTGATTACATAGAGTAAGCATTTCCAATCCCTATCCAATTTCATGCCATAATTCTCTTCTTTAGCGAGGGCTCAGAGTGACAGAAAGTGCTTCACGGGTAACTAACCAGGAGAGATCTAAAGCTTCGCTGGCCTAAACATTTCAGTTTTTGGAACCTTATTCCACGCCGTTTGTGACACAAACCAGAAATGAGATCTCACCTACACCTCCTCCCCACCCTGTGTCTGCTGTTGGAGCACCTCACCCAAGAGAGAAGTTCTCCTTTGACTGCTATTAGCTCCCCCGCAGAGAGGGAACCAGGGTGCTGGTCACTGCGCCCATCCCCGCGGGGAGGCTGATGGGGAGGTGAACCCCCCAGCCCCTACATCCCACCGCCCCCCAGTGCTGGCCAGAGCCAGGGGGTGCCCCGCAGTGACACCCCACGCCCAGCACTGCGGCACCCACGAGCCTGGCACTGCCCCCACCCATGGGGACACGGCACCCCCTGCCCTCCCCCAGAGACCCCTCCTCAGAGCCTGCCGAGGGACTGGAAGAGAGGAGCCAGCAGCATCACTTCTGGTGGGTGGGCACACGGGCACGGACAAGGGATGGGCTGCAGGACCTCCAAAGCCCCAGCCCTCCAAGCCCTTCCACTGGCACCACGGACCGGTCCCTCAGCATCACCTGGGAGCGTTCAAAGGCGACCACTGGAGTTCACTCAGTGACCACCCCAAAACCTCCCCAGAAGCTGGACTCTCAAGGAGGTAGCTCGATTAAATGACTAATGATTTATTACCCCCACCTTCTTTATGTGAAGGCAACAGCTCTCACCAGGACAATCTACTCCTTAATTTGGGAGAAGTCTTTGGCTGTTTATTCTACCAAGCAGGACTGTGTAGTACACAGTCATTTCATCTCCATGTTAAAAATGAGAACAGAAACTCATTATTAGTACAGTACTTATTTTAAGACAATTGGGACCAAATCTAGCACTTATTAAAAGTATTCCTCAAGGCAACGGCAGTTACAATTTGGGAAGTTTCCACTGAAAGATATGGAAAATGGTGGTAGGAGCTGGTATAAGGCTGTGTTAAGGTCTAAGAGACTTCTGGGGTTAAGGTATAATTTTGTGTGCCATTTAAATAACATTTTCATTCCTCGTTGTTCTGGAGGCACACTTAAAAACAAGTATTTAACTGTTGCAGAATCACCCGCCAAAGTCCAGAGTGACAGTTTGAAACTGTAGGTAGAGGATGAATTTCCAAACCATTACTCTCCACCAGCCATGGGCTGAGCTCCCCTCCTTCTGGGAGCCCGTGACCATCCCACCCAGACAGCTCTGCCTCGCAAGAGGTGCTGAGTCCCTCACCCAGCCCAGCATCTCCCCCCTCCCTGGCACGCTGGGGTCTGAAGGAGAGGAACTTCTGCTCCCCAGGCTCGTCACGCTGCAGTCTGGGTGCAACACAACGGAGGGCTCCAGCCGGCCTCGTGGTGCTGAGCCTGTGCACGTGCTGTGAAATGCAGCAGGACATCACTCACATCTCACCAGAGGCGAGAACGCTGAAGCTGAAAAGATGTCAGCATTGTGTCAGCATTACCAGGCACGGATAATTCGCAATGGAGGAAGGAAATCAGCACTAACAGTGCCAGGGGGGGAAAAAAAATTAAAAAAAATTCAGTGAGCTTTGCAGGAGAGTTTCAAATGCCGTATGAGAAAGCTGCTGCACTTCTAATGAAAAGCGAGTCTTTTTGCTTCCTTTTTGTGCTCAGGGAGTGCCTGCAGGCTGTGGGTGATCATCCACATCAACCTGCCTCTGCAGGCTCTACACACCGCTCACCAGCACTTGGGACTGCCTCCAGAATAGAATTTAGGCTAATATCATGGTAAAAAGAAAATAGTGAAAGGAATCTATACCCGTTTCACAGAGTGCCCAGTTCACAAACCGGTGTGGGACTCGCAGCTATTTCTGCACCGTCCCCAGCTGTCCCTCTTCCAAACCCACAGGAGCTACAACCCCCAGCGTCAGCGCTGCGAGCCCCAGCTGTGTGTGCACAGGACAGGGCACTTCCCAGCTGAGCTGGCAGGGGTGGAACTGATGGGAAGAAATGAACCAGGGAGAATCGCAGGGACCACCACCCAGCACCTCTCTGCCCGTTAAGCAGAGCTTTACCACACAGCTGAGCTGGGGACTAATTGTCCCTGGGATTTGTGCTTCCTTCCTTCCTTCCATCCAGCTGTGATGCCTCCATTAAGGCAGGCATCCAACCCGCTCTCTCTGGAAACCGCAGGAGTGGAGCACACCAATGTCCCCTGCTTTGTCACACATTCAGGGGCTCTTCCTGAGGGTCTCTTGAAATAGACTCAACCGTGAGAGAAACTGTGCCTGGGTTCAAGAACACGCACACTCTGATTTCTGCCTCACAGAAGGTTGTCTGCTGCGTGAGCCTTCCAAGAGATGGGATGCTGAACTCCCCAGGCTGACCACAGGTGCGCTGGCCGCAGAGCAGAGCCATGGACCCGGGACCACCCCGCAGTCCCTTGCCAGGACGGAGCTCCCGGGCACCCTCGGGAGGCAGGGAGGGGG
Source organism: Gallinago jamesoni (assembly GCA_025769975.1). Classification (NCBI taxonomy): domain Eukaryota; kingdom Metazoa; phylum Chordata; class Aves; order Charadriiformes; family Scolopacidae; genus Gallinago; species Gallinago jamesoni. Next base: position 340,219 of record JAOQGH010000077.1, read on the forward strand.
TGGAAACCAGTAGCTGTGCTGGTGTGAGAACCAGCACCCCCCAGGGAGGGCTGGAATCTAAGGAGATGGTGGCAGCGAGAGGTTTCCCCTCCAAGGGTGCCCTGTCCCAGGGGCAACACAAACTGCAGCCGGTGGGGTGAGCTCGGGGAAGAGAGACCCTCTTCCAGGCATTCCAAAGCACAACTTCTTATTAAAAACTTTAAAAAAAAAGTATTACTTCACTTTCATATAATGATTATGAGAAGTGAGTTAGCATATTTTACTTTCTGAAGAATCTACAGCCATTAAAAACATGACTTCCCTCTTAAAACATCCTTGGTGTTTTGCTTATTATGCTTCCTATATCTTTTATAGAATTCAGTTTCCACTTCTTTATCTCTCTGCATTTCCATCTTGTCCTTTCAGTTACTGTTAATTAAATATAGACCCCAGTATTCCTACTGCTTCCTAACTCCTCTAAAACATGTTTGTGCCGTTAAATCTTCCCCCAATACGCCAGCTTTTCAAACTCACCAGAGTTAATCTTTAGGGCACGTTCCCAAATAATTTCTGAGGTTAAAAGATTGCTTTTGACTAAGTAATTCCTCATGTGAAAAATATCTATCCAGATTGCAAGAAGTTTGTTGTTCTAATTTCACTTATCTGGTATCATAAAGTTTTCACCTATCTAGCTGCATATTAAAGTGACCTGGATGAATGTCACTTGCAACGGCCCCAGATGTTCCTGTTACTGCTCAAAGGGGAGGGATGCTGCTAACGAGGGAAGGAGGATCCATTTAGTGAGGAAAATCAACCATCCTCAGGAAAGAGAGAAGCACTGTACTTCGTCAAGAAATGTTTCACTGGGAAATCAATTTTATAGGTAAAATTATGAATAAACTACAGCAGTAATGAATAATGCTATTTTTCACTGAATTTCACTGATTTTTTTTTAGAGTTGGAGGGGAACATAGAGATCATCTAGTCCAACTCCCCTGCTGAAGCAGGACTGCCCAGAACATTAGAGAACTAGATACCAGACATTCAGTGTTTCTACTGGTGCAGATTGATACTAATTTCTCTGTATTTACATTATTTCAATCCCTGAACACAAAGTAACGCGGGTGTGGTTTGCTATTTTTTGTTCTGACATAGGTGGAGCTCTTTAATTATTAAACAAATAATCATTGGATCTTTTCCACCTCTTTATATTGCTATTTATAGAAAGCATTTAAAAATCCCTAAGGTCCCAAAGTCTGCAGTGGATTCATCTCAAGCATTCAGCACTGGTCTAACTCTAGCAGAGTCAATGCCACCAGACTTAACCAGAAGACAGTTAGGCTAAAACTTTCCATTTTGTTGTAGCTGGTTAAAAAATATTAAAAATACACGTGTTAAAAAGTGTCACTTTTTCTGAAGTAGTAATCTAATTAGAATTCAAATTAAATACCATATTAATTTGAGAAATGTTTTTACTTACAGATGACGTGCTATATCTTTTTTACAAGATAGAAGTTTTACAGAGCAAGTTTTCTTTTCTTTTCCTTTTTTTAATAGCTACTAAATACCTTCTATAATTAAGGATTTGACTTTGGCTTTCTCTACGGAACCATCCCTAACATCTCAAAAGCACCAGTAACTTAGATACATAAAACACGAATTCTGTAGAGCAGACACAGCAGCTAACGTGCAATTCCAGTTGTAAGTATCCCATTTACATAATTTCTTTGGGAAAAGCTGCATGTTTCCAGAGAGAACATGAAAGCTTCAGGTTATCTTAATGCTTGCTTATGTGAAAAATACTTCAGGAAAACAGCCTGTGTGTGAACCCAGAGGCTTTGGACACCTCTCCCCACTCCATCGCTTTTCTGAAGGGGGCAGTGACTGGGAAAGGCTCCCGGAGCGGCGCCTTGCTCCCCTCTGACACCAGCTTTGCTGGGCAGGGAGGGAGCTAAGCTTCACAGCTTAACGAAATCAAACGAGGGAGCTACTAAAACTTGAAAGAGGAACTGTTCAAAGAAAGTTAAAACTCTTGCTTTTTTTTTCTATCCTCTCCTAATTTTCAATCCCCTAAAACCTTCATAGACAAATCACCCCCGTATTAAGAGAAGGAGACAGCAGATGTACACAGTACCCAACAACTCCACCTTGTGTTGATGGAAATGAAGTCCCTTTTGTATCAGAAGCGCAAATAATTTATTATTTGTGCAGTTTCAGGCCGGTCCCTGGGTTACCACAGGCTGAAGCTGCTGGCTCCTCGTGAGGCTGGGAGCTCACAGAGCCGCCTGCCATCCCCTTCCTGACAGTCTGGGCGCTGAGATGCTCCCGTACTTTGCATCCCTGCAATTGTCTGTCTGTACTTCCACAGACCTTTACACGCTCTGGGGCCATCTTGTAAATTCTGCAAGACCTTACTTAACACTGTTGTCAGCAGATGATAAAAAAAAAAGCCTGGAATAAAACAACTACTAGCAGACAATAAAGAAATACCTGCCCGAGACCTGTCTGTGTACGTAAGAGAATCACACCGGGGGAAAATTTACCTTCAGTGCAACTGCCTCAAGATTCACTTCTCCCAGTGAATCTACACTTCTATGCTCATACTTTAACTGTCAGTATTCAAAGTCAGTGATCTTGTGACCACAAAAAATACCAGTGCAGAAATACAAATCCAGTCAATACACTCAGTTCCAGGCACTTGCCTGTTACTCCACTCTCGTACACTTCAGCAAAACAACCTGTACTACAGATCTCTGCCTGTTTCTATTCTCCCCTCACCTGTGACAAGCTCTTTGATCTCAGCATCAACAGACTTTCTCAACAATCGTAGCAGGGCAGGTATCCCACCAACATTCTTCATCGCTATTTTGTTTTCGTCGGTAGACTTGCCGTAAACAAGGTTTCTGAGGGCGCCGCAGGCGTTCTTCTGAACTTCCAGGACTCTGTGATCCAGGAGATCCACCAGGTGCTTGATTCCGCCCAGCCTGCACACCTACAACACGGAATGTCGGGAACATCAGGGCCCAGCGATCCCACCACTTCACTCTAAGAGCTAAAAGGCTTTACTTTTATAAAAACAGTACATTCCGTTCTGCTTCACGAATAAATATATTTGGTAAATCTTAATAACTTTTTCACTCTACTGAAAATTGCTGTGAGCCTCTCCTATCATCATTGCAAAGGCTGTAGGACATTCGGTCATTTGTTGCGTTCAGAATTGTTACTGCTAAAGTTTTGTTTCCCAGGAATGCAGTTTTTAAAGTAATTTGCTATACCTCAGAATATCTTTGTAGAGAATATTAGAATAAAAAAGTTGCAAAGATTTAAATGCAAGCTGTTGCATGTAGCTACATACACACACACAAATCAGTTCAAAGTAGCTTATATCCAGACCTATGGGCATATCTGAGGGGCATTCTTCCTAAAAGGAAGGACTACTCTGCAGAAATTTCAAAAAACAAAAAGAAATGTTTACATTGTCTGCTTTAAGCAGGTTAGTTGCATTTCTTCTTTGCTATGGATTTTAAAAAAAATTTAACATTGTGTTTTGAGATCTCATTTCCATGTAGTACTTTTCTTTGTTCAAAATAACTTAGAGAAACAATAAAAGATTCAAGTATTTTAGAATTTTGTAATGTTCACTAAATAAAAAAAGATTCAAAAGAGATAACGTAGTAGTATAACTTGTAAGATCAACGTTAATTTTGAACTAAAAATCACACCCAAAAGACTACTGGAACACAACTTGAATGTAAAATTAATTCAATTAAATTGAATGCAAAATATTTTCATATGATTTCCATGCAGCCTCTTATGACAGAAAAATCTGTGTGCGAGTGCAATGACACACACCCAGGTACTTCACTGTTATTGTTCGTTTGGTACAAACATCAGCACAAAAGGGGCCAAAATACAGTGTTATGATGACAGAACCCAGAAGAGGCGAGAGTGTAGGTTTAATTTCAGGTTTCCCCAGAGGAGGAAGGTGCTGAGCTGGTACCTCGGTTTTGACCTTGTTGTCCCCGAAGCAGAGGTGCTGGAGGTAGGCAGCAGCGTTGGCCTGCACCGAGGGGAACTGGTGCTGCAGCATGTGAATGACCTCGGGCAGCTCGGGGTCCCGCCAGGCAAACTCCCTTCAGGAGGCAAACACGTCCAGGAGAAGGCATGAGTTATAAATGGGTCTAGTTACTGAGTAGAATTACTACAGCATCTTAAGATCTTTTCAACAATTCTGGTTTTGTTCTGGAATATCAGGGCTAGGAGGAAAACCAGGCACGTTAGAATAACTATGAGTCCCGTCTCCTTTCACTCTTCCACTTGAAAAAGGATGCTTTATACCCTGTGTTCTCCAGATGGCTTGGTTGTTGGTCACACAAATATATATACGCTAAAATTATACCAACCCAAACACTGAAACCTCCCAAAACGTACATATATATAACACAACAGATACCCACTTAACAATGCTGCTCAGGGACATCCCCTCCACGCAACGAGTTTTCTCAGCAATCAACGTTCTTCCTACCCTGAAGTCAATTATACTTCAACAAAAGCTGCACAGCCTGAAATTTCATCATCGTGATCAGATCTAGGAATTTTACACAATTTGAGTTATTCGGGGGTTGTAAACTTAAAACTACTAAAATCAAATCTCCTTCATTAAAATGCTTTTCTGCCAACAAATCCTGGAAAAGTCATTATAAATATCCATGCCCAATTCACAGCTTTAGAAACACGCCCATTGATATTTGCCGCGCTATTTTCCTTCTGTAAAGGAAGATTGAGGGGGAAAAAAAAAACCAACCACCAACACAAGCAGTATCTAAGGTTTTCCATGCTCAAAAATCCAAGTAAATTAAAAAAAAAAAAAAAAAGAGGAGATGTTCCAAGGCCAGCATTCGGGAAGCTGTTCACAGACCAGCACTGGCCTGGCCAGTCGGGTCCCCAGGATTCCTACAGTCACCACCAGTGAAAGTGCAGTTATGTGTCTACATCCAACTGCTCCACAACCACGGGTTTATTTCTCCACAATGGTGATAGGAAGGACGTAGGGAAAACTGTCTCTCTAATAAAACCAGCAGCTTTCTGAAGGCTCCCATTTTAAAACACAAGGTTTTAACCAATAGTGTCTCTACTGAATTGCAGTGGTAACATCACACTTGTCACATGCCCACCGTGCGTACATATGTTTAAAACATCAAACTAGTTACTATTTTAAAAATATGAATTCGCTTTCGAAATAGGACATCTATAGCTCATTTTTAAACTTAGGTTGTTCTGAAAGTTAAGCAGGCTGCTCATAAAAATGCATTCAAATAAATTAGGTTCTAATGTTCAAACCTGATCCTCATTCCCATAAAGAGAAAACTTACTACAATATCCCAGGTTTCTCCATAGAGTTACTCACAAATACTTGGAATTACCTAGCCAATTCTCATTAAATTTGTAAGAATTTCCTGTAATAACTTCTACATGAAAACAAACATGGAAGAAAAATGCAATAGTAACTAAATGCATAAAAGTTGCTCTTTCCTGCTGTAACAAGCAGAGTGCATTTACTACTTTGGCTGGAAGGGTATAGACCTCAACACCAACATTAGTCACGATGTTTAAACAACATAAAAGTGGAATCTGCACACAAAGTGCCATTTCTATTCCAGGCCCGTATGAGAAGCCGTACTGCGGCACACGGGGGGGCGGCTGTCGGGGGGAGAGGAGGACTTGCCTGGGGTCCTTCTGGATGCTGTCGATGGAGGGGGAGCGCGTGGTGCCCTCCTCGGGGGGCGGCGGGTGCTGGAGGCGGTAGGGGGGCTCGGGCAGGCGGCAGGGCAGGGGCCGGTAGGGCTCGGCGTAGGCTGCGGCCGTGCTCAGCCCAAAGCTGTTTCTTTGGTACGTCAGGGTGCTGCGCTGGCTGGACGACCTCTGCAGGTTTCCCACCCCTGGACAAAACCAGTGTTAGAACAAGCCGGGTGACGAGTGAAGAGGGGAGGCAGGAGGTGGTTATACGTTAGTGTAAGCAAAACAAAAATAAAGATCAGTCTTAGAAAGAGGTACCACACTCAACGTGGAAAGCTGTTGCCAGCTTTCAGGGAGCAGTTACTCGTGTCCCAGGGCAGAGAGAGGTTACCTACAGAACTCAGGCTTACCTCAGCTTAGCTCAGCTAGCATTCACAGTACCAACTGCACCTTGTGCCATTAAGCAGAAATCAGGATGCAATACGTTCTCAAAATTTATAATGAAATACAATTACGAAGAGTAACCTCAATTTCCCAATTGTACTTAAAAGGAAGAGGAAAGATAAATAAGCAAAAACTTAAATGAGTAGTTTAGATGATATTTTCCTTTTCCCAAGTACAAAAAAACTAGGGTGGTTTCAAAGGCTAAGGTGACCATTTCAAAATCAGGAACATGTATCGTTCTGCAGCAACAGAGCCATGGAGGCAGGTTCTGTTCTTCAGGGGAAGTGATATCAGGTAGACAAGTAAACAGAGAATCCCAATTTCTAGTTATATTTCCTCATGGGCACATTCTGTTTACTCCAGGTTGTAGAAGACAGGAGAACTGCAAAAACTGTTGCCCCCTTCAACATTCCATACTCTGAGTATTTCAGTTACATTAAAAAGCAATTTTCAAATGTGTGAAAACGTGACATATGAATCAGACACTTCTCCATAAATATTTCTAGAGAATTACTTAGTTAAATCACTCTAATATTATGAGAGTTTTTGGAAATCACTCCACTATAAAAATGATTTCTCTTTACAGAAAATAAGTTCTAACACTAATCTAATGCCTATGCCCTTCATAATATAGGAGTAGCAATTCTATGAAATTAGTACTACAGAAATATTTCAGTTTCAATATACGATCTTCAGATACAGTATTCTAACATTGTCCTTTGCTGAGAAGTTGGGTAAAATGGGTATTTTTCCTGTGAAAGATGCGGTGGGTAATTTACGTGTGCAGTTTACCATTTTACTGCATTGATGAGTAAAAAATATGAACAAACTCAATTCATCAGAGAATGACGCAGAGAGAATGGAAGAGGAAGCAATAAATTTTGTGTGTCATGAAATCCTCTTTGCTTGGCTGTACCTGAGTGTGTGACATCAAACACGGAAGGTTCTGACCTCAGCTGGCACTGACACACAGCCCCCAGCACTTCTTCCAAACATCGCAAGAGCTTTTTAATTCCTGAGGGCTAAGTCCTTCAAATCTAACTTCTACCTCCATTAATTCATAACACCTAGTTTTCCTTTCCAGCTGGCACTACAGCTCTCCTCTCTGCCCCGGGACCCAGCCAAGCTGCAGTAAGTCACCGACGCAGGACTGCGGGACACGCGGGGGGGTTTGGAAGCCCTTCACCCACCCGACCCGGTCCGATACAGCGCCGACTGGGACCCCTGGTGCAGCTCGATGGTGCCGTGGTTCGGGCTGCGGTAGACGGGGCTGTAGTAGGTCCTGCCCTCGTAGATGGGGGTGATGTGCAGGTCCGGGGACACGGCCGACCGCAGGTCTTGCCCCAGCTGGCTGTGCTGACTGGCGTAGGAACTCCTCAGCCCTGAAACAGGAGGGGGAAATACGGACACAGCACACAGCAGTTAAAAATAATAAAGCTGTCAGGCATGAACCTTTCTTCTTTAAGCCCAGGAAAGGTGTTAGCTACATCTACAGTTATGAAGATTTAGCCATTAAACTTCTTTCCATTATTAAATGATGCATGCTGAAAGATGCATTGACAAAGCAGCATTTCTTGGGTGAAAAGTTTTGTCCATAAACCGACAACTTTAAGTCTTCCAAATCGAATTTTTTGGTAGCACTTGTAGTTGAAAGTCTAAACCGGCGAGAGTAAAAGCTAAGTCACACGTGCAGGTCACAGTTGTGGCAATGACAAGGGAAGCTGGGAACCTGACAGAAATCCAGCTGTGAAATGGGGCACCGCCTAAAGTGGGCTCAGCAACTTGAAAATGGAACAATAGGTAGCACTGAGAGCAAAGGGCTTCCTGGTAGTGGCAGCAGAGATTTAAGCATGTGGAGAAAAGGCTTTATAAAGGTTTAAATAGCCCATGTGGTGTGTACGTACGTATATTTATATATATATTGCTATGCTGAAGCTATATAAGAATCTCTTTTTTCACCTTGCCTTTCAGCTGTCCCTCTTGAGTTCCTTTTATTTTATCTCTGTCTCATTTAGAATAACAGAATCACAGAATTGGTATGGCTGGAAGGGACCTTTCAGATGATCGAGTCCAACCATCAACCCAGCACTGCCCAAACCACCACTGACCCACGTCCCTCAGCACCGCATCTGCCCGGCTTTTAAACACCTGCCCACGCTGTTCCTGATCCAGGCCAGGATGCTGTTGGCCTTCTGGGCCACCTGGGCACACTGCTGGCCCATGTTCAGCCAGCTGTTGACAGACACCCCCAGGTCCCTTTCCATTACCTTTTAGGGCTTTATTTTAAGCTATTATTACAATGGGTACCCTACAGCTGAAGTTCACTGAGATAGCACAGCAATTTTAGGGGGAAAAAAATCTGAAATTCAGTAGTACATATTTTAAGAAAGAACTAGACCTAAAACTAGTTCCAGCCCAGTATTTTTTACTTTGTGTGTAACCTGCATGTATACTTAAATGTACTTTATCTTCAAAAATGCTGAAATGCCTCTGTTTGGAAGACTCAGAATTTCACTTAGTCACTTAAAACATATAATTTCATTTAATGCATGGCGAGCAATCTAGTAATTAAAGAGAAAGACAGTATTGACTGTGAGCTTACAGTATGCTTGACACACAGTGTTTGACACCACTGTTTGCAATGATTTCCTGCTGTGCTGAACTGACGCTGCAACGTCTCAGCCCTGAACCCGCTACGGCACGGCGGGGTTCCTACAGCTGCAGGTCTGTGCCAAGGTTCAGGCTGTGTTTTTACCTTTTTACTAACCTGTGAGGCTGTCTGGGCGCGGAGGCACCATTCTCTCGTAGATGTCATACTGCTGCCCGTACGGCTCCATGTCGGGAACTGCTCGTTGCAGCGTCGTTCCCAGGTGCTGGGGAACCGCCGTCATGCCGGAGTGCTTGGGGGAAGAGGATCCCAGCTGCGCCTGGGAGGGAGAGGCTACTCTGGTCTGTACGTCGGCGAGGGCCAGCGGGGAGCCCACCCTGACCGAGGTCTGGTACTGGGGAGCGCCGCCGCCGCTGGGGTTTGCCGCCTGCCTGGAGGCACCGGAGCCGACCCGCCGCAGGGCCGAGGGGGAGGCAGGTCTCTGGGCAGAGAAGGGGGAGGCTGCCCGCTGGGCCGGCAGGGTGGTGGAGGAGTAGGCGTGAGAAGGAAGGGCTCTCTGCTCGCAAACCGGCGGAGAACCGTACCCGCTACCCAGGGAGGCGCGCAGAGACCCCCGGGAGGGGGAAACTCCCGTGCTGACCACGTAGGAGGGGGACTGTGCTCGGGACGGGACCGAACTGACGCGCCTCATGACTCGGTTGGTAGCGACAGGCTGTTTAGAAACAAAACCATCCATTAGTTTTATGGTTTAGGACATGTCGTGCACACTCTTCTCCCGTGAGACAAAGAACTCAACAAGAAATGCGCACAATTTAACAATATATAAAGCAGCTGAAGAGTAGCTCTTACCCTAAATGTAATTCCTTCAAGTTTTCTTATAAAATAACTCTTTTTGCAACCAGGATTTCTTAATGTATATAAAATGGCAATTTAACATTAAAAACTCATCCGTTCCTCATTCTTATGGGCTCTCTGTGTTAATGTGCACCTGTGCTTTCTTTCCTCACTATGCTGCCACCTCGGAACTTCATAGAATCATAGAATTGTCCAGGTTGGAAGGGACCTTAAAGATCATCTAGTCCAACCATCAACCTAACCCTGACAAAAATTACTAAATCATATTCCTAAGGACCATGTCAGCCCGTCTTTTGAACACCTCCAGGGATGGTGCCTCAACCACTTCCCTTTGCAGCCCATTCCAATGCTTGATAACCCTTTTGGTAAGGAAATGTTTCCCAATATCCAATCTAAACCTCCCCTGGCGCAACTTGAGGCCATTGCCCCTTGTCCTGTCTCCTGTGACTTGGGAGAAGAGACGAACCCCCCCCTCTCTACACCCCCCTTTCAGGGAGTTGTAGAGCACGATAAGGTCTCCCCTCAGCCTCCTCTTCCTCAGACTAAACAACCCCAGCTCCCTCAGCCTCTCCTCATAAGATTTATTCTCCAAAAGAGAGTAAGTAAGAGCAATGCAAAGATTCTAGTATAAGCTAATAGAATTTTGTTAATTACTGTCTTCCTATCATTCCGATTAATGAAAAAAGGAGAGAAGTGCCAGAAACAGTAGAAGGTACAGGAACACAAATACCATCTTCCTTCAAGCACTATGCTTACGTGCGGGCTAAATTCTAGGAGGTTTTCCCCAGTATCACAACTGCATGTTAAAGCAAGTGAGACTTTCTTGATACTCCGTTGGCAGCAGACTCTGCAGTCGGGAGCCCACAGAACTGCACTTAATTCCAGCTGCAGTGGATGAACCAGATCACCCACATGCTGACTGCAGCAAACGTCTGCTGCGAGCCATTTCTGCTTTTTAACCGTTGAAGGTGTTAAAGAAAAGGGTAATTTAATAACAGTAACCCCAGCCTATACCAGGGTGGGTCCGTCAATACAGCTGCTGTCTGTTAGGGCTGGTGTTCCAGACAGAGGTAAAGTGTGCTGTTCTGGGCATACCTGGACTGATGTCTGCCCTTCAGCTCGTGAGCTTCTCACCAGGTGGTTATTGGTGGTTCCGGTGAGGGAATGCTGCTGTCTGTTTTCCGATTTGCTCAAGTTTTGGCTGTTATGGAAACTGCTTACTTCCTGGTAACCGCTGTCAGAATAAGAATTCATTTGTGTTGAACTTCTTGAGTTACCTACAGACCCTGCAGATACGAAGACAGCGTAAGAATAGAAGCACTGAACAACTTCACAAAAATAAAGTATTATGTAACTTTGTTATTTGTTGCGTTAGTAATTGCATTGCGTTTTTATAGAGTCAATGCAGAAATATATTCTAGTATTTAAAATGCACACAACAGACCCTCACTTTCATGGAGAGACGTCTGTTCCGGTGAGTAGAGGTTCCCCTGCTCTGGCTCTGTCCTAATGTCATAGGCATTGGTGTGAACGCTCTCTGACACTTGGGCTTTGCTTACACCGGTGCTCGGAGGATCTGAAAGAATAAATTAGTTAGATAAATTCAATGTTTCATACATAAGTTTCCTGAAAATTCAGTAATAATAATTTTCTCACGCACAGAAGTGAAGAACTTCCTTCCAGCATAAAGAAGGTCTACTGGTAGACAGGTATCATCTACCAAACCAGGGGAAAAGAAGGTTAATACTAATGGCTGAGAATCTTGTTTCCCATAGTTTTGATGTAGTTCTACAATTCCAATTCTTAAATGTAAATTCCAACATCTTTTAATGAGGAATGTAATTGATTCCCTAGCGAGTCTCCTTTGCAGATTGAACTGTGTTATGGTGCACAGAGGGTCACAACCATGTGTCTTCAGCTCCTGTTATCTCAAGACCTTCCTACGTAAAAGGCTGAGTAGAATTTCATCCCTGTTTTTGCATCAATGGAACTTACTGCAAATTTTATATGTTTTTTTACTTCACATCCTACTATCCAAATGTTTATTTTTTAACAGCTCTTGAGCTAACTGCAGTTCTAAGAACATTACCTGACCTTCACAGACAGGATAGCATCATCCTACGTAAGAGAAAGTGAAGGAGGCATCACAGCACATCACCATGGTCACGTTGTGATGCCCCCTTCACTTTCTCTTACGTAGAATGATGCTAAAAGGGAGAAGTTAAACACAGTCTGGAAAAAAAAAGAGAGAAAGATGAGGACACGAAACAATGAGAAAAACAACCAGAACTATTTTTGACAGGAATACTAAGTGTTCAACTGCCGACACGGTATGCATTGCTGGAGAACAGGCACCGGGGTGCAGGAGGAAACGTGGGTTACTTTTAAAAGGTAACAGCAGATACGTAAATTCTATTGCTGAAGAACCGTTTGAATAAGCCTGGAGTGGAACCCATGAGAAACACGCCAAGGAGCAACAGGCTGGTGACAACTCCTGTAACTGCTTCACCTTAGAAGCTGGGAGCTGGGGACAGCGAAGCTGCTAAGTGATCTCTGGAAATGAATACAAGGGCACGTCGCAGAACGAGGTGGCACTGGGTAGGAGTTTGCAGAAATGTGATGCCAGTTGCTTAGGAGAGAGACAGAAAAAGGGGCTGATACAAATTCTGTGCAATGGCCAATAAAAACTCTCTCCAACTGACAGAGAGGACCCTGATATAAAATCTAGTGGCACTCATGGTAAAAAAAAAACAAACAACCCCACAAAATCAACACAAACCAATAAACTGCCCCCTAACAGATGAGCTACTGGAAATTCTTTACAATAGCTATTATTACAGCAAAAAGAGAAACCAAAACCCCGGAGTACCCGTGCCCATCAGGCTGTAAAGAAACTCCGTGTGCACAACATGCTGGTGTCTCACTGTTTGTACAAGTAGCCATCATGGAACACGCACACTAAAAATGTCACTCGTTAATTGCTATTATGAGGAGTGTTAGAACACTATTCAAATAACAGGCTAAAAAAAGAAAAAGTAAAAAAAAATAAAATGGAGATACGTTAAAAATTGCAGCACAGTTATTTATCAGTAGTACATTCTTAGGTCAAAACCATTAGTAAAATTTGAAACTGTTTGGTTTATTGTAATAGGAGTATTATGACCAAATTTAATAAGAATTGTTATTACACTTCCATAAACTTACTCGTCATTATCCTTAGGAACGCTACAGAGAACCAGCACTGAAGTAACTCGCTTTCCCAGCTCCTGTTACACCAACTCAGTCACAGATCACAACAGACAGCAGTGGGTTTTTATATCTTCTTTAGAATAAAAAACTGGTGGAGATGGGGACATTTAAATTACTCTATAATTATAATCAACCTCAATATTTTAATCTTCACTCTTTCTTGTGAAGTAATACGAGGCCCTGTTATTTGAGTTACTTGATGTTACGTGATACTAAATCAATGTCAGACGACAAATGATGAGTTTTGGGAGGAGCAGAGGGGCAGAATAAAGCCCTATTGTGGGGTGCTGACAGCTGTCCCCAGGACAGAGCCCCAGCCCCACTGCCTTCGCTCACTGCCCACCAAGGAGAAAAAATACAGATTGTTTGGGCTCTCCAACAAAGGCAAGAATGCACAATAAAGAGAATTGTTGTCTTTCTATCGTTCTCTGCTCCAATAAATCATGAGCAGAATGCCCTGAATAAAATAATAGTCTTTTTATAAATGGCTGCTGATCTAATATTCTATTTATAAGCATCTGCAAAACAACATCAGTTTATACTTCTGTTAAAAATTCTGTATAATTCTACTGATGCATAAAGCAACTTCAGCTACAGTCATATCACATCATCTGCTCAGGTTTTTTTGTTATAAACTACTACCTGCAGTCAGGAAAAAAGGTGATTTAAGGGAATGTATTCATTCATCTTTAACTTCAGTATTTTTCAGGTGGCAGCTGATAAAGCATCACCTAGTGACACTTCTTTACAATAAAGCTCAAGAGCGAGTAAAACCTACAATCATGCTATAATCACAACATAAATGTAAACGCCAAGTGAAATGTATATCAGAAAATTCTAAGCAAAAATTATATTTTTTCCAAAGATGCTCACTTAGAAGCAGTTATTCCAGAAAAGCCTTATTTTAGATGTATAGAGATGTGAGGCATAAACATACAGATTTGCATTATTAATGCATAGAGTATTTAAGTAGAAACAGGATTTTTTGCCATATGTTAAGCGACTTCTTAGGGATGTGCACAGGACATTTCTAAAGAAAAGAAACACAGAAACAGGAGGAGAGAATTAAAGAATGAAATAAAAATACAAGCTGGAGAGATGGAAAAAAGAAAAAGAGGAACTAATAGAAAGTCCAGTAGAAAAACAAGCAATAGACAAAGAATAAGCTACAGGAAAACCTGAGGAGGAAAAAGAAACGTAATGCAGTCAGATAAGATCTGTCAGAAGGTATCTTTACCAGTTGTGAACTCTCACTGGAACACTATAGAACCAGAAGAAATAATGCATTTTAAAAAACCCCATAAGAGTAAATTGTGCATTGAAAGAATAGTAAAACTAATTTCTCAATTACTTGCCAAATAAAATTTGAATTCTTTTTAAAAATATTGCTAAAAGAATACCTGAAAAGCACCACTGTGACTAGCAAAATTGAAATGCCAAGACAAGTTGGCCATTGAAAATGTCACATTTAAAAGAAAGGAAAAAGGTACTGGGTGCCTCAGCTCAGCTGAGGCCAGACCCCGACGGCAACTGAAACCATGGAAACTCAATTATACACAAGTTTCAGAGCTTAGTCTCTAAATAAAATAAAAAACAGGAAGGGGAGGAGAGGGAAGTAGATAGATAGTTTGAGAGACTTATTTACCTAAAATAGTCACAATTAATCATAATTACAAATACGCTGGAGTGAACAAGCAGATAACTGTGATGTGCTATTCTTTGCAGAGCAGACACTGGCCAGCTCTTAACCTGCGTGCATCCTTCTATAAAGACAGGAGATTAACTCCATGAACAACTTGGTTAATAAAACTTCTAATGAGCTCCCTAAAATTCGAATGGCATTTTGATGACATTACACCAGTTTTGCTCTCCGTGGTGACTGGGTCGGAGCAGCCCAGCCCAGGGCACAAAGCAGAGGGCAGGAGGCAGGACCCGGTCTGTGGTGCTCCGTGGAGCTGGACGTGTGGCAGCTCCTCTCCCGCTGCCCAGCGACTGCCCTGCCACGGCCAGCACTGACTCTGCTGCAAAACCCCTGAGCAGCGAGGGCTCCCACCGCGTGAGGGACGGGATGGGGAACCTCAACAGACACTTGGGACATTCTTTGAACGTACCGTCCCGTCCATCCCACCCAACACACTCAAGAGTGGATGGAGAAGGACTACAAGACAAATGTTACTTGCTTCGGAAATAAAGTTCAAGCTATCAGAGAAACCTTTGCTTACTGGAGATTTTCTCAGTGTAGTAAGAATATCTGTAAAAAGAAAATCAGCCTTCAAGCTTAAAACATACCCTAATTTGCTATGCTTCTCACCTGCCAAGGTAGAGTGTTGGAGACAAAACACATGAGACTTTTGTTACAGTCACGTCTCACACAAAAATTCAAAGGCACAAAAAGGTGCAAGAAAAGTAGCTGCAACCACCTTTAAGGCAAACCAATCCTTTACAGTAACAGAGGAACACACACACAAGTCTCTTCATGTTTGAGAAAGAGGATGTTCATGTCATACTTCAGAAAAGATACTTGAAAAAGCTACGTAGCATTGTGGCTAACATTCAGTTCACTTCAACACAAGCAATGGATGCCAAAAAAATAAAGTTTGGTGGGCTTAAGGCAAAATGTGCAC
The DNA here is from genome assembly GCA_025769975.1 of Gallinago jamesoni. Taxonomy (NCBI): domain Eukaryota; kingdom Metazoa; phylum Chordata; class Aves; order Charadriiformes; family Scolopacidae; genus Gallinago; species Gallinago jamesoni. The sequence goes on from JAOQGH010000077.1 coordinate 355,714, forward strand.
ATAAAAGATAATACCTGATGATCTCCACGGAAATGACTTCTCAGTAGAGCTGCAGAAAGAAAAAAAAATATCATAAAAAAGAACCACATGGCTGGCTACGGATTTATTGTTTATTTTTTCAATGAAAGCATACAAAATTGTACAACCCCCCCCAGCAGGTAAAGTTCCAATAGCCCGTGTAAATACCACTCTGCAGCACTTTACAGCTGGCCACTAAACCGCTGGTTCCTGATTTTAATTTTGCATCAATCCTGGGGACTCCCTGTCCCGCAGCGGGGGGGGCAGGGGACGTCCCAGGGCAGGGGAACACACTCCCCAGCACAGAGGGGCACTCGCTGCGGGGCCAGCGAAGGAAAGAGTGCTGGGCACGCAGAAACACTGTGCCCGGACACACAAGGGTACACAAACCCCAAAGGCACCCCTGGCCAGCTGAGTCCCTTTACCTGGAGGGACTTACGAGCCCCAGAGGCTGCTCCGACTATGGGGCACACGTGGAAAGCCACTCCACAAACAATCAAACCCACTAAGAAAATAACTTGGTCCTTATTATGGTGGCAGAAGTCGAGCATCTACCACCTACTGAATTCATCATCTGGTTTTGTCAACCGACAGACAAAATGTTTCGAAGTTATCAAATCTTTCAGCTCTGCTAGGTTAGTCCAAAGCATCACACCCCCCATTTCACAACCAGTGTGGTGAGACCCCGTGCCACCAGAGAGAACCTGCTGCCGCTAACGGCGATGAGCCACCACCCGCCTGTGAAACACCCAGAGAGAGCCCCCCTCTGCTGCACCCCACCTCTACAGGTACTGAACGTCAGCCCACCAATATCCTTCAAAAAGAACCAGCTTAGTAGGGCAGACATGCAGAAAAGGTATTTTTCTTCCAGCATCCGTGAAAACAGTTTGGTACAATGCATATAGTTTTCAATTAAAGAAGTTAGAGACAAATATTATTACAGTATAGCAGCTATTCCTAAACGCCATGGCAGGGAAGCACAAATAAAATATCAGACATATGGTCATGTACACGGAAAGAATCTTCCCTTCCCAATCTGTTTCGCGAGAGCACAAAGAAGTAGTGAAATAAAAACATAACTCTACACTAAGTGCATACAAAATATGTACATAGAAACACTAATTTTTTAGCCAGTAACACAAATATTTGGTAACTGAAGATGGAGCATGCATACAAAATCTGCTGAAATCAATCTATTTACTTTGAGTTTTTTGACGCTTTGCATCTTTTTTCTCACTTCTATTTCCCAAGTATCTGCGTTTTTTTGTTTGTTTGTTTTGGAGTTGGGGGTTTTTTTTGGTGGTTGTTTGTTTCATTTTGTTGGGTTTTTCCCCCTTCTTAATTTCACACCTCTCTTTGCCATCTTACAGCTTTAGTTCAAAGCTGATGTCTTAGACATAAAATTGAACTCGCTGCCAATCTGGGGAAAAAGTATAAATCTGATGAATGGAAAAGGTTTTGTATGAAGTCACATAGAGACAACCCATAGTAAGTATCACTAGTGCCATTTTCCATCCGGAGAGCGACAGCTCTCACCCACGCAGTGTCCCGGGTGGATTCCCAAGGCAGTGAAGGTCTGAGGGATGTGGCCATTGGGCAGAGCTGCCCGACCCAGGTGACAGATGGTGTCCGTAACCTACCACAGCTTTCTCTGCAGAAGGGACTAAGCAGAGGTGGCACAGGAGCTAGACCATTCCTATCCCACACCTCTGCAGGGCACAGCAGGGCTAAAGGAAGAACACTGGCATTTAAGAAAATTAGAGTCCTAATTATTGTTAAGATATTTTAAGCAATATGCTATTTTTAAAAAATTATGTCAATGCAACCATGATCTTCAGTTTCTAGCCTGGACAGTTAACTTCAATTCCTGGTGCTACATACAACTTCTGCAAGCATTATATGACAGGAAAGAGCTTATGCTTATTATCTTGGCAAGTATTCCATGAGGTGAAACGTATTTCTGATTTAAACAGTCCCGCTTGACAGAAAAGTAGTGATTTCCATTGCCTATCTTAATTGCTTGAATGTACTGCTGTTGTCATCAAAAGAAAAGGCAAGAGCGGAAAAAATGAAGTAATATTTAGTAAATATTTCTAAAATAGTGAAAAGCTGTTAAAAGCTAAATATATAATTCTGCTGAAAGTTTATGTACTTCTCACATATTTCTGTAGCGTGCTGGTTTACTCTTGGCTAAGCCTCCAGCATTGGGATGCATCTGTTCCCTGGGAAGGGGTTTGCTCCCAGGGGTGGGAGCTCGTGGCTCAGGAGGAGCTGCCAGCGGCACCGAGAGCCCCTCTGGGCTGAGGGCACTGCTCTGCTCATCCTCTGCCTGCCCTTCCGGACACCTTCACACTGACACGCAGTCTGAAGACTTAAAGCTTTGTGTTACTCTAAGTTCTTGGTAAGAGGGAGGTTTTTCTAATAAAATGGCACATATTAAACTTCACCAACTTGTAAGACTCGTTACAAGCAACCGGCAACTGTCAAAATCAGTATAATGAGATTTCCCAATTTTTACTTTTCTTGTTGATAAAGGTTAGCAGAAGTTTTCACGAGTATTTCAACTAAATGAGGTAATTTTCAGTGTCTTTGGCTTTTCTAATAGCTGTTTCTGGATGTCACTAACACACCTAACTCCCACACCTTCCCTGCCAGCCACTGCTCAATGCCCGCAGCCCTCTTGTGTCCCCCCCAGAACGACAGAGCCCTGCCACCCACAGCCACCGCTCCTACCGCTCGCTGGAGGTTTCCCGCAGGCACCAAAAAAAAAAAAAAAGCTCTATCTGGAATATTGTGCCCAAACGTGGCCACTCATACTGAAGGAGGCTACTCCAGGCTGAGCCCCGCACCCCGGCGCAGGCGGCCAGGCAGAGCAGCGGGGCACAGAGAGCCAGGCACCACTGTCACCCTGCTGTCCCGCACCCTGGCACCACGCACCGCCAGCACCCTGACAGCAGGACGGCACAACGCCTGGCGCCAGCGTGTCCCTGCCTTGGCCATACTGGAACACCAGCAAATTGCATACAAACCTCCAAACTCCTCACTTCTACTGGCATTCAAAAGCTCTGATGGAATTTCAGAAAGGCTTTACAGTCGGTGTGAACACAAAACAAAAGTACTGGAGCTCTGACAAAGTCTAGTTGTCAGGGAGTGCAGTGACAGGACAAGGGGCAATGGTTTTAAATTGGCAGAAGGGAGATTTAGATCAGACACCAGAAAGAAATTCTTTGGTGTGAGGGTGGTGAGACACTGGAACAGGTTGCCCAGAGAAGCTGTGGCTGCCC
>JAOQGH010000077.1:363094-405540 GCA_025769975.1 Gallinago jamesoni
CAGCTCGCTTTCCTGCGTTCAGGGATGGCCTGCGCCTGTGCTTTTAAGACTTCCTCCTTAAAAAGTGTCCAGCCTTCAGAGTGACACCCAAGTTTACTGATGAAAGAATACAGAAGCAGGCAGTATTTAAGGCAAGAAATTATGCTGTAACCCAAAACTCAGGCACAAATGTTTCATAAGAGAACACACTGTCATTGAGGCTTCCAGAATCAAGAGCTACCAATCTTTAATATGCTTGAAAGGAATGAGTGCCCACATACATTTACAGTTAAAAAGTTTGCTAAGGAATAATAATTAAAAAAAAATAAGCAGAACACTAGTTAAAGCTGAAATATTAACAAAATGCTTTGCTACAGTTATTGTCATTGTATGCAAAATATACTAGGTATGTTTCACACTATTTAAATATGCTAACAATACATTTATAGCAAGATGTTCCCTGAAAACAAATGTAACAACAGAAAGTATTTCAGAAATGCTGGATGAAACTAGATAGTCAATTCAGGAAAAAAATATAATTGGATCACTACATTTAACCAGCACTGTTACTTTGATACAAATACGTATAACTACTGTAGTTCTCTTTGGCTGAATCTTAAAAACAAATTTCAACACATTTACAGCTTTACATAAACTATATTGAAAATCTAAGCCACGATTAGAGAGGCCTCTTAAACTGTCCTATAACTCTTTACAGCAAATTTGCATCTTTTAAAAATACTTATATTAACAGGAGGTGAATAACTATCAGTTATATATATACAGCTCTATATGTATAGGACATAAGCACCACTAAAAAGCCCTTTAATTTATGGGACATAGGAAAGTAAAGTCATGAGGACCTGTACCTTGTGCTGGCGATACTTGGTGACTCTGCTCCAAGCCTACATCTTTCTAGCTGATTAGCCACAATTTGCCTTTCCACTTCCAGTTCTCTGGTAAGTCTTTGAAATTGGAGCTCCTGAAATTTCAAAATAAAAAGAAAAGCATTCTTGATGTTAAAAAATGGGTGTGGATTAATTCTGAAACAATCACTGTTTCATCACAATCATGTCTCTTGTTTTGACTCTTCCTCGGTGGAATAAACTATTAGAAGACTAAAGTGGGAATTTAATGGTTCCTTAAATCAGTGATTCATGCAAATATTGATTAATCACCTACTACAAAAGGAAAAACATGTTTAAGCATTTGTGGATTTTATTTGTCCTGCAATTAAAATTTTTGTATCTCCTTATCTTGCCACAATCTAACAAAATCAGTGCCTCTGAAGTCAGCATTCAATTTCATCTGTAACAGCGGTGCACTGGAAAATGCTGTGTCCTAACCCTTCCAGCTGCAAAACCGCAAACCCTAAGCTATGCTAGCTTCTGGCTTTGCTCTGGAAAAGCTTAAAAATGTTATTATTTCAAACTGGCTGAGGGTAGAGGTGTGCTATTCCGCCTCTCCCGATTTCAGCTGGTGTTTTATTTCTTGGTGGAAGGTACCAAACCTCAGGCTTTGTAAAAGGGACGTGATGCTCGGAGGAAGGCACGGCAATACCAGCGCTGCACAGGGTGTCTCTGTGTTCTTAACGTGTGGAAACACTGCCCGAAAACGTGATACTCCAAAATCAACACTATGTCATTCAGGGACATCAGTCGTGTTCTCATCCGCAGTTCACTTCTCTTCCTGATAGAAAAGGATTCTATCAGAGCGATTATACTATTTTTTTCAAACTGATACTCTACATCCCCTGAAGTTTAAGTAAACTCTTCAATGCTATTTAAAAATAGATGAACAGCAATATTTAATGATCTGATGAAGCAAGTCTTGTATACAAGTCAAATAGAGCACAGAGGCATTCCTTTAAAGTGCAAATTACTAATAAGGGGTTTCTTCCCTGAGTGTACACGGTGTAGTTGTATCACACAGTAGCCGCACACCTTGTGCACAAAGTGCCCTTCACTCCAAGGTTACAAAGGATGCAAACTGTTCCTTCACACCTTGCGTGACACGGAGAGAAGCTTAAATACTTGGTTTTCATGAATGGTCCCCGAAAGAGCTTCATCCTGAAAGGTGAAGATTTTCCTACCAACCCCACAGCGAGATTACCTGCAAGAAGCCCCCCAAACAGAGGGCTAATTAGCACTGACTTCACTGGGAAGCCAGCTGAGGGGGGAGCCCAACAGGCGCTGCCAGAACTACTCTGGATATTGGATGACAGAAAAAAAAAAAGTTACTTCTGAGAGTGTGATTTGAGCTCCATACGACACACTGGCCTGGGAAAGACAAGCCACACAAGCTACTTCCCCTCCCAGATGATGTAAGGAATTGTGGACACTTCAAACACTTCTCAGAGGTCACCCATCAAAGGGAATAAACACAGCCTAATTAATACTCCGAACACCGGCCAGGGAGAGCTCTCGCTGTGACAGTCACCCACTGCTGCCACAGGCACCACGCACCGAGCTGTGCCTGTCTGCAGCGCCCCGCGAACAGCCGCTCAGCAGAACGAAACCTCTGCAATTCCCTCCAAAATAACCACGCAGACCAGGCTCCTCACCTCCCCCCGGCCACCCCCCTCCACGGCTGGCCTCCACCATCATGCTCCAGCCTTCACAAAGCTCGGCACAGTCAGTGCTCAGACCGACAGAGCATTTTAGGACATACGCCCTAAACTTGGAATTTATTAAAACCTGCTTCTAGCTAAATCCTCTGAATCCTGAGACCAGATAGGAAAAACCTCATGAATACGATAACCTGCCGACCAGAGAAATGTGGTAGAGGGACGAGGAAGGTTGGCTCCTGCCCGCCGGTGTGTACACCACGCAACGGCACCCGGCAGCAGACCCAGCTCTCACCACCATACCCGCTCCTGGCACACCTCAGCCTCCTGTCACACCATTTATTTATTTATGAAGAAGAATCTATTTTCCAACTTTAAGTCTGAATATAGATAATACATCCACCTAGAAGCCGATTCACCAGTCATTAACGTGCCGGTGGAGAATGCCAGCATTTCCAAACCCATTCAGATAATGAGCTCTGTGAGGTTTGAAGGAAATGTCAGAAAAACAACCTTTTTCCCAAGTAACACATGATGTATTACATAGCATGCAACAAACAGAAATCTTTAAAATAAACAATCCTGCACTGCCTGTTTGCAGAAAGAATATAAAATGTTTACCCTATGTTTAAAGCTGTTTCTTGCTCCTTACTTTTAAACTAATATTTGAATAGCAATGTCATTGATATGAACTATGAATTTGAGCACAAGACCCAAGTTGCCTGTTGCTATTTACTGATCTTTTAATGAGATGAATAGAATAAAACACACACTAACCATTATTTGCTTCCATTCAACCAGTCCCTATTAATCTGTGTTTTCATTACAGGCAGAGGCATTAATGAACATAACATTACCCTCGGAAACATACTCCTAACAGATGCTAAGAATACATGCTCAGCTGAGCTCTCTCCTCCCTTTTAACTATCTTCTCCTGCACTCTAAAAATAAATAAATTTTTAATCGGCTCCTGCTCTCTTAAGAAAGATCAGCTGCAGCACTCAGTTTGGTGTCACCTGCAAACTTGCTGAGTGTCATTCAATCCCATTGTCTGACTCGCTGATGAAGATAATAAATAGTATTGGTCCCAGTATGGACACTGGAGGGACACCACTCATCACTGGTTTTCACTTAGACATTGAGCGTGGCCATCGGGCCAACTCCTTATCCATTTCACAGTCCCTCCAACAAACCTGTACCTCAAATTCAGTGGCAAGAATGTTGTGGGAGATCCTATCAGAGGCCTTACAGAAGTCCAGGTCAATGCCGTCAGCAGGTCTTCCCTTGCCTACTGATAACTCCCTGCACTGAGAAGGCCACCAGATTAGTCAGGCACATTTTACCCTTGGTGAAGCCATGTTGGCTGTCTCTAACCACTTCCATAAGGTCTTCCATGAGAATCTGCTCCATGATCTTACTGGGCATTGAGATGAGCTGACCGGTCGGTAGTTCCCAGGGTCCTCCTCTTTTTACTTTCTCAGAAATAGCTGTGATGTTTCTTTGTTGCCCATCAGTGGGGTCTTCACCTGACTGCTGTGACTTTCTAAATACAATGCAGAGAGAGGCTTGGTGACCACATCAGCCAGTCCCTCAGCACTCTGAGATGCAGCTCGTCAGGTCCCATGGATACGTGTGGTCAGATTCCTCATATGGTTTCACACCTGATCTTCACTTATAACAGGAGGGACTTTGTACCTGCCTTGAGGTTCAGGGATTTGAGAGTTGTGGGGAGAGAGATTACCACTGAAAATCGAGGCAAAAATGTTAATTTTTTAAAAACTAAATTAATTTCAGTTAATTGCAGCTGTGGTTGATGTGTCTTAAATACCTGCACAAATACATAAAAGAGGGATGGTTTTAGAGCTACCATCTTCTTTACAGCCAGAATACCTCTTATTTTAAGTCTTTCTTTTTCTTTTAGCTTAAGTCATCATATTATTATAGAAAACTAAATCCCAGTCACTTCTGAATAAGTACATTGATCACCTTCATAGTCTCTGCTTCCTTGCAATGACACTTTGCACCACCCTGGATGGAGACCGGTCCCTCCACAGGTCTATCTGTCAGACAGCACACGGTCTGTTGCAGGAACCGTGTGACTGGGTTTCTCCAGCCTGTGAGCAGCAGGAGAGCTCCTCCAACAAGAACCCCGACACCGCTGGCTGCCAGCAGCGCGGAGAAGCTGCCGCCCGAGGCAAAAATCACAATTCACTAACTTTTATAGTGCTGGCTTGTGACAAAACAACACGACAGGAGCCAAGTAATACAATTAATAAGCTTGTTTGCGTTTGCAGAAGAACATCTATGGGGTCAGAACATACTAAAATTCTAGTGTAGACTACAGAATATGCTGCCATATTGCATCAAACCAACCAAATCTTGTCAACCACACACACTACAGTGCCTTGGCCAGAGCTGCTATTTTTTTTTTTTTTAAGGGAAAAAACCATACCCCTGTAATTCTATCCACCTGTTTAGCAGTAACCACTTAATCACCTTATAAAACTACAGTTTTTGCATTCATAACCTAAATTCCACTGCAAAACCACAAACCATATTTCTTAACACCAAGATACAAAAAAATGCTGGATTTAAATACAAGGACATTTAAGGAACAGGAAGCACAAGTTCAAGAAAGAGAAGAAAGCAACTTGCTTTGGAAAGGCAGTCATGGAGACTGCAGACAGACAAGCTTCCACGAGTGAAAACCAAAAGCTATGGAATTTTAGAGGTGTATAATTTTCTTCTGGAGGCTGAAGTCTCTGGAGGAGAGACAAACCCTGTCGATGTTGAAGTGTACCCCCAGCTGACCAAGAACAGTGGGAATTCATCAGCAACGATGCTGAGACCTCACTCAAGAAGACTTCAAGGTCTTCACTGCTACAAGATACAGATGAGACAAGTTATCCCAATCCTGAACACAACATACTTTTTCACCTGAAAGCTGAGTAGCTCTGACAGGCTTGCGGCTCCCTGGCAAGTGAGAATAGTTGCCAACAACATCATGCTGGGCTATTAAGAGGAAATATTTGAAAACAGGTAAGTAATGGGAATGCACCTTGTATGACTGACTATGAAGACTGTCATCCTCCCTTTGCAGGTTTTGGATAATAGAAGAGGGTTTAGAGGCAGTTCCGTGCTTTCTATCTGCATCCCATTATGATACCATATTGCAGAGGTCCAGCATTTTCATTTTGGTTAACAAGGAACTTTCATCCCTCAGTAACGCGGCTGAGAACGAGGAGTCTACCTTCACAATGTTGAGAAATCAAGATGTCTTGCTTCCTGCCCTGTTGTGATTTGAAAACCTCTGGCAAAACACAGATAACTTCAAAACTTTAAACAGGGCTACCTGAAGTTTTTCTAGTGACAACTACGCACGAGTCAGCACCAACAGCACAAGCAGTGAAGACAACTCCAAAACTCTTTGAAAGGTCCGTGCCTGGCTAGTCAGACCAGGACGGGGCAAGTTGAGCCACCTGAGGGAGACGAAGCCATTGACAGAGAGATGCGTCTCTTGCAGCTTCTTGGCTTCTACCGGTTCTCAGTGGCTGCTGCTGGAGAAGACAGGGCTAGGACGGGATGTCACTTCAAGCTGTAGTAATGCTGGGGTATGCTCTTTGCTTCAACTGCTGAACATCACCGTCTTTGTGAAATATTAAGAAAGTAAGTGTAAGCCAAACTATGAAATGTTTTCCTAACTATAAAAATGTTGCCTGTCCAGCAATTCAGCTGAGCCTCTGCCGGTAGTTTGAGTAGCCATCATCTGAGAGATGTTCTTCTACCTTACATTTACTGTTTCTCAACCAACTGCAACAAAGAAAGCAGAGCCACACAACTCCCACTGCCTACAAAGTTCAAACTGTGCAAAAAAGGCAACCACACTTTGGACACTTCTACGATACAAATGTGCAATGAAGAAAAGGACAAACAATGTTATTTTTGTTATGTTTATTGTTATGTTATTTTGTTATGTTATATTTATGCCTTCTTCACATAAACCTCCTGCACTGATCTACAGAGTTCTACATGTACCCACTTGCTGTAATTCTAAGCTAGACCAAACAACCGGATACTTAACAGCACACTGAATGCTGTATTTTTCCCCAACACGTATATCACACTGTAGCAACCTAATATTTAAATTATCTACCAGAATCTATAAAGAAAATATGTTGTGCTTTTAACTAACCATATTAGATCAAACTTAACATTTTCTCTAAAAATAAAGTTTACTCACGCACACAACTGCATTTGCATGCTCTCAGTATCTCAGTATCTTTCAAATAGAAGACAAAAGATGAAAAATTGGCCAGTGCATAGAGAATCAGAGATTAGATGCTGTGAAATGACATAGCTACAATTATTGGCTGATCACACGTACTCTGTATTCAACAGCAGCAGACCATTAAAGCCCTTAATACTTTCATGCCGGCATTGCTCACCAGTCTGGTAAAACAGTTTAGTGCTGCTCTAGCTGATGAGGGATCAAAATTGAAGCAATTCATAGAAAGCTTACTTTAGTCAACGCTGGGGAGGAGGAATGTCCCTTGAGGTATTCACTGGCTGCATCCGAGCAGCACCCTCTCTGGAAATCGATACGACGCTGGGTTCCCTTAACCTGGTGCTGAATCTGAGCATCCTGCCTGCCAGCTGGGGACCCGAGGGCAGGTGCTGCTGAGCAGACAGCCTGGTAATCTAAACCCATTTTGTGTTACAAAAGGTATAAATAAGTACTCTGGTATGTTTCAGGGGTACCCATGGCTCTAGGGAGGCTCTTTTTCTAGGGGAGTTTCTCCTCAGAAGTCCAACAGTAGATGTGAGACAGAAAGATTAGTTTCTAGACTTTCAAATGAAGACAGGAGGACCCAGAATTCTGATTACGGAAATGAGTTAGTCACTTCATCTGGGACGTGAGCGGTACATATTTTGTCCTAGAATAAGAGCCTTGGGAAGTGGACTTCTCAGACCTGATTCACCAAAACTGGAAATGCTTGTCAACAGCAGACACAATAAACTTCAAAGTTCTGGGATTACATAGGGAAGAATGACCTGTGCAATTGAACACAATATTAAGAGAGTTGGAAAAAAACCAAACCAGTTCTTCCAGTCATTTAGAAAACATTGACAAAGATTTTTGCTTCACTCATACAAAGCTTGGAAGTTCATTAAATAAAAGTATAGCCTCCATTTCAGAAACGATATGCATTCATTCACTTAATTGATCACAAGATGCATGCAAACCACAATTTCAAAGTGAGAACGTTCAATGATTGTGCCTAATTACTGAACATGCATTTAGAAGTCTTTTTCTCCAGTCTCTCGTTGAAGCGACACGCCTACACAGTCAGATCATAGAGTGCTCTATATAAAGCACTACGGATCTGAACTGGAAAAGAAATCCCACGAACTCGATATGAAAATACTGTCATTCTAGTAAAGATGCCTTTAAACATACAATAATAAACTCTTTGCTGTATGGAGAATGCATTCTTTCCTCCACCGCCATCTGAAAAACGTAGGGTTTTGCCTCCCTTCCCCAAATCCTATAAAAGCATCTCAAGAACTACATAGAGAATTTTGTACTTAAACTATAAAGAAAGGCAAAAAGTAAAGTCCACGATATGGTTCAATACAGTTATACCAAAAAAAAGCTTTTGCTGAAGTGTTGAACAGAAGTGAACAGCTCTAGGAAAACAGAAAAAAACAAGGTATTTGTGATTATTCATCCAAAAGCGTATCCAATCAGTCTTACTTTATTCTCACCTATTTACAAAAGAAAAGGTGAAAAGTTGTCCATCTTTGGGTGTCAAAGCCAACTAGACCAAAGACCAAAGAAACAAACAAAAAACCCCTGCCCCTGCTGCAAGTGCTCCTCTCTTAGCAAAGAAATCAAACCCAGCATATCCAGGTACTTCTGAGAACTGGATGCACGGGCAGCTTTTCCTGTGAGACCTTCTCTCTCAGCCCAATCACTGAAAAGGAAAACTAACAGGCTAAGCAGGAAATTCACAATTCCAGTGATCCCATTTAATCTCGCCAGCCCAGCAGCAGCTCTCTCCGAAGCCGAAGCCAGCGGCCGCGATTCCCGCTCTGCCTGGAGCTGCTGGAACGACCGGCCCCTGCAGCCCCCCCAGACTCACTGCTGTGGTGCTGCACCCCCTTCCTAACAACTTGGCTTGTTTAGTTGAGTTGAAAATAATTTACCTTTAACATGGCAGGAGACTCCCTACACAAAAGTTTTACCCAAATACTGCCCAGGATTCAGAAATACAGACATATATATATATGTATCTCTTAATGCTTGAGTTTTATTTAAAACTTGTTTCAGCATTTCCTAAGATACATCCATTGTAGCATGGAAACTTTGTAACATTTTACAAGTGGCATGTTCTGGAAACAAAACTCAAAACAAACCCACAGAAACTGACTCCCTCCCCAAACACACAAAACCAAAACAAACCCCCCACAAGCCATCAACAAATCCACTACAAGAAAAAAAAAAAAAAAGGCTAAAACACATTTCAGCTTTATTACAATTAGTTTTAGGATTTCCCTGCATTCAAAAAGGAACTCCTGTAGTAGAAATGCAACTTGTACCAATAAGAGCCTGTCTTTCCCTTGATTTTCACCCAAAAGTCCAAGCCCTGGTGTACCCACAGAGTGACCAACCTAACCCGGTAAAAGGAGTGTCCCCCTGTCCCTGTCACAGCCAGCAGTGGTTGTGGTGGTGTTTTCACATTAAAACAAAACCTGTAGTACTATGAAGCTGTAGAAATCTACATTTCTTCAAAGATTACATTTGTTCTGCACACATTATTTTATATCACTAAAAGTGAATGTTTCTTCCCTAAAATACAGTGGAAGGAGACATCCAGAGCATCTCCCCTCCATGAGAGGCTGCTGGGAGCTCAGGGGACACAGTCCGCTTTGGTAAAAATGTTGCTTTCAACTGATTTGGGTCATAGCAAAAAGAAACAAATGAAGAGTTTATTCTAAGTTATTCCCAGAGTTCATAGATTAATTTGTGCAACTTTTTATACAGTTGTATCTACGCACTACAGTAGAAAGCTTAAAGTCATTCACTGAATGTACCGACTTATTTCAGAACTGCTGTAGCAATTCTAAACCCTTTTATTAAGTTAAAGTCTTGCACAATTTGACAAGGAAGAATGAAGTCCGTTCTGGGTGGTGTCTGCACTGCAGAAAGTGTTTCTGGGGCTCGGAGCCCAGGCTGGGCAGCGCAGCCCCGGACCAAGGGGAGTCAGGACACAGCACACAGCAGAGCCCTCTCTGCTCAAGCTTAATAAAGTAAATAACTGCGCTGGAAAATATTCTGTTCTGGGCTTTCTGCCATACAGGAAGGGTGTTGAGTATGTCAGTGTCCATAATTATTATCAACAGAAAAAATACCAGAAAGCAACAGTTCAGCTCTTAATTCTTTCACGTTATCGAGTACAAGAGCGAAGGACAATTTACATCTTCCTCCCCTCCTATTCATTCTAATGCTGTGTATTCTAACGTTAGGCTACAGGTCTGAAGTTTGTGTTCCAACATTAAACGCCATTTTTCTCCTTTCATCAGAATTGAGTTATTTATTAGTCCACATGTTTAATAGTCTTTTTGGGAATGGTAAGGGGAAGAGGTTTTAACCTCCTTTTATAAAAATAAAAAAAATATTCTATTTTTTCTCTACAGAAACAGAACAAGAAAAAGATAAAGCCATTTCTTGGGTAGGAAAGGGAATGTTAACAAACACCTCTTTGCTGTAGAGCTTATCCTGTCCCAGCCCAAAGCAGACATGGCTGTACGCTCGGGCTCAGCCATCGCTGCTGTGTCCCCAGTGCCGGAGAGCCACGCGGGACCCCGGGGCGCAGGGGTAAGACCATCAGCTGCTGCTCAGCAGCACTGACTGCTCTGGCATCAATGCAGTGCTGCTCACCACCCACCTACCACTACAGCACGGTCTTTGTGAACTGCAAAATAAAACGGACCAACTTAAATTCGTCACAAACGTACACTAAGCAAATGAGTTCTAATTGACATTTGTGACAAGCTGGGATGGCACAAGGGAAGCGACTGTCTCAGAGGATGAGGTGACAGAGACCACTGTGACTCAGATGACCGCGGTTACTCCTACCTCCACAGCCTCTGGCATTAACATCCTCCGCATTGGAAGATTTAATATTAGTTTTAATAGCACTAAGAAATTATTAGGATTGCTACTGTCATCCTAAAATACCTTTGAAACTATTAATTCAGGCATGAAAATAAAGATCCAAATTTCATCATCCTGCAGAAACTTTTTATTTAAGACTGAAGGTTCATAAATAAAAGGTGGGTACAAAATCCATTGATATCAAGAACATATAATCTAATTTGCACCTTTTTTTAAAAAAAATAATAATATGGGACAACACATGAGAACGAACACATCAAGCGTTCGCATTCAGAGTTAATACCTTGAATCAAGTACTGATTTATCTTAAAAGATGTTTTGAAATAGAGACAGAAAAGCAAATTTATTCTGAAATTCAGCTGTTACAATTTATGTATTGAGCCAAGATAGATAATTATTTCCAGTTCTGATCATGAAAGCCAAACTGTTACTTATCTGTGGCTTTTTTGTTTAAAAAAAAAAAAAAAACAAAAAAACACCCCAAAATTTCAGTTAGAATGTTTCCTTGTAAAACTGCCATTTTTTCCTCTTGAATGATCTTTACAAATTAAGGCTGAACTTGATTTCAAAACCACAATTTTATTTTCCCTGTAGAGACTATCACTAAGACACATATCCATAAATGTGTGGCAGGTTTTAAATATGTTACAACCTTGGTACTGACAACTAAAACCAAAGTTGAAGTTGAAAACCCATTCTTTAACAAAACACAATCAATCATACCAAAACCTTTATGTGTGTATTTCTGTAAAACTGTACCCAGCTTTTGCAGAACATACAAAAAGGACCGGTTCTCAACATTGCATCAATTCTTCGCTAGCTTTTCTATTTTAAACAATAAACCTGCATTTCAAGTCTGTTTTACAACAACAGTGCATACATTCCAAGGGATACAGAACACCATAATGAGGCTTCTGTTTGATGCAATTAAATGAACCCTTTATATTCAGATTCTAACATTTTGACCTACAAAATACACTATACCAACACTTTTTAGAAACGATGTTTTTTTCCAGACAATGCAATAAAAGACAATGTAACGTTAACTCCACAACACACATTGAACTAGTGAACTGCTGAAAAGGTGGCACGTACCTGTTCCTTTACAGAAGCCAAAATGGTAGTGGCAGTGGCCTCTGGTTCCATGCCTGGGCCTGTGGAAGGTTCCTGCGTGGTCTGCGGCAACCCCTCCTCCACCATCGGGGTCTGCTCAGGGGCTGGCATTTTGCCTGCAATAACAATATTTTAAAATAGTTTACATTTTGAGCCAGTGATGTTTAAGAAATCTGAAGTTTTCAGGATTGTAAATTCTCTTCTCTTCTTTCCAAACCTTTCCAAACTTAACCAAATTCGCAGAGAACTTGGTATTATTAGTATCAATGTAACGTGCTATTCCTGTGCTCCGCAGACTGGAATCAGAATTACATACAGGACGTGAGGGTTGGGCAGAAGCAAACAAGCAGCATGACATTTAAAGATTATTTTTAAAATATTGTTTTGTAGTAGTTACTAAAAGTAGCAAAACCCAAGATGGGTGAAAAATACTAGAACAAATCAAGAAGAGCCAGGATCAGAAGAAGTTTACCACACGGGCAGCTTTTAGCATAGAAGAATGACATGTAAGAGCAGAGTGCTTTGCTGTTAGGAACGAACCATGGAAGAGAAGAATTATGGTAATAAAAAGTTAATGAGAATAATGATTCTGGTGTTAGGTTTGCAATAGAATACATTAAAACACTGAAGTTAAACCAATTGCCCTGGGCTATGGATAGGGGAGAGGACAGACAGGATTAGCGATCAGGAATCCCAAGGCTCATTATCGCGGAGGCAGCACACTAACAATTCCAGAACGTGTGAAAAAGGCAATTCATGTCTTTAACTACAGAAGTCACTATTAACTAATATTAGAGATAGCTATGAAGCATGTTTAATACTTTGAAAATAGCAAGGAGGTGGTATTAATGTAGTTTCTGCACATATACCACATTTTAATTTCCTTCAGAAATTAAAGAAAAGAAAAAATAAAGCTCGTGAGGGCTAACGGAGCTCATTTTAGATTTTCAGAACAAACTCAATATTCCCTGAGGAGGAGACCAATGTGAACAGCAGCTTCGTTCCCTTCATTTCGCAAGGAGCAGCTCACACCACAGACAGGCTCCGAGGCTGGGGACGGACCTGCAGGACTCCCCAGCCCTGACCCGTTTTAGCCATGCCCTCCCTTCTCCACCACCTGCCTTCTGAACGCTGAACCGGCACAAAGCTGGGCACGCACTGCCCCGGGACACGGCCTAGGGGGGGCCTTGACAGCAGCAGAAAAAGGGAAAAAAGAAAGAAAGGGAGAAAAGGGATGACACCCATTTCTTCCACTGCCGCCTTGTCTGACCCAATGGATCCCCATCAGCTGAAGGGGACCACGGTGGGTCTCTGGCAGCTGGAACACAACCTGCTCCTGCAGAATAAAGTGCTGTTACACAGCACTTAGCTCGCAAAGTACCACCAAATGAATAACCAGCCTTATCAGGCTAGTTTTGAAATGACATTTTTATTGTTTTCAGGCTTGCAATACAAAGGCTGAGAGCTCTGTCACCAGCCTGAGCTGGCACACACCGACGGCTTCAGGGAGCCCAGCCTCTACAAGAACAGCTCAAAGAGCAGTCAAGAAAGCAGCCTGAAAATGTGCTGCAACAGTTATAGAACAGGATTTTGAAAAGTCAAAGATGTAACTTTAAGGTTTTAGAAAACAAAAATGTATTCTTTTAAGTTTTTACATATAAAAATATCAACTCTTTCATCAAGTTGTAAAAACCCAAGGAATTGTAGAATTCACGTTAATGATTCCCTGGGTCAAACCAGATTTTTTAGATCACTTTCCAGATTTCTTTTATGAGTAGAACTCAGCGTTTCAGGTTTCCAAATGGACTATTAAATTTGCCAGTGTATCATGAAGTAATAAAATCACCCAGCCAAGCTTCTCTTTCATTTAGGAATATTTGCTAAGTAATCAAAAGGACAAATCTTAAAAACTCTCACAAGTTACATGTGAACTTTCAGAAACAGGCTGCTTTCTTGTCCAGAAGGTTTAAACAGGGTTTACGAAAGGTAAGTTATGAGATAGCTTAAAACACTGAAATCAGGGCAATATTTATTCCACCAAACAAGAGACTTCTTAAATTTCTTTAAGACATAAGGGGAAGAAAAGCAGAGTTTTTATTTTTTATTTTTTTACTTAAAAACCCCTTGACTTTTGGAAGCTTCCATCTATGATGTGCCACAAATGTACTATAAAAACATACTGCCAATTCCATGTAAGCGATCGCTTTCAAAGTATACTGTCTACATCAGTGTTTAAAACTCCACCAACCAGGAACCCCTACATAAAGGTGATATAATGAGCAGAGATATGAGATGATCTCGGTTTGTCTTTGCCATAACTTCACCTGTCACTCTTTTCTCCACACTGTGAAACAGCCCTTCAGCCTCTCTGTAGCACATTTCTGTAACCAGACATGAAAACCTACATCTGAACTAGCTGGAAGGTACGGTGGTAATTTCTCTGAACAGAAAATGTATGCAGTATCGAGTCTCTAATAACAACACTCAGATGAAGACCAATCAAATTAATTATTAATGAAGATGTCAGTGTTAAATGTACATCTATCTCGGTGTTAAGAGGTGTAATTAAAGCGCTGTAGCCTTCCACACAGGCAGTTGTTTTAACCGCTGTTCTTTCAATTAACACATTTCTTGGCAAAGTTCCTGATTTTCTAATCTCGACTTCAAGATTAGACGACTGTTGGCTTTGATCCCACACACGCTGACGTACCCACCGAAGCCCTGGCTAAGGAGAACGCTCCTTCCCCCGAGCGGCTGCGTGGCCAGGCAGCGGTGGGACACGTGGGCTGGGGAGACGTGGTGCTGCAAAGGAAGGAACACCCAGGAGATGCTCTCTGGAGCCCAGCCCCGCAGAGGACCCCATCCCACCACCCTGCTCCTGGCCAGGCACGCCGCTCCAGGAAGGGGACTCACAAAGTTGGCTTAGATTCTCGGATTCACCTTAGGGGAATGAGAAATACCAAATGCAGGATTCGTGAGAGCCTTAAAATCAGGTATGAGTCAAACTCAGGAGGAGTTAATAAGAAAACCTCTTTCTTCCTTGCGCAAGACTGGGATTTACTGGCTGGAGATACTTCCTGAGCTGTGTTACTCACTCCTTTGGGTATGGATAACTGGTTTGTTACCGGAAAACAAGCAACCAGACTTCACTCCTCAGAAAATTAAGTCCCTAGTTATATTGCCTGCCTCGTGTCACAGCCCAGCAATCACATCCCATCCAGAACAGGAGACTTTTCCTACATCTTTCCTTGTCTGTCCAAACCCTCATTCCCTACAGCCCTTTGCTACAGCACCATGGCTACCAGGCTGCAGCCGGGATGGACGTGGGGCAGCTTCTGACAGACCTTAGGGGTGGAGGAATCAGACAATACACTCAGGTACCATCTATAAATGCACCTTGAAGCCCCCTCTGTTCCAGCTCTTTTAATCCTCACACTGCTCCTGCACGTTAAAGACACAGAGGTCTATGAAGCCATAACAAAAGCTCAGAAAACCTGTTCTACTGTTCTGCTGCTTTGTGCTGCACGTCAGCGTATCTGACTCGCATAGCTCCTTAAAGTTCCACAACGCGAGAGAGAAGTTTACAGATTTAAGTTCTCTGCTACAGCAAGGAATGCATGAAAATCGAACGACTTAAGTGTTCCGAGATGGTCTTTTGATGGATGTTGCAGAACTGCAGATTTGTGAATGGTGCAAACGGTTCTAGTGTAGCTCAAATCTAATGTGAGACTGAAACTTTTGGGGGCGATTAACTGCAGACTTGAGGAGAACAGTAAGAACGTGCTACTATTTTCTGTAGATTTCAGTCTCTGATCAAAAGAACGTATTTTCAATCATTTCAATAACTTTTCATAAAAACTGTTAAATGCTTCATCTTGTAGCATACACCTGAGAAAATTTTTAACACCGATGCTGAATTCTGGAACTCTGTAAGAGACAAGGACAGAGGCAATGACAATCTGGCTCTCGGCTGGCTCGCGTTCACCTTTTCAAACTAAGTGCAAGTGTGCAGGGAGAAAAAGTACAGCTGGTCAGTTGGAAGCCTCTAGCCTGAAGTACTCTAGAGTAATTCTGAAAACAGTGGCTTTTCCGTGGTCTCCGCCACGGGGGCTCACTGCAACGGTTTCACCAAGCCATGCACCACGTGGGATCAGAACCAAGCCATCAAAAGATCTCGTGGTGGGTCCCACGGCACAGACCATCTCTGCAGGCAGCTGCAGGGGTTCACTGAGCAAACCAAATTCAAACCCCCGCTTTCACCCTCTCCTTAGGGATACCTACTGCCTCCAGTGCGCAGGAATGGCCTGTTTACATCCCTGCACAAAAGCACCGACTCGTAGGAACCTCCCCGACGTTCCCCTTCGCAGGAAGGCAGCAGAGCTCTTGGCAGCCAGGTTCACCAGTTTGCTCCAGCAGCTCCCCAGTCCCGCTGCTCCCCTGGGCAGGCAGGGAGGCTGCGGGTTGCCAACACGGGCAAAGCTTGCTTTTGTGTCAAACAGCTGCAAAGAAAACAGGCTCAGGGAGTTCATCTGACACAGAGCTATGCTTTTTTTTGTGGTGGGGGTGGCGTGTTTTCTGAACCAGCCAATCTTGCCGTCCTACAGCCACTGGTGCAAGGAAGGAACAAGAACACACAGCTGAGGAGAGAGGAAATCAGAGCAATCACTGAGTGAGTGTAGGAAGCCGTGCTCTGACCCTTGTGCTCGTTCGTCCCGACTCCCCACCTTCCCCTGCTCCTCCTGTTATTTTCCCAGAGACACCAGCCAGTTTTGCCAGGACCGAGTAACCCCTCTCCCCGTAGTGGGGGCCCAAAGAGAACCCCGATCTCTCCAGGCTCCCTGCACGACAGCGAACGTGCTGCTTTTCCACGGCTTCCCACTCGCTTCCCTCGGTATTCCTCCCACCTTCCTGACACAGGAGAGCCTCCCACATTTCCTCCTTACCTCTGCTCCCTCTTCCCGAGCCTCCCATTGCCGACCTGACGCCAGTAACAGAAGTCACCCCAGCACTGCAGAGGTAATATAATTCTTGTGAGCACTGTAACCAGAAGAGGCCAGACCCTATCTATTTCGTGAGGGAAACATGAGGAAAACAACGAGCACCGCCTCACCACTAAAAATCCTCATATTTATCCAGCTGCAAGATTAACTCAAGCAGCAGGAGTAAATCACCAAGGACATCAGAGCAATACTCATTAATAGAGAAGGAAAAAAGCTCCAGTAAGTTAAAATCAGCTTGCCGGGACACTGACATTTATTATAAAACTAACTTATTCTTACACATTTACACTTAAGCAACGTGACACACCTCAGCTCTTGGTCAAAGACTCGTGTTTTTTCATCCTTTACGGTGTATGGGAAAGCAGAAACCAAAGCAGGACTTGCTACACTTCTACAGTTTTTAGATGAAGGCATGATTAAAATTTATCTGATTTTCTGAGTTACTCCCCAGACGTGTCCGTACACCTCTAGGTATGAGAAGCTGCCTTTAGCTCCACGCTGCTACCAGGAGCGCTGCTCGCCCAGCAGTGATTGCCATCCCCACGCTCGCTGACCCTGCGCTACGTCTGCCCGCCCAGGCTGGCGTGAAGGGACAGCAGATGACAACTTGGCCACATGCAAAGATGATGCAAGCAATTAAAAATGGATTATGCGAAAGGTGGCTCAAACGATTACATGAAAAATAGGTTTTAAACTTCCCAGATGCAGTAAGTCAAGATACTTCAAGCATCATACTATTGGCGAAACAGTCTGTCAAGAGATCACTTTTCTTTATGGACATCAGTAGTGCAGGAGCTGTGTTCATAAGGATGAAACCAGGGAAGTAAATACATTGCCTGATGAAAACATGGAAGACACTGACTTCTGTAGTGACTGGATAAAGAAATACACCCCTGTAATTGTGCAGAGCCAGTACCTCAGTAACAGGAGAAACCCACCTGTGACTGATCTGATCTGCCTGAGGAACGGGGGCCACGTGGGCAACTGTCCTACTGCTGTGGCTACTGTCTTCTGTCTTCTCATCCCTTTTGCTCTTCACCGTACATTGTTCCCCCTCTCTTTTTTTTTTTCCAAAAATAAATGCAAGTTCAAAAGGCATCTAGTGCTGTGTTCTTTTTAAAATGTTCAAAAAGGGTTACCCTAGCTTTGGGATAAATGTATTTTTGTTACAGCTCCTAGTAAAAGACAGCCTTACTTCTTTTTTTGGCCCATGGCTACATACTTTAACACCACTCCAGTGAGCAGGCAGGAATCTACATCCGCAAAGATCCAGTTGTAACATGCTCACAAGATTAATATTTTTATAGCTTTCAAACTAACCATCCAGCAGAGGAGATCAGACGGGTACAGCAGACGACCGTTTTGAATACGGGAGAATTTATTTATTAGGCCTCAAAGCCTGAGGCACCATTTGTAGCTCACCTTAGGAAAAAGAATCTTTGTCATCTGTAGGGTGCCTGGAGAGCATTCACACTTCACAAATAAATGAAGTACCACAAGCTAATCGGCAATAAATGGAGTTTTCAGTACTTTCAGTCAACAAGGCTCCAGGCCCTAAAGACAAGCCAAAGGACAGACCCCAGGTCTGAACCTTTCCTTTGGCCCGTCTGAGCCCATGGCTCTGTCCCACCGATACCTGTGCCCCGCTGCCCCCCAGCACAGCCCCACGGGAGTAGGGCGCTCCGCACCAGCTCTGCGGACTGGGAACCAGACCCACCTGAAACCCCCCTCAGATCAGCAAAAGGGACTTCAACTGAGAATAACTGTTGGTAAAGATATGAACATTACACCAAGCAGAACGCCAGCTGCAGCTATTATTCAATTTCTGCTTAGATTTTCTCCTAGCTCTGTAAAATCATTGCTGAAGTGCTACTCTATGCATTACTGGTAGATGGAATGCACAGTAACTGTATGCATTTTAAAACCAAATTTATTTTATATGCATTCATAAAAGTATGCTTCTCAATTTTGTCATATAGTATATTGGAAAAAAAATTATAAAACCAATTTTCCCAATGATAAAATTAAGAGCTACCACCACAATCTGAAGAGCCAGCTGAAGAGTTACAGACTTCCACAGCTCCCCCCGTTTTGCCAACACAAGTTTCTGAAGGATGAGGTGTGAGGTGGATCCCCGAGATGGTCCGGAACCAGACACCACCAACTCCCTGTTGCACCCTGCCTTTGAAAACAACCGGACTAGACCCGGTGTGATTTCACTTGCAATTTAGAGAGCTTTCCTGCCTCAGCCCATGAAAGACTGAAAATGTGACTCATGTATTTTAAAAGCTCAGATCCAAAGTTTCAGAGGAATCTCAAACGGTGACCACAGAACCATTATTCTTATTTCTACCTTTTAATTCTCTGTCCCATATTCTTGTCTAATTCTAATTTCTAAGCATGGAAAATTAAGCCCACCAAAACCAGTAATGCGCTGTCTCATAGGCACTAGAACTTCAAGTGTTAAGAAATAATCTGCTCTTGACAAATCCACGCTATATCAACTCTATGGAACTTTGGTCTGTGACAAGAGCACTAGAAGAAACACACCTTGAAGGTAAAGCTTTAGACTCTGCCAAGCAGCCTCCTGACAAACAGCCCGGAGAGCCCAGCTGGGAACACCGTGGGGGAAGAGGTAGCCAGTCTGCCCAAAAACACGGGCCACACTCAAAAGCAGCTGATCCCGACTCAAACCAGCTGCCGAAGGCTGTCTGTCCATCCCAGGATTGCCTCCCCACACAAAACCCTGCCCGGGCTGTGTCCGTGCCACCCAGGCTTTGGAGAGGACGGGAGCCCTGCGCTGACGGGGAACACGTGCAGGACAGAAGACAGAGAGACAACAGCTCTGCAGAAAACACCACGGAGCTGGGATGCCCGCAATCAAAACACTTTCCTGTGACAATGGAAAAGGAGGGGGAAAAAGCCAAAAAGAAAAAAAAAAAAAAAAGAAAAGATACCTAATTTATCACTGCTCCTTTTCCTCCGTTTCCCCCAGACCGAAATAAACACCCAGTCTTCCCAGCCCGCTTAGCTGAAGAGTGTAGCCAGATCGGTACACCCATGTCAGGGGAGATCAACTGCAAAGTCAGAAGAGAGAAACCTAAGCTGTGCGGATTTTACAGAGGAGTTACCTGTGTTTGGATCCATAACAGAGGCTCTGGGGAGAAGCACTAACAGGTAAATATTGAAGTCATTGCAGGAAAGACAAAACAATAATCAAAGATATACTTAAAAGCTACTGCTGTCTTCTTGCCTGGTATCAGACAATATCAATGACATTAATTATTTAACTGTTACTGTCTCTTCTAAATGGGATACTGGGTGCTCTTCCTCCCTTCCAAATTCAAACCAACTTTATTTTTTAGACCTTTTCATAACTACATCTGATAGAAAAAATTAAATGCTCAGTTATGATTTAGATACTGACAATTAACAGTGATCTATTCAAATAAGCAACTCTGCCACCAGAAAAATAATGAACTACATCAGTTATTTTCACTGCACTTTAACATAGCGCTCAAAATGAGTGGGTTTAAAACACAGCTAGCAAAAGCAAATCCTCCCAATACCATGAAGTACTTGAAAAATTACACAATTTTAAGTCTTGAAAGAACACAAGAATTAATTACTGTTTTAGGGGATTTCCACTTTGAGCACAGAGACAGTCTGCTCTTGCTTGCACCCAGCAGGTCCAGGAAAACGTCAATATAACAGCTCAGGAAATACACTCCAGGATGACAACAGCAGAAAAGAATGCACTTCCACAACTTGCAAGATTGCTATTTCATGTAACGTTAAACAGTAATTGTTGTTAGAGGCACATCTCTCCATTTTTAGAACATCTTACTTAACCTTCATCCCCCCGTCTCAGGTGGGTGGTGGGGAGCGAGGCTGTGCAGCCGGCGGGAGAACACCCGGGGCAAACAGGTGAACTGAAGGTATTTGTTACACGCATCATTTGTGCTACCTAAAAATGGAACATTTCAGCAAGGTGCTGAAGCCAGCTGCTAGTTCTCTCTCTGGTGCCCCAGCCAGCAGTTCACAGCCGTTCACAGGATGCCCACCGACCTCACCGCATGTTCTGCCTCTCTATGTACGAGACAGACCACTTCCAACCCAGGAATTTTAAACTGGAGCTTTTCAGGAAAGGCACAGAATAAGTTCTACAGAAGGTGTAAACTCTTTTTGCTCTTTCTTTTAAAGCTCACCCAGTACCTTCCCTGTGGGGTCGGTTCCCGTACCATCGGGCAGGGAAAGCCCAGCAGAGGACGGGCAAAAACATGCACCAAGGTGTACCAAGGTGTACCTCACCCTTCTCTTATTTAAGGGAAGTGTATAACACTCCACTTCTTTTGTCAAGCAAAAGCACAATAAAAACTTCATTAAAAATGCCTGCATTATATGGTCTGCATATAATTATTTCTCCAAATATCATTTTAAAAGAAGCTTCTTCCTTACAACGGCACATAGAGTTTGTAAGTTGTTTCCCTACAGTAACACTGCTGGTTAACTCCAAACAACTCTCAGCACACCTTCTGATGAACATTGGTAACTTCTTTTTTTATACGTTTTAAAAATAGACTGGAGCGAGGCTGTTAATGCAGGCTTCAGATCAACACATCCAAATACGGCAAGGTAACACCGGCACTATCCTGTCCCCTTTTTATCCAGTTTGTCAGCACCCTCCCGCTGGGCCACCGCAGGATGTGCCCGGCCACTTTGTCAGAGACATGGAATAGGCCAGAAGACCCATAACTTGTCCTTTATGGTGACTTCAGAAGGTGTCACTGAGCTGGCAGAGTGACATGCTGGTGGTGCTCCGGAGGGTCCCTGCCCTCCGACTGGCGAGATGGCACGCCGGGATCTCAGCCACGCTGGCACTGGACACGGTCCAACCACCACCCACCGGGGCACGCGTGTGCTGTGGTGAAACGCAGCCCCAGCAGAACCAGGCTGATAACCCAGCCCAGGGCTACCGAGGCTTCCTCCCCGAGGACCATCCTGCCCACAGCGCTGCCATGCTGGGCAGAAGGAGGACCTCTGCACCTTGTCCCTGCGCCCCAGGTGTCAGCCTGTCTCCACAGCCAGCCCTTGTCTAGGAGAGGCCAGTCTGAAACTCTTTCAAAACCAAGGTCATCACCATCACTACTCTTACCTGAAATAGTAATCAGAAATATAAAGCATTTAGATGAAGGAACATGGAGTAGAACTGGCACAGGACAAAGCTCTGACACGAGGTTGGTTGCTTGTTCCATACTTGTCACCAACTAACACCTCACAGAGCCCAGCCCTTGGACTTAGGACCAGTCTTTAGACCTCACTATTCCTAAATGACTCTTCATGAAAGCGAAACTCTTTATTTACCGGAATGGCAATGAGAACTTCAGGTTTCACCCTGAATTCTGAAGAACTGATGAGCTAACCTCACTGATGACTTGTTTCCAAAAGATGGAAAGACTTGTGTCTGTGCCAAGTATAGCATGCTCAAAGCTATAAACTTTCAACAACAGTCTTCCTTAATAAACTACTGGTTTAGTGTCTTCACAGCAGACTGTTTTTGTGATATTTTCAATTTATTAGTTATAAACTTAATCTATCAGTGAATTGTAAGACCCGCTGACCACAGCAAAATTCAAGACAGGAATGGTCATGTTACCAGCTTTCAGCTTCAGAGATCTGGAGATTGTTCATTTCAGTAATTGGTGTTCCTTCATTTGGAAAAGGACAGAGTTTACAGCATAACCATTAATGCCCTTTAGTGAATCTCCAACAGTGGAGAAAAGATAGCTACTAGTAGTGGCCACTCAAACTTTGGGGTGGAAGCTCTATAAGAAACAAATACCACTGGAAACTTGGTCCTATAAGACATAGCCTTTCTAGACATTGATTGGTACGTCTTTAATCATCATCATGGCGGGGCACAGGTATTCATTTCATGGGTATGATGATGAAAGTGCAATTAAGCCAACAGAAAAGATTATTCAATGAAGTTGAGCCTAAAAGAAAGAACAGAAAAAAAAATCATTTGCTGAAATAACCATGGACCACATCTTTATGAATGGATTTAAATTTTAAATGGAAAGTTGACTTAAGTAGGCAGCCCTGTAACTGAAATCATTGATTCGAGAAGAACAAACCTTATGAAATAGAAAACAATGTGGTGAAATCAACCTGCTGAGCTCAGCAGAGCTCTCTGATGCTGGTGCTTCCCAACACATCTCTGTCTCTCCAAAGCGGTGGAAGGGACGACAGACAGAAGCATACAACATACATCTAACCCACAAAAAAATTACTTTTCTGGGAATCACACCTACTTTAAAAGAGAGACCAGTGCAAAAGTAGAGCACCCTAAGGGGAGAGGAGAAATCTACACGTCCATGTGTTTTGAGAACTGTTGTTTTCCAAATCAAATAATAATGGAATTATGTGAAAGTTACAGACAATCCAGGCAAACGAGACTTGCTCAAGCAGCAAAGAAATCCCAAGAGCAACAAAAACATCTGTCTGTAGAGAAAACACGGCCAGGTAGTACCCTACCAGGTACCTAAGACAGAACAAGCTGCACCTGGTCTCTGTTTTCAAATGATCATGATTACCTGTTCAGCCTGTCTATGGGAAGGAAGACAAAAAAAAAAAAAATAGCTCTATCTGGGAAGAAGTTTCTCCACTAGTAATTCCCTCCTGAGTGATCATGTTTAACACTGTCAAAACAACTGGCCTTCACACGTCTTCCAAATTTGTGGGAGCTTGGCTTGGCAAGAAAGGCTCAGGGCATTAAGCAGGCATGTTATTGTACAAGACCTTGAGGAATTAATCTCGCTGCTTTCCTTTAGCCAGGCCACAGGTGACCCATGACAGTTTCTGTAACAGACAATAAGGTCATCACAAAGCGACTGGTGAGAAGAGCGTGGGCTCACGAGCTCTTCTGTGAGATGGCCACAGTAACGGCACGTGCCGTTGTGGAGCACCTCAAAAATACACTTCCAGCAGAGACCCCGAAGTGTTGCCTCCATAATAATGAAATGCAAGTTAACCCAGTGCCTGGCACAGGTTTGTTTCTCACATTTACAGCTGGTTGTGCTGGTCTGACTGAATTCAAGGGCTGTCATGATGATAAAGGGACCAAACCCTCCTTTTTGACAGGCAGAAATCTCACAAAACGGAGACTGAGGAGATATTGTTTTCTATTAATACCTGGGGGTTAAAAATGAGGGTAAGCAGACATTTGAGAGAAAAGCAAATAGGTCTTAAATGACAATAAAGAAATTTACGTCTATAACCATAAATTAGGAAATCTCTCAGTGTAATGAACATCTTGGAAAAGCAAAAAGAATATACTGAATATATTACTTGAGAATGGAATTATCGGTGGCTATTTTCTTCGCTGTAGTAACTGCACTGTTAAGAGCCTTAGAGTAGATTCCTATAATGTTGCTATACCAAATTTATATTTTTTTATGGCAAAAGGGCATGCTGGCATACATGCCAAAATCAAATCTACCATAAGGAAACTATTTCAGTTACACAGTTAAACCAGCAGAAAGTAGGCAGTTCCTCTGGGATGTGTTTACAGTCAGTGCTGGTTTGATTCATATCCTGCTGCTTCTTTGCAACTGGAAAATGTTAAGGTCAAATCAAGGTGATTTGCTTGCTTTCCTTCTGTGGCAGGGCCATTTCAATTAGGGCTCCTGAATAAAATATACACAAATATCTTCATGCAGTAGCCAAACTTATTAATAATCAAAGCGATTACTACATTTAGCATCCACCCATAGCCCTCCAACAAGGCCAAGTACATCTGGGGGATTTTCAGAGTCAGGTGTCCTGGTTCCACCACGTTTCAAAGTACAAATTAGCATTTGGAAACAACTAGTTTGTGTTTGTACGCCTATGAAGCCGTAAGTCTTACAGATTTATCACGTTACATCATGAGGCAACACCACACCAAACTGTTTCACTTTCCCATTAATAAACCCGCCCTGGTAAGGAGTCCAAGCTTTGGACCATACAAGGCTGTCGGTCACAAGGTCCTCTGAGAGGCAAACTCAGCGCCCAGCACTACGGTAAAGCTTGCAGCTCACTCACACCCTGGGCACATGCAATGGTAAAGAAGATACCAAGTCCCAACTTACAGCATCTATTAAAGCAGCTGTGTAAAACGACGGAGAAATATTTTGAAGGAATGCAGCATATTAGCTGTTTTCCAGGTTGGGTTTTTTTTTCCCTATTCTGTAAAAAAGCTTCTTTTAAAACCCTTAAATACAACTGCCAGATTCTTGCAACAGAAGATGCTGAAAAATAATAGTTATTAATCTGTTGTCTGGAAGTAAATACGGGCCAAGCAAGCTTAACAGTTTTGAATTTCAATGCACTATACTCTTCCATAGGGATTTTCACCTGATGCCTTAGTTTAAGAAATTATAAAATACATTTGACAAGTGTAAATATAAAAGACAGTGGTATGATAGGAGGGTTGATAAAAATAAAAGCTGTAAAAATGAAAAAAGCTAAGAAGATGGTTTGGCTACCACAACTACGTCTTTGCTCTCCTTCTGTTTGAGGCTGTTATAAATCGCCCGAGCAGAGGCTTTGTAGTTGGCTGTTAATTGGTTAATGAATGTTAGTAGAATGACGTGGCAGAGGTTTCACCTTTAGTATTTATTCAAACCGGGGGGAAAAGGACACATTTCTAGACTTAGAAGGCATTTTTGCACCCAGGATAAAATTCTCCACCCTGGCTATAATTCCATACAACAAGCAACCGGTTTCGGTTGGCTCCAGGCCATGTTTCCTTCTGGAGACAGACGTTAGCCAGCCTCGTGGGACAGCCAGGTGGGACCCTGGGCGAGGAGGGGAGGACAGAAACGGAGCCCACACGGCAGTATATCCTGTCTCCCCTTCCTCCAGCATCTCCAGGCTTGCCCATCCACGGGCTCAGAAGCCAGCCAGCCCCATCACGTACTTCCAGAGAAGTGCCGGGGCAGGCGGGTGGCCATCTGCCACAGACAAGGGGAACGTGCTCCCACCAACTGCCTCCAGCGCCCGGGGGAAAAGTTTGCCGAGGGTCCCACAGAACCAAGCACTAGCTCCAAGCATGAAACACTGGAGAAGTTACCCACGTAGTGTGAGTACTTCCTGGTTGTGTAAGAAAAAAAAAACTTCTACACTAGTAAAAGAATCCATCGAGGTACTGGACTGTAAGATGAAGCACCAGAGCTGCTGTTCTGGTGACACAATGCAAATGAAGAAGGTGCTGTCCTGAGTTTTCATACAGCGACGTTCTTCTAAAGCACAGTCCATCTCGGCTTCCAGGCACAAGGAAAAGATAATGTTTATGCCTCAAAAAGCAGAGAATGTCTGCAGAGCAAGATCTTTTGTTTCCACAACACTCCACCACAACGGGCAAGTTCCAGAACAATCAACTCAGAGCAACATTGTGCAGTAAACACCAGGGGAAAGAGTCCCAACAAACACCAGGAAGCTAAGGGCTTGCAGGTGTTCTTTAGAGCAAGCACAACAGCGACTTGAAAGCAACCTGCTGCAGAAACATCTCTACTGGGGAAATACAGGATGTGTATTGCCTGCATGGATCCATCCTGATGCTGAAGTCCCACGTCAGTTATCTGTTCTACCAACCCAAGGCTCTCCATGAGCCATTCTGCTCTGGGAAGACGCGCGCTACACAACTAATAACCCAGCCATTAACCAGACAGCCCTACTGAAACTGGAAAAATGTGAACATGTGGAAATAACATCACACAGTCTGCGGTGCTACACAGAAAGCATTATTTTCAACTTTCTATAACAAAAAATATCTAGACTATCACCATAGCAAAATATTTTTGTTCAATTGCATTATGATGCCTGTGGTGCTTTAAAATGAAGGGAACACAATGGAAAACTCTGGGAAAACGGCAATAACTTGAGTTATCTTTACTATCTCAAATAAAAATAATAATTGTATCTTCCTTTTCTACTTCCAATTTCAGTCCTTCTGAAATCTTTTAATAAATATTTAAATTATACAATAAATCCATATACTAGCACTACAAGACAATTGAGTAGCACAATATAAAACAACACAGTGAACTGTATCACTGAACCAGCAGCTGCTCCAATTCAAATACAGCAAGGCTTTCTCAACCTCATCACCTGCACGCGTCCCAAAAGCATGCAAGTTGTGATTCAAGGTATCTTCTCCTACAGCTAATATGGTAAAACAGATATTAAAAAAAAAAAAATCTAGTCATTAGGAATACCAATAAATGCATTAAGTTTAATAAGAGGTGTTCTGTTCCCACACTGTGTAAGTTTTCACTCTATCAGCACAGGAGCGACTGGCTCCTTCCTGCTCCCTCCCAAGTGCTCGGGACTGGCCAAAATGAACCTCAGCAGCTCATCACACAAATCCAACTCCTGCATCCAGCCTGCCTCGCTAATTCAACACTGTAAGCTAGTACATATCTCTGGGGTGGGGGGGGTGTTGTTTAGGTTGGGGTTTTTTATTGTTCTTTTGTTTTACTCTTATTTTTTATTGCAGCATCAGTACATGACGTGGTGAATTTTTTGTGTTGCTTAAAAATAACCTCTGTGTTCCACAACAATATTAAAAACTGTCTCAGTATTGAAGACTAATGACATCGGCCTGAACAAAAAAGCAGCCCACAATAGACAGTGTTCTCTACCAGAACTTTCTTTAAAAAAAATCCCAAATCTTTAAACAACAGTAAGGTTTTGTGTCTTTCTACTCCATAAAAGAATTCTAACCAAAGTACCTTCTGGAAAGGAATGAAGTAAATTACAGTGAAAACTCACACACATCAGCATACGCTACTGCTGTGATTTACATTAAGAAAAAATGGCAAAACTAAGAAAACTTAA
Source organism: Gallinago jamesoni (assembly GCA_025769975.1). Taxonomy (NCBI): domain Eukaryota; kingdom Metazoa; phylum Chordata; class Aves; order Charadriiformes; family Scolopacidae; genus Gallinago; species Gallinago jamesoni. The sequence goes on from JAOQGH010000077.1 coordinate 390,813, forward strand.
TAATTTTCTTCCTTTATTGGATAGTCCAAATCGCACAGAGCAAACAGACACATCTCACAAATCTATGTGCCCGCCTGAAATTTCTGGGTTCAATGCTTTTTCTACTCTTGTTTGAAATATAAACATGCTCCCAGAAACAAGTGACATATCGTATCAATCATCTCACATGCCAATATTTTCTATTTCAGCTAAAATATGGCACTGGTTATTTTCATTACATTAGTTATGAGGACAAAGCTTGAGATGAAGGATACAGAGCAGCAACAGATGGCAAATTCTGCTGGCGTGTCTTCGACTAAGGCTGTATGAAATAATACAGGCCAGCAGCTCAGCACAGACCCAGCCTGGGTGGAGAACGGCTGGAGAGCAGCCCTGAGGAGGACTTTGGGGTGCTGGTGGCTGAGAAGCTCGACACGTCCCCACAATGTGCGCTGGAGGCATTCTGCCCCTCTTCCACGCTCTGGGGACAGCTGGTGCCACCAATATCACAGGGGGGGATTCTGCCCCTCTGCTCTGGGGAGACACCCCTGCAGTGCTGCTTCCAGCTCTGGGGCCACCAACATCAGAAGGACATGGAGCTGTTGGAGGGGGGCCAGAGGAGACCATGAAGATGATCTGAGGGCTGGAGCCCCTCTGCTGTGAGGACAGGCTGAGAAAGTTGGGGGGGTTAGGGTCTCTGCCCCTCCTTAGGGTCCTTCCCAGGGCAGGAGGTAGCACTTGGGGGGGCTTTAAGGTCCCTTCCAACCCAAACCATTTTATGATTCCTGGATTACAAGCACCTTTGATGAGGTTATGGATTACAAAATGTCATGTTCTCCTCCACTTGTTTCATATATTTGCTTTAAGTTTTGCCTTTTTGTTTGTGAGCTCTACAGTGCAGGGATTTTCCTTCTGCTTCACAGAAGAGCACATCAGTTGGGAGGTTAGGCGCTATTACAGTACAAATTAAATCTCCTAACTAACTCTTTTTAAGATCTGTCTCCCTGTTTATCTTTAGATACCATGTAAGACTTGAGTAGGAATCTGCAGCTGACAATCAGTGAACAGTGTCACAAACACACCTGTACACAGAATTTCTCCAATTAACGCTCCAGAACCTCACTTGTCCAGAAGCCCTTCAAATCAGTGGCATTAGATAAACCACCTAAGTTTTACTTTTGTGAAAGATATGAAACACTTCATTTTTGAGCCTGTCACAATGAGGAGGAAGTTAAGGAGTTATCATTTGTCTGAAATAGTTCCAGAGATGAGTGAATTTTTATTCTTTTTTAAACTGGAATTGCTACAAAACCTGTCACTACAAAGTAAAAGAGTTAATTGTAAGTGGAGATATTGTGTTGAATTACAGCATATGAGGTAACACGTATCGGTTCCAGCATTGTGTACACAAGTTGATCCAGGAAGAAATACCTGGAAATTTGTATCCTGAGCTTATCCTGAAGCAGCAACCCAAGGAAAGCATGGAGAGACACCCCGTGTCCCAGCCCATGAACAAGCCCCCCTACACTGTACCCCATGGGAACAGGCAACGGGGGCGATTAAAGTTTTACCTTCAGATTTACCTTCACGGTGACAAAGGCACGAATACTCAATTCACGTGTTAAACAGCAACAGAACGGTCTGCCAGTACAAGACGATGAAGAAGAACGTGCTTTTGGAACTGAAGATTTCCTGTAGGAGCACTAAGGATGCGCTGCCTGCCGCCGCCTTTCTGGGCAGGAAGGACAGAAATCCACAAACTGGGAAGTCTCCTGCTCACTTTATATTTCCAGCAGAGATGGCGTAAGCACGATCATTTAAAGCAAATTAAGATATAGATTACATGTTTTCTATTTGGATACGTGTAATGCAAATGCTTGTGAGCACGTTTATATAAAAACATTAAAAGTCAAGCAAGGCGACAGCCTAAGGCTTTCCACACCAAATAAGCACCACAACGAGGATTTGTTAAGATGATGACAAGAGGAAAAGTTTTGGGCACCCACACAAACAGAAATCCAGAATTCTTCTGACACGTCTTCCCTGTTGGCTTCCAGCTGAACCTCATCCGAGGGAAGGCAGCGTCTGGCACCGCACACCCGCTCCTCCCACAGCCCTGCCACTTCCCACCCTGCCTGGCACCAAAGAAACGCCCCCGCCTCCTTGCCTTCAGCCCCTTCACCTCCTCCCAGGACAGCCTCCCTCTTGCTCCACTGCCCTGGAGACATTATGGGGCCAGCTGAGGACATTATGGGGCCAAAGGGACCCTGTGCAGAGCCGCTCTTGCTGTGCTCTGTGGATCCCACCGAGTGCTCCCACGTGGACCTCATATGGCAAAGGGGATCCAGCTCTCAGTCCCACCAGGGAGAATCCCTCCGAACGCTCCAAGACAGACCTCATTCACATGGGAATGGGGACCCAGCGCTCAGTCCCACCAGGGAGAATCCCTCCGAACACTCCGAGGTGGACATTACTCACACAGTACGGGGACCCAGCCTCTCAACTCCTATTTACAAATTCAACGAACAATAAAGGCTAGCTAATTATACAACCTACACAGTATCTATGAACCATCTGCTTCGCAGACCCAATAGCTAAAGGGCAATTTCACTCACTGCCCACAATTACCACCCCACGGTTGCATAAACAGTAAATACATTAAAAATCCTCCCATTGAGCTGTGATGCAGAAAGCAAGTTTCAGCTCGTACACCTTCAAAGAATTTACAATAGGTTCCTTTTCTTCTCTTTAATAATGAATTAATCACAATACCAATCAGAATATTAGATTAGCTATAATGTTGATTTAAGGTTCACAAAAGCCCACTGCGTTTCAGTTAGAACACTTGGATCACAAGTCTTTTATAAGCAAAAGGTCCCACTACGTGGGGGTGGGGAAAGAAGTCTTAATTTTAATTATTCCTTGAAGAATGGATCAATCACTCTCAAGGTAATAACTCACAGTTTTATTTTCTCCATGAAAATAAAGGCATGGTTGAAATGATTTTTAAAAGCCATTAAATGGGAAGTTGACTGGTCTTCAATTCCTAGTGCTAGGGAGAATTAAAAAAGAGGGGGGAGGATGTGCAAAAGATGGCCATGGAGACATTTTGGAGAAAAATACTAATTTTTTCTTTTGTGACCAAAATATCTTAAAGTTGCAGTAACCACAGGAAAACACATATATATTAAAAGTATGTCTAACTTTTAAAAAAAAATTCTGTTTAAAAGGCATCACGTTTAAAAACAGTGAAAGGCTAAGAATGGATTTTCCCCAACTTTTCCCAAAGCGACGCTGCCTTCCTTTGCCTGTGGGAGTGGGATGCGACGAGGAGTTCTGGAAGCCAAAGGCGGCCACAGGAGCCCCCCATGGGTGACTCCCCCGGGCTCTGCGCTTGCTGTGGCCGGCGGGAGGAGCGGCAGGGCCAGCAGCCAGCTGTCCCAGCAGGGTGACAACATGCTCTGCACACCCAGCCGGACACCGCTCCTCAGGCAGCGGGGGGCTGGCCCCCCATCCCCGCGGGACAGGAGTCACCCCCCGGACACATGCCCGCCCCACCGCAGAGCACAGCCCGACTGGAAAGGCACGTCCTCCCGCCTCTGCTGGCTGGGAGAGCAATCAAACCTCTGCCAGGTACTATCTGAAGGACTTTCTCCTTAGGCCTCTCCTTTTAATGATACAGAGTCGGGGATTTCATTGTCAAAGATAAATAAATTAATCTACTGTGAAGCTGAAGGAGCCCTTCCTCCTTCCTGAACCGCACGGCGTCTCCGCTCTGCTGGGGAGAAAGGTGGGGGAGGTCCTCGGGGCAGCGAGTAGAAGGGAGCAAAGGTCTGGATGCTGGTGCCAGCCACAGAGATTTTAACTGACAAGAAGCTGTGATTTAATTCCGTGCAAGCAAAAGCTTTGGGAAGGTCACCAGAGGCGGCTTTTGGCGTCCTCGTCCACCTCCTCCTTCCCTCCACAAAGCTCCCCCAGGCAGAATGAGCGAGTGTTCCATTTGGATAAAGAGAACGTGAAAAGTTCCCCAACGAATGAGGACACATCACAGGCCTGAGGAAAGGCAGCTGAAAATCAGAAAAGCTGCACAGGGAGACCCGCTCTGTGCCGGCTGCCCCTCGTGAGGCTGGGGGACCCCCCCGTGCCTGCCATCCCCCTAGCTGGGCCGGCAGGCTCCCGGGCTGCTGTTCTGCTGCGGCTCCACAGGCAGCCCACGGCCAGAGGGGCTGTTCCCAGGGGCTCAGGTGCGCTCACCCACCTACTCACCATCCTCAGTGGGGCTTGAAGGGCCCTACTGCCAGCAGCGTCTGCAGTCCGGGCAGGAGCACTACTCACAAGCCGTGCCCAGAACTCCAGCTGCAGCTCTGGCTCTCTAGTCCCCTGCACATAAACCTGTGCTAGCTCAATTCGTTTTTTTCCTCCCTGATAAGTAAAGTTTGAACCAGTTCAGTTTACTTCTGGAGTGACAGTACACGCCATATTTATAGAATCATAGAATCACCTAGGTTGGGAGGGTCCTTTAAGCTCATCTAGTCCAATGATGGTATTCATAATGATCCTCTGTCTTATTCTCACTAGAAAAAAAAAGCCAACCAACCAATACCTAACCAAAATGTGCAAAAATCCCAGAATTTTCAACGGCACCAACAGGAGTTACTCAAGAGATGCAGACACGCTTTTACACAAGATGGCAAGCTACCTTCCTTCTGCAGCAGCTCTCACAAGTCGTTTCCCACCAAACCCTACAAATGAAGTTCCTGTTCCAAACTCATGCCCCACGTTCCTGCCCGCTGGCAGCAGCCTGAGCCCACAGAGGGCAGACACAGACCCGTGCTCCCCAGAACGGCCCCCCAAGTCCCCAGCAGGACTGCCCCACCACACCACCCAACACCTCACCTGCTGGTTGGAAACCCCCCGCTTACAGGGACAGCCAAGTGGAAAACAGCCCCAAAGGGGTGCAGCCTCTCAAACAGAGCAATCCAACTTTAACCTAGACTCACTGACGTGACCGAAAATACTACGAAAGTAGACGAGAACAATACAAAAGATGTCTGATAACAGGTTCACAGGTATTTTTTTTCCCAGACAAGTATCACGAGTTCAGCTTGCTTTTTAGAGGTCTTTTCTACACCCGGTTACAGTAACTACGTTCTGGTAATAAACCCAATTATTCTTGATTACTCTTACAACAGCGACGTTCAGTTCACTGAGATCCCCAAACAAGTCAGTGCTTTCTTGCACCAGATAAATAATCAGGTCAACACTTGCAGGACAAGATACAGAGAACCCCATCTTCTGGAACTGCTTTAGCCTTTCATCTGTTATAATTGTATTTAAATAATCTACATAAAGCCAAGCAGAAGTACATAAAGTTCTTATTTATGTTACCTGTTTTATTAATTTACAAAGTCTTCCTTCCACTGAGCCTTCTCTCACAATGCATGCAGATTTCCTATACTAAACACCTGACACAACTTACTAATTATGATTACTATTATTTTCATGCGGCACATGCTATCATTCAATATAAAAAAGACCGCAAAATGTATTATAGATCCTATTTTGCTAGCACATGAAGCTGCTATAAAATAGTAATGTGTCCCATTACTACATATCCCATTATTTACATTGCGTGGCTGCAAACCACCAAAAGGCGTGTTAAATCATTGACATTTTAAGAAAAATCAGAAGAAATTCTCCCCTTTTATAGAGCACTACTCTGTCACAAACCTTGCTCCACCTGTGTTTCATAGCAGCGCTTCCATTATTATTACTGCTATTTATCCTTAACATCTAAAGAGATAAATTTCCATTTTTATTGGAAAAGGCCCATCAGCTGTTCTACCTGAATTAAAAATATTAGTAGCAACTTATTTCAGTAGCAAGATAGCACTTTGCAAACAATTTAAACAAAAGGAGAAAGTTTTGCAATCTATCTTTTCAGATCTGTTACTTTCACTTGCATGTAATATTGTAATATTTAACTAAGACACTACAGCACAACAGCGTCAACAACGTGCTTCTGCCCCCAAAACACACTCCTCCCATTTTAAATGTGATGGACAAGCCTGAATTAGTATATCCCCATGAACCAATCAAGTACATTTTGTAGGTTCCCGTATTTTTATCTTAGTGAAGACGTTATTTGGCATTTACCTCAAAAATACAGTTATTAGTTAAAGAGAGAAACGTTATCATCCTTCTCTTCCCATAATCTATAAACTCCAAGTTATGAAGAAACTGAAAAGCTAGTTAACGAAACATTACTACTGCACGTCCAGCCACACCTTTTCCTTCAGACAGTCAAATCTCAAAGCAATGACTAATGTAAAATTAAAACAGAGCAGGTTATTAGGAAAGTACAAAGGTCCACAGGCCCAAATGGAAGCACTTTAGAAGCACAGAGGACTCCTTCAGTGAGCTGCTGATGCGTTCTGAAGCGTTGGCTGGGAAGAGAAAAAGACCAGAGGAGGCTCAATTCCTAAACTATGCTTTTCTGGGGCATTTAGTGTCTCTACCGTCCGCAGAAACGACGGTCACACGGATACCATTTGTTGCTGAGGCAGCCTGGGTCCGGAGCTCCCAGACTCCATTTCCCAGCGGTCCCAGCCCCGCACACGCAGCGCGGCCAGGGATGTCTCCGGGGATGCGCTCGCCCGGTGTCAGCCCCCGGCCCGGGCACAGCCCCCCGCCCGCCGCCCCTCCACGTGTGCCGCCGCACCGGCACGGCGCACCGCCCGCCACCGGGGAGGGGGGAAACCTGCCAAAAGTTACCGGCTTCAGAAGCGGGGCTCCCCCCGCCCGCCCGGTGCCGGCTGATGGCACGCAACTCCCAGCGCAGCGGTCACACAAAGGTTAAAAAATAAAATAAAATTAAATCCCGCGTTTAAATCGCGTTCCGGGGACGCTGCGAGAGGAACGCGCCTCAGAACGGCGGGGACACGAGGCCGCCGCGGAACCTCGGGGGAACACAACCCGCCACGGGGCCGGGGGCTGCCCGGTGCGGAGACACGGGCTCGGGGAGAGCTCGCTGCCCGCCGCCCCCGCCCGCAGCCCCCACCCGCCCGGGAGCGGGGCCCGGCCCGGCCCGCCAACCCCACCGTTCCCCAAAGTTTCCGCCGTGCCCCCCGCCGACCCCGCGCCCCCCGGCTGTGCGGCGCTGCGGGCGCGGCACGGCACGGCACGGCAGCGCTCCGGCCCTGCCCGCTGCGGCTCGGCTGCCGCCCGCAGCGCCGCGCACCGCCCTCACGGCGCGGCCACGGGCTGCGCATCCGCCGCGGGCTCGCCCCACGGCCGCGGGGAGCCGGCGCGCCCGGCGGGGAGGGAGGCGGCCGCGCCAGGCTGAAGGCGGAGGGCCCGGGCTCCGCGTCCCGCACCGCCCGGCCCGCGCACCTGCCCCGCGGCGCCCGCCCGCTCCCGGCTGCCGCGCTTCGCCGCCCGGTGCCGAGCCCGGGGCAGGGGCCGGGCGGCGGCACCTCCGCCCGCAGGGCCGGCGCGGCAGTGCGGAGGGCACGCCGTGCTCCGCCCGCGCGGAGGGCAGGCGGGCGGCAGCGCAGCGCGCCGCGCGCAGGTCCGCCTCAGGCGACGGCTCCTCAGCCCCGGTGCCCCGGGCCCCCGGCGGGCTCCACCGCCTCGCCTCGCCTCACTTCACCTCCCGCCTCGCCCGCCCGGCGCCCCGGCCTCCCCCGGTGCTCGCCCACTCACCGCGCGGAGGGAGGAGAGGAGGGAGGCGGCGGCGGGGCGGCCGGCCCCGCGGAGCGCGCCGGCGGGCCGCGGCGGGCCCTAGCCCGGGGTCTCCATGGTGGCGGTGGTGGCGCCGGCGCCGCCGAGCCCCGCCGCCCGCTCCGCCTGGCCCCGCGCCGCCCCGCTCGTGACGTCAGCGCAGCGCCCTGCCCTGCACCCGCGGCCATTGGCCGGATGCGGCGCAGAGAGGCGCCCCATTGGCTTTTGCCTCGCGTTAAACCCGCCAATGGCGGCGCAGGCTGAGGTTGCTATGGTTACCGATGCCGTGAGGCGGCGGCGTGGAAGGCGCCGCCGTCCCCTCAGCGCGGCGCGGGGGTCGCGGCCGGGCTGGGCCGACGCCGGTGGGACGTGGCGGTCCCGCAGCGCGCCCGGGGCGGCTGCAGGCAGGAGCACCCGCCGGGTGGGGCCGCTGGGGCGGGAGGGAGGCTCCTCCGGCCTCCTCGCGGTGAGTGTCCGCGCGCGGCTCGGGAGCGGGCGGGGCGCAGGTAGCTGGAGCAACCGGTTGCAAAACGGCCGCGGCGGTGGTGCCCGCGCGAGCCGGTGCCGCGGGCGCTCCCGGGTGGGGGGGTGAACGGTACGAGCGGCCGGGGCCGCCGCAGGAGCGGTATTGGGGGCTGACTTCAGCTCGGGCGCTCCGGTGGTTCCCGGGGGGCCGCCGGGAACCGAGCAGCGGGGACCCGCGGCGTCGGCAGTGCGGGTGTCCCGGCAGCCCCGAGCTCTGCTCGCACCCTGACGGAGGGAGTCAAGGTGTTTGCGGCTCGGCCGTCCCGTTGAGTGCTGTGACCGTCCCGTTGAGTGCTGTGACCGTCCCGTTGAGTGCTGTGACCGTCCCGAGGACGCAACCCCCTGTGTGTCTCGGTGTTTGTGACCGGGACCGTTCCCTCCGCCGCCGTGACGCTGGCCATAGAGCGCTCCCCGCCCCAGCGGCTAACGGGGCGGTGACGCTGTAAACGGCTGATGGAAGCCAAGACCAAAGCGCCGCTTCACTCTTCGCAGAAGCGCACGTATTCTCCCTTTGCTCTGGTATGCCTTTGCCCTTTATCTTTCCCTCGCCCTTTCAGCGCCCTGAGAAGGCTCCGTGCATTCTCTGGGCAGACTTGTCTGTGGGGTGCGGTTCCGTGAGCACCACTTGCTGGTTTCAGAGGTTGTCTTCTCCAACCCTTTCACCATTGCGCTGATGCAGACTATGTAGGAATCCTGTTAAAAACCAACACATGGAAACGGTGCCTGCTTTTTTGCTATGAGTATAATTTTTAGTCTCTAATGCTTTTTGCTGTTTGCGTGGCTTAATACAGTATAAACTCCTGCAGCGTGATCATACCCCAAATGGAAAACACTTGGTAGATGTAAACAGGGGTCTTGATTCCTCACTGCCCTGAAAATCTCATGATTCGTACTGTGTTGAGTGGATATAAAATGTTACCAAACCAGAATGGTGGCCTCCTTCCAGGAAATAGGACACAGGAGTCTAGAGGAACAACAGCAGAAACTTAGTAAAACAAAGAGTAACAAGGATGAAATAAAATAAGCAGAGGAAGGGACAAATGAGAGCAGAAAGCAAGAGAAAAGGAAGAATAAAATGTAAAATCACAATAAGTAAATCTAGAAAAAAAAGGGAGAGGAGGAAGCATAGAACCTGTGAGACCCACGACTTTTAATTAGCTGCAAAGGTGCTTCTACTGAAGGTGCAATGGATTAATTAAATCCAAATTGGTCTCACCTGGTTTTAACCTATAATTTGGGTTTGGTTACATTGGTGTAGCTTCCACAAATAACAGCATTTAGGAAATGGAGCAGTTTACCTGCCTCCCCTGGTATATTGACAGTTTCTGAATGTTGCTATTGTGACTGTAGAAGGCACAGTCTACTGCCAGGACATGAAAGGTGGCATAATGCCATCTCCATGCCTTCCAGATTCTGGGTGGTTCCAGGTGGATGGCTGTAACCCTCCGCATTATTTGGAACAGGCTGTTCCAAGAGCCCTGTGTCCCTGCAGAGCCATGCGTAGCAAGGGCTCTCTGTATTTTGGCGTTTGCTGCTGGGGTAAGATGGGAAAGGGTAAGAAATAATGGTGAGAAGGAGAGTGATCTTGAGCCACTTTGCTTTAGCACAATAGAAGTATAAAGAATTAGAAATAATATTTTGAGGTGCTGTCATATTTGCAAATATGTGGAATGACTATCGGTGAAGAACAGCTATTTCATTCTATCTGGTATTAGTCATACAGCCATAGCTTTTTTATTTGTTTTGGCACCCAGAGCAGCCAATACATTATTTAATTTGACTGCTGCGTATCACAGGCCATCAGTTCCCACCCATTAGTCACTGTACTGAGGCCAAAGGGGACAGAATATGTTATAGAAAGGCACTAGTTTTCACTTTCCAATACAAAGACCTGCATGGTATTGGGATTCTTTCGATTTCTTATTCCATTAGCTGGGAGTAGTAGCCTTTGTCAAATACGTGTTTAAACTCATATCAATATTAGGGTCAGCAACAAACAAGTACTGTTTCTTTTCAGTCACCTTCTTCAGGATGTGACCTGAAAGTAAGGTGATCTTTCTTTTTCATTCTGACCGTCATTTGGAAAGCACCAATTCCACTATGTTTGCAAATCTTATAAAAAAACTAGTGGCAAATTTTCCTTCTGAACTCTCTTGGTTTCTTATGAGCCTTAAATCTGATTTCTTAAAATGATTGTGCTCGCTTTCCAGCTTTTTAGATGAGAAATTTACGTAAGGTATTTGCTGGTTGGTTTGCTGCAGTTGTGCTCCTTGTGTATTTCAAGTCATTAATATGTTTTTCTGCTTTGTTTAATCTATTCTGAAAACTATCCAAATTGGAATCTATTTCTTAATATTCCATAGATGTTCACAGTCTTTGCGGAACTCTGGCATCTTTAATTTTAGTGATTATTTCTCTATTTGCAAGATTACTTAGATTTTCTTATTTGATGTAAGCACACGGGCACCGTGGCTAGGAAGTGGGAATTTTGGCACAGAATGCTTGGTCCTTGGAAATGCAGGATTATGAAGATAAATTTCAGTCAAAAAACAGTGTTGCCTTTGTTTCTGTCTTTTTTCCTCAAAACTATTTAGCGTTACCTGTTGTATCTATAGTCTCTTACAGGTACTGAAATTACAAAGGTTTGGAAAAAAATAACTGGAGAAGAGAGTGGTGTTCACGAAGGGCCAGCTGAACAAATGAGCAGCTGCTCAGCACTCACAGAGGAAATTATTTAGATGTGTGGAGTTTTTCTGCTCTTTAAAACCTACAATTCGATTTCAAATGTTACTGCAAGCCATTGTGTTAATGTCACAGCACCTCAGTCAATCACAATACAATTGACTTTGGGTAATTTGGAGGCTGTAATTTCATTTGGTTTAAAAATCAGTAAGTGTTCTCCTGCTTTTTTTTGGTTGTTGAATTGGGGAGGTGTGGCACCTTGTAGAAGGTGTGTTTCTGAAGCAGTAGTGGACTGACATTTTGCTGTTTCAGTGAGATTTTTTTTACAGAAATTTAAATTTCAGATGGTGACATTCAAAACTAGTGCTCTATCACGGGGATAGATTTCTCTCTCCCTGTGGGAAACCAAAATATTGAGGAAAACTATTTGGATACTGCCAAGTTGTTTGCGCTTTCATAATTATTTTTTTCCTTCCATGGCTTTTTGAAGCATCAGGTATGAATATTTGATTCTAGATCCTGCAAAGCGCTCAGCATGATCACCAAGCTTCTGATTACACAGGCACTTTAGTCTGGCTCGAGCCCAGCTGCGACGGAAAGGGACAATGCTGCCCTGTCACGATATCTGTACCGCTCTCCTTCTGCCAGCAAACGTCACCGGGCAACTGTGCAGGGAGCTAGATTGCAAAATTGATCCGGTTTCCCCAGAAGCCTCCCCACAACACACTCTTACTTTTAAAGTTGGACCCGTTTCTTCATCTAGCTGTCTGCTCCTGCTTCTAATGCCCGCACTAGGGTATTTGCAGGTAGCCATGCAGAGGGAGAGGGGGACCTCCTCTCCTGGCAGCGATGGGAAATGTTTTGTCCTGGGTAGCTGGTTCAGCAAAACAGAGCTCTGAGGAACAGCAGCTTGATGGACCACAAGATAAGTTCAGCTGCGAGTTTGATTCAGTACCTTTTCTTGGCAAAACGAAAGAACCCTGTAGCTCTGTGTTGATTCAGCCTATAATGTGGCACCGTGAGTGGGTTTGTTGGTATTTTGTTTGGGGGTGGTGTAGTGTAGTGCAGTGGGAGGGGAGGAAGAAGCACCTGGTGAAGGGAAGTCCTCGAGTGAGCTTTGCTGCTGGAGGCAGCTAATTGTGAAACCAGGCATCATCACACATGGGCACCTGTAAGTCAGGGCTGCTCTTGTATATTACTGCAGCTGACAAAGCTGGGCAGCTTGGCGGCAGCCACGTGGGTGGGTTGGTGAGAGGGAAAGTCAAGAAAAGGTGATTAGTAGTCATTCCGTTCTATGGGCTTTCAGTAATTTTTGTAGAAATTAACAAACTTTAAAAAAAACCCAAAACAAACCACAAACAAAAAGCCTCCAAAGCACAAAACAACCCTCCCTATGCCCCACAAGCAAACAAACCCCAAACCCAGATCAGCTCTGGAGAAGGCAGATACTTACCTCTGCTCAAGGACAGGTGAAGGCCTGCTGAAATCCTTTGCAGTTCCTATTGACTGCTGCCATTCTCAAGCTGAACAAAATACTACTCAAATTCTTACTTGGCCATACTTGAGGCCTGGGAAAAATGTAAGTCTTACCAGACTAGGGATACAGAATTCCAAACTGAATTCTAGAGATCCTTATGAATAGGAGAGAACAAGGAAAATGTGCATGGAAAAAAAAGATAGATTCTTATTTATGGACTGTACATTTCCAAGGGCTGTAAATTAGAGGCTTCAGACAAGCACGCTTTGGGTTGTTTTTTTTCATAGTGGGATATCAGACAACATTATACATTAATTTAAAGCGAAGGTGTGCCAAATGCTTCCCTGCACATAACTCTGCAAATTTGGCATAGCAGAACTGGCAAAAGCTGTACAAAATGATACTGATGCTCCTGACAAAATAACCTGCAGTGGCTTCTAAATCATATGAATTATCTATCCCTCTTGCTAGCTCCCTCGTAGGCTGCAGACAAATGTTCTTGTCTGGCTCCACCTATGCCAGTGTCAGACAGAAAGCAGTTAGGGCTGGCTTAAGGTATGGTGACGCAGAGTCGTTGGTACCAGCACTAACTTGCAAGGTCCTGCTTCCTCAAGTTCCTCTCTCCCTGCTAAGGGCTATTAGCCCTGTTTGTGTCTCTTCACCTTAAGCTCCGTTTGTGAAACAATCTGTTAAACTGTGAGAGGACTGACGCAGAATTGCTTTTAAGTATAGCCCTAAGTGTGCAAATCACTGCAACTGAGAAAGCCACAGCTTCTCATAGGGTATAACAGGAAAAGGTATCTTGGTGTAACTTACAGTAATGTCTTCTTAAAGCACTGATAAAGGACAAGTGTACCCCCATGCAGTATAAACTAAGCCAGCTGACTTCTGCCTGGAGTTTATTAAGAAATGCTTACTCCCATCGGTCTGTCAGCAGAGCTGTGGGGAGGAGGCCTCCGGCAGTAGGTCACTGAGCTTGTCCATACAGGTTTGGTTTTTTTAAAGAAAAAAAAACATCAGTAACAAAGCTAGCATGAAATTAGGGCAGGTGGAGCAAAGACAGCAGCATGTGCAAAAGGTAAGGACAACTTAAAATCACTTAATTCCATAAAACAAAGAATTGGACTTCTGTTTCCCTTCCCACTTTGAGGAAATTTTGGCTTTAGCTAGTTAAAGAAAATATAAAGATCATGACTCTGAAAACTGTATATTTCTAATTGTTCATTTTGCGGTGCTAGAAACAAAACCACGTGAGTTGGTTTATCTGAAGAGCAATGGGGCTGTGATTTAACAACAGTCATCCGGATACTTTGTACAGAATTTCTAAGCCCAGTCTTCAGTAGGTTTTTGGGTTTGTTTTTTTTTTGAGTGACTTGATGACTTCTGTGTTACTCTGAGCTTATTTAGGTGCCTTCCACTGAGCTTCTGCTACTACTTGTTATTGATTATTTTAGTATCTGATGGTTTAGTAGATGTGATGCCTCTTATAGGACACAGTGTTCTGCTACAGCTCCTCAACGGTCTATCTCCGTACGTGTAAATGAGATCCTTATTCCGTCGGCTCTGCACTACTGTACATGGTATGTCTTTGAAATGTCAGTGGTACAGCGTGTATCGTACCTCTTGATAAGAAGTCAATTGCAATTCAGTCCTTGCCTACTGCATAAGTGGAACTTGTTACCAGAGGAAAGGAGGTCTAGGCTTATTTTGTGTAAGCCCAGGTTGCCTGTGGCATTACAACTGCGTTGAGGCCTGGTGCAACTAGGACAGCTAGGACCCTCCAAGCGAGGAGAGCGGTGCCTTTTGGTCCAGCAACATTAAAGGCAATCGAGCACTGTGCATTGAAGGGTAAAGAGATGTTTGTATCTCCCCTGCAAAGACACCTCTGCAGAAACACATGGTCAGTCCTTCCCACATCAGGGTGGTCACCTGGTGGCAGGAGGTCATTGCTAATTGAGAGCACAGAACAGGGTCCTCAGGAGAAAGGCTAAGAATATGGGAAGAAGAATGATACCACAACTTTTGTAAGAAAATAAACTGGCAGATATTTTTTTCTTACACAATTTTGAATCATCTGCATGGATAATATGATTTTTCTTCTGAAATATATTTCAAATAGTGAAAATACCGAGCGTTTTAATTTCCATACAGGTTCAATTTGAAGTGCTGTGCCTTGTACAGCTCTGGGTGCCACTTGTTAGAGAAATAATACATTTTCTTAAGTTACAGTAGAATAAGAGAATAGTCTAGGTTGGAAGAGACCTTTCAGATCATTGAGTCCAACCATCAGCCCACCACTGCCAGACCCACCACTGACCCATGTCCCTCAGCACCACGTCTGCC
>JAOQGH010000077.1:421354-436144 GCA_025769975.1 Gallinago jamesoni
GTACACTAAATAATTTGTTTATGATATTGAGCTAGGCAGAAAATAACATATTTAATCTCAACATGTTTGCCTTGAAAAATTAAATTTTTTGAAACTTATTTATGAGTGTAGGTGTTTTCCCTCCAGCTTATCATCATGCTGTGGCTGCTAAGCCACCACAGAGTTTGAAGTGGTGCAGTTCTTGTGTTCCACGGGCCAGCCGAGAGGTGGATGGAGCTGTACCCTGGGCTGTGCAGAAGCACCTGTGTGCTGCAGCTACCTGGGGCAGCGCTGGAGCGGGACGGTGGTTACAAACAAACAGGTTTTGGTGTTAGCTGTGCATGTCCAGAAACATTCTTTGTTTCTGTGCTTTCAAGAATGTCCCTTGAAAAAATTGTTCTTTTTTTTTTGGAAGGAGAATATATGCCAAACTGCCAGAAATGCAGATTCCAAGAAGAATCCAAGAAGTCTCAGGCCTCTCTGGACCCCCTCTGTTTTTCTTTTCAGTTGTGTGGAAATAGTATAAAATGTTGATCCAGAAACACTGTGGAGGGATAACTCCTTGTAGGAGTGGAACTGCTTCTGGTGTGTAACTGTTTCACTGATGAGTGTTACCTCTTTAAAAGAAAATAAAAATTAAATTGACAGAACAAAGTGGTTTCTGAAGAAATTGCCACTGATACACGTTCAGCCGAAATAGTTCCTTTAGGCTGAGAAACAAAATAGAAGAGGAAAGAAATTACCAATTTGAAGCAGGCCCCTCAGCAGTAATGTTATTTGAATGCTTTTTCAGAAACCTGCAGAGCCAGTGTAAGGATAATAGAGTTTTGTATGCTTATTAAACATGGCAGTTTAGTGCCTCTCCAGTCTTTGGCTGTTCCTCTGAACAGTTGCAGTTTTGTGGATGGCTGTTGGAATGAAAGGCTGTGTGAAGGGTCTAGAAACTGCAAAATGCAGTGATGAAGGTTCACTTGTGCAGATGCCTAAGGGACCTGATCAGATGATGTCTTTGGCATGTCTAAAATACAATTCAGAGTCTTCATTCAGACAGGATGGCAGAATTCAAAGGGAAATTTGCTGAAGAAATACGGGATTCTGATAAAGTTCTAAAAAACCCAAAATTTCCTTTAAATTCCTGTCTAAAACATATTTAGAAGTTCTTTGAACAGAAGTTATTAAATGAAATATATTGGTTAGCAACAGAGACATATCCTTTTTTTTTTGTGGTTCTGATGCTGTTTCTTAAACCTTAGTAAACAGAATATATAGAGTGCAAATAATTTACTAGTTTACACTACTGTTCTGAAGGCCTTGCTCATGCAGCTCCTCTTTCTGTAGTTAAAATAGAAAAGGATGACAGTGAGCGAGAGAAAAAATACATACCTTCTTTACAGTATTGCTTCCTTTAATGTATGTAAGTATAATATATCAAAAGCTCTGGCAGATATTTCTTCATGGATTTGCAATACAAAATTCTACTGAATTCATTGAAGCTTTAATGTAATTTTTCATCCTCTGTCTTTTGGTATTTCACCTTTTCGAATGTTTTACAACTGAGTAGGTAGTAATATATACACTGAAAGCTCCACAGAGAATAGAATGTTTTCCCACCTACTACTCTTTTGTTGCTGATTCAGGCTATCCAAATTTTGAAGTGCTGGGTTACTTCTCTGGTGAGGCAGAACCAAATAAGCAAATGGTTACTCAGTTGACCACTTCAGAAAAATGCAGCATGTACAGACAAAAGCTAATATTGCAGCAGTTTTATATAAATGTCATTGCTGTTGCTATAAAATAATTTCAAGAGCGTTTAAACTTTAAGCACAGAACTACTTCAACTTTTGTTTCCCATTAGTTTTGAAGATGTATGTATTTTCAAATTACTTCAGATACAGTATTCTGTTTGCTGAAGTCTGGTAATGGGAATCAAGAGGAAGCTGTAAATAACTTTTTAAACATAAAAATGTGTAAGCAGTAAAAATAAGGAGATATTGTCTTTGGTTCAGAAGCATTGTAACACGCTGATGGGGAGCGTAGAACAGGTGTTTTCAAACTCCTGTAGTACGGTCACGTATGCAGCTTCCTATAAACACCCTGTGTCTCAGTCACAGCCACATAATCCCTCCCCAGTGGATGTGCTGCAGAAGCACGATGGATTAGCCAAATTCTACTCGTGCTTCTTCCTTAAGTATCTAGAAACCAGCCATATTCAACCAGATATATGAAACTTGTTTCTTTATTAATTTCTCCCTGTTATGAACTAGGGCAGGAGTTACCAAATATTTTTCCTTGCCTTGCTGCCATTCTGCAGTAGAAACTGTACCTGTGTGAAGGAAAGTCTGGGGAGGAAAAAAGGGGTGGGTGGGTGTGAATTGTGGGAGCCTCTGGAATCAGAGAGGGGTTTGCAGGCAGAAGAAGTTGGCTGGGGCAAGGAGGAGGTCTGGAGTTACAGAGGAACATGGTGGCTTGGCAGCAAAAAGAGAAGGGGCAGGAAAGGAGCCCATTCTTAACTGAAATGCTGCTTTATCCTGAGTATCCACTGTGAGGACAGAAGACAGTCCTGTTGGCATGAGGATGAGAGACAAGTGACTTGTCTCAGGGGCTTCTGGCAGCCACTGCTGCTTCTGATCTTCTTCTTTCCTGGACAGTTGGCTGGAGTCACCTGGCTGCTGCTCCATCAGCCTTCCCCCGACGGCTTTGCCTCTAGTTGAAGCTGTAACTCCATCTATCTCCAAAGCACGTATTTCTACTTTATCTGAAGTTGGAAGCTATTTTTTTGTGAAGCTCTCAGACAGTTTCAGAGCCTCTTTAATTGGATAGATTTTGAAAAAGCACTCTTTTTTGGTAATCAATTTTTGAAATTCTTTTTCTTGAGACACACTTTCACTCTTTCATCTTCCCATCTGTAAGAAAGTTTTCCTGCTTGTCTTCCTTCCTTCCCCTCCTGGGAAATAGGAATGGGAAAGAAGAAAGTGTAGTGCATTTTTTCACTTTCTCCTCATTTAATTGTGATTTGAATGGAATAATTTTTTTCCGTGAATATTGGTTATAGTTGAACCTGTAATTCTTTAGAAAAAAAAAAACATTTTGAAAAAAGCTTTTAGGTTTGCCATTCTGCAGTTAAAAGTTTCCAGAGGAAGGCATTTGATAAAGCTATTAAACAGATTCAAAATACTTACAACCTTTCATTTTTCCTGCAGATTAAAAAAACAGAGCAAGTTTCAAAAATTAGCAAGGAGCAAATGCTGCTGAAACAGCATCAGCGAGTGTGGTGGCAAGAGCATAAAAGACTGAGTGAGAAGAGGTAAGAGCTGAGGAATCTTAATTAGCCATTGTTAAAGAAATACTTCAGCAGACAGGTTCTGGTGTACCAGACACTGAGAGGAGATGAAAATCTCTGAACTGAGGGTAACTTTTCATTCAGGGCAGGAGAGTTTGTGACCTGCCTTGAACAGGTCTGTAGTCACGAAGAGAACATGTAAAAGGAGGGGAGAACGGAGTAGATGTTGTTCTGCACATTCTTCTCCATGATGATCCTATAGCGGTTTAGTTGACCTATCAACATCTGAAGAGCACGTATTTGTAGGAGTATCAGACATTTGGAGATACTTTTTAATTCCTTAGAGTCTGTCTCTGGATCTAGAGTGTCTCTAGGTATGCATTTTCAGTTCCCACTTACAACAGGGACTATTAATACTGGCCTTGACTATGAGCTTCCATATTGTATATACAGCAAATCAATAAGAACGTTTTTTGCTCAGAGGAGGGTGGCTTCCATACCACTGTCATGTCTAAGTCCTGAAACTCATACCTTCTCACACAAAGAATCCCTCTTTTTCCTTAATTATTAGAGTAGTTTAGGTTTATCATTCTTGAAAACTTAATAAATTAGAAATTAAAGCTTCTTTAAAACTCATATTAATACCTTCCAGGCAAAAAGCAGAAGCAGAAATAAAGACTTTTCTTGATGAAGAAAGCCATAAGCACAACTTTTTTTTGGATGTGAGGGACTTGGGTAAGAATTTTTTTTTAATTTCTTGATTGTTTATTATAGTCAAAATTATCTTTTTTTTTTTTTGAGTTTTTAAATCCCTATTTTGAGAGGTTTAGATTTAGAAAGCACAGTGCTGTGTAATATTTTGTGTGTTTGAGAAAGCTTTATGTTTCATTTGGATCTAGAGCATAAATTATCAAAGGAGCGGGATACATACCAAAAAAATACTGTAGTTCCTATCTGGCAACTAAAAGAGAATTTGAAATTCAGGCTGTCTGAAATGCAGTGTTCCCTCTCAGAAGAATCTTGTCTGAAATCTAAGTTCAATCCGGTTGAGATGTTACAGCAGGTTGGTATTTTAACTTTATTTTTACAATTTATTATAACTGTATTTTTAGCTTTTTCATTTATTTTTATGTAATACTTGGAGAATATAACTCACCTCCGGAGTATTCAGTAACCTCTGTACTTGCTGTAGTGCAGATCTGTGTCCCTAAAAGCTGTAGAAGCACTGCAGTGTAGAACTGGAAATCAGGGTCTTTGTTTCTAAGTAAGAGCTTTCACGTTACAAGATGAAGAAATAACAGTAACATATTTCATATAATAGATCAAACTTGCGAAGAAGCAACAGAAGGCAATTTTGGAATTCCTTATCCTTGAAAGTCTGGCTTTGGAAAGAGAGCTTGAAGACTGTAAAACAAAAGTAAGTCTTCTAAGTTTAATTAGCAATTTTGGGGAGAAAGTATAATGCTGACTAGTCTGCATTATGGTTTTTTTTTTCATGACAGGCATTAGCGCATTGTTTTGAAGAGAAAAATGAACTTTTCTTTGAAGTTCCTGCAGCACTGCTGTCTCTGAAATGCCCCTATCCTGATTTGAAGACCTTAGTGATCAATGAATACCGAAAGCTTGCGAGTGGGTACTGGAGTAAGCTGCAGGAGATTGATCACCACTTAAAAGTTTTATGTAGGTAATGACATCTCTTTCTGGATTGCTTTTGTTGGGTATAAAATTACTATAATGCATTTTGTAATCTCTAGACCCTAGAGTTGCCTTTCCTGTGAGAGCTGGTTCTGGTCTGTGCGGGGCAGGGAATGGTGACGCAGTGCCCAGTGCTCTGGGATTAAACCCTCCGTAACTGCAGCGGAGGGGATTGCACAGTCCTTTCAAAGGCTCTCATCTCAAATAACCAAAATGTTTTGTGGATTAAAGAACCAACAGTCTGGTGTGCATCAATTGTCAATAAAATGATTCTTTCTGTGTGGTAATTACACTATCAAATTTATGTCAGAAAAGTACAGTCTTTCCAAGAGAGATTTAGAATATACTTATCTATAAAACAGATAAATAGGTCCACTCTTTTAACAAATTTTGGATCGCTACAGTAATTCTCATCACAAAGAAATGTAAAAAATGTATGTAGCTCTGATTCAGAATAACTGAAAGGAGGAAAGATTTTTCTGTAAATGAAAAAGTTTAGAAAGAACATACAGTGATCTAGAAATGTAACATACCTGTATATTAATAGTAGGAAGCTTAGCTTTTCTGCTGAGGTTGATTCCACTCCAGGAGATATAGAATTGCAGATACTGTACCAGCTTTGGCTTCTTTTTGCCATCTACTGACATCCTTTAGGATGGCATCAGGCTTTAAGAGGACTGAGAATAGGAGGGTCAGTGGAATTGCTTGAAGCCTGGGCAGAAGAAACCGGGGAGAGCAGGGAAGTCCGTAAGTTCCTTTGGTAAAACAACCACAGGCTGCTTCTAAATCTCCCTCTTTTTCTAGGTACACCTACAGTGCAGCACTTAAATCCTCTGCCACCACTGCTGGAATAGCTTGGGGGTGCTGAAACAGGCTTTAGGTGTTGGATCCCTTAGCAAGTGATGTTATAATCTACTTACCTTTTGTATAAACTGTAAAGATATTCTGTAGATTGTCCTTCTGTTACCTGAAACCTGGTTTTGGTTTTTTTTTTACTCTAATGTCCTAGCTGTTGTAACATGATACTTATTAACAATTGTTTATTAAGCAGCAAGTCACAAATTTGCAGCAGTTCCTTTGCTGCTATCTGATATTTTGTTACAGTTGCTGTTGCAGAAGAAGTTTTAATAATCTCTGTGAGAAAATCTGTGACAAATACTAAATCATTAAATATGTACAAAGTCTTCCTAGTGGTTTTAATTAAAATTGTGTAAAAGTTTATGACCAACACAAATTTGGTGAAATTCATAACTCGATCCCTTGATTCACACGGCATGTGTGCTGCTGAATAATAGACAAACAGCAATGCAGACCACAGAACCTCTGAAAACGGGTGAAAAATCTGCCACGGTACTTTCATTGATCGTATGCCAGGTTTTGGTCTTGAGCTGGCTAATTTTGCACCGGTAATTGAGTGACATCAAGATGTAAAGATAAAATCCCATGTTTGTAAGGGAAAGCAATTCAGCTGTAGGCGTGCAGGCATGTGGTGTTTGAAGGAATTAAGTAGTGATTCCTGGATGGAAAAAGGGAAGGGCTGTAGCTGGAGGAGGTGTCGGTGGTGGCCCTGGCAGTGACCTGCTGGTGGGTGGGAAGGGCAGGTTAGACAGCACAGGTTGCCCAGTTTGGAACAGCCTGTGCCAGTACTGTTAGCTGGAAACGTATGACATCATAAATGAACCATTAGTGATTACCTTAGGCGTTTTATTTAAAGCAAGATCTTGGTCTTTTTTTTTTTTTTTTTTTTTTTTTTGCCTTGTGGACTCCAAATATTCAATGTATTGCTTATTTATCTTTCTATGACTTTATCCACAATGTTAAAAATGTGTTGTTGATAAAAAGAGCAAGAATTCTTGTAGAATTGCTTACTTCCAAGATCTGAGTTTTATAAAAGACACAACACTCGTCACTTGTTACACGTACATTGCCTAATTTGCAGGAAAATATTTTGAGTTTGCAAAGATACAGTCTTCTGATTCTATAATTCACCAAGCTAACTAGGATCCAACTAACACAGATTATACTGCCAAAACCCAAGTGACATAGATTTGTGACCTTGGTATGTATCTGCTGTGCTCTACTGATTAATATAGCCTTAATGAAGCCTTGGCAATTATTGTCATTGCTCTACACCCAAAGATACCAAACATTCTCCTGCAATGCATTTTTTCCTCATTTTTGTAATTTGAGAAGTTGTTGAGTGGAACAGTATGACTATATGATAACATGATCTTAGTCCCTTCATTTGAGGATTATTTCTCTGTAATTCTTCCCCTCTCATCATATGCCTGAATGTACAGTAAAGAAACCCTCAGGAATGCTTGTCCTCTGGCGTTACACCTCTCGCTGTTTAACTGTTCGATTTTTTTCAAAAAATCGAAATAATATTCTGATCTGCTATATTTTTGTGTGCTTTTCAGTCCTACTAGAATGCATGTTACAGTGTTTATTGCTTTTAGAAAATGAAGAAGAATTTGGTTTTTTTTCCAAGCATAATATAGGATTATAATGTTTAGTAATCTAAATTCACTTCTCTTACTGCTGCTAAAAATGTTTGTGTTTGTGAAATACCCAGATCCTGAGTTATCCCACAAATTGTGGACTTTGAATTGATGTGTTTGTTATAGCTGATGATTCTCTAAGCACTATTGTATTTTACCACAATTTCCAAGGATGTCTGAATTATTTAAATAACCGGCGGATGAATGGAGTGTTGCGTGTTCAGCACCGTATCCTCTGCAGCATCCTTTCAAATGAATGGGGTATTAGGACTAAGTCAAGTAACCTTAGTTCCTCTTTTCAGGCCCATTAACAGGATGTTTCTGGTAGGACAATTGGCACTGACATAATTAATGGTTGGGGAGGTTAACATCTCACTCGGTGGTTATTGTCTGTGTGTCTGCAGGCTCAAGGAGAGAGCAGCCCACAAAGCATACATCGCTATAGCAGAGGCTGTGTGGGGATTACAGGGTGGAGAGGCTGGCTTCCCTTCTGACTTGTTTGTATTCTTTAGAGTGTGTAAAGCCAGGGATTAATGCTGGGTAAATCTGTTTCAAAGGAAGCAGCTGCCTCAGGGTTGTTGAACATGAGACAATTGCTGTGTTTCAGTTCTGAAACAAAATAAAGATTGTACTGTTTTCTAGTAGAATGGTACATACATACAAGAAAAGCAAGCACTCCATTTGAAATTTGGGTCATGCATTCAGCCTTGTAAAACTTTGTCAATATCTTGACACTGAAGAAGCCTGATACTAGCTTAAATATTAATGAAAAAATGTGTTGGCACTTTTGAAACTTGTTTTAGATGAGATCTGCCTTTCTGGAATGTTGCAAAATTTAAAGTGAGATAACATCTTGAATTCAGTCAGGCAGGATATTTTGACATTCTCCGTGCATTTAATGGCTATGAATACACTGGGCTGGATCATGCTGTGGTTTGTTTTGTTTTTTCTTTATTTGACTATTTGCCTATGAGCAGCTGACAAAATCTCAGCCCAGCTGACAAATTTTGGCACAGGTGACAAACCAAGACATTGGCAGTCAGTTTGTCCCTACATACAATAAACTACTTGTGGCTCCAGCTATAGCTGAGTGTCCCCAGAGGATCTTCCCCAAACCTTGAATTCTCTGTCTTGTTCCCAAGTAGTGCAGAGATTCGTTGATAGCTGGCCATGAGGGGAATATACGAGCTGGAGGGAACCTTGGGAGAGACGGGAGGCACAGGGGGCAGAAACTGGTGCATCTGCCCCTGTGTGCTGGGGACAGAGCAGATCACCAAGCTGGCTTCGGACCACAGTGTCTGGGGTTTTCTTTGCTCCCAAACTCGGGGTGTAAGATGGATCTTGCTCTGCCTTACTCTTCTGAGAGACAGAAGCCCTCCCGTTGTTCTCCAACCTGTATGGCCAGAAACGTCTAAGGTAGATTGTTGCAAAAGAGAATCTCAGCTCTTAGAACTGTCTTGTTACTGTCACTAAAATAACATCATGAGATGGGGCCATGCTGAGGCATATGAGGGCTCACAGGAGATGATTACTGATTTCTTTCAGAAATTATTAGAGGTAGCTCAAAATCCAACCCATAAACTAGTTAACACTCTCTTAGGATGGTTGGTACTCCCTCTGAGTAAAGGCTAGCAGGGTTTTATGATAGTTCTTCTAGTAAACAAATACATAAAATACTGGTGCTGGAAAGAATGCTAGGTGTTATCTTAAGAAAAATATTATTGTACTCAGCTCAGCAGGAGCAGTGGCAGTGAAAGAGATCTAAATCATAGCAAAGAATAATTAATTTGTTCATTAAAGTTACTCTTCAGAAAGCCCATACCTCAAAATATCAAATTATGACACACGGATTCTAAAATTAATAAATGAACTGATTTCATAGAAAAGTTCCCTGGAGAGAAAAGGGAGAAGTTTAAACTATTAATTTCTGAGGATCAGTTGAAGACATTTTTCTTAGAGGCAGCAAATGTTGCAGAAATAGCACCTCTTTCCAATCCCACCTCTGTGTCAAAGCTCAGGGACTCCTCTCTTTGGAGAGCTGTGCCTGCTGTCCCAGACCTGCAGCTCGAAGGTTGTAAGATATTACTGCAGCCCTTCCCTCTTGGAAGGATTCTTAGCCCCATTTCACTTGTCGGGACAATGTTTCTTCTTTAGACTGAATGTATGGAAATACTCAGGTCAGACATTTATATTCTTTGTCTGTCATGGGAAATTGAAGCAATCACCTATAAAGAAACACTTTCATTGTTATTCTGCTTTTGCTAATGTAATTTCACTTTTTATGTTGTCTCTAACGTTTGCTTGGTAGTTGTCAGTCACTGCAAATAAACTTTTTACAGGAGCTAGATCTTTTCTCTCCCCCAATTTGAACTCTCCTACCTCTGCTTCTTTTCACGATGGCTGGATTTAATGGCAAACAGCTGGGTCCTGGAAATAGTTTGTTGGATATTTCACACAGCTTATAAGGAGAGAAAGGAAAATGGGTGGAAAGTATGAGTAGTAGATATCTATCTCATGTAAGACTGTAGAGGAAAAGCTGTTTCATTCCACAACTGTATTCATTTTAGCCTACTAATGAGTAGCCAAGTCAGGATTATTCCGGTATTATTCCTAGTCCTAAATCTGTATCTGCCCCGGTGGAGGGGAGCTGCTCTGTGTGAGACATCCCCAACAGCATGAGCTGCAGGTCTTGTGTCAGCGGGGAGGTGGTTGGGCTGTGGGGTGAGGTATGACTTGGTGATGCTGGATGTACCCAGAGAAGCTGCAGCTGCCCCATCCCTGGAGGGGTTCAAGACCAAGTTGGAGGGGGCTTGGAGCAACTTGGTGTGGTGGAGGTGTCCCTGTCCAGGGCAGGGGGTGGCACTGGGGGGGGTTTCAAAGTCCTTTCCTTTCCCACCCAAAACATTCCCCCCGCTCACCACCTCTGGAACTGCTAACTGAGAGTTGGCTCCTTGGTGTCAGTTGCTGTTGAATTCTGGTTTTTATCGGCCATGTTCTGTGAATTATTCTAGAGCTGTCCACAAATACGGATTGTGAACCAACCTTTCTCTTGTGTGGAAAAGCAAAGACTAAAGTGTTGGTGTGTGCTCTTTGTCCTGTGAGGTGGTACTGCTACCTGTGGACACTTCAGTCTTTTTTCAAGTCAATTTTCCTATGTGTCATTTTCACTTTACCCCGGTGACAAACAGATAAGCTACCCGAAAGCACTCTGATCACTGGCTGTCTCCAGAAAGATGGGTGAAGGTTAAATCCCTTTTAAGACCGTAAGGGTAAAAATAAAGTCCATTAGTCTGCCTGGAGAAAGCTGTAAAATAAATGTCTTTAGGTAGCTGAAGATAAGTGGAACTCTGTCCAGATTTGTGCCAACTTCCCAAAACGTGCAACAGCAGAAAGTGCCAGGAGAGAGGAAGAGAGGTGAAAAGCACGTCATCAAGAGATTGGGTTCCCTTCCCTGGCAGGATATTGCTGTGAAAACCGTTTGGTGAAATGGGATATGATGTCTTGGCATTCTTGAGACCTGTCTATAGGTGAAGTTTTCCATTTCTTAAAACTAAAAGGCATATTGTCTTGTTTCCTCCTTCAGTGCCCCAGAATGTCGTACAATGGTGATAATACACTGTGGTTTTACTGTACAATGTTTTTTAAGGAAATGTTGTTTTAAACTGTATTACATAGAATTTTCCTACTACTGCATTCACTGTTCTCTCTTTAGAGATAATGCTGATCATATTGAAAAATCTAGTTTAATTGCATATGAACATCTCACCGAAAAATCCTCTTTTTTAAAATACCTGGTATTTCTGCGTGTGTAAGGATAAAGTTGTTCTAGCATCCCAGCGGGTGCAGTGCTATTAAATACCAAAACACCATTGCTGGCTCAGAAGGCCAGAGAGCTGCAGACAGCTGGGGGCTGCAGGAATTTGGCGTGGGGGGTAGGGGGGAGGCAGAATCATAGGTTTGTCTTCCTTTAATTTTCCCCGGGTTTTTAGTCACTGTTGAAAACAGATCACTGGCATAGAGAGACCCTTTGGTCTGGCTCAGCGTTGCTGCTCTTACTCTAATGCTGACCATAAAAGCCTGACGTTAATCCCTTCGAGGCCAAGAGTTCAGACTGAGGGTAAAATCTAATCTACTAAATCCAAACCTGGGGAACTCTGTTTTAGTTTTCTGCTACTTCTACTCTAACTTTCTGAAATACATGACTGCGTACTGACTGCTACACCTCCTGTTTTAAACAATTGGCAACTTTATGCCTTGCAGATGAGTTTATGGTTGTCAGAAGTTTGCTTTTAAATGAGTTCCTCATTTAGCTACATACAGGTATTGTCACTTCATTCATTTCATTTTGATCATTTTATATAGTGCTCAGTGGTAGAGACTGATCATCTTCCTGTTTCACGTTGTGTTTCCCATGTGGTGTGACTATTCATAGTGTAACGTAGAATCATGCCCCAACAAAAGTGCCAGTGATGGCATGATAAATGGTCACGTTAGAAAAGCAATGTAGGTTTGCTTCCTTTCATTAAAGTAAATGTAAGTGTCTCGCTGTGATCCAGTGTCCAGGATACAGGTTCAGAATTGCGAGCCTTAGGAAAATTAGGCCTTTAAAAATAAACTAGAAGCAAACTCCTCCTTTCAAATGTTAAATTGAACTGGGGCTAATTGTTTTGCATTTCCATAGGAACATTGACTGGAAGGAAGAAGACCAGTGGGTTTTTCAGACTGTGATCAATCAGTATCCAAGCAATCTTCAGAGGAGGCGGACTTTGTACCTGGATGTGCTGCAGAGATACCTTCCTCACAAGTCTCGGCGTGATCTGGTCAGTGTTGTTTTAAATATTAGATCAATTCCAGAAATTCTTACAGAAATGATATAGTGAACATTTGTATTAAAGAATGTTTATCAAAGTCTTTTATTTTAAAGTATCTTAATTACAAATTTTATTCTGCACAATGAAGAAGGAATGTCCCTGTCTTCAAAATGCACAAACTTGAAAACCTATCACTTCTCCAGAATAAGCCCTGTGGAGATTTGATAGTCCCACGTACTCCTGCAGCCAGATTCACAGCGTTGGTTTGTTAGCGTGGCTTTTGCTGTACACTTTTATAGTTATGTCACGCTATTCTGCTTCTCTCGGTATTTGTGGTTTTTATGAGGATGTATAGCATTGTGGCACTGTCTAGGAACAGTTATTTTAATTGCTGTGTGGCACATATAGCAGGAAGAGCACAAAGTTATCTCCTGCTCTCAGGGAGAGGCTATTTTTATATGCATAATGCCTTTCAAATTGATTGCTGATTCCTTTTACACTCCACGGTGAATAAGCACATAGCTGCTAATAGAGAAACCCATTTCAAGGCCAGAACACTTCAGGATGTCATAAGTAAAGTAGGAATCTTTTTTTTATCTCTGCATGTATTTTTAGACCATCTACTTCCTTGTGTTCGAGGAGTGCCTGGCACAAAGGAGTGGCAGTGAAGTCATACTGATAATTAGTGTAGTTTCACCAAAAATAAAGTTCTTGTGGATTTCAGAAGTTTTGCCTGTGAGAACTAGGCTAAATAATTATATGCTTTGTACAACGTAGCTATAATTTAAGCATAGCCACTATTAATGGGTCTCCCTAATTCTTTGAAGGTTAAATTAAGAATTTTTAAATTTTCAATGAAAAATCACAATTCTGCTTTGGACTGATATCTCTTAGTATGTATATTAGCATGACAAAAACAGAAATGTCAAAGCAGGACTAAAATCTATTCTTAAAATGTTTGTGTTCTGTTAGAATACTAAACCTGGAGTCTTCTTCCCCCTGAGGAAGGATGGCTCAGTGACGAGCACCGAGTGCTTGCTGCAGTAGCAGCTCATCAGAGGTCTGGTTTCAGAAGTACAAACTCTCCGTCCAGTTTCTTGCTTATGGGTTTCCCAGCTTTAGGTGCCTGCTAGCAAGGCTCACCTCAGTTGTGGCACCAGCAAAGTTCTGGTGGTTTCCATAGAGATATTGGTGATATAACTAAACCGATTATGTTTCAGGTTTGCAAAAATGTCTAGAATTACTTTATTTTATCAATGCATAGTTTTTAAACCTTTCTGAAATGCTTTACTTTTTTAGGTTGTTCATGAGAAAGCTTGGGATTGCTATAATTTCATTAGGAATCAGCACAGAGTCTTGATATTAAATTGGGCTCAGGCGAGGAAAGCCTTTTTACTGAAGGCGGTGACAACTGCTGCGGAGGCCTCTGCTGCTCATGAGACAGAAGCCGTGCTGGCTAGTGCCAGGCAAAAGCAACAGGAGGTTTGTGCTGAGCTGAAAGCAAAGGTAGGTTCAGTTATAAATCTAACACGTCCAAATCTGCCTTTCAGTGCTCAAATGAAGTTACAGGCCTGCTAGAGTTGTTTGGAGCAGTTAGGGGACAAAAAGCAAACTGTAATCTTTTGGCAGAGATCAGTGTGTTTGTGCAGCTTGACTTGCAAATGCTTTTGAAGATGCTCCCTGATCAAGAGTCCCTCCCCATCTCTCCTGGAGCCCCTTTAGGGACTGGAAGGAGTTCTAAGGTCTCCCCAGAGCCTTCTCTTCTCCAGGCTGAAACACCCCCAACTCTCCCAGCCTTGTCCTCATGGCAGAGAAGATATTTACACTGTCTGAGGCTTACTTTTGTAATTACTTTTTACATTAGAATGCTCAGAAGTGGAAGGAAAATGTTCCATTCATCATCACTACCACCAGTTTCTTAGATTAATGATGGCCTGTTTTCAGAGAAATAATTTCTCAGAGAAGCTGTGGCTGCCCCATCCCTGGAAGGGTTCAAGGCCAGGTTGGATGGGGCTTGGAGCAACGTGGTGTGGTGGGAGGTGTCCCTGCCCAGGGCAGGGGGTGGTGCTGGATGGGCTTTAAGGTCCCTTCCGGGGGGACAGGGGGACAGGCTGGATGGATGGGCTGAGACCAATGGCATGAGGTTCTATAAGGCCAAGTGCCGGGTCCTGCACTTGGATCACAACAACCCCAGGCAGCGCTACAGGCTTGGGGAAGAATGGCTGGAGAGCTGCCTGGCAGAAACCTGGGGGTGTTGGTCGACTGTTGGCTGAACATGAGCCAGCAGTGTGCCTGGGTGGCCAAGGCAGCCAACAGCATCCTGGCCTGGATCAAGAACAGTGTGGTGAGTAGGACCTGAGAGGTCATCGTTCCCCTGTCCTGGGCACTGGTGAGGCCCTACCTCGAGGGCTGTGTCCAGTTTTGGGCCCCTTACCACAAAAAAGACCTTGAGGTGCTAGAGTGGGTCCAGAGAAGGGCAACAAAGCTGGTGAGGGGTCTGGAGAGTAAGTCTTATGAGGAGAGG
>JAOQGH010000077.1:444197-454930 GCA_025769975.1 Gallinago jamesoni
CGGACCCCTGAGGGACACCACTTGTCACTGCTTTCCATCTGGACTTAAAGCCATTGAGTACAACCCTCTGGATGCGAATATCCCTACTGAAGACCTGATGTTGCAATCCTGTAATTCCTTTAGCCCATAATTTTTTATCACTTAATCACCCTTTACATCTGTTTTGCTTGATTCTGTTTTTCAGGACACACTAGAAATACATAGCTCTAAAATGGCCTTTTCTCTGTAAACAGAATTCCTTAGGTCCCAAACTTGTTCTGAGGATGCAGTCCTTATCTTAAAAATGTGAAGAAAAAATGTCATGGTTGACATTGTTTGACTCCAAACTTGCAATTAAGAGGCATTTTTTCCCCCTCTGTGCCTTGTGGCTTCCATCTGGAAAAATGAAAAGGTTTCTCTGACTTACCATAAACGCGATAAATCTCAGTCTCCTATTCAGTGAGAAATGGGGCAGAAGAGCTGGGTGGAGAGGATCACGATGACGTTGGGAAGGAGGACAGGAGAGCAGAGGAGCTAGTCCTGGCAATAGAAGTAGATCAGTCTGGTTATCTGAGCTGTGGACACCTCTTGCTGTGCTTTTGGACTCCGTTGGTTCCAAGCTTCCTCTTTCTGTTGAGCTCTTCTTTTGATATGTGCCATCTTTGTGAAGTTATTTTTCTTGAAGGGAGCCTCTAAAATTTTTTCCTGGGCATTCTTGGAGTCAGTTGTGAACAGTTTGAAGAAAGAAATGCTGCGTAATAAAACTAGGGAAATGTGTGCAGAGATGTTTCAGAGATTAATAAAGCTCTGAGAGAGGCTGAAAGCGTGTTGGGATTGGGTCATTTTATAAGGTTGGAAGAGTGAGCTGGAGAGATATCAGGTAGGGATATCAGAAGATTTTCTTCTTATGCCTGTAGTTATGGCAAACAGTCCTGGCTTTATCACGTGATTATTGGGAATTCTTGCTTAGAATTTAAATTTCAGCAGCTTATTCTATCTGTAGCACAGCGTAGCATGGGAGAGCACTGATCTGGAGCTCTGTGCAGTGACACTTTCCTCCTGGTCACTTTGTGTCCTTTGGGTTGGTAGCACATTCATTCTCACCTCAGTTCTCAAAGGTGAGTTCTGCTCCTCGTGTGACCTTCCCCGAGGAGACCTTCTCCACAGCCACCCCTGTTCCTATTACCCACCTGTGACTGCTGCTACAGCCTGCTGCCACCTCGCTGGTGTCACCCTGGGCAGCGGCAGCGGCTGTGCATGGTGTAGGGCCGTGCTCCTTATAGAGGAAATCTTGCATGGAGCTAAGATAATTTAATGGGAATTCCCAAGGAAAGTCTCTCAAAAATTGTTTTGTCATTAAAAGAGATGTATCTGTAGCATTAAGTAGATGGTAAATATATTATTACTATTCAGATGTTAAAGTGAAAGAACTAATTTATTACTTTAATTAGTTTGCAGTGTACTTTACGTTATTGTAAATGCAATATTGAAATAATGAACTGAAAATAGCCATGTACACATTCTGTTCGGCACAGCAATTTAATAATTCACTTGGCAAAAGCTCCTCTAATAATACATGAACTGTGAAATGTACTTGAAATGCCGGTTCTAATTAAAAACTTTTAGAACTTAATGTTGGCAGAGCTTGCACTGCTAAAATGTAAGCTTCTTTGTGAAATAAGCAATAGGGCATCCAGTTTTCAGTGTATTTTTCAGTATTAGTTTAACTACTAGGATTTTTTAAATATTTAAACAGAACATTTGCTGTTGACACAGTAAACTCTTCCCTTCTGATTTTGCACTCATAGGAATGAAAGAACGCAATCAAGAGCACATTAATTCTTTTGGTGTGTTCTGCGCTCCCAGATTACTGCTTTACTGAATCAGGATTATTGGTCAGGAGATTTTTTTTGTTCTTCAGATCTGCACACCACCACCTCCGCAGGAAAAACCTGGGGAATACAGTGGGTTTTCCTGAAAAGCTTAAAATGTAGGAACGCTGCAAATTCAGCATCTGGTAGTCACCTTTAAGCAGCAAAATGTTAAAAGCGTGGAGATGTGTGCCGTGTGCCATGGCAACTCCTCAGCTGTTCCGCTCCGTTTCCCTGCCCGCCGCCGTGACTGGCTCTGCGGCAGCACCGGGGGCACTGGGGTGGGAGGGGGTCCTGGGAGCGGGGCAGGAGCCGCCATAGGGTGCAGAGGGAAAGGTGGGTGCCTGCTGGGTTCCGCAGGGGGTGCTCCCCGACACCCTCTGCTGTCACCAGTGCATGGTCTGTCTCCTGAGCTCCGAACCTGGGACAGTGTGGGCCGGGCACTGGATTGGGAGTGTTTCATTCCGCCCCCCCCCGTCTCCGAGGTCAGTCCTCCTTTGAGAAGTTCCCTTTGTAGCCAGGCTGGCACCAAAACGACGTCAGGCTGGGGACTGAGCTACCCTCCAGCAGAGAGGTGTTCTAATGTTCCAGTGGGGTTCAAAAAGTGAAATATTTTGACATTTGAAACAGCTGTTTAATTCCTAATTTTTTATATTTCTTGCATAATAAACCACTTTAATTTAGCTCAGCTCTGTCAAGAATATTTTATCCTATATGACTTTGAGTCTTCTTGTGGGGAAGACATGGCATAATGCCAACCTACTGACTCACATTTCATAAATATTTTGCAAACAGTGCTTTTCTGGTTTCTACCAATTTTTTTCCTTTTTTTTTTTTTTCCGAGATAATGAATTATTTTTTTATAGGAGGTGACTCCTCTTTTGCTTTAATAAAAGGCACGAATGTGAGAGGAGCAGTGATAATGTAAAGTAACTTCATATGCTGCTTACAGAAAATAATAACTGGGTATTGTGGGAAGGTGTAATACAATGAAATTTTCCTTCCATTGCTCTGATTACATGTTTTCTTGGTCAGCGATGGGCTCATGCATTTAAAAGAACTAAGGAGCTATAAAGGTAAAGCCGAGCGAGTGGCTGTGGTTGGCAGAGATGCAGGGCGGTGCAGATGCTGTCATAGAAGGCAGTGGAGATACACACCGAGTTATTGGCACACCAGTTTGGTCTGAGGGACCCCATTGCAGGATTAATGCTGTGTCAGCCGAGTGAAGTTATATATTTGATGCTTAGTTATGCTCACTTGTTTGTATGAAACCTGTTGAAAATCTAGATTTTGCCCCAATACTGATTTCTGCCTTGAAGGCTTAACAGAAGAGCTATGTGCAAATAACTGGGGAAAGGGATTATGGCCCATCATGAAATTGGTGTGTAACACATGCCACGTGAACAACTTCTTATCAAAATGAATGAAAGATTTTAGACTGGATTGGTATCTGCTAGTGTCAGTTGTGGCTGCACCTTGTGCTGAAGGCGCTGTAAGAGCCCCCGTGCTGGGGGATGGCTGCAGTCAGACAGCTCACTCACATCTTCACGGCTACATTCAGACCTAGTGAAGACCAGTAAAGCATCAAGAGGGTTCTTGGACTTGGAGGAAACTGAAGCTGCATCATGTCGTGAGCCCATTGGCATATATCTCGCTGAAGAGGGTTTGAAAGGAGTGTGAAGCAGGATGTAGGAAAATACAAGCTTTAAAAAAGCTTTTTTCCTGTTACCTCATTTCAGTTCAGAAAATCTCAATGAAGTTATTACAGAAGTTTTAAGTTCCTTCAAATGCTCCCGCAGTTTATTCTAGCTCTGATCTGAGTAGACTTTTAGCACTTTTCTTTCATTTTCTATTTATTGATAGATTTTAAAGCTTCATGTGTATGTTTTTGCTTCGCTCTGTTTCAGAAGTGAGGTAGAAACAGCTGCATATTCTTCCACATTCATTTTCAAAACGTTCCTTTTTAAGTCTATTAGTGTGGCAAGTGAAGGGTAACTGAAACAATTTAGCATTTCATTTTAGTTTCTTAAGCTGCTAAATGCATGAGCAGACTGCTTCCAAAATTGCTAAATAAAAAATTTCTGTTTAGAGGAAGACCTTGTGTTACACAGTGTGGGGGAGGTTTCATTCAGGTCTTACCCCTGAGCTCCAGAAAATAGGGCCTTAGGAAAACTGACACCTTCCCTCTGGAAGTCTCTCACCTGCTTGTACCATCAGCTCCTGGAAATCTCCTCCTGGTTTTGTTCTTGGTCCATGTTTCTGTGTAGATGGATGGTTTGAAATTGTAACTGGCTGTTTTCTTTGAGTGATAACACATTCTTCTGCTGACACTTCCCGTGGAACTTGCTCGTTTTAGGGTGCAGAGCTGCTATGGATTTCTGTGCCCATTGATGGTATTTTCTTGAACAGCTTAGAAATACCAGTCAGTTTGTCATTGCCTCTGTGTGAGACGGGCCTGGACCTGCTGGCCTCCTCTGCAGGATCCAGCTAATAAACCTCTGCTACGTAGCAATCTTTTGCTTAGGGCCTCATTTATCCATTTTCATTCTTGCCAAGCTCAGCAAGCTGTTTAGATCCCATCTAGTGCTGAATTTACCAGTGTCAGAACTATAGAAAAACCTGGAATAAAGGTCTGACTCCATCTTGCTCCTTATACCTGGCTGTTCCTCACCCTCAGTGGCTCTTCAGAACGCGGGAGACTTCAGACAGCTCTCCCAAGAAAGTCTGTTAGATCCTCTTACCTGCTGCTTTCCTGCTTTTTCAGTGGTGCCCCTGTGTTCGACTGCATCACGAGAATCCTTGCTTTGCATATTCTTCAAGAAGATGCATTTCTGTTATGCCTAAAACCAGAGCTAAATGCCTGAACTTGTTTGGATCCTACAGCATCTGCGTGTGGACTTGATGTTTTTTACTTGTGAACACACTTATGGAAATAAGATCTCAGATGACAGGAGAGAAAGACTTGAGTCCCAGAACAGAGTGTGGAACCTGGTGTGGGAGAATGATGTGAGGACTGAACTACAGAGCGAGTTCCCCTCTACACCAGAATAATTCTCTGGTGTTAAAGGGAAGAGTGGACAGCAGAGAAGACATGCCCAAGTGAATGTCTGGACGCTGGAAGAGAGATGATATTTTGGTTCTTGGTGATTTTCAGGTGGAACAGCTATGCTAATGAAGGAATCTCAGGGAATGAGAAGACCTTGGTTCAAGCTACTCTAGAAATTAGGACATTCTTTTTAATTTTGGGGACTGCTGCAAACAGGTCCCTGCCTCAAAAAGTGTTGTGTTATTTCTTTCTCACTGGAGCAAGTCCAACGAAGGACCATTAAGAAGAAGGGTCTGGAGCACCTCTGCTGTGAGGAAGGTCTGGGAGCACTGGGACTGCTCCACTTGGAGAGGAGAAGGCCCTGGGGATCTCACCAATGTCTATAAACAACTGGAGGGAGGGTGTCAAGAGGAGGGGACCAGGCTCTTTGCAGAGGTGCCTGGGGATAGGATGAGCAGCAACAGGCGCACACTGGAACACTGGAAATTCCATTCCATCCATCACTCTTCTGTGGAGAGGATGGGTGAACACTAGAACATGTTGGCCAGGAGAGGGGAGCCTGCACCCTTTGGAGATACTCACACCTGAATTCAACATGCTCCTGGGTGTCCAGCTGCACTGACCCTGCCTGAGGAGGGGGTGGGCTGGGCAGTCCTGAGAGGTCCCTGCCAACCTCAGCTGCTCCTCTTCTGTTTTCTGCAACCTGGAATCACTTTAACCACAAACATGGCTTTGTAGGGGATGGAATGTGGATCTCCCCCAGCCTGGGTAAAAGGGCTCAAGGGATTTATGTTGTGATACTGCAGCCTTGAGTAATCAAATCATTAAACAAAAAATGGGAACATACTGCTTGAATTCATTAATGTATTTGGGGTGACTGAAATCATGACATTACTGGGGGGAAGCATGCTACTTAGCAAAAATTTTTGCCCAGTACGGCTTTTAATAACCTGTTTCGAGGCAGTCAAGGTAAATGATGCATATGCTGTATATAGTCAAGTGGGACCAGTCACATTTAGTTCTCTTTTCTGAAAAATGAAATGATCTAATGCAGATGCTTTGAGCTATTTATATTACAGTACTTATGTCTAAGGGTTATTTATGCTAATATGTCCCTTCTAATTAATGGAAAACTGGGGTGGGGGAGGACAGTGTTCTGTGTGCTCGTCGGTTCTGACAACCTTCACGTACCTGGGTCTGGCAGGGAAAGGACTTAGGGGGGTGGGAATTGCACTTTTTTGTCTTTTTAGGGATGAAGG
This sequence comes from Gallinago jamesoni, assembly GCA_025769975.1. NCBI lineage: Eukaryota > Metazoa > Chordata > Aves > Charadriiformes > Scolopacidae > Gallinago > Gallinago jamesoni. The sequence continues at coordinate 450,353 of JAOQGH010000077.1, forward strand.
GATAGTTTTACCGCTGCCAAAGAAGCTCTGCCACATATGTTTTTCGTTAACAATTTTATTATTATTGTATATTAAAATGCTATTAAGGGAGCATTTTCACAATCCTGAGGAGAAATATGATATATGAGGAGTGATATCTGTGCTAACACTGTAGTAACACTTTTAGTTTGTATTTCCATACTGTACAAGCTTGAATTCCAGTCCGAAATAATTTTGTAAGAATAGATAAAAGAAAAACAGCTGTTTCTGTGCTGGCTGCCATTGCACACTCAAATACCTATGGACAGGGGTATGTATCCTAATCCAGCCCATAGCATTCCTGCCCAACTGCACACTCCTCCCTGCAAACCAGCCCACTACATTTCCTGACATTCATTCCGTGCCGTTAGTACCTGCTGCCACAGACAAACTTGTCTCTGTTTCTACCTCACTGCCCCCTGAAATAATTAGTAGCATTGTCCTAGTTAGGTGGAGAGGGAGGGAAGTAGAGAGGTTTGGGGTTTCAGGACCTTGTGCCTTTTTTATCCTCACTGCCTACCTTTTCCTAGTCACAAGGAGAGTTTTTGAGTTGGGACTTTGCTCTTTTCCTGTTACACGTCTCCTGAGTGGATGGCTGTCTCCTACCTGCGGCTCTTCTCTCCAGAAAGGAGCTTTCAGAAGGTGAATCTGGGAAAAGTGGCACGAGCCCTGGGCTGATAACTGTGTAAATGACAGTTGCTTGAAGATCCCCAAAACTCAGTTGTTTTATCAAAAACCTAAAACCATGCCAGTTGATGCTTGTGCTTGGGTATAGTAGCAAACTGCATTGAACTTCCAAGGATAAACTGAGGCTGGAAGAGGCACCTGTAACTGCTGTAGTGTGGGTACACGGGGCATTCATTGCAGGCAGAGTGTCTCTTTAATAAGCTATCTTGAAATCTTTTAATAGAGAGTTGGCTTTTTTCAACCACTGTAAAACTTCATGTTATTTTCATGTTATTACCTTACCTGCACCACATGAAAAATCACATCAGCGTTTAGTCTGTGGAGACACTTTGAAAAGAACAAAATATAATTGCTGTTTAAGCAAAGAGAGGGGCAAACACGGCATCAATCAATGATGCAGCTCGCTGAGAGCCTCGGACTGCGGGGAGCGCTGGGCTTCTGAACAGAAATCTTTCATAAGCACAGAACAGAAGAATTAGTAGAGTCTGTGCACACAGCTAGTGAAATGCAGAAAGGGTGGGGGGGGAAAAAGTATTTTAATATCTTACTATTACGGTACTTACTGTAGTATAGAAAACCAGATGAAAAATGGCTGAAATGGTTGTTCCTTTGAGGAATGTGGAGTTGTGTTAGCGCTCGACAAACCCGTTACAAAAAATAATTGCACTTTTAGTGTTGGTTTCCATTTGTTCATAGGTTTGGTAGGAAATGTACACATTATTGAACATGTAAGTGCTGAGGGGGAATTTAATATCTGACGTTACTGAGGTGGTTTTGGCAATTTTACCTAAAACCTTTTCATATGTGATTTTATTGTGTATTATGCGAGGCAGTTGTGAACCACACATTAACATGCGGGAAGGTGTTGCTCACTGTGTGATTGTGTGCAGCTGATAAGACTAGAAATCCCCTTTTGTCCATGGATCCCAGCCTGGCAGCATCACAGTGTTCCTGGCGCTCCTATGGGACTGACTTCTCACCCCTTTCCCTCAGGTTCTCCAGTGGAAAGCCCAGCAGGAAGAGGCTGCTCAACTGGAAGCCGCTGTAGCTGCCAGACGAAAGGAAAAGAAAGCTGAGGAGGAAAGGCTGCAGAGAGAACAGGACATGATTCGCAGAGCTCACGACAAAGAGAAAGTATGAGAAACTTTCAAACATTTTTGCATGTGTTAGTGGATATGGTTGCCTTTAAAATCTTGAGCTGATCTCACTACCTTGTATTCTTGTGAAGTATTAAGCATTATCAAAAGAGATGAGCAAATGAGTCTTGCTACTGTCCGTTTGAGCTTTAAAGCTGCCAGCTCTTACACATCAGTTCTGTTACTTCATTACGTTTCTAAAAGAAAGAAAAGGCACAGAAAAATAGTTGTGAGTATGTTGGTGTCACACAGACCCAGCGAGAGGCTCTGCTGGAGTCGTGACTCGCACAGATCTCTGCTTTCGAGCTGTGCGCGGGCTCCGGGAGCTTCCCGTGCTGCAGTGAAGGGTGCTGCAATGCAGCAAATGAACCTTCGCAATATCGTCTGCGAGATCGGGCTCTGTCTGTGCAGCCAGGGCCCTGAGCAGTGGGCTGAAGCACAGGGGCAATATTAACCCTTTCGGCATGAGGCAGGTCTGGGTTACCGTATGCTGAGTACTCGTGTGGTGACCGCTTGGGAAATGGCTTTGATGCATCATCGGTCTACACCTCAACTTCATGCACCATCAGAAATTCACTATGGGGAATGTAATGCTCTTAAAAAATCAAGCTGTGTCACACATGTATTTGCGTTGACCTTTTTATTTTAATGATGTGGCAAAAGCCCAGGAGGTTGTTTTATTAAAGTTTAACCTCTTTTTCTGATTACTTTTTAGACTGAAATCTGGCTTGCTTAGAGTCCAACTCAGCTGTGGTAGATTTGTTAAGACTGCATAATTATTTCTAGAAAAAATAATCAAATAGTCTCTCTTACTCGGATGGGACTGCTTGTGCTGAGGTGTTTGCAGGAAGGGTCACTAAAAGCTGTGCTCCTTCAGGGGGGAGAGGTTAAAGGGAGCACCCGTCGTTCGGTCAGAGCCCAGCCCAAACCACAGAATAACAGGTCACTTAGAGGCAGAGTTTAGGAAAACAAGGCTTAGCTGTTCCAGGTGGAGTGTTTTCGTGATGTGTGTTGAAGGCTTTATTGACATCAGTGTGCGTTGCACTACAGAAAGCTTGAGCAAAAGGAGGAGGAAAACAAAATCTTTATGTACGTTACCATGTTTTTCTCTTTAGACTTTGCCTTCTTGTCTTTATTTACCCACCACGTTTCTGTGTAACATACCTTACTGGGAGCAAATGTTTACTGGTGGGACTTCAACAGGGCCAGTTAGACACCCTAGAACTGGATGGATTCTCACATCAGTAATGTGTCTATGGCAGGGGAAAAAAAAACAACACAAAGCTATCCACACTCCTACAGCAGTTTGATTATTTGTTACTAAAACAATTTCCAACACTTACCGAAAGCAGAAAAGAAATTACAGCAGAGCAAAAGGAATGACTTGCAGGGGAGTCTGACTGCTGTAGCAGAAGAATGAAAATAGTCCTGTGCTGCTTGGAATTTCCCAGTCTCTCTTTATAGCACTCAAACGGGTTTTCCTTGCTTTGTCCAAAGAAACCCATTTTCGTGCCATGCCAAGCGGGTCAAGAGCAGAAGCCCTCACGGCTCCTTGTATTCCCGGGGGCAGTCTGTGAGTGTTGAAGTGAGACCAGCACCTCTGCCAGGAGCACTTGACTGGAAGCACTGCCTGGGGAAAAGCAGCTGGAGCTGCTGGAGCCTTGTCTCCAGACAGAGACTGGTGTCTCCTCGTTATTCCTCAGTGCTTCAGGTCCCCAGAGCCAAAACTGGAAAAGCTGCCTAATTTCAAGTTGGTTTTATTTTATTTGTGAGTTCATCGTTCTTACTCATGACTGCATTTGCACGTTGCATGTGTCCCGCCTCTCCTCTCCCTGAGAAGTCTCTTCTTACGTGGGTCACCTGATTTTATTGCTCTTCTGCAATTTATCTTAAAGATGAAATATACATTCTTGGCAGAGCACAATCTTTCTGTTAAACTATGCTGAATCGTATAGTTAGAAAAATTGCAACTGATTGTCCAAAAGTCAGTTTCAAGAGATGTTTTTCTTTCCTGAAAAATGCACAGAATACTCTCACTTTTGATAGGAATCAGAAAAATACAGATTGGAAAGGGACCTCAGGAGGTCTCAATCTCCTGCTCAAAACTGGGGCAGTTATGAGGTCCAGCCAGGTAACTCATGGTTATTCTTATTTTAATTTGTTTTATTTAGCCTTAAATTCATTTCTAATATTTAAGACTGTTGTTTCAGGTTCAGTAGTTGAGAAAACCGTATTTATGTGCTGGCAAAACATGCACTTTCAAGAAATCCTGCTCAGTTTAAATCAATATGGGTTTACCATTGTCTTATTGTTGGTGAAACTTGTAGACACAAACCTCTCTAAAAAGACAGGATGTTTTTAAGATTGCATTGTGCGTTGTGTGTGCATTGTGTTATAAAGCTATTGTATGTGATTATTATTTTTTTTCACACTGACATACATTTTCTGGTATTTGTTCTCGGTTGATATGTTGTTACTGTTATGACGTGTGGCCTTTAAAGGTATAAAATGACAAACTAAGGCAGAACTTCCACATTCGATGCTGGCGTTCATCTCCTGTTACAGGAGTTTTGGGGTGAGATGTGCTGAAGTTGTGACTGGTGTGTCGGTTGTTACAGGAGTTTTGGGGTGAGACGTGCTGAAGTTGTGACTGGTGTGTCGGTGTGTCGGTTGTTACAGGAGTTTTGGGGTGGGATGTGCTGAAGTTGTGACCGGTGTGTCGGCTGTCCCAGGCAGG
>JAOQGH010000077.1:459588-487065 GCA_025769975.1 Gallinago jamesoni
TCTCTGCATTCAGAAACGTGGGAAAAGGGAAGAGGATTGTGCTGTGGTTTCTACTCAAATCACAATATCTATACTGTATCTATACTGTATTCATTATTTTTTTTTTTATCCAACAGTCAGTTCATACAAAAATTGTAAGACAGCATTTAAAAAAATCATGGGGCTGGAATAAGAACCCAGTTCTGCCCAGAACCTGTCAAATGCCCTGACAAGTGGGAAAAAACCACTCCTTTTTGCTTTCTTCTGCTCCCATTCATTTTGTATTTTTTGTGAATACTGGTCCAGCTTCTATAACAGGGGTGGAGGTGCCCTTTCCCAGACCATTGTATGTTCTCCCTGGTTGCTGATAATGCAGAAAATGCAGGTTTGAACTTCTTCAGGCTAAGAACCTGAGACCAAAACTGTCTGGACAAGAGCTCTGGTTACTGGTGTATATCATAAAAGGTCTGGGCTGGTCTCATTTGAGAAGGAAAGTGGAGAGTTCTGATCTTTTTATTTTAAAAAGTTGAAGGTTTAGTAGATGGCAGCTCCACCAGAGAGAGAGAGGCTCCAGAAACACAGCAAATAATGGACAAATGGTGTGTGTTCTCCTCGCTGGCCTTCAGCAGGACTTAACCCCATTAAACTGGGTGTGAATTAGTGTTGGCAAGGTGTGTTTGCCCGTGGCCCACGCAGAGATGTGAGCGTGGATGTACTTGTGCAGCAGCTGGACCTTCATACCAACGGGGCATCACACCCTCAGCTGCTCCCAGTGGCTCGAGCTGGCTCTGCACGACTGTGTCTTTAGGACACTGGGTTGTAAGCTCTCTTGTAACGTGGCACCCTAGAACTACAAACTGCATTTAAGTCTTATTGTGCTTCAAGAACGAGCATCCAAAGGGCAGATGTCTGTCTGTCGCTGACAGCCCGCTTCTCCCTTTTTTAATCCGGTGAATTTCAGTCAGGTCCTCCATCGGGGCCCTGAGGAATGGATTGAACAGACGTGAAATATTCTAAAAGAATATTCGCTCCCCACAGCAATACGTTTGCAGGGTGAGAATTAAATCGGCATGAAGTTGTGCAAATATTTTCTGTGGCAGGCTGTGGGAACGGGCCGGCACAGCGCTGCTCTCCCGTCACGCAGCCAGCGGGAGCCACTGCGGGGGTTTTGTCCCCGCTGCCGCCCGTGCGTGCCCTGGGCACACGGGGCAGGGGCGGGAGAGCCCGAGGAAAAGATTGCTCTTTGCAAGAATTTCATCTGACACGTGAGTGTGTAACACGCTTTCCCTCCCCGCTGCCTCACGCCTCGGCGGCTGTGCGCTGCCTCAGCCTGCCACGGAGCTGCCTGCTGCTGACAGGAGATATAGTCAGCGGGATAAGTTCTGATATAGGGAAAAAACCTACCTTCTTTATAACCCAATTTTTTAAAGTTTTGGTAAAGCTTTCATAATAGATGTAGTAGGGCATCTTTTCCTATTGAATATTTATGAGACAGTGTCTGAAAGCAGAGTTTTAATTAAATTATGCTTATCAAAAATGACATAAGTGTGTACCCACAATACTTCAAAAAGGTAGCTTTACTGAAACTAATCAGCTAAGCACATTTTTCAGCTGGTGATTTATTAAAATTATTACTTACTGTGGTACTTAGAGTCAAAATTGAGTATTAAGGCATTTTAATTTTAAGCTTTTCTATAAAATTAAGTTTACTTTGAAGAAATAGCAGCTAAAATATTGCTAAGTATAATAGAGTGAAAGAGAATTAACAAGTTTATTTGGATGAGCGTGCTGTAAAATCAAAGCTCAAGTAAATATTTAAAGCCAAGTATAAGAAGTATTGGAAGAATGTTCCCCAAGGAACACAGTGTACGGTGGAACATGTGTTTCCACCTCCCCTGGGTGTACCTTTATAGCTCTGACACTGAAGCTTAATCTTTGTTAGTGCTGGCCTCGCTCTCCAGCGTGAGCAGATGATGATCTCTTTGGGAGATACTGACCGTGGTCAGGAAAACATGGACCTGCTCCTCAGGAGCAGATGCAGGGCCCTCGCCCTGCCCACCAGCGGCTCTGGGGACCGATGGCAGTCACCTACCCCTGTGCCAGCCGGGTACAGAAACGCCATCAGCCCTTTCCGTTTAGCAGGGCCTCACCCCCCCGTGCGTGAGAAGAGCTGCAGCAGAGACACACGGTTCAATGGAGCTGGGTGAGTGCCCCTCAGAGCTCCTTGGTAACTCACGGGGGCTCCCGGGGCACTGAGTTTCATGTTTGGTAACACCCGTGCGTTACAACATGTACCATAGTCAGCTCAGGCAGTGAAAGGGTTTCAATAGAATGTCATTTTTGTCATTTTTTCAGGAAAAAAAATAATAATATCTGCTCATAATTACACTTTCTTCATATAAAAAGCAGATTAGGTTTTCTCCCTGGAACAGAGTTACCTCTGAAGATTACTGCTGTCAGCATTCCTCTGCCTGGAGTACAGGGGCTACAGAAGAAACCAAAACCTCTGGGGCATCCTCAGGGAGCACTGGACCACTCTCTTGGGACAGATTCGTTTGTCCTGATAATTGCTAAGGGACTATTGGTGCCATTTGAAGGGCCAAAAGAAGGATCATTCTGTGAATGCAGAGCCATGGTAGCTCCTACATAAGGACTAACAGTGCCGTATGGAAGGATGCCCTCCAGCTCCGTACGGAACAGGGTTTGTCAGTGGGCTGGGGGCTATGGGGGGCTGCAGTCACAGCAGTCCTGTCGGGCCGTGAGCACCTACTGCCGAAAGTTGACCAGCAAAAATAATGCTAGAGGGAAATGTTTGGGATTATTTGGGCTAACCTCCAGCTTTTTCTTGAAGAAGGATGTAATTCTCAAGTTTTTTTGCTTCTTCCAGTAACAAGATTGGGAGCGATGTGTTTCTTTTAATGGAAGGGGTTACAGGAAAGAGTTCTTCTGCCATACACAGATGTCAGAGAACATTTCTTCTTGGCAAAGAAAATAGGGGAAAAAAGAGTAGCAGGGCTATATAAAGCATGCTAGAGAAAATCTGCATTCTAGAAATGAAATCTGAAAGGTTAGCCAAGTTGTTTAAAAAAACCAAACAAAACACAAGCCAGAAACAAATAAAAAATACAACTCTAAAACCTTTCTTCCCCAAAAGCCTCAAACCAAAAAAGACCAACAAAAATAATGCATTCAAATGAAAAAGCATTTTTTTTTTTCATTTTTCAGGCCTTTCTATTGAACCACCATATTATTATTAGTTGGATATAGAAATTATCAGGTTTTCAAACTGAAATATCATAACAGAAATGTAAAATTGCACCTGCCCAATGTTTTTTCCATTCATGTGTGTGCTGTTTCGCAGGGTGAAGTTCAGACAAGCCCTACTAGAAAAACGGTTGCTGGAGAAAAAGGAACTGGCCCTTCGAGAAGCACTTGAAGAAGAGGAAAAAGAGAGATGCCTGGAAGCACTCCGGCAGCAGGTGGGGTTTGTTCCTGTATATACAGTATTTTAATAAACTGTAACGTTACAAACACATACTGTCATAAAGATAAAAAGATAAAAAGAACAATCTATCAAAACCAAATAAACGACAAAGTTAAAATGTACTTTTGGTCTTACTCTAACAGTAATTTTGTCGTGTTATAAATCCTGTGTGTGTTGTAACTGATGACAGGAACGTTATGATGTTAAATTGTGCTGTAGAAGCTGTTGATATCTGAAAATAGATACTATTTTTTATAGGTTGGATGTGATTTGTCTTTTTCCTTGATTTTTTTTTTTAATAATCTTAAGTCTGTCTTGAGTCTTAAGCAAGATTTACAAGTAGTTTAACTTCTTTTTGAATTCTGAAAACTTACAGACCTTATATGAAGTTTCTTCAGAGAGAGATTAACTCTTTGTTAAACTTTTGCACATTATTTTAAACAGGGCATCCCAGAAAATGCTTGCTAATATTTGTCATAGTAAAGGTAGTGTTTAGATTTATTTTTTTTCTACTGCTGACTTTTGAAGAAGTATTTCAGTATTCATTTATATTTTTATATCTAATCTCCAAAGATTAAAAGGAAAAATTTGGAGTTCACATTCTTTATGGTCCAAGAGCTGCAGCCTAAATGTGCAGCCAAAGGAAAATAAGGGAAGGAGAAAGGTTGTTCTTCAAACCCTTTTGATTTTGGGTAATTAAAGAGCTCTAATGCAGCAGGTTTCTCCCCAGGACTAACTGTGCTTAATCTGGTATTTGATGCAGCCTTGACCTCACCTTCAGCATGTCACTTGGCTTCAGGATGAACCATGCCAAGCACTGTGTGAGCGCCAGGGAAACCCTTCCCAAGTCCCTCCTGGGCTGTTTTGTGGCTTTATGCGTGCTTTCACTGGGGCATTTGGGTGTACAAAGTCAAGAAGAAAGAAAAATATAGGAGAGTTCAAATACTCTGACCCATCTTCTGTGGGAGAGCTGAGCAGAACAGGAATAAGTAAACCTAAGGGGTCATTGGTCTGTTATTTTAGTCATTTTTTTAAACTGTTGAATTTGGGTTTATTTCCAGTCCATAGTGCTTTATTTTGAATAATCTGATTCAATTAAATATTTTGCAGTATTAACAGTGTTATTTTAGGTTGACAATGCATTTTTAATAATAACTGTATTCTGTCTTTTCTAAGTTACTGGTTGAATGGCACTGTCTTTTGTGTCAGATTTGACAAGAGCCATGGTCTGTTGGTCTCTTTGGACTGACCCAATTCACTCAACAAAGCACAAAACGCTTCTGGAGTGGCACTTGACTGGGATGGGAGAGTTCCCACTTCATTGCATTTCTCTAACCAATGTTTATTCTCTGTGTTTCACACTGATAAAATATTGCTTCATAAAATATGCCCCTTGGTAGAAAAAAAATAAGATCTTCAGTAAAGTCATCAAGTCTGTTTATTTGGACAGCCTGTAAATACAAAGATGATATTTTGTTAAAGAGAGAGAAAAAAATTATCATACACTATTTAAAATATTTTTTTCTGTTTTTAACCGTTCAGATGGTACCCCGACTTTTATTATTTTGCTTGTGCACCTTTCTGTATTTTCCAAAGTAGTATTAGCCTGTACCTGGATATTTTAACCCAAAGGAAAGAAGCAATGAAAAAAGAATCTGAAATCTCTAGACTCTGAACTTGACTCTTTCACAATGTGCTGTCTGACAGAGTCTTTGATACTGATCTAGCCACAGGAAATTAAACAGTTAAACCAGACACACTTATGAAAAAACCTAAAGAATTAGGTTTTTTGTGGTGTAGCACTTGATGATGTTGCCCATGACTCAGTAAAAACTGTGAACTACCCACCTGAACGCCTTTGTGTCCGTCAGCAGAAAAAGAAGAAAGTTTGGACTTCCCGGACTGTGGGTGTTGTTAAATTACGAGTCAGCGGGTTCTTTTGGTGGCTGGTTGTGAATGTCAGCAGTGGTGCTGGTCTCCCCTGGAGCTGGGGATGCTGTGGCTTCTCTGGCAGTGTCCCTGCGGAGCCGGGGTCGCCTTTGCCACGGGACCGAACCCGTGTCACCGAGCACAGACCCGGGGGTGCGGGTATTTGGGGAGCCCTGGTTTCTGGCAGCCTCCAGCTTAGCCTGAGCTTATTTCCTGCCGGGGCTGTGAGGAGGCAGCAGCAGAAGCTCTCTCTCCACAGAAGACCATCCAGCTTTCCCGTGTAGGTTTTTGAGGATGGACAGTTGGCACTCGGAATGTGCGGGTCGTTCTGTGCTAAGTCTGCAGTGGCTCTGGGCATGCACAGGGCTACGTGATGGCCAGCCGATTGAATTGTCTCCACTGGGAAACAGGGAAAAAAATCTCCCCGGTTATTATTCTCTGTCAGAGTGGTTTTACTCTGGATTCAAGTTTTAAGCTTTACAATTTTTATATGTGGATACAAGGTGGTTTAGGACAACTTTTGAAATTTTTAAACCAGGTAAATGATGGTGTTCTCAAAGGACATGGGTTACTGATAACAACCTTTTCTCACCTTAAGCCTGCACAGATAAGAGTAATTGTTATTTTCCTAACGTGTATTTCAGGTGGCCGTTGTAGCAAAGCCAGACCCAGCCAGAGTAGTGGCCCATACGGTGGCATCGAAAGCTCGGGTGGGCATTGGCACCAACGCAGAGTTTGATCTTCGGAAGCCGCTGTTCCCGTTGCACACGTACAGTGAGCAGCAGGCGAGTGACGGTGACCGTGACCGTGTGGTGTAGCTCGGTGTGTGCGCAGGCGTCGCCACAGCCACAGTGTTCACAATACGGCCTACATGCCAATATCAGCAGCCAACCATAGAATATAAAGTGTGGAAAAATAACAGCGTTAGGAGTAACGGGGTAATCCCCGGCCCAAAGCAGGCGCTGGAGCAGCGCTACGGGAGCAGAGCTCAAAGGTCCCTTCCGACCCGCCGGGCTCTCCCTGAACCACCACTGGAGAGGGGATCCCGGGATCAACGGGCCGATGGGCAGTTCCCGTGTGTAATAGGTGTTTGGACTGATCTGTTTGCTGTTTCTTCATTTCAAAACTCACCCCTTTTGCATTGTTATGCATTTATTTAAGAGTTCCTCCTTTTCACCTGCTCCAGTTAGTGTCGTGCTAAGTATCCGAAGTGATAAAAGTTCTCCTGACCGTATTCCGAAGAGCTACCTCAGAGGGAACTTAACTATGGGGTATTCTTTTTTTCTTGGAAGGTTATGCACAGGACAGATCGCTTCATATGCTGAAAGTTAGTATCTTGGCTACCTTCACACTGTTGCTGGATTGAAAGTCAGTTGGGATGTGACATGGAAGGGCTAGAGGAGAGGAAGCCAGTGAGGTGTGAACGGAGGAGGGAACTGGAGTAACTGTACTCCTCTTTGCAGGTCACGTGCATGGCTCAGGACAGTGAAGCTCAATTCCAAATGGAATTAAGCAACACGGGAGGATTTTTTGATTCCCTTACTGTTCTCCATCTGCTTGGTCCATGCATTTTAAATTATTCCCACTCTGGAATTTGAAAATTATGTTTACAGAAAGAGAAGTGCTATGATACAATTCTATGGCATAAAAGCTTTCTTTTAGCACTGAATAAGCTGAAATTTAACAATGTCTATAACTAAGCTTGTCCAGTACTTCCTGTTTTAAGAGATTTTAAAGCTTCTCAGGTTGGTAAAGGAGACATATGATACAAGAGATGTAGTTTTTTATTTGGCTATTAAAATTTACCCAAATCTGACTGATGTATGAGGTTCTGCAAAGCCTTAGCTTTGGGACTGATACCTGAATTCTCAGAATATTCTTCCCGTTTTGGCTCCAGCCGGGTTTGGTGCTGCCCTGGATGTGGCAGTGGTTCCTGCTGAGCGTACAGCTGAGCTCCGTCCCAGAGCTGCTGTGGTTTTATGGTCAGTGTTCCCCAGTGTGGGTCTGCCCCATGGCTCTGGGCACCGCGGTGGAGATGAGAGAGCTGAGGGCAACCTCACGGTCTCTTGTTCTCCCCACTGTGGCCCGTGGAAAAAGGACTTGAAAGAGGCTTACAAATGCTGTCAAATAACCTTTGGACAACTTTTAGAAGCAATTTCCCCAGGCACTCGTGGTGCCAAATGGAAGTGGTGCTCTCGTGCAGTCGCTGCGAGGCCGTGAGAAACCATAAGCGTGTTGGAAGCACTGGGATTCCAGAGAAACAAACAGGGAGAAAGCGGGGCTGTGTCGGTGGGGAATGTAGAGAAGTCAGCAGCTCCTCAGTGAGCAGGCTGAGTTCAACCCCTTTCCCATCCAACCCTGGAGTGCTGCTGAGGGATCACAACAGGCTCTTTGCTACAATAGTTTGTGACCATTGATGTTAACAAGGGCAGCATCGAGGTACGTGCAGTGAGACAGGGCTTATTCACCACTGAGTTTGTCTGCTTTCGAAGGCTTTATTTTCTGACCGTCTTTTAAAACTCTCAAAATACATACATCCACAGATACCTTTTAGGATACACTGCGTGCATGAGGAAAGTATTGTTTTGTTTCTATTTATCATTACTGTGGTTTATTTTAACAGATCATTTCTGACCCCAGACTCCGTGTTGCGCTGGCTCTTCGAGAAGCTGGGCTTCATAAAACGCTTTATGCAAAAGAGATTCTACCAAAAATTCCTCCACTGAAGCTTCCAAGAAGAGATATGGAATCTACAGCTTTCAGAATGTAGAGTGCCTCCTGCGTCAGCAGGAGAGAAGCTGCGGGGGTATTGTCTGTAACAGGAAACTTTCAATAAATTTCCCTTGGGCTGTGTCCCAGAACTGCTCATTTGGGGGGTGTGCAATCCTTGGGAGCAGCGTGGTGCCCTCCTCCCGCGGTGCTGCACCGCCTCACGCCGGCCTCGGGGAGGGTTTTACGGGTTGGGTGAGGGCTGCTGCAGCGTCATTCCCTGTGTCCCTGTAGCTGGGAGAGAGGACACCGCTACGTGACAGTGTCCCACAGACCCTACAGCCCATCTGATGCCTGGCATCTGGAGTGGGAACTCTGGTTCCATGGGCAGCATAAATCCAAAATAGCTTTGCGGGACAGTCACTTTAGGTTATGTTCTGACACGGGAACACATCCCACAACTTTCATTGCAGGTTCCTTTTAGTTATAAAATCTTCTTTATCATGACTGTTTCTATTATTCCTTGATTATTATAAGAAGAAACTTAACCTTTGTCTATATTTAGAAACCAATTTGCTGCATTAGATTTACTGCAATCCAGTCATGCAATTTCATAATGCAGATTAGTCTTTCACTATAAATTATAAATAACATTTCAGATCCGGGATTTTTATTTTGGAGCTGAGACTACTGAATATGATTCTATTAAATGAGAGGGAAATTGATGTCATTTCATTTTGTAACTGATTATGTTTCCAAGCTTTACATAAGATGAGTGTAAAATGCATGTAAACAAGTTACAATTAGCCATCCAACCAAAAACTTCTAAGGATGATGAATATTAGACGGATCTGAACATCCATATCTGTGTATCCAGCTAATGAGAGGAGCTTCCTTAGTGTGATACTGTGGTGCCCTAGAGCTGTTAATGGATGCCATACCGACAACGCCCGGGAAAGGGGGAATCCTCACTCTTGAAAGGGGAAACTGAGGATCGGGGTAAAGGAGACCTCCCTCTGTCTTCTCCTGGCGGTGCCCATGGTGCTGGTCCAGCAAACACTGAGGGGATATTCCTGCTGGTGCCAGTGCCCCTGCCTCACCTGGCACCCTCAGCAGGCACTCTGCTCGTGGTGTGCTCACCGACTGTGCTCATGGTACGCCCACCGACTCCGGGACTGGTGCCCTCGTCCGCTCCGGATGCGTGCAGTGACTGCTCGGAATGTGTGCAGTGACTGCACCAAATGGTTTGCCATCAGAGACACAACCAATGTTGAGTTTCTCACCCCAAACCAATGCAAAGGTTGGTGAAACCCCGTAGCCTGGTCCTGCCCCGGGCAGGATTCTCTGGGCGCTGAGCAGCAGGTTTGCCCTGGCCGGGGCGTCCGGGGTGCAGCCGGCAGCAGATGGGGGTGCTATGGAGGGAGGGAGGCAGGGGAGGAGCGGGGGTGACTGTTCCCGAGAGCGGGCTGTGTGTAGGGCCAGGAGCAACAGGATCTGAGCGTTGAAGCAAAGGTATTTTAATGGGGGGAAACGCTGCAGAGACTGCCCAAAAGCCGTGGGAGCTGTCTGTCTGCTGGATTTAATTTCTACATGTTTGTGCTAAAATTACAATTCTGTGTACATTTGTGCGTTTTATTTTGGTATCTCATTTGGGGTAACTCGGTATTTTTAAAACCCAGCTCGTTGGCTGATCCTGCAGGGGGGACCAGCGTTGCTTTTCTTCTTTTTCGGAGACCAGATTGGCTCCTGCACTGCTACCCACAAACAGAGATCCTAAACTTAAGGCAGCTGATTTTTATTTTTTCCTTGCCTTTAAAAACAGATCTACGAGATAATTTTAGTGGTGCAAAATCCTTTCAGATTACAGTTGTCTTGTCATCTTTTATAAATACCAAGACGTTTATGAAAAAAGAGAGTTTAAATGAAGCAGTTGCTTGTTTCTGAAACAAAGGACACTGATTTTCAGGCAGTGGCTGGTGATTGTCTTCACATCTGTTGTTTCTCAGGGAATAGACTGAGCAGAACCCCCGTGTGCCCGTGGCCGTCGGGTGGTGTGGGTCTCACGCCAAACAGAGCCCGGGGGGGTGACGGGTGGGGGGGATGCGGGAGGACTCACCTCTGAGGCCACGCAGCCCTCACAGGGCAGTGAATGCCGTGGACTCCATTTCAATGTTCCTCACGCCGGCGTCGTAAGCCCTTCTGAGCTCCTCTGACTTTCTGTCCCTGGAAAAGGAGCAGAGCGCTCCGTCTAATGGCCCCTGCCCTTGGGAGGACACGGAGCAGGGTCCCTGCTGGCCCCCCCAGCCTTTGGGGTTGCCCTCGCCGGGGGTGCCCATGGGGAGCCCCGCAGTGCCCTGCAGCCCTCTGAACCCACCCCCGTCCCCTCGAGCAGCTCCTGGACCCTCACCAGCCCCCTGTCTGTGCCCAGGGGAGGGAAGGGCAGGTTTGGGGTGAGCACAGGGGGGGCAGGCCCCGGGGGGGGGGGGCAGCGCAGGGGGCAATTCACCCCACGGGGGCAAGTCCTGGGAGCTCCTCTGAGGCCCACGGCATCCGGAAAGTCTGCCAGGATAAACCCCAAAAATGCCAAATTTCCATGGAAGAGGGGCATGGCGAGCTGTGCAGAACGGGAGAATGGGGGAGAGGAGAAACCCCTTAATTCAGGTTTAATTGTTCTGAAGGGGTTGGGGCGGATGGCAGGCAGCTGGAGCTGCTCCCGGCCCAGGTGGCACCGGCTGGGGACCTGTGTCCCAGGTCACTGCCACCCGTGCCACTGCTCCCTCCCGATGCCCCCGCAGCCCGGGCATCGCCGTGGGCAGGATACGGGGCTCTGCGCGGTGCCTCCAGGCACGGGCACCCATCCCGCCTTCTCCTTGGAGCCACGGGTGGCTTTGGCCACCTGCAGCCACCCTGGGTGCCCAGGGGACCCGTGCCCGGTGCAGCTGCTCCTCTGGCCGGCGAGCAGAGGGCTCTGTGGCAGTGAAGCCATACCTGCGGGGTGCTGGCCGGGGCAGAGCCCCCTCCTATTGCTCTTCCCACTGCTCAGCCTCTAAACGGCTTTTTGTTTAAATAAAACGTGGCCTCGAGCAATACACAGATGGTCGCATTTGCAAGCAGATCCAAAGGTTTATAAATAGTCCTCAGATCATTAATTCTTCATTTATTACATTTCATCTACTGGGCAATCAGCATTTAATTTTGCAAAGGAAACGGTTCCAGAGTAACCAAAGTTTGTTTATGTAAATGGCACACGCTTCCTGACATTTTTCTCCTGTTTGCTAGTTCTGAGGTTACGCTCTTGTTGTAGGAACCAGCTCAGTGTAACCCCCCTGCTGTGCCAGGCCCCGTGCTTCCCGGGGTGCGGACACCGGCCACAGCCCTCGGAGGGGCTGGCACTGCACCCGGCTCCCCTGGCACGGTGGGGCTGGGGACACCAGAGGTCCCTGGTCACTTGCACTGTCCCAGGGGCACCTGCTGCTGGGTGGATCTTCACCCCAGACCCACCACCGGCTGCAGCGGCGCTGGCCTCGCAGGTGACCTGACAGAACTGAACTGCCAGAAGCACAAGAGACCAACTGTCCTGGCCCCGGGAAAGCGCTGGAATTGGGATGGCTTGTTGTGAGGGCAACCCTGCTCTGACCTCGGAACAGGCTCTGAGGGGGCAGGAGGTAGTTTTTCTTTGCCTGCAGAGGAGTGCGAAGGCTTGGCAGGGTCTTGGGGGAGGAGGGGCACTCGGAGGTGGCCTTACCTTCACAGAAGCTGTAGGTGCACGTGGTGTGGCCCAGGAGCGTGGGAAGGGCAGGGATCTCCTTGCTGCAGGCGAGCAGTTCCTGCGCGAGGTCCTTGTCCAGCTCGGTGCTCCACACCACCACGTCCCCAGCACCACCTGCTCGAACCACGGCTGGAAGGAGGTGTCCAGCGTGACCACAACAGAGCCGGCCTCGATCCCTGGGGAAATGAAGGCTGAGGCTAAGCCAGGGCTCGTAACACTTGTGACCAGCTGCAGGACTTCAGCACGGCAGGAAGCTCTCTCTAGAGGTATGTGTGACCTTGTGGTGGTTCTTCTCAGTGAGTAAAGCAGATGTGGGAATAAGGGAAGCTCATGCAGCAGCGCAGAGGGGCAGCGAGACGCAGAGTCTCAGCGATGAGTGACCGTGGGAAGGTGCTGAGCAGCAGAGGTTTAATTGCCTCTGGCTCGCAGAGACCCAGTCCCACCACCGGCTTGTGCAGGAGGACAGCACCATGGGTCCCACCAGCACGGAGGACTGTGGGCGCTGGGGGGGGCTGGGAGGATCTCAAGGGGTGAGTGACTTCCAGCCAGTGTGTCCCGTTGGAAGGCATTCCCGGCTGCCGGAACCCACGGCCTTTCCTCAGTGTGCTCAGCCGGGCGCTAGAAGTTTGCTGGGTTTTCACCCAAACCAAAGTATCATGTTGTTTGATACTTGGGGCCCTGACAAGATGCTAAGGCTCATAATTACTTGACTTACTGCTGAGAGCTTTTTTTTTAATAGCTTTTTTTCCTCGGAAGACAGACCGTGGATAGCTTACCTAAGCCTCCAGAAGTACCGATGCGAATAATAGTGACATCTCGGCATCTTGCGTGGTGCAGCAGCTTGATGAGCTCGTGATGGAAATGGAAGGGATTCCCACGCCGTGCTGTTGGGAGGAGAGAACAGAGAAACGTCACTCCCTGGATGCTGTGGCAGGTGAGAGGTACACGGCTGCCACGAGCTCAGGGTTACGCTGCCGCCTCCTTCCACTGATGAGGCCAACAGAGATTTTTTAAGGGGGGAGAGACATCTCGGGGTCTTTGCAGCCCGTCCAGGTAAGGCGTCCAACCCTCTCCTCCTCCCCTCGGTGCTTTTAAGGCTCTTGTCCATAGAGCTGCCCTTCATCCCCGGGACCAGCCCGTCGGGCGTGCAGACGGCGTGTCTCCTTCAAGAGTCTCTCCAAAGGCATCCCGGCAGCTGAACGCTCCCAGACCTTCCCTTGGTGTTGCCCGTCCTCAGGCCATTGCTGGCTTCCATTCCTGTCCTGTCCCGCTCGTGCCCTTGGGGTGGGGAGTGTCAGTGAGGACACCCCAGCCTCCCTGTCACCCGGGCACCCCCAGCCCCTCCTCACCCCACGCTGGTGTAATACTTCCAGCGATATTTCGTAGTTCATGCATGGTGGGAAGAGGTCTTTGCCTCCCAAATGCCAGGCTGCCGAGCTGGGCAAAATACCTGTGTGTTCATTTTTAATAGGATGGTTTTTGAGCTGCAGGCGTAGGGTGCCAGGAATCGGCATCAGGCAGAGGGAGCTTTGCCACGGCTGAAAGGCTGCGCTGCTGGTCGTGGCTGAAAACTGGAAAGGGGGGGGGAAACCTGCTGGTGGGTGTTGCCCGGGGCTCAGACCACGGGGCAGCATCCGTGGGGGCTCAGTCTTGAAGATTTCCAAGCAAATTAAAAATCAGAGTCAGGGTGGGTGTGGGGAGGGGTGAGAAAGCCAGGCTGGAATGGTTTCTCGGCTCTGATGAGGTTCTCCCCTCCCCGGATGCTGTGAACACACGCCTGCCAAAAACGACTTATCCACAGCGCTCCCGAAGAGTAAGAATCTGGAGTCTCTCCTTTCTGAGCACACCAGATTGCACCGGGGAAAATCTTTCCTTAGGGATACAGGTGTCTTCCTCCCGCAGCCTTCATCTGCCTCAATCGCTGGATGTTCCGGGATAAAACTCAGCGTTTCAGGCACGTTGCAGTTACCGCAGTGATTCACAGAATCACAGAATGGTTTGGGTTGGGAGGGACCTTAGAGATCACCCAGTTCCAACCCCCCCCTGCCCTGGGCAGGGACACCTCCCCACTGGGATTGTCACGCAGACCTTTACGGTTTGTCCAATTAGCATTCCTTGGTTTGCAGGATTCAGTGGGAAGGTTTGTCACTCCCAAAGGGCAGCTGGAAACGCTGCGGGAGGGGAGAGCCCACTTTGGGCTTCCCACATCCCCCCCCGCAGCCCCTGGCACGAGGCCATCGGGTGGAGGGGAAGGGGGCTCTGCCCCACGCCTGCCCTCAGCATCCCTCACTCTGTGGGGGAATGCCAGCCCCACTGGGGGGGCAGAGCTGGGGGGAATCCCCGAGTGTGAGGGGACTGAGGCCAGGGCAGTTACCCGGCCATCGTTAAGAGGCTAATTTGGCACGTGGGGCCTGTGTTATCGTTGGTGATGCACGATGGAGAGGGGACAGCTTGTGCGTGGAGCCCAGGTGAGTCCGTGGGCAGGAGGACGACCTGCTGGTGATGGGAGCGCAGCTGGAAGGGAAGGGAGCACCGGCCCCGCACCCCGCGCCAGCCTTTCCCAGAGCCTTCAGTGCCAGCTTTGCAGTTCCTGGCCCCGAGGGGGTTCCAGGAGGAGGGACCTTGCTCTCCCTCCGGAGCGTGGTGTCCCAGCCCCTGTGGAACACACTGGCTGTGCCGGGGTGAGCCCACCGCGGGGCAGGGGCTTTGCGGGGAGCGAGTGGCCAGCGGGGCTGGAGGGAAGGGCTGGAGTTGGCAGAGTGGTGGGTGGTCAGACAGACAGACGGACAGGTTATTGTCACAGCAGTGACACTGTGGCAAGGTGGGAGCGTGTGTGTCCCGTGGGCAGAGGTCGCTGCCCAGCTCTGTCACCCACAGCGCTCCCCGTGTCCTGGCTCCCGGCGCAGAGCTCTGGGACCCCCCGGCAAGCTCTGCACCTGCACGGCCATAAACTCTGTCATGGTAAAATAATGTCCCAGAGCTTCTTAAGTTAAATATTTACTTATGAACTATAAATAATATTCATGTGCCCCCAGCTGCCATTTGTGACATCCTTGCCTGGTGGCCAGTGAATGGGCTTTCACTCCCTGACTGGCCCTGGGCAGGAGCCCCCGGCGTGCGGCGAAGGGAGGCGGTTGTGGTGGGTGGCCCTGCTGAGCGAGCAGAGACAGAAGCCCTCTGGGCTCTGTCTGGAAGAGCCTACTCTTCCCAGTAGGCTGGGAAACCGGGAGTAAGCGATGTTCCTGGCAGTGTTTGTCCCCGCTGCACTCAAGGTCAAAGGAACAAGCGTGTTCTTTTTCAGTAAACAGGGCTGCACCCAGGGAAACCATGGACCTGTGCTTTGGGCTTCCCAGAACTGCTGCTGGAGGGAAGGGACAGCGGCTGCACGGGTTTCCGTGCCTCCCTCCATGCCGTTTGCTGCCTGCTCCACACGAAAAGTCCCTTGTGTTTAGTTTCCTCCTTGGAGGTTACTCTTCCCGTGGTTGTTCTCCTTTAGGATGGCTGTAAGTGATATCCCAAACTGAAGGGCGGCTGTTCCTCCCTCCAGGGCTGCAGGTGTGGGCACAGTGTGTCCTCCTGCTTCATGGCAGACCAGGCTGCAGAGTGGAATGGAATGGAATGGAATGGAATGAAGTGGAATGGAATAGGTTTTCGGTTGAAAGGGACCTACAGTGATCACTAATTCCAACATCCCGTTTCCTCCCTTCAGGAGGCAGGGTCGGGGAGCGGGGAGGGTGAGACACAGAGAGCGCTGCCCTGAGTGAGCGTTTGTTTGTGACTGATTGGGAGCTAAATTCAGGCTCTCTGGGTGCCAGGCAGTAGAGCCGTCAGCATATGTGCTGAAGGATGACAAATAAAGCAGGATGAAGCATTCGGCAGGATAACATATGGTAACCTAGACAGGCTCCCAGCAGGAGAAGAGCCTGGGAGAGCCAGCGCTCCTGCCCCCATCCGACACCTCTTGTCATGCTAAATGCTGGTTTAAAATAGAGAGCCTCCTGGCAGCCTTTGCGGGGCAGGAAGATGCTCTGTCCTGCCTGACCTGCTCCCAGCAAGCCCCGGCAGCTCCCTCTCAACCAGCTCCTGTCCGGTGTCTCTCCTGCTGCAGGGCGCTGCTCCCGCTGCCGGCGATGCTCCCAGGGTCTGGGCAGCCTCCCGTGGGCAGCCCCCGATGCTCCCAGGGTCTGGGCAGCCTCCCGTGGGCAGCCCCCGATGCTCCCAGGGTCTGGCTGGGGCGAGGGGACAGGCTGTGCTCCTGGCAGGAACAGGGTCTCCAGCGCCGGCACAGCAGGGAGAGCCAGCCCATGCATGGCGCACCATGCACTGCTGTCAGCTTTTAAATTAGCAGCCCTGGTTCGTTAGCAGAGAGTTTATGAAAATTCACAATCGAAGAGATGTCTGGTGCATCCCTCTAGCCATGATTTCTGGCAATCCGCAGGAAAGAGCAGAAGCAGCGCTGGGGAGAGCTTCTACCTGACAGAAACATGGCTGCGTGCCAACACACAGAGCTATGCCCTTCTTCCCTTCCCTTCCCTTCCCTTCCCTTCCCTTCCCTTCCCTTCCCTTCCCTTCCCTTCCCTTCCCCCTTCCCCCTTCCCTTCTCCCTTCCCTTCCCTGGGACCCGTCAGCTGGCTGGGTCTCCCCCGTCCCAAAATAACCCCCAGCTCCTGACAGACCTGGGCTGTCTCCCTTTGGGTGGTTTGTTATCCTCTCCCTGCCTCTGCTGGTCGCACAGGGAATAATACTCTATCCCATGAGACGTTATGGTCCCCAAAAGGCAATTTTCTTTCGTGCTTTGTGAGCCCGGGGGTGGTGCTGTGATGCTCTACGGTCGTTGCTGGGACCATGGTGGCTACCGGTCCCCATCCTACCGCTGGACTCCCACACTGACAGGAGCTCAGACCTGGTCACCCTGTTGTCCCCCCCACCTGCCCCATCCCCCCGTGTGGAAATGTGGCTCCTGCCCCGGCTGGTACCCCACCGGTGGCAGCTCCACGCTGCGTGGCCCTGGCCAGGGAGGTGAGGGGGACAGAGCTGTGGTGGACTCCTGAGGCTCAGTGCCTCGTGGATGCCCATGTAGGAGCGTTGCAAAACCACCCCTGCCCTTCCCCCCTTCTCCCTCACCCAGTTCAACCAAACAGCCTTGAAACCTGCATTTTTTATTTTTTCAGACAGTTCCTTTCCTTTTCCCTGCATTTATTGTCATTTCTCCTGCACATCTCCTTTCTTGTCCTTGGCCATGTGTCCCCATGGCCTTCTCCCTTCTCCTCCTCCTCAAAGGCCATCAGCCCATCTGTTCTGCGGAACACACGTGTTAGTTCCGAATGCCTTGGTCACCCCAGAACCTCCCGGCCACCCAAGGCTGCCACGTGCCAGGAAAAAAGACAGTTTTAGCTGCAGAAAGAGCACTCTCTTGTGAATCTCTTCCTGCGGTATTCAGACCTCTCTGCAGTGCAGGAATTCTCTTTCCTGCAACTCTGGGAAACTGGGGGTGTGGGCAAGGGAGGGCTCGGGGTGCCCGCAGCGACGCGTGTCCCCTGCCCTGGCCCTCAGGCTCCCGCTGGCCCTCCCCGAAAGCGGGTATGAAAACCATGAAACAACCCAAACGGGACAGAATGGGCACAATGGGCCAAACCCAGCCATCCCACAGAGCAGCAGAAACGGGGTTTTTGGGTTTGCAGGACGAGAGCCTGAGCTGGCGGGGGCCAGCTGGACACTGAGATGTCCTCGCACCCAGGTACTGGGGGCTGAGCCGGGCGGGCCAGGGGCTGGGGACACCGCGGTGGCACAGGGGGTGCAGATGGACTTTGGAAGGGAAATGGGGCTCGACAGCACCCCGCAGGCTGGGGCCGTTGGTGACTTTCACACAGACCGTTTTCCCATGGTAAAGGGCCAATTCGTCAAATGCAAATACATTTCAGTGAAAACAGTCCATTTTTGATGAACTTCCACCTCAGTAAAATACCCAAACAAAAAATGATTCATTAATGGCATCCCAGGCTGACACTTTCAGAAGGTGATGTCTAGGTTGCCACGGAGGAACTTCATTACTTTGAAATATATTTCCTTTTACACTGGAAAAGGCCATTTCTATAAAGTTGAAATGGAGCACAGCAATTTGATACACGGAAATATCCATCCCTACGCCGAGCCAGCTCTGATTTCAGGAGAAATACTGAAACTTTAACTTCCACTCTGTCTGAGGACAGGCATTACCTGGTGCTCCTGGCCAGAACGGTGTTTCATTCCCACGCGGCGGGCACTCGGCCCCGGGTCCCTCCTGTCGTACCGAAAACACGACAGAGGTGCTGCCTGCCCGATTCCTTCTTTGCTCTGCTGAGCTCTGGAGTTTGCTGACCTGGACAGATCCTGCAGGGAATTAACCCCCCGAGTTTAGCAGCCACGGGACCAGCTCGAGGACAGCTCTGGCCAGTTCCCGCTGGCCCAGACAGTGAACCCCTCGCCATCGCAGCCCGGGCACCTCGGCCGGGCCACAGTGGTGTTTGATGTAAGAGGCTGTTTCTAGCTATGCTGTATTTCTAATACCTAATAATATTTTGCATCTGATTTGTGTGGAAAGGTCAGGGTCAGAAGAAAGAGGCTGCGGTGGGAGGCAGAGCTGCTCAGCACCCTGCGTTTGGATGCAAGAGCGTGTCATACGTCAGCACAGCAATAACGGGTCTGCACTCTCTAGGAAAAAATATTCCAAAATATCTTAATTATAGGCAGAAAACGTTCAGCTTCATAGGATAAAGTGCAGGGCAGGTCTGCCAGGAGCACATAAACCTCTTTGCCCCTCTGTAGCTGATGGTGAGGTCCCACACACCGGGGGTGTCCCCAGAGGGGCTTGGGCAGTTGGGGGTGGCTGGGCCAGGAACCCCCTGGCTCTGAACTGGTGCTGAGGTGCCCCCAGAGGGTCTTTGGTATCTAGGGGGGGCTGGGCAAGGCCCCCCCCCCAGCTCCAGGAGCCTTGACAGAAAGTCTGCTGGTCCCAAAACCGGGGCTGGCTCAGCTTTTGTCAGCCCCATCCCTCCCGCTGCTCCCCACCACCCAATGCCAGGGTTGGTCACCACAGAATGTACTTCTGTTCCTGATTGTTAGTGCCGAGGGAAGAAGGGCTCGTTAATGAGTGAGTTAACGATGAATTCTGCATCCAATTTGCTAGGAGTTAATTTTGAGAGGCTGTTTCCAGGTGCCTTTTCGGAGCGAGGCTGGAAGGGAAGGAGACAGGTGCCACCTTGTGTGGAAATGCCTCTTCCTGCAGCCCGCACAGAAAAAGAATCCTGCCTTCTTTTTTTTTTTTTCCCCCAGTTCAGGTCTTTGATAAACTCTCCAGTTATCAGTGAAATGCAGCCAGCTCTTTATTAGACTATGCCAGCTCTTTAAAAATGCCCAGCGGCACGGAACCGCTGTCAGAGGCAAAGAGGCAGTTTGCATTTCTAACTGCTCTGCCTGTGCTGATGGACCTGCTCCTCTCTGCTCCAACCCAAAAGCTGTCACGCTTTTCCTCGGATGTTTCTGCCTCAGGTAAAAATCAGCCCCACTGTTGTCCCTAAACAAGGGTGTGCGAGAGCCATCCTACGCCCCGAGTCCAGGTACTTGGTTTTATTTCAATTCTGCAGAAGTGGGTTCTGGGCATTTAACAGCAGCCAGCTCCCCTCATGGCTCAGACTGCCCCGTTTATAATGAGAAAATACGGGTGACTGGTTAACAGCGATGCATTCACCACTCCCACTAACACATACGGATCTAGGCTCGTGTTTAAAACGTTTAGGGAGGTAAGCACGCTCGTTATTCACAGAGCGGTGTGTGTTTTAGCATTGTAATTACCCAAGGTTAGGTTGGGATACGCTCTTGGCTCAACTTTGGTCTAGAAGTTATATATATATATATATTTCTAGCTCTAGAAGCTCTCTCCAACTCCCTGAAAGGAGGGTGTAGCCAGGGGGGGTCGGTCTCTTCTCCCAAGGAACAGGCCATGGGACAAGAGGAAATGGCCACAAGGGGATGTTTAGGGTGGAGATTGGGAAAAATTTATTTCCCCAAAGGATTATCAGCTGTCAAAGCAGTGACCCTGGTGCCACGTCAGGGATATGCAATGGGGCTCGAGATGCCCCTGGCAGCTGCCACTGCTCGGCAGGGCTCATGCCCCCGAGGGCAGGACACAAGCCACTCCGTGGCTCGTGGCAGGTTCAGAGCTGTGAAGTTACTGCCTTTTTTGTCCCCAGGAGATCCCTGGGTGGCTGTCACTCCTGGTAGCCCCGAGCTGAGCGGGGCAGTGAGGGCTGCAGCTCCTGCAGAGAGAGCTGGGGAGCACAGGGGACCTGCTCCAGCCTGGGACACCTCTGCCAGGGAGACGCCAGGACGCTGCCGGGTCACGTATATCTCAGGTAATGAGACAAAGGCAATTTCATTAAGTACGCCAGGGCGGACAGCCACCAACTGGGCCATAGAGGAGCCCGATTTCAGCATTCACAACTTCAGCACAATTGATCTGTGTAAGAGCTGTTAACTAATTGCCAAATGCCCAAGCACCCGGGGCTATACCGTGCCATGCGTGTGGTTCGCTGTCTGCGTGGCTGTGCTTTGCTCTTACAAACCTCTGCCTCTGCTGGATTCTGAAGGCACTTCCTTTATTTGCCCAGGGGCGGCAGTTCTGTCACCTAGATAAGTCCCAGATTATCACCAAATCTATAAAGTTTCCTTATTGCCCAAACCAAACCAATGGTGTTAAGGCCGGTAGGGCGAAGTGCCCTTTTTACAGTGACGACCTGCCTTTATTTCTTTATTTCGTGCTGCCACTCCTGTCTGCTGGCAGCAGCTGCTCTGGGGAGGTGTCCTCCAGCTGCCCCGTCCCCCTGTCCCAGCCCACCCCAGCGCTGCCTGGAGCCCAGCGTGGCGGTGCTTTGCTGTGGGACGCACTCCATTCCAGACACGTTTTATCCCGCACGCGACCACCGCGCTCCCAGGAAGGACCCTGTGGATGAGCATCCCACGGGAGCGCTCTGAGCTGGCCCAAGGGAGCAGGACACCAGCCGGGCTGTAGCCTCATCCGTGCCGGTCGCAGAAGATCTCAGGAAATCTGGGACCTTCCAAAGGGCTTAATTTAAAATACAATGGTATCTCACAGCACACGCTGCCCTTAGCTGCGTTAGGCCCTCTGCCCTCTGCTGTATTGCCGCGTTATTTCTGTCACCTCCACTATGAACAGACGTTCTCCCTTTTTCCCTTTCCAGCTGTTCAGAAGTGTCACAGCGAGGAGACTCTGGTTCCTTGTCCTGAGTCAGACGATGAGTTACACGTCTCCCCTTCACCAGCCACTTAGTCAGCTGCTGCAGAGGGAAATAAAAATGGTGCCCGGCTTTGTGAGAACTGATTTATGAGAACGATCCTCATGCTGAGGCTGCCGCCCCTGCCAGCCGTCACTTCAGAGGAGCTGCTGGGGACCTGTCCCTCGCCGCTCTGTTCTCATGCCCTGTGCTTCGCAGGCACTGGAATCATGGCCCTCCTGGCAGATGTACAAGGGTGGGCCAAGACCTCCCACCCAACACCTCCTCTCACTCCCGGGTATAAATTTGGCGGCTGCCGTCCACTGCTCCTCCCTGCGCCTGCTCTGAGAACAGAAGAGCACGTGGCAAGAGCTGCTCCGAAATACTCGGGGTGGTTTTCCAGCCTGGCCACCACCCCCAAGTGGAAGGCTGAAGAATTCTGTCTCGGGCTGGGTCTGTCAGGGGTGGTGTCGGCAATGAGACCTTTGAGGGGATCCTCAGCCCAAGGTGAGGTGGGAAGTCCTGGAAAGGACAAGCAGGAGAAGAGGACGCCGGTGGTGCAGATGGCTGCTGGCCCTCTGTTTCACCCCTGCAGAGGCTCCCTTGGTTTGACCCCAGAGCTTCAGGCTGCAAGGAGACAGATCTGGAGATCGGCTCAAAGACCTGGAGGCTTAAAATGCTGGGGATTTCTTGTAGCATTGTCTGACTGAGCCTTTGGGGTTTACATCTCCAGCTCCTTGCTGTGACCATGAGGGTCAGAAACATCTCTCCTTACTCCTCGCAACCCCTGAGGTGCCCAGGGTGTCCAGGACCCATGGCTCTGGGATGACCCCAAACCATTGTTGGGGATGGGCTGGCGAGTGACAGCCGGGGGCCAGCAGCCTCCCTGGCCCACTGCAGAGCAGCTGAGCCAAGCCTGAGGGAGAAACACCCGCAGAGGCAGTGCCCGGGCACAGGCTGCTGGAGACCGGCTGCCAAAGCTTGGAGGTCACCATAACACGGTGTAAAACAGCAGCAGGAGGAAGAGGCTCTTTCTTAACGTTTGATGTCACTTCAGGCTTCTTCAAAAGCCAGGAACATCTTTAGTAGTCCGAGACATGGCTTCCTGCTTGCCTTGGTGCTTCTGCCCCACTCCCCTCCTGCTGTGCGACCAGCACCAGAGCTGACCCCAGTGGCAAGCAGAGGCTGTGGCCAGGGACAGAGCCTGGGGTGGTGCAAGTGGTCTTTTCTCCCCCTCCTGGCCCTACAGGCGTGCCCTGGGCTCCAGTGCTGCTTTGGGGTGTGTTGGGGCCAGCAGCACTCACTGGTCTTGGGGTACGCTGGTACCAGCAGTGCTCACTGGTCTTGGGGTGTGATGGTACCAGCAGCGCTCATGGGTCCCAGGGTAAGCTGGTGCTGGCAGGGCTCACCGGTCTCGGGCTGTGCTGGTACCAGCAGTGGTCACTGGTCTCAGCCAGGCACGACCTCCGCTGGCTGGCCCAGACCCGAAGCGAGCGCAGAGAAGGGTTTGGGGAGCCTTCAGCTGGGCTTGGCAACGGGACACCAACAACATGTGTGATGAGCCCTGGAACTTAAATATTTTGCTGCTCTAAACGTTAGCAACGAGAGATCTCGTTACATTTAAATGCCAGATGACAGAAGCAGGGGCCAAAAAAAGCACCATCCCCAGCCAAGCGGGAGGAGAAGGGGCCGTTGGGCTGCGGGGCCGGCACTGGGTACACTGGGACCCCCACGCCGGGCAGGGGGACAGCCCGTCCCCGAGCCCCAGGTGGGGAGGACAGGGACGGTGTGTGGCTCAGAGAAGCCGCTGAGCAGGGTACGGGGTACAGGCGAGCCAGCGGCCAGTGGCCCCGGGGAAGAGCTGGCCAGGGTCTGGGCATTGGGAACAGTGAAGAGCTTTGCCGGCTTTTCCAGCCCGACTGCGCTGCGGGAGCTCTCAGGGGCTGAAACTTGGCAGGGGAGGGCTCCCACCCAGCTGGGCAGCGATGCTAATCCTCCGGTTCTCGACGTGATTTCAATAAATTCCAGTTGGCTGTTCCTAAATAACACCCGGAGCAGAAAGGAGTTGCACAGCCGTGTGAAGCGAATCCTTGCAATTAGAGAACTTGAACACTTTTTGGTGGGTGTTTTGGTAAAAACAAAGTGTTGCATGTGATCGGTTTGGAAAGCAACGAGGACTAATTACAAGTGCTATTTTAAAAAATGGAATGAGTTATGCTGCTGATGCTCAGATGCGAGAACATGGTTTGCTTAATTTAATAACAGCGTGTAATTTGTGTAAAACCGAATTAGTAGCAATTATATGTTATTGTTAATTGCTTGGAGTGGGGTTCTCCTCATTGTGAACTGCACCTGGCTCCCCGCTGCCACCGCAGCCCGTGGGACAAAGGATGGGAAGGTGCGTGAAGGAGGAGAAACAGCGGAGATGTTTCTGCAGCCCTTCCCAGCACAGCTGGGACAGCACCCACCGCCTCAGCCCTGTCCTCGCGCTAATTAAACCTCCTCAGAGGAGTTAATGGGAGCGCTGCACGCACTGGAGCTGTCAGGACAGGCCTGCCCGGCTGTCTGCAGCCCCAGCGCGGCTCCTTTGGTGACTCACGCGCCTGACTCACAGACGCCTGATGAAATACATGCACTCTCAGGCAAATTTATCACAGCTAAATATTAAAACAAGCTCTTTAATCCCAGACTCAAGTGCTTCCCGGGGTTTTCTCAGCCGCTGTACTCAGAGCGGCGTGGCGCTGTACGCTTGGGAAGGGGCAGTGATGCAACAGTTGCTGCATTGCTACTGAAAGGTTTGCTTATTTGCATATATATATATATATATATATAAATTTCCCCAAGGCAAAAGAAAATGCTTCATGACAAGCAGCAGCTTGGAAGGTCATCTGGATTATTATTTCTGTACCGCAGCTCACCTTCAACACACAAAGCAAAGTCTTTATGGACTGATTTTAATAATGCTAAAAGAGTTTAAAACCTTAGCAATACTCCAAGTAATTATTAGGGAGGCTTTTTCATGTATGGCCTCGTTTCATGTGCTGTAACAAAAATACTGTGTGTTTTAGGAGGAATAATAGTGTTGGTTTGTGGGTTTTTGTGCTGACCAGACCTCGCCGCTGGGCTCCGTGTGGACCCTGAGCCATCCCCCTGTGCCCATCCAGGCAACCGGGACCCATCCAACAACTCCTTCATCTTCCAAAAATCTCCTCTATGGCATCTTTGAAGTACGTGAGCTGTTCCTTATCCTACACAGAGCTCTGCAAAGTGGTCTTACTTGAAATTTCAGCTGCTCCAGAGAGAGGCAGAGTTTCTGAAGTACAAAGGGGTTTCAGGTTCCCATGGCAATCGTTTCCAAACAGAGCAGCCTGGGTTTGCTGTACGCGCCATCTCCTTGGGAGGGTTCGTTATGTGGAAGGAGGACAGGGTGAACCTGCTCAGCAGCAGCAGACCTGCTCTGCTTGCAATTGTTTTCTGGGACCCACGTACTTCTGAAGCCCATGATATTTGCATTAACGTCCACGGGTTTATTCTAATGCCTGTGTGTGGCCATTCATGTGCATCAAAGGTGATTAAGGGCCTGGAGTATCTCTCCTATGAGGAAAGGCTGAGGGAATTGGGTATTTTTAGTCTGGAGAAGACGGAGAGGGGATCTGATCAATGCTTACAAATACTTAAAGGGTGGGTGTCAGGAGGATGGGGCCAGTCTTTTCTCAGTGGTGCCCAGGGACAGGACAAGAGGGAATGGGCACAAACTTGAGTATAAGAAGCTCCACCTAAACATGAGGAGGAACTTCTTTCCTGTGAGAGTGGTAGAGCCCTGGCAGAGGCTGCCCAGAGAGGTGGTGGAGTCTCCTTCTCTGGAGACATTCAAACCCCCCTGGACAAGTTCCTGAGCAACGTGCTCTGGGTAGACCTGCTCCGGCGGGGGGGTTGGACTAGATGATCTCCAGAGGTCCCTTCCAACCCCATATCATTCTATGATCATGCCTTCACATGCACACGCCATCGTTCTAATACAGACATCACCCAGGAAGGTGCAAGCTGTACAGGGGCACGGAGAGAGCAGCTACAAGAGGTACCCTGCCGGGAACTGAAGAGCCCCCATTTAACCGTGCTCCCCTCCCTGTATGGCTGTGCAGTCAGCTACGTACGAACGTGCTCATTAAATCCCTAACACCTTTCCTTGGGGGACTGTAAAGCATGTGAAAAGTGTTTCTCTGACCACAGTCACCTCAGAGTTCAGCCCTGCTTTTCTCTCCAAACAAACATTATTGCAGATAAAATTCTGCTCACAGCTGGAACTTCCTATCGCCACTTCTGATACTAAGAAAAAAGACAACGTAGAGGAACCCGCACCTTTGGGAAAGCAGTGGTATTTGTGAGGATGCTTATGCTGATGAATAAAACATGGTATTGAGGACAGAAAAGCAGTCACGTTTACAGATTACGCTGAGATTACTTCACAAACCTAATTCTTCCTTCGTCTTCACTATTAATTAAAAATCAGCAGGGTGTAGACTGTACATGATGCAGTTACGTTGGGCTGTGGGCAGGAGCTGCCGGGTCCCCATTCCAGTCCCTAGCTCCGGCTCCCCCTGTGCCTTTGAAGGAGTGCCCTGCAGCAGCCACCCCTTAGCACACCATGGGGGGGGGTTACTTCGAAAATAACAGTTTCCAAAACCCATGTTGTTCTACCAGAAGTAAAGCAGAAACTTTTCCACGCGAAGCCTTTCTAACCCATGGAGTTTCTCATGTCGCCTGGAAATCCTGCAGCCCGTCATTAGTCAGAAATGGCTTTTGATCCAACAGTGTCACCCTTTGTTATGAGCTCTATTAACCACGTGCTCTTCAAAGTGCTTTCGGCTGCAAATAAGCAGCTAGATGTTCAGAAGTGTTGGCTGTCAGCACCACCTGTGGAGCCCCAAGGGAAGCTTGGCATTTCTGGAAAAATCTAGCTGTATACTTAGATTCTGTAAAGTCTCATTTAGATACCCAACCTTTAGTCTTCCCCTTTGGAAAACGGTTCTTGTTGGAGCTGTGTTTTCTCCTGAGGGACACCTACACACAAGCTACTTGAATGTCACGCTCAGTTACTTGGCAGTACGCTGTGGAAAATTACTGGCCTTGTACCATTGAGCCAAATGTAGACCTATTTGTGTTTTTAAAGGAATTAGTATTCTTTTCTCTGTTTAAAACATTCCTATTACTCATAATGAGTCAAATCCTGGCCCCATTTAGAGAGTGGTGCATAAATGGGCTGTATGTACAGAGAAGCTTCTGAGGGAGCGCTTCCCAAACTCCCCGTGCACCTGCCTTTTCCCAAGGGAACCAGCCTTGGCTTCCCACCCCGGTCGTTCCTGCCCACATTGTCCCAGCCTGACTCATGCTACGGCTCCCTGTCTTCTGCCTTCACTCCCCTTAGTGCTTCACCTCCTGTCTCACAGATGCTAATGTCACTGCCTGGAGTGCCAAATACATTGAGAAAAAGAACAAAATATGTCTTCTGTCAGAGAGGAGAAATGACATGAGCTGCAGCATCCCTCTCCTCTAGTCCAAAATCTTTCCCTGCTGCCTCCACAGCTCCAGGCGGGGGTTCGGCCAGCTTTGGGGTCTCGTCACCATCACAAGAACATGGCTTGCTGTTGTCCTTGCACAACAGACACCTTTGGTGTTTGGCCCCTGTGGACCAGGAATGAACCCTCTGTGGTTTGCTCGACAGGACGTGCTGTGGCTGTTAAAGCCAGCGGGGCTCCATGTCCATCAGGAGCACAGCAGTGGCCCTGGGAGGACACAGCCTGTCTCAGGTGTCAGCGCAGAATGCTGGCCCCCGGCAGGCCAATGTGGTGGCAGCAGCCCCACATTGATCGCAGAGGGACATGCAATAGCTGATAAAGTCCGAAGTCTTCGGAAACAAAGTGAATATTTTGGACAGGGTTTGATTAACAAACAAATCCAGAGAGGGTGGTTTCATGCAGCCTGAGCTGCTCCTGTGGTGGGACTTGCCTTCACTGATGTTCTGCTGTTGTGTCACTGTCTGAAGGGAACTCGGAGCTCTGCAGGGAAGCCCCGTGCCACGGGACTGAAGTCAGGCAGGTGTAGGGAGCATCAGGTGGGCAGTGTTATTTCATGGAATGCATTGAATTGGAAGGGACCTTACAGATCAGAGAGATATTGAATTGTCTAGGTTTGAACAGCCTTCTTGGCCACCTGAGCACACTGCTGGCTCATAGAATGGTTAGAGCTGGAAGGACCATGGAGTTCCAACCCCCCTGCCCTGGGCAGGGACACCTCCCACCACACCAGCTGGCTCCAAGCCCCCTCCAACCTGCCCTTGA
>JAOQGH010000077.1:489733-501329 GCA_025769975.1 Gallinago jamesoni
GGGCTTGGAGCCAGCTGGTGTGGTGGGAGGTGTCCCTGCCCAGGGCAGGGGGTGGCACTGGGGGGGCTTTAAGGTCCATTCCAACCCCAGCTGTCCTGTGATTTAAATAAAACAGCCTGAGGGAAGAAAGCTGTGTTACATATTTTCAGTTTTAAGTCTTATAACACGTTTCAAAGTTGCAAGCTGAGAAAGGAAAATCCTCCTGACCTGGCACTGATGATGTTTCCAGAGCCGTGGTGGACAGTCTCTGCATAAGTTCCACTGCGTAATAACTGTTGCTAATTCGTTTTCTTGTGACTTATTTTTATGTGTGCATTAGGAGACTGGAAATATTTTTGGTTGTGTAGCTGTTAAGGTTGTTACTTAATGTTTATACTCTCTGTAGAGAATACTGTGGCTTCGTTAGTTACTTACAAAAGTATTTTCAAGGAGCTGAATGGTGTATGCGGAAGTTCAGGCTCACTGTCCACAGATTTAACTCATGAAATAACTTTGGCATATTAAGTTCTTGGAGCTTGCAAGTTAACACACTTTGAGACATGAGAAATATTTTTTTATGCTGTTGTAGCTGGCTATTTGATATTGTGATGCTTGTTTCCACTATTCTGTATTAATATATGTTAATTTGGCTGCATTTTTTCTGCTGAGTTGACCCCTTGACAGCATTTAGAAAGATTCTTCAACAGAAGAACGTGTTGAGGGGCTGAGGTGAAAGGGGAGGGCTAAATATAGCTATTTCCTGCAAAACTTATCTTTTTTGAGACTAGGTCTCAAAAAGAAATGTATGGATTCCCAGGCCTACAGAGGGGGTTTAATTTGCTGTTTCACTCCTCCCAGATGAGGCTGTGGTTGTCTGCAGCCCAGGTGCTGTCAGTGGGTCCCAGCATGAGGGTGCACACTGGGGCTGGTGGCAGACGGGAAGGCACGTGGCAGCAGAACTTGACCTGGTGTCGTTGGCCCATCTTCAGTCGGTGTCCAGCAGGGCAGGCTCGAAGCCTTCCCTCTTCTTGCCAAAGCTGCCAGACACAGCAATGGCAGAGGCATCACATCGCTTCTTTGGGAGCAAATGAGCGATGAGAGAGGGATAAAAATTGTTTGGAGAACCCCCCTCTCTCTCTCAGCCCCTGCTCCCTCCTTGCATTGATCTCTGACGAGCTGCCTGGGAAGGGGGAGAGCGGTGGGCTCTCCAGCAGCGCAGAAGCTGTTGGGGTAGGAAGAGAACGTGGGCGGGGGAAAGAACACCAGGGGGTGTTCTGGGTAGGTTGTGTTTGTGGGTTTTGTTGTTTTTTCGGGTTTTTTGGCCAGCTGGTACTCTGAAGGCATGCTTAAATTTAATGAAGCCTGATGCTAAAACAGGATCTAGGGACAGCCGTTGTAAAATAATTAGGCACCCTTTTAGTCCTCTCATCCCTGATAAAAAAAAAAAAACCCACCCAAAAATCCCCCCAAAATGCCTGCTTGAATTCACATGCATTCATATGCATGCAAATGTCTGTTGTATTTGAACTCTCAAATGGGCATCTCAATGTCTGCTCTTTCACCTTTTATCTCGTCTACTGTGTGTTAAGAGGTTAAAACCAGCCCACTCACCTGTGCAGCTCTGCAGAGCCACAGAAGGTGACAGTGGCACTGCTGAACGCAGTAGGTTTCCCAGTCATAACTTCCCTCTTGCAGCCTCTCTGTGCATAAGAGTTCCCGGAGACCTGTTGAGGCCGTGATGAGGGTGTGCGTGTGTGTCAGGGGGTATTTGTTTGTGTTGAGACTTGAGGGTAGTCAGGCCTCAGACAGTTTATAACCGTGTTAGTTACAAAGGTTTCCAATACGGTCTAAAAATGCACCTTTTAAATCCTGCTGTAGACAAGTTCAGCAACTACGCATTAAGAGTGTAAGTAATTTGCTTCCTTTACATATCTGTACGTATGGAGAATAAGGAATGATAGTATTTCTTAGCAGTGTTGGAAAGCTGAATTCACAGAAGTTTACCAAGTGTTTTGAGATCATGAATTTAGAAGATGCTATTGACTGAGATGTATGGAATTCCATGGAAATGCTTACAAGAACTTCCTTTTTTTCCTCGCCATGTTTGCAGCCCAAACACAGTTTTAGACTAATGTTTTCAAAGCATAAAAGTGTAGGTAAATAGCAATGAGTTGTAATAAAATGGTTTTCTTGGCTGTACTGGACTATGAGTATGCACGTGACCCAGTTCCAGCTGATGGGTAATCCCTTCCTTAAAATGTGGTTTTCTGTGATTAGGTGTGCGCAGCTCAGTGTTCACAGGTTCCTATTTCAGGGTGATCTGTATTTGTAAGTCTCACTGGCATTCAGTGCATACTCTCAAGATTTAAGTCTCATAACAATATCTGCAGTGAACTAACTATGATTATGAAGTAGCATCGAATCCAGCCTTTGTCATTAGTGCCGTGGAATGCTAACTGCTTTCTAGAAGGAACATCGAGAGTATGTTGATATTCCTAGTGAAATAAGTACATTACTTCTACTTTACATGAAAGAAGGTAGTGATGTATTTCAGAAATGGATGGTCATGCTCCATGCTGACTCTTCCCTGGAAGGCCAGAAGTGACCCTGCTGGTGAATAGTCAACATCAGGTGCTGCATCATGGTCTTTGCCAGCTATTACACGATCTCGTCTTTAAACAGGGTTCTTTTGATCTGTGCTTTCATTTCGTGCTGAATTCCTGCTGGTGGTGGGTGCTCCGCCTCGTTCCTGGACTGGTGCTGGCCATGAGTGCTGCTCTATGGTGCGGTGGCTGTGCCTGTCAGGTTGGATCCTGGGGATGTTGGATGGAGGGTTCTGCCCCGCTCTGGTTAGAACATGTTTTGCATTCTTCCTGGCTGCAAATTACTGCACCACCAGCTCCTAAACACCTCTAAAGCCCCCAAGATCCATGTCCCTCAGCTCCAGTGATGGTGCTCTGAGTACAAAGGCAGCGTGAGTCCCTAAGCAAGTAGGTTACCTCCTTGTCCTTTGGATCAGCAGTTTCTTTGTGCTCAGGACCTGTCGTTTCAGTTTGACATTGGGTTGGGGCAGTCTTGTTCCACAAAGCTTTGTGAGATGGTATAGGTGCAGTGTGTCAAAAGAAACTGACCCTTCTGCTGAGAAATGTCTGAAAGGAAATATTATAGAGGTCTTAAAGTCATGATTGAAATGAGAGTAAATGGGAAGTGATGACTTTGCATTATTTCTTACATCATAAGAAATAGGGTATACCGTGTGTAGTCAATTGTCAGCAGTTTTAAGACTTAAATGTGGTGGTGCCTGTTGTAGTTACAGAACGATTGCAGATTTGGTGTATGGTGTGGGGTTTTTTTTTCTTTTTTTTTTTAAGAAAGGCATTTGGGAAGTTGGTAGGTCTGTGGGTGGACTATTAAATGCAGTGGTCCAGAGGCAGTTTTGGGCTTGGGAATTTACCTCTGGCTGGGAAGTGTCAGGTTGGGGCGCAGAGGAGGGTGGAAGAACGACCTTTGCATGCCATGTCCTTTTGCTTCTTCCTAAGTATCTGCTGCTGGCCTCTTCTGGAGTTGGCAGGCTCTTGTTGAGTTCGGTGTACATGCTGTTGTTCCTCTGTCTCTCCTGTTGACCTGATGGTTGCTCATCCTCAGAAGCTATGTTTGTCAGTGCATCTCTCCTTTTTGAAATGCTTCTGGCAGCATCAAACCATGGTACTGTTTGCTACCTGTAGTGCTTCTGAGAAGTTGCATAGAGAAGTGTCTGTAGCCTGTTGTATTAATACAAGTCTGGTTTAGGAAAAGGAAGACTGTGGCTTGAGTAGGAAAAGCTTGTTAAAACAGAGGACCTCCAGTGTGGCAGTTGTCCAAGGCAGACTTTAGACTTTGCGTTTGACTGAAATGAACAAAGATGGAGGCAGGAGCTGTGGAGGGGAACACCAACAGCTGTTATCTAGATCTAGGCCTTTTTACAGAAGAGGAGATGGTGCTGCAACCCTTAACCTTCTCTCCTAAGCCCCTGGAACGTTCCTTCTCAGCATGCTGAAGCCACAGATGGTCCTTAGTTGAGTGGAAACTGGTAGGAGGACCTCCTCCTTGTCCTGCAGAGCAGTTGTAACTCATTGTGCTCACTGGAGGTCAGGCATTTCTTGTTCTGACTACAAACCTTACCTCTCTGCTAATGAGCTGCAGAAGAGAGGCCAACAAACACCTCTTCTAATTGCAGGTCTGCTGTTTGTCTGGCAAGTATCCTGTAACAGTAGGAGCAGGCTGGCAGCTTTGGCTGGGCGGATAGCTCGGAGGCTAGAAGTGGCTTTCTTTTGAAGTCCTGCAAGCTGCTGAGCTCTGCTTTCATGAGTCGGTGTGCCCCAGCAGGCCCCCCAACCTGCCCTGGGTGGCCTGGGGTTCCTGGCGGAGCAGTTCTCAGCAGTTGGTGCTGGGGTTGTGCAAGCCCTTTTGCTGGCTACTAATGCTGGGGAAGCAAGGAGCCATGCTTGTCCCGTTTGTCTTTGCCAGTTTAGTTCTATCCCAAATTAATTCCTGGTTTGGTTTTTTTTTGTGCTGGTGCTAAGGAGGGGTGTCTGAGGGTTTGAGTGGCTGGGCAGATGTGCAGGACCATGTGTGCTACCTCCACATGTTCCCACCTGAGTCTTGTGGGTGTGTTGAGTTTCTGGCTGTCGCCAAGGCTGTTGGCAGAGGTCCTTGGACCCCTTTGTTGGGGCCAGAGTGGACCTGGTGTGGCCCACTCCCCTGGAGGAGTCCCTGTGGGGTTTTTTGTTGCCTGCCTGCTCTTGGCCCTGGTTCTTACACTGGGGCGTGCTCAAACACATGTTCTTGGAACTTCTGCTGGCTTTTGTGCCCTGGCTCTAAGTCCTGCCTGTCCTTCCTTCTTGTGAGGATGTGATGAGCATGGTGGCCAGCCTGTCTTCTGTGAGACACCACCATGATGGTAAATCTGCCTTACTCCTCCCTTTTGGGGTGGCTAATTTCCTACCATGTCAGTTGGTACTGAATTGGAGGTAGAAGAGATGGGATCTAAATCTCCTTAGGAACAAATGTAAAATTAAACAAAATGCATGTTTGTATTAGTCAGCCTAAAACAGACAGTGCTATTTAGGGCTCTCCACTGCAATAAAGTTGTCTCTTGTGTTTGTGTGGGTGGACTGCAGCAATTAAGTCATTTTAAGGCTGAATCTTAAAAGAGAAAATAAAATGAAAAGAAAATGGTTTGGTTTAAGAGAATAAATTAATTGTACTGTGTTATGTTAGAGAAAAGATAGTACCTTGCAGGTTGTTTAGTATTGGTAAAAATCATGTCCATGTTGCATGTTGAAACTCTTCTTGACTTCATAAGGAGTAATATTTTTTGGGTTTTTATCAGTTAAATTACACTCTTCACTGATATTCAAGTATAACTGCCTGTTGAAGCTGCAGTTCTGTGTAGCAGGCTGACAAAACATGGATTTTGACTGCATGGGCTGGACAAATCCCAGGATGTAGGATGATTTGGCAATGGATTTTATGTGGCAGTCTTGTAGTATTATAATGTAAGTGACTCCTTATTTTCTATTGTCAGAAAGAAAAGTTATACAACTTGTAGTGCACTAGTCAGAGTATTAAATCAGCTATTTCATTTCTACTTAGCAGTGGAATTAAAGTAAGTTGTGCATTTGAAAAAAAATGATTTTCAATTTGGCTTTTAAATACTGGTTAAGTATCAAGTTAATAATAAAAAGTATTTTAGATGTACTCTTAGTTCATTGAAAAAAGGTGCTGATGCTTGTGAATTAAAAAAAACAGATAACAAAACCCAACCACATGAGGGAATAGTGCTTTTGGTGGTTGTGATTACAATAGAAAAATAAAGTAAATACTTGAAAAACTTAGGCTGAAGTTCCTTTCCTGACATTTATTCTTACTTATTGGGCATTGGTATAAGTAATTTTTATTGCACTTGACCTGTGTTTTTGGGCTGAATTGTAAAACCTTTGTGCATCCTGAGTCTCAATGCAATGGTGATAAAAAGATGCTGGCATGGCAGTTTTCCCTCTGCCTGCTTTTCATCTCGAGGGGAACGAGGCGTAAATGTGGTGTGGAATGGTCTCTGCTTATCTTGATGCAGGAGCTGCCTTCACCAAGGGGTCTGCCTTTGATGCAATTCTCCTCTCCTGGGCAGAAGCCTCTCTTTGCAGCGTGGGAGCCCCTGCTGTCCAGCCAAGCACAGTCTGGGGCAGAGCAGAGCTGCGCCTTTGCTTTGTGCTTATGAAGGTTAAATCATTTGAGGATTGGCTACGCTCCAGCATCTTTGCATAATTTGAACCCTTCTCTGTCCAGAAAGAAACATGCAAGTTATTTCAAGTCACTGGGATAGAAGAAAAAGCTCCACCTACAAGGTTGTGAAGAAATCTGGGATATGTTGCCCCTACCTGCAAGCTCCCGCGTAGTGCATGTGCAGCACTAGTCAAGGCGCAGCTCGGGTGGCTTCCTACTTGTCAAATGTGGCATAGCTTGGTCTTTCCTCCACATCTGTTCTCCTGGATTCTGCCCCTTGGCTTTTGTTGCTGGGAACCTGCTTAAAAATTCTTGAACAGCTCCTTGGCTCTGCTTTTGCTATCTCTCTTAACCTCATCTGAGTTGGTTGTCAGTTAGGCCTTTACAAATGTGCCAGAAATGCCACGTAGACAATTTTGTGTGTGTTTGTGGACCCGGCATGTCTGCATCAGCCTTTAGTAGAGAATAATCTAAATGAGTAACGTGTTCCAACTTGCCTAAACAATAGGGTTTTTTCTGTCTTTGTGTAGGCATTTTACACATTTATAAGACTCATGTCCATACCTCTGAAGCAAACTTGTGCATAATTGTTCTGCAAAACCTGTTCTAGAATCTGAAGCTATTTAGACTCTTCCCTCCAAACATATTCCTTACAACACGAATAATATTTTGAAGAATGAGTGCATCAGTATGACTGTTCCTAAGTTATGGAAAGAAAAACCTAAGCACCATTAAAATACTGCTTGAAAGAAATACGGTATTTCCATGCCTTGTGCAAAAGTGGCATTTTTTTTAAATGAGTGGAAAAGTCATTTTAGTTGGGATTTGATCCTGGATGTCGGTTAGACGTTCAAATAAAATACTTATTGCTCTCTGATGTACAGCAACATCCAGGATTTTGAGGTAACTTTGCCTTGTTTCTCCATTAGGAAGGCCAAAACGACAGGCAGTTCTGAGCCAGAAGAACCAAACTGGCTTTTAGATGCTGTTGTTTTTCTCGTGCAGTTACTGGAGTCTCTGGTGAGAAATGGGTGTTTCTGAGCCTGCAATGCAGTTTTATGCCTTCCTTAACAAAGGGTCTGCTGGGAGCAAAACTCGCTTTATTCCCAGTCCGGGGATTTGTAAAACTTTGACGTGTAGCCCAATTATAATTATGTTGGTTTAGTTCCCAAAGTGGATGCTCTTTATTCTCAAAGAGGCCCTACTGCATGCAAACAGAGTATTGAAGGCCCTGAAATGTTAGCATTTGAATGGGTTTGGCTTAGCTTTAAAATAAATATCTAGTGGATATAGAGCTCTGGGGAGTGGACTAAAGCAAATGGAAAAGGTGAATTAACTGGAAGCTGTTCCGCAAGGCTGGGTTAATAGAGCCCCAGCACATCAATGCAGCGGTGGATGAAGTCAAAAGAAAGGGATTTTGATAGTTTGTTTGTATTTTGAGGCTGTTAGAAGTGAAGTAGATGCAGTTTGGAGGCTGCTGTTCCTCCGTGCAGTCCCCTTGTCACCATTCTGGCTCTGTAGCATCAGTCCTTGTATGGCCTCGGCGGGTCTCCTGTGGGCACTGGTGCTGCTTCCCCAGGGAGTAGGGAGAACCATTCCTGGCCATTTGCTGGGATAGGGCAGCCTTTAACTTGCAGATTTTGAAAGTCTGCGGTGTTTGTCTCATGGTACCTGATGGTTCTTCTGAGACCTGGCTGAAGAAATTGCCAGATTCCCCCATTATAGAGGGAAATTTACAGCTTTTCCTGGCCATGATGGAAAATCTAGAAGGACTTTCTTCAGGCCTGTGTGTGCCACAAGATGTCTGAAAGCAAAGCAAATGGGCAACCCCTGTTTCTTCAGGGGAGGGAAGGAGCCCAGCTCGCAGCTTTTGACTGCCTTCTGCTTGGAATGCTGAAGTTTGATCAGTCAGGGTGAGTGGAGAAGGCTCTTTGCTTCTTGGTGCTGCCTCCTTGAGAGTAGCGCATGGTCCTTTCCCTCTATGCTCTTTCTGCTCCTGAAAGATTCATAACAGGATGGACTTTGTGGGATTATGTGGTTGTGGGACTTCACAGCAGTTGGGGAAATGGTAGGACTTTGTGGAACATCTGGGAGAGCAAAGGAGCTTCTTTGAACAAGCTTTGGAGGACACCTGAGGGAATATTAGGCAAAGAGAACCACAGAATTGGAGCGTAGGTAACTCCCTGTAGAAGTGAGACTGGAACCAGCCTGGAACTTGGAGAACTGCTGTGACCTGCTTTGGGCAGGGTCTTCACCTTGGAATTCAGATGCCTGCGAACTGAAAGCAGCCCTGGCACTGGGGTCACAAAGCTGACTGTCAGGTGAGGAACCCATGTGTTGGTAGTGAAGGTTTCCTCTTCTGTTGGGCCTCTCAAAGGAGAGTTCTGGAGAACCTAGGTGGATGAGTATCCATCACAAAATAAGTAATTGCTTACCAGCTGTGAATTGGTGCTGTTCTGCTCTGTGTGTACACTTAGTGTTTCATGAATATGGGTAAAACAGTAGCTGAAAACACCTCATTGGGATTTTGGGTGGCGTGTGGTGGTATGTCTGTACCCTGGTTGACGCACTGGCTGGTAGTGCTGTGGCACTGTAATGAGCTTCTTAGAAGGGTCAGCTCAGAAGAAGTGATGGAATCTGATTGTGTGTTTGACTTGGGACTGCCTTACCAGAAGAGTTCCTGGTAGCACAGGTAACATCTGCAGGGTGAGGAGCAGGGGTTTTGTTGGTGGGAGGTGCGAAGGCTGGGGGGGCCTTGCAGCCTCCTCCCCTGTGACCCTCTGCAGGATGAACTTTGAGGTCTCTCAAAGGAGTAGGGCTTGGTGAGCATCTGCAAATTCTTGCACGAGGATTAAATGTGCACAGAAAAGGTTTCTTTCTAAAATGCTGAGCCATGTGAACATGAAGGAAAAAACCCCAACCCAAATCTGCAAACAGAAGGGAATGATTAGCTGAGGGTTTGGTGTGCCAATAGTATGGAAGGATATGAAATGTATTTCTTTTTTCCTCGAAGTTCTGAAATATTTTTCGAAAAATGTTAAGGCTTTTTTGAGAGGATTGGTCTTGTTTCAGCCCCATGGCTGTGTTTGGCTGTATGTGAAGTGAGGGATTCTTCCAAAAAACCAGCACGTTGCAGTGTAAAAGCTGGTGTGTGGACATGGGGTGTACGGGAAGTGGGCCCTTGTCCTTGGCTCTGGACAGTGCTTTGGAAAGTGCTTCCAGCTTCTCTGGGGCTCAGCTTTTGGAGTTAGAGCCTTCCTGTAACAAGTGCCGAAATAAATGTTCATTTTTTAGTTTTATGTTCACCCTAGCTTTCTGTTGAAGGTTTGTGTGTCCTTTGTGTGGTGCAGAGAGATGTGGCAGTGGCTTAGGGCAGGTTGTCAGATGGAACACTCTCAATGTACACATCACCCTTGTATGGAGAAGATGTCTGTTAAATGTCTTACGTGGGGTCCTGGTGCAGCTTATAGTTCTTACCCTAATGGTTGTTGGGATTATGCTGAAACGCTGTCATCTCCGCTTCTAACGACCGAAGTATGTTTAATATGTTATCTTCTTTGTGGGTAATAATTCTTGGTCAAGAAGGCTACGGTAGCTACTGTGTCAAGAGGCAAACCAACAGCAAAGGAAAGGAATGAGGGTTGGATGGGCCAACTGTGAGTTACAGTTTAGTATGGAAGTAGGTTTTCTCACATAGTAAGAAAAAAAAGTGCAATGGGTTTTCTGACACAGTATTGGATCAGTTTCTTGAGACACTGAGGAAATATTTAAGTATCTAAATGTTAAAGGAGATTCTGTTGATTCTCTGATCTTGAAAGGCCACTTTTCCTATAAAAAACCAAACAAACCTGCAAAAACATGTTTTCTCTGTAGAGAAAACATGTGAAACAAAAAAAGAAAAAAAGGCATCTGATTTTACTATGAATTGTGTTAAAATCCAGAAAGCTAAAACTTAGACCTCTGTGGAAGAATTTGAGGAAATAATGATATTTTAATCCCTGAGCTGACCCAGCCCTGAAGCAATACTGAGATCCTAAAGAAACAGACTTCACCTCTGCTGTTGTGCGTTTGAAGTATAAAAGTTAAAATTAACCTAAATGGTTGAACTGTTTTGGGTTCAGTTTAATTAGATTTGTATTTTTGTTTGCTTGTTGCTTTTTGTAAAGGAGCACAGTAAATGCTAACTAAAGTTTATTAAACCTCGCCCCAGCTGTGTAGTGAAGGTGATTTAGAGGTGATTAAACCCTCCCTCCCAATCCAGGACATTTCAGAGATTCCTACAAAGTTCTTCAAATCCATCCCTCCCAGTTGGTCCCGGACTGGTGGGCGCTTGTGAACTGCTGGCTGTGCTCCCTCCGTCCCTCACAGCCTGCCTGTTCCATTGCTGTCCCTCTGTTACTCCATGACTTCTTGCATCTTTTGGCAGAATTCTTGGGGGGGGAAGCAGAGATTTGCAGCGGTAGCTCTGGGGGCTGTGCTTCCCTGTCACTGCAAGCCAGCACAGCGTGCTCCCCACAGCAGCCAAAAGTCACCTTCTTCCCTTCCACCACCCGTATTCTGGACAAGAATGCCTTTTTCCTGCCTTTTCCTGTTAGTCTTAACAATACGTTCATTTGTGTTGGACAACAATGAACCTTTTCTTTAGAAAAGAACAAAAAATAAGTGCAAAATTGGGTGTGAAATTGGTTATTTAAATTGTGATGCAACTTGGTAGTTTAAGTCACTTTGATCAACTTGGAAGTATTTAAATGTGTACCAAAACTGGAAACAAATATTCCACCTGTGCAAATATAAAATGCTGTTTTGAAAATTTCAGAAAACCAGGTAAAATTCCAAATGGTGTGCAGTTAATTTTTTTGTTTTAACCTTGAATTTTGCTTAGCTTTTTTTTTTTTTGAATCATTATGCTCACACAATTACTCAGTAGGGCTTATTTTGCATTTCTGTTGCTATTTTTTTCCTGGTAGTGATCCAAAGAAACTTCTATCCCGAGTAAGGAATTCCCTGTTCAAGTGGCTGCGGCAGAAGGGGGGTGTTGGATATTCCTTTTGTTGATTTATCCAACCTGAGCTGAGAGAGGTTGGGGGTATGAAGTGCTTTGAAATAATGTCACTGTTGTTTTATGCATTTCTAAGATTAAGATTTTGAGTTTGAGGGAGGAGACAGGAGGAAGGCGGTGAAGATGGAGCAAAGTCTTAAAACAAGTATAGAAGGTCCAAAGAAACCTTTACCCTTCTATAAGAAAACTTTGTCAGGAAGTGCAGTGACAGGACAAGGGAC
Organism: Gallinago jamesoni; assembly: GCA_025769975.1. Lineage (NCBI taxonomy): Eukaryota > Metazoa > Chordata > Aves > Charadriiformes > Scolopacidae > Gallinago > Gallinago jamesoni. Next base: position 501,254 of record JAOQGH010000077.1, read on the forward strand.
AATGGTTTTAAATTGGAAGAGGGGAGATTTAGATCAGACACCAGAAAGAAATTCTTTACAGTGAGGGTGGTGAGAC
>JAOQGH010000077.1:501691-543133 GCA_025769975.1 Gallinago jamesoni
GGTGTCCCTGCCCAGGGCAGGGGGGTTGGAACTTGATGATCTTTAAGGTCCCTTCCAACCCAAACCATTCTATGATTCTCTGGTGCCAGTGTGGGATGAGACAGCCCCTGGAGCTGTGGTGGTGGGAGCTGGAGCAGTCTGGGAAGGGTGAAAATACTCTCTGTGGTGCTAAAACAGTTCTGGGCAGCGTTACCTGCCCGGAGCAGCTTGTGCAGACTGGCTGGATTTTCAGGTGGCCAGGGATGGTTGTCTCCTGGGGAGCAGTGCAGACCTGCACAGATCCTGGGCTCCTGCCGCCCTCCCCAGAGCTGCTGGTTTGGCAGCCTTGCCCCAGGAACTTTACCACAAAATGATTTTGAAGCTGTTTGATTTTTTTTTATTTTTTTTTTCCCAGTCCTGCTGGTGGGAAGCTGGGTGTTTTGGGCTGTGTGGTGTGATGCTGGTGCCACAGCAGCGCAGGCGATGGCGGAGCTGTTCAGACACCTCTCACCCGTTCCTCCCCAGCCGCGAGGGGACCTGAGGCCGTGGTGAGATGCTGAGCACAGGCCATCCAGCAGAGCCTTTGCTCAGAACTCGCCTTCTCAGCAGTTTCTAGCCCCCCAGAGCTGCCTTACACTCCCTGGCTTGTGTGTGGGGCTGGTGTGAGGCTGTCTGCCCCTGGCCATCCGGGGGTGTAAATGGTCACAGGACTTTAGAGACCGGAGCCATGGGTGCAGTGGTGAGATGTGCGGTCCCATCCCCTGCAGGAGAGCTGGATGGGAACGCACAGCTGCAGGTCCAGAAATACATGGCCCTCGCAGCAGCTGCAGGTAAGAAGACATCCCTTACAAGGGCTGCTATTCAAGGGTCTGCTGTTAGTAGTCACGTTTGTTACAGCAGTGTTTTGATGTCTGTGCATCAGTGTTAACTTGTGTCCGGCAACGCTTGTCTTCCCCAAACCCAGCTGCTGTGGTGTTGAACGTTGGGTGTCCTTGCAAGAGGTCCCAGCCCGCTGGCACCCCGCTGTGCTCTTCTGAACCAGACAGGAAAAAAAGGGAACAAAAAGAGGTGTTGATCCCAGCTAGAAAATAGTAGTTTGAGATCATGCACTGCATTCACTTATAAAAGCTATTTTTTAAAAAGACAAAAGTGAGAGTTGGAGAGAGGCTGAGACTGACCCCAGGCTCCACGTTCCTTCAGCTGCAGGGGCAAAGGAGGAGATACTTCAGGTACTGGCCAGTATCACCTTCCTTAACTTCTCTGACATTAGCACAAGTTCAGTCTAATCCTTCTGTAAGGAACGTGCCAATGTCTGAAAATCATCTGCAATGTAGTGTATGTGAAGTTCTACTGCAGGAGACAGCCAGGAGGGACGGTGGCTGAAAGGAGAGAGTGTGGACATGAAGGCAGATGTGGAGGTGAAGGATCGGGGAGGCTCCAGAAAATGGAGTGAAAATCATCACTTTGAAGGATGTGGAGTGAGTGAAAAGGATCGTGGTGTTAGCAAAGGAAGAGAGAAAGAGGAGAAATCTAAGGGCTTTTCTTACTTAAATTATTTCTGCCATGTAACTTTGGCAGGTAGCTAAATTTCAGTTTAATGCATTGTTGTGAACTAGGTATTAAGCAAATGCTGTGTTACTCTTCTAATTCAGGAAAATTCTGGGCAGAGAGATTTTGATTGTATATATAAATGGCTCTTCATGAAAAACAATCCTGACCAGCAAACACCTCCCTGCAGAAGCACTTCACTGATCGGATAGTTTCACACTCTGCTAGCCCTGCTCTTGATTAGCTGTGCCCTGGGAATCCCTGACGAATATTAGATGGTCTTCTCTGAAAACCAGGAACAAGATGAGAAGGAAGTCCCTTCCATGAGACAGCAGTAGGACAGTTCTAGCCCAACGCTCGTGTGCACATGAATGCCATCTTACCTGTGTCCATGGGGAACGTTACACCAACAAAAGGCAAATGGCTGTTGCACAAATCATAGGGATGACTTTTATTTTTACTAGCTCCAGCTGTCACGTAAGTTTGTATTATTCAGTCAATTCTGGGAGTTTTGGAGATGTTTTGGTAACTTCTGTGTTTATCCAGCCAACTGACAGGAAAGTAATGTATTAAAAGCATTGATGAAGAATTCATTTATCCATCTGCTCTTCTGCTGCACACCGTGTAACCTGTCCTGGGGGGCCGTGCCCTACAGAAGTGGGAGTTGCTCCTCTGAGAGCACCCATTGCTTAGCCCATCGCTTGGTGTGGTGGTGGGAAGTGGCTGGCACCGCAGGGAGGGACGGGGCTGCGGGGACCCAGGGTGGGGGCCACAGACAGCACCCTGCTCCGGGAGCCCTGGGCACTGGGTGGGAAACATCTCTGCTGTCCCACAGCCCCCGTTACACTGAAGGTGTGCCCACCTGTGGGGCTAGGGGCTCCCGCAGGGCACCGTTGGTGGGGGCAGAAGGTTGGCAAACGAGTGGGAGAGCAGTTCTTTTTAATTCGTTGTTCTCTCCAGTGTGATAGCTGGTTAGAAAATAACCAGTAGTCGTGACTTCTGTTAATTAACTACTAAGAGTTAAGTAAGTGGTGTTGGGAAAACCGGCCTGTGTTTGTTTGGCACATCTTTCCCCAGAGGAGGCTGGTGCTAGTTGGTACATGCTGGGTTTCTGTGCATGTCTGCAGCCCGGTTTGATGTTTTCCTTCTCTATTGATTTTCATGATGCATTGGACGTGATCTCAGCAAAAAGCACACTTAGATGGCACTGGAGACAGCCGCCTGTTAAAGTGGGATGTTTGTGTGTGCTGAAATGGCGCCAGGTTCTTTTCCATCCCTTTATCAAGTAATGCACACCAGTAATATTTCTGTGTTTAATTTCCTTTTCTAGGTCATTGGTATGTCACTTTTGTTGTGTTCAGAGAGCTGTGGTAAATTCTTACTCTAAACTTGAGTATCAGTTTTGTTCCTGTTATTTTTCTGATAATCCTTTTTGAGGTTATTTTGAAGTGGAGAGGGCTTTACGTTGTGTTTGGGAGCCTGTGTGAGAGACTCTGCTTTTCTCCCAGTAGAGCTTTGGAGTTTTGGAAGGTACGTGTGGGAAATTTGGATAAAAGCAGAAACCTCTAAAGCTCTGGAAGCTGCTGTGTAGCTTTTTCCAGTTTTAATCTGTCTCTCCTCTTTGTACGGCAGGCTGAAGTTCCAGATGTTGTTTTGGCTTGGAGATAGTGAGTGAGGGGAAAAATAAGCATTCTTAATGTTCGCAGAGTCGGACTGGCTGGGTCTGTGGTGCCAGGGGAGCAGGCAGCTAAAGGCTCCATTGGTGGTACACACGCTGCCGGAGGAGCCAGCAAAGCACCGCTGGTTTCTCTGACACGGGGCCTGGGCTGGCGGTGGTCGGTGCCAGCTGTGGGGTGGGCAGCTGGGGGCTGTAAAGGGAAACTAAACACTGGCTTGCTTGGAGAGCAGTGGGGGGTTTGCCTGGGTGTGCAATGCCCCCCCACACCCTTTTTCCCAGTTAAAAGCGAATTTTTAGCCCCCTTTCTTCTCCATCCCGTATTAGACTCCTATATATGGTGGCCAGGAGTGCCATTTCCTGTGCTAATCTGAAGGTTATACGTATAACAGTCTATCCTTTTTCCATGTTATATTAAATACATAAATACACTGTGTCCTGTGTCTCTTCCTGACCTGTTCCTCCTGTCATGCTTATTGCTAAAACGTATGAGCAGTTTATTTTTAAATGATTGCTGCAGTTATGTGTATTTCCTCCTAAATATTTTTTTTTCTTCTCTCTTTCTGTTCCTGAGACTGGTGACTCCTGGTCCCTGGCCAGTGGGCTGCTCCCCCCAGCCTGTCCCTGTCCCTGCGGCATGGCTGTCCTTCGGGGCTTTCTGACCTGGGTGGGTGGTTGTGCTCAGTTCACTCGCCTTGTTTAGTACCGTAAAGCTAAAAGTTGGTAGTGGTGACACTGCCTGGTGTACAGCGGGCACAGCTCTTCTGCTGGCTGAAGTCTTCTCTCTGCTGCTTGGGATTGGGGTAAACGTGTCCACGTCACAGTGGGGATGGTTTATTGAAACAAAGCTTTGGCTTTGTGTGGGAGGGAGGGAGAGAATCGGTGTGTGTCCATGTAATAGAGTAAGAGATACCTGGGGCCTGGACAGCCTTAAGCCAGCAGGACCACATGTTACCATAGGCCAGGATTGTTGTGATTTAACGCTTTTTGCTTTGTTTTTTGCCACAGAGGAGGGAGTGTGTGCGCGGAGCTGGCTGGTTGTCCCGCTGTGGTTGTGTAAGCATTGCCTGGTGCCCAGAAATGCCACCCTTAGGAATCCCAGGGGACGGGGCTGTAGCAACAGCTTCAGCAGAGCCGGGCTGTTGCACAGGTTTGCTGGAGGGGGCACAGCCGGAGGAGCGGGAGCTGCTCTGCATTCCTGTGCCCGCCGCCCCGGGGCGTCTCGCTGGCGTCTCGCTCCTGTGGTTCCTGACTCAAGCCAAGCCCAGATGTTTTCATGCCCGGTCTGGCCTAATTTCTGAGAAGCATTTTGGATGCCTCGGTCCATTTTATTGTGGTTTGCTTAGCGTCTCGTCCAGCTGAAGCTCAGATGATTCCTGGCCTAATTGAGCACTCACAGGCAATATGGCAGCTACTGCTTTATCCCTGCAACCCTGTTCCTGCTTGCTTCAGAGCGCTCGGAGTTAGAGCCACGATGGTGAGAAACTGGGGTTTTCTGTTGCCATTTGTTTTTGAAGGGAAGGTTTTGCAGCATGAAACTCAGAAGTCTTGTCTTGTGGCCAGGAGATGGGTGAAAACTCTCTTGAGAGATTCCTGCCTTGCTGACCGCTTTAGCTTTCTGTTTCCACTGAGCAACAATAAGGACATGGAGACCTTTTCATCAGTACTATCGTTCATGCTGACAGGTTGATGACAGTAACTATCCAGGACATCCAAAATTTAGTTTTGGGCCTTTCACAATGCTTTTTACCCCTTTTGCAGGAACAGTTTCCGTAAAACGTTGTTTGTGGGAAGCATATTCACTCCTTTAACTTGTGTATTCACATCTCAAAAGAAAATGGCTTTATGACAAATAACTTCCTGGTGTTGGGAAAAAATAAAAGTGGTGTGGTCACATACTCTGTATGAACAAGTGCCATCTTGTATCCTGTTTGGAATGGTCTCTTGTTCCATCACTTCCCATAGCGAGGAGGGCTTTGACCTTTCTTCAGAAGCAGTTGGTGAACTTATTGTTGACTTGTTGTCTTCAGTCTTCTAGATTAACAGTCATGGCTGGATCCTCTCTGTGGAGGTGTTGAGCCCTGGGAATTGCCGGTGGATGTTTGTCATAGTCTCACTTCAATCAAGAGAGTATGGCTTCGTTTCTACATCATCAGGGAAGAGCTGCTCTTAGGCAGTTGGTCTACAGGCATCCAAAGCTGGGCTTGTCTGTAAAGAGGATTTCAGCTTGCATTTTACTTCATGTTTGCAGCTAGGAGTATGTGCAAGGTCAGCCATGGTAATTTAGCTGTTAAATAGTAATTGGATTGATTGCTTTTGGCATCTGTAACAGCAATTAAAATAAAAGTCTGGGTAAATATCTGGAGCAGTTTTCTGAAGGTACGCAAGTACAGTCAGGTTTGGCAAGGCCATGTGAGATGCGTGAATTTGAAAGCTTACAGCTAAATAGGTGGAAAGGGAACACTTACAACAGCTCTGGAAAGACGTGTCAGAATTGTATATGTTTGGAATGAATTTGCCAAAGGGAGAGGTGACAAGATGCCTGGTAATTAGATGGAGGGTTGTGTAGTGTGGTGGTGATGAACGTCAGCTGGGACGTGAAAGGGTAGTCCTGCTGCCAGGAGGGCCAGAGAGGTTTGCTGTGAGATCAAGATGGACAGAGCTAGAACAGCGGCAAAGGGATGTCAGGACAGAGTAATCCGGAGAGAAAAAGGTAAAGCTGTGGTGTAAACAGCAGCACAAGTGACTCTGAGGTTAGTATCACTGGTGGGGGGGACACAGAGATACCACTGGAGAGGTCTAGGAGGGAGAAACCCTCCCCTGTTGGGAACCTCACTGGCTCCTTCCACTCAGCTCTGAGTTACCTTCATCCGGGAGCGGTGCCTGACCCCCTGATGTTACGTGTCCTGATGTATCGAGGTTCCGTACGCCTCTGCCTGGCAGTGTCCAGTTTGCATTATGCTGGCGGAAGAAGAGAGGTTGGGGACCACTGTGCCTGTGGGACCATGTGCTTTTGTCTGCACTTTGTATTTAAGAACAAAATAATGTGGCACTGTCCTGTCCAAACAGGCAACACCAAATTGTAGAGCAATATTGTTAAAATTCTGTGGCGGTGTAACATAATCTCTGAAGAATTTTACTTTCTCATGCAACAGGGTGTTTCCTTCTTTTCTGGATTGCTAATTGCATTTGGCTTTTTGGACTCTAAGGTAATAGTTAATGAAAGAATCTGATGAGATGAAAGACTGTTCAGTGACACGTGCCTATGGAGCATTAGGAACTTCTGTTCTCGGTCTAATCTGTGCTAAAAATACATTGTTAATTTGAACTTGGCTTTCTTTGGCTGCTTGATGTTGGAGAGCAATTCAGCTTTAAGCGGTGCTACCTGGCTTCTACCTGTCCCGTAACCTTTCCCACTTTGTAGCAGCCCATCGCTCCTGAAGAATGCTGTTCCAGTCCCAGTATAACCAGTGGGTGCTGGGCTGGTGGCGTAGGGCAGGATCTTCATGTGTCCCTCTTCTTCTGACAGCCACCCCATGCTGTTCCTCGGGTGGCCGTATTGTAACGGGGGGCTGTTTGCTGGGTCACACTGCAGGTATTTTATTCTGCCAATGTGATGAAATGGATTTAAAAAAAAAATAAAATAGCTAATTTTCATCAAAATACCAGGAGTTGTGTTCTGGTTAGGATGCTTGGGCTGAGGGATGTAAGCAGAGTATTCCTAGGTAAGGACCATAACTGTGGAGGTTCAGATTTCCCCAGGCAGGTCCATTAGTGATGTGCAAATGAGGGTCCTCGCTGGGGGTAGATTCCAGTGCAGATAAGGGCCGTAAGGGCTGACCCGAGGGTCCTGCAGCTCCTCACTGGGCCTGGCTGGGAGGGATCTGGCTGGTAACATCACAGCCTGGAAATAAAAAGCGTTTGCACCTCTGCAGGTCCCTGCGTATGTGAAAACACAGCACTAGGCTGTAGTGAGACACCGCTTAATTAATGCATTTGTAGGAACTGGGCTGCATTTTAATCTTTCAGCAGGGTTTGCCAGTGTGAAGCTGGTCTTTAAATGCTGTTCCCATCGTATAGACAGACCCTGGCTTTTCTACTAAAGGGAAAAAAAACCAAACCAAAACAAACCAAAGACCCACAAAACCAATGCAGGGTGAAGAGATGAGTATTTAAAACTTGTGTAAAGAAAATCAGAAAAAAACCCAACATTTTTGAGGAAAAATTAGGATTTTTGTTGGTGAGAGTGAAGCTAAAGTTTTGTTTTCAGAAATGTTTTGTGTTGGCTGAAGTGTTCTGTGAGAACCTTCTAACAGGCAATCTATGTAATATTTGAATAGTTCATAAAAAGCATTTAAAAATCCTAATCTTGGATGACACGTCATTGATCTTGTGTAGACAGTAACTTCCACCATCTCAGTTTTTTCTGATGATAATGCAATTCTCTGGCAGAGAGACAACAGCCTGTAGGCCAGGGGGTGTTGGGCATGTCAGTGTCCACACACGGTGCCCCAGCCTTGGGCTCCTGCGGGGCTGGAGGCAGGGCAGGGGTTGGATCCCTGGGCTCAGTCCAAGGCCATGGTGTAACGTGTGTGACCATCTGGGGCAGCTGCTGCCCTGTCCCACAGCCTGCTGAAGGTTCCCTGGGCTCATTGGGGTGCCTAGGGTTTGAGGAACATGATGGTATTTTACCTTCTCCCGAGGTGGTCTCAGGAAATGGGCAGGACCTGGCTGCCTGGAGCAAGACAGAGCTGGGAAGGGCTTGGCCAAAGGCAAGGGAAAGTGAGGAGGAAAAACGGGCGCTTTGTTCTAGACTGGAAACAAAACAACAAAAAGAAACAAACATGGAAGAAGGTTCTGATGAAAATGTTTCTTTACTTGGCTGATTGTTAGGATTTTGCTTTAAAAAGGTATACTTTATTTGGAGAGCTAGTGGGGAGCACTTAAGGCCCTTCCGTCTCTCTTGCAGGTTCTCTGTAGGGACTGAGGGTGTGTTTTCACTACGATTTTTCTTTTTTATTCCTTTTGTTTGGGATTTTGCTGCCACTGAAGGGCTGCCCGTCTCTACCCCAGCTGTGTTCCCACCACCCCTGCGCTGGCAGGGTTGTGCCTGGGCTGAGCCCTGCACGTGTGGTCATGGTGAGGAGCGAGCAGCATGTGGGGCGATGGGTGGCCTGACGTGGGTCACCCCATGGCCAAGAGGAGGGGCGAGCGCCTGCCCTGAGCGGTGGCAGTGAGCCGGGGACACAGCTGGGTGGCTGGTCTGGCACTGCCGGGGTTTAGATTGCTCCAGACGGGTTGTGAAACCCTACCCTAATAAAACCTGAGCGGGTCTGGGTCAGACAGGGTGCCCTTTGGGTGCAGGTGTGAAATCAGCTCCGTGTCTCTGCCCGTACTTCTTGTTTCCGTCACCCGTCGGGACAGGTGCCCAGGGTGTGACAGAAGCAGCGGTTGTGAAATGCCTGACAGTGTGTTCCTCCTCGAGCTCCTTCCTCACATACTGCCCAGATCAGATCCTTAATGCACAAACCATTGCTGGCTGGATGGAAGGCTCTAGGGAGAGACTTCGAGTACGTTGGAAGTGAGTCGCAGTTACTGTCTGAATATTGGGTTTGTGTGCTTATTTTCTTTTTCCTAAAGAGAGCAGAAACAGCTTTTACAGGTAATTTCAACTGCCACACTATCAGAAAATATTTGTGTTTGGGTCTTATTCACAGCAGGTGGATAAATCAATGTTTTCTGTTTAGATTAAAGGGAGTTTGTGTCTTCATTGGCAGTTCTGTGCTAAGATCTGACAGCAGACACTGCTTCTGACAGGGTTCTAGGGGAGAAGTGCTGTCTAGTGGCAGGATTTGGAAGGGGTTGTTGCATATCATAGAATCATATGGGGTTGGAAGGGACCTCTGGAGATCATCTAGTCCAACCCTCCTGCTGGAGCAGGTCTACCCAGAGCAGGTCCCACAGGAACATGTCTAGGAGGGTTTGAATGTCTCCAGAGAAGGAGACTCCACCACTTCTCTGTGCAGCCTCTTCCAGGGCTCTGCCACCCTCACAGCAAAGAAGTTCCTCCCCATGTTTAGGTGGAATTTCTTGTACTCAAGTTTGTGCCCATTTCCTCTTTTCCTGTCCCTGGGCACCACTGAGAAGACCAGCCCCATCTTCCTGACACCCTCCCTTTAAGTATTTGTAAGCATTGATCAGGTCCCCCCTAAGTCTTCTCTTCTCCAGACTAAGCAGACCCAAGTCCCTCAGCCTTTCTTCATAGGAGAGACGCTCCAGGCCCCTCATCATCTTTGTGGCCCTACGTTGGACTCTCTCCAGCAGTTCCCTGTCCTTTAACTGGGAAGCTCAGAACTGTACACAGTGCTCCAGCTGGGGCCTCCCCAGGGCAGAGCAGAGGGGCAGGATGACCTCCCTCCACCTGCTGGTCACACTCTTCTTGATGCCCCCCAGGATGCTATTGGCCTTCTTGGCCACAAGGGCCCATTGCTGGCTCATGGTCACCCTGTTGTCCACAAGAACTCCCAGGTCTTTCTCCTCAGAGCTGCTCTCCAGCAGGTCACCCTCAACCTGTCCTGGTGCAGGGGGTTATTTCTCCCCAGGTGCAACACCCTACGCTTGCCCTTGTTAAATTTCATTAGGTTTCGCTCTGCCCATCTCTCCAGCCTGCCCAGGTCTCACTGATATGCCCTAGGCCCCAGCACAAATGAAGTCACCAGATGTTAGTGCTTTGTGTAGGCACTTGGAAGGGCCGTAGCAAAGCCAGCAGTACCCACAGTCGTCTGCAGCCCTGATCTCCTAACAGGGGAAATGCCCAAGACGCTTTCTGCTGCAGCACTGTTTTCATGGGAGCTACAGAACGCAGGGCTCCCCTCTGGTAGGAACTGTCTGTGCCACGTGTAACATCTGTGGAGCAATGAAATGTATGTATACAATAAAATAACGTCTTTGTTTATACGTGAGAAGCCACGATAATTCATGTGTATCTAATGGTATTTGGAACTGATACTGGCTGGATGCCTTGGGCACGCACGCTGTAAGGTGAAGCTGGTGCACGTTGGGCTGGCTCACGATCTGCTTACGAATTCCTATCTCTTAATTTGCCCGTGTAAACCAAACCGTGTGTAGTTGGCTCCCTGCACGCGTGGGGTTCCACGCCTGACTCCAGGGTGCTCATCCCCACCAGCGAGCCCTGCGCAGTGACTTGCGAATGGGTGTCTTTAAGGGATGCTGCTGTGTGCAGACGAAAGCTGTTCCACAGTGTGATGGTAACCCTTGGTAGCTGCCTCCTGGTGAATTTATTTACCCTGCAAAGCAATTAATGGTATGGAAAGATATGCGTTTAGATTCAAAGGCACCAGGAAGCTGCAATATGTATTGGGGTTTTCAGATCAATTAAAAATGTCTGTGCATGCTTCATCACTTGAGTAAGCCATCCCACGTCGGGTTGCCCAGGATACCTGTATGGATGCCCGGACACGATCCCGATTTTTTTTTTTGATTTTTTTTTTGATTTTTTTTTTACACTGGGGCTTTCTAACAACAAGCCTCTCCTGCCTTCTTCAGCCACACAGGGGTTCTGTTGCCCACGTTTGAGGTGGTGAGCCCAGCTGTTCACCAGGGGAACCTAGTGTGAGTTTTGGTGCCTGCTGTGCCCCTTGTGTGTCCTGGGCCTTCTGTTGGTTCTCCGGGAGCTACCCCTGCAGTAGCCCTGGGCACAGAGCCCTGCTGGCCCTTGCCTCGGAGGGGCTGTGTCTGTGTGACTGTCCTGCCCCGGCCTGGCGAGGTAAGGGGTCTGCCCAGGTTCTCTCTCCGAAAAGCGCTTGTATTGTCCCTCCGTGTCGCCATGTGTCTGTTCCCCACCCTGATGTTGTGAGTGTTCCTTATTTGTTGTCCCATGTGATGCCATCTCTGCAGTTGGTGTGTCAGCTGGAGCCCTGGGGTGACAGCATAGGCAATAAATGGATTCTCATGGCATGTGTCAGGACGGAGACCAAACGGGATTTTATTTCTGTAAGTGATTTTATTTCTGAAGTTACCTCTTTATTTAAGAACCGAGGCAGCAGCTTGTCGGGAGCATGGTCCAACGAGCTCCCAACCTCATAAGGTGTTCCTCCTGGTGGCTTTATTCTTACTCGGCAGTGTCGTGACTCTGCGTTGTGTGTGAGGGGCACGGGAGGACTGGGGTCTCCCTCGCCCGGCTCTCTCTGGTTTGGCAGTGATTGGTGTCGGAGGCGGTGTGGCTCCGGAGGTGCCGATCTCTCTCTCGTGGCTCTCCCAGAGCTGGAGCCTGTTGGTGTGTGCCTCGGGCCCTGGGAGGTGGCTGCCAAAGGGGGCTGGTGGCTGCCAAAGGGGGCTGGTGGCTGCCAAAGGGGGCTGGTGGCTGCCTCCCACCTTGCGGAGTGCTGGCAGCAAGCTGGGGGCTTCGAGAAAGGAATACCCATGGTTGCTGCTCTCTGCCGTTAGGAATGCTTTTGTGTGTGCTCTCCTCAGGCTGGTAGTCCGTTTGGGTGAGTTTCAATTAAAAATAAAAAAAATAAGCTAGCTGTGAATTATTGCTTTTAAAAGCACGTCTTTCCTTCTAAAGGCACAGCTGTAGATGAATTTAGCTTGTGTGTGGCTATTGTGGATGGCAGAATTACAACCCAGTCTTATGGATGTTTTCTTTTGATAGAAATCTGGTGAGGTACATGCAAAATATGTGCAGCCCTGGGGCTCTTGGCTGGCTGCCACCAGGACTGCCAGCGATAGTGTGGGTGCTCTGATCTCATCAGGGATGTCTGAACTCCTCTAATGGTCCCTCTTCCCATGTCTGCGTCACATGGAGACGAAGCATCGTCTCCGGTTTCTGCACTAATTGGGCTTGCTCTTTTGTCTGGCGCAGTCCTTGCTCTGGATTGGGGTGGTGGAGACCACAATGTCCCAACAGCCTGTGGTGGTGTCCGTTGTGGTGGCTCATGTCCTCCTGTCTCCTGGCCCTTCTCTGCCCTGTGGCCCATTGTGGCACCGATCTCGGTGGTCCCAGCTGGGGGCCCAGGGTCTCCTTCCCCTCCATGTTGCTGTCAGGCCTAAGGGAACGATTTGGCAGGAGACAAATAGCTTTCTTGGGAAGAAAAGAGAAAGTAATTCAGATTCGCTGTGAAAGTGGAAAAGGCATTGGGGTTTTCGGGGTAGATTGTTTAAAGTGCTGGGACTTCATGAATGCAAGCTCTTAAGAATTTCATCAGTTCTTGTATCTAAAACAATTGGTTGTGCATCTGTATGTTAAGTTGGGTATTCTAACCAAGTATTCTATCTGCCATGCAATGTGCTTATTATTGTTCGTTTAGACTTCTGAAAGAGTTCAGTGGATGACTCCTTTGGAACCCAAAGCTGGCTTTGGAGTAGATACTGGCCCGCTCTGGAGCTGGGTTCACTTCACTGTCTGCACTTCACAGCGGGTTTGCCGGGAAATCTGTTAGTGCCACTTTAAAGGAGACTTTTCCATCATCACCTAGAGCAAGTTTCAGGTTTTCTAATTATATGCTTTTGTAGGGGAAAGTTAAACCCAAATGATCTTTTTGGTGCAGAGACAGGCACCCTGTGCCCAGCCCGCCAGGGGTGTCTGAAGAGGCTCGGGGTGCACTCGGGGTGCCGGGCTCCCAATGCCCTCTGGTGGCTACTGCTGCTGTGGGGTGGCTTCCCAAGCTGCCCCGCACCATGGCAAGGTTGGTATGTCTCGAGGGGAACGTGCCTTTTGTGTGTTATTTCCTGGTTGCTTGCTGGTTCCTCTCTCTTTATCTGGATTAAATCCCAGCCCTCTGCTTTGGTAAAAGTCCTTGTGGATAATAACTGGATAGCTTCTGGGCCTCTAGATCCATAGCAACATGCTATCAAGTTTTAATAAAGACAGTTTTGTTCTTTTCATTGAAACTTACGTTTTCTTCCTCTCTAAACAAGTAGTAAGTGAAAGAGACATGCTTGCTGGTGTCGCTAGAACTGGATTTTAGTTCTTACGTAGTACTAATTGCTTTTTAAAAAAGTAAATTTTTTTTTTAAGCAGTGGAAACAGGACCTTTGAACTGGTCCCCTGCTGTGCCTGCAGTTTGCAGCTGAAAGCGAACCGGCCAAGCCCAGCTGCGGTGTTGTGTGGGGTTTGTGTGCTGTCACTCCGCAGGGTGCTGTGGGAACACAGATGGCTGAAAACCAGCGCGGGGCTTTGGAGCTGGGGGCCAGCACTGCCCCGGCCCGGCCCTCTGTCCTGCAGCCACCCTGCTCTCCGGGATTATTTTTAACTGCTAATTTCACAGCAGCAGGGACGGCATTCCCGAGCAAAATGGCAACCGGGAAGGGACAGTGACACCGCTGCCAAGGCGCTCCAACAGGATTTTGGCTGGCACTGGGTGACGGCGTGGGCTGGAGCAGACCTGGCCTGAGCCCACCCGAATTGTTCCCCACCCCTACAGCAGGGATGAAGGACTTGGCGTGCTGCTAATACAGTGAAGGGTTTATTTGCCGTTTTTTAATTTTTAGAGTGCTCTCAAATAATTTTTGAAGGAAAATGCAGCGGTCAGAGGCTCCGGTCCCCCAGCCCTGGTGGAGGTGGTGTCACTGGGCTGTGCGGGGAGCTTGCCAGAAACCCCAGAGCTCACTGGGTCTGCACGTACACGGATGGGATTTGAGTTGGCCATGCGGGATGGGGTTTCTATGGGTCGTTCAGCTGGCCCTTCTGAGGGCACTGGGCGAGCTGTTCTTGGCCTGTGCTACCTGCTTAATTAAATACATTTAACAATAGATTTGCTGTGATTTCAGGTGCCTTCCTCAATGAAGGAGCTTCATTGGGCTTTGTTGCAGAGGAAATCTGAGCAAAGTTTTGGATGAGGGATCGAGAGTGACATGTTATCATGGCATTTCCGCTTATTTGATCCCTTTGGTGAGGACTGGTAAAAATCCTTCAGTTTGCTGGTGAACTGCTGCCTGTCCCAGCTCGTGCTGGCTTTGGCCCGCAGCACAGAGGTGGGCTGGGGACGTGTGGGACCAGAGAACAGGGGGCTGACTTTAACACCCTGAGTGTGTTCCAGCTCCCTGTCTAGAGACAGGAAGAGGTCATGGCGGGCCAGCTCCCACGGGAGGCTGTCTGCCTCTTTTGGGGGGCTCAACTTGGGTTTCCTTGGTCCTCTTCCCCCTGAGAAACCTGAGTCGGGGGCTTGTGTGTAAGTGTGTGTTTCTATATATTCACTTACTTTTTAGGGAGTTGAACTGTTTGAAAAGGAGACAAATAGGTATGTGTGACTTGCAGTTTTCCTGGTTTCCATAGTGTTTTCTTCTTCCTGTGCTTCAAATTCCACTGCTCCGGCTGGCTCAGGTCTGGTGTGTGGATCCTCCTGTGCTGGCAGACCTGCCCTGAGCCCCTGGGGGCAACACAACCCTCTCTGTGTCAGCAGCAGTTTAAAGTCTTAACCCACCCTATGTTGTTAAATTCATTTTTTGTCTCTTGTAAAGCCCGTTTCCTTGTGCTGGGTGTCCCCAGGGCCGGGGGGCTCCCCATGCTGCCTGTCCTCTAAGTGCTGCCCGGCTCCTTGCTCCTTTCATCGCTGAAATCAGTGTGTCCTGCCTCTGCTCTTTGGACCCTCAACGTGGTGAAGGAACGGGGGCAGGTCTCCTGAGCCACCCTGGGCTGGGCTTGGGGAGTTCCCCGGGTGCAGTGTGAGGAAAGCGCTGGGACAGGCTGCTTGGCGTGGGGGGGGCTGTGGGGGACGGGGTTGCTTCCTGTCCCACAGCCACCCTCCTTGGAGCGATGGACCCCCCCCGAGCCCATCCGGAGCACTGAGCAGCTCCTTGCTCCCTGGGTTAGCGTGCTGCTGCTTTGAGCTTCCCATAGCAGGTTGCTCAAGGATGGTGCTGTGTATAACTTCATTTCTCTGCCTTTCCAGCAGAATTGCTGAAGGTTAAATATTGGCATACATTAATAATACATTGATGTGTATCAGGAACGAGGAAGGCAAAGTTACTGGGTGATTGGGTGTTTGAAAGAAAGAGTTTCACTCCTGGGGTGAGTGCTGGGGTGGTGGGCGCTGCCTGAGCCCTTCTGCAGGTGTGGAAGCTCAGAGTTCAGAAAGCTTTTGATCATTGTAACTGATGGTGAAGGGGTTACTGAAATGTTTTTTGTATTCTGCAAAACAAATCCATGTCAGGAAATAAATATAGAGGTAAATGGCTTGGCTTTCGGCACCAAGCACTTAAGCAGCCTGTTAATGATTTGAAAAGGCAGCAACAGAAGGTATCTGAAAGAAAAATGGCAATGTCAAATTTAAGTTTCATCTGCTTCACTAGAATTCAATCTGGAAAATGAAGACAAATAGTTAGACGTAAGAATGGTGATCAGTGCCTTGGTCAGGGAGAGCAGCTTTGCTTTGCACATCCTGCTTCCCGTGCTCTGTCCCCAATGCGGTGGCTGTGCTCGGGCCAGGGGCTCTGCAGGGCTGAGCAGCACAGGAGGGACGAGCCCTGGGAGGGCTCCAGCCCCGCTGGTTGGGCTCCATCCCAGCCAGGGCAGATTGCTCTTCGTCTCCCTTCCTCGGGAGTAGGGATTAGTTAAATGCAGGGTTTCAGAAACTGCAGAACAGTTTCTTTCCAGAAGCCTGTTAAATAATTCTTGTTTCATGGTAAAAAGTGGAGCTTTTATTTTCTTGTAAAGACCAAGTATCCTGGAAAATATTGGAAATACACAAGAGGATTCACTCATTTGTTGTTGTAGAGGGAACATGTGCCTGCTCTGATCCGCTGGGAACAGCCTGCGCTTTCACACAAGCTGTAGTTACCTGTCTTTGGCAGCGGGGAAGTGACGCTGGGCTGTCGAAAGGAAAACCTTTGGAAAAGCAGCTTAAGCTGGGAAATCAGGGAAATCACTCTTCTGAGAGTGGTGTTTTCCCTGTATCCAACTTGCTCTTTTTTCTTGCTGTCTATCAATGGTTTCTGCTGCTTAAAGAAAATTATACAGAGGTTTCTGAAGTCTCTTCTATTTCCCCCTCAAAGCCCAGATAATACATAGTTTTACACACCTTATTTTCAGTTCACAATAATTTAGCTTCTTAATACCTGGTTGAAAGAACGTATCTTCTATTTTGCATGCCTGCTTGGCATTGAAGAGGTTGATGTTTTCCTATTAGCATGCTTCTGTGCATGCGCTGTAGTTGTATGTGATGTTTTTGGGACTCTAGGAAAAAAACAACCAACTAGTTTTAAGAAATTGCAGTAAGTGAATTTTATAAATGAAGGAAGCGACTTAGGAAGCAGTAAAGAGGAGAGCAGTAGACCTTTCTGGTTCTGCCTTTTCTATCAGGAATTGATGGCTGACGTTGCTAACACTGATTTTTGGGGTGGCTGCATTTTAAGGCCGTAGTGAAAGCATGCACAGCTCTCATGTCTCCTCTTTCCACAGCTCCACCATGGCCCATGGAGTCCTGCTGCTTCCCGTGCTGCTGCTGCTGGCCTTCCCCTGCCCGAGCCGGCAAGGTGAGTGACCTGCATGGTGGGCTCTGCGGGCCCCTCTCTCGCTTCCCCAGCTCCTCTTGGCACTGAGCTTTGCTCCTCCACTGCTGGTGGCTTCCAAGGGTGTCTGTTGCCTGTTTCTGTACAGAATTTGTAGCCTGTGTGACCAGTGTGGGTCTTGCCAGGGGGAATGGGGAGCCTGGTTTGACTGGCAGTGACTGAGCTGTGTAACCAGCAGTTCTTCGCCCCTGGGCCGAGGGGCACTTGGGTCACAATTCTTGAAAGCAATTTTTTTTTTTCTCCTCTGGGAAGGCTCTTTGGAGTGTGGTGTTGGATAACTTTCCCATGGTTGCTCCAGTAAGGCCTTTGGATATGGAAAGTGACTTTCATACATCGTTTACGGAGCTGTGTGCACACAGAGGTGTTATGACACACAGCACGTGAAAGATGTGCCTCAGCAAAAAGGGAGAAAGGTATTTGTGCTGTGGAGAGGCAGGAATGGTGCATTTGAAGGGCTTCTGGATGTTTTGGGAGGTAACCTTCTGAAAGATGCATCCTTGCTACTTTGCAAACAGCCTTGTAAATGTTGGATACAAGTTTTCTGCAAATAACTTGATTTTCTCAATTTAAAATTTTAAATGACTCGAGGTGTCTCTAGTGTTTGTTGCAGCATACCTATGCTCTTTAGTATTTACCACGTGAAATCTCTTTCTGAACTGCTCTGCTGAAGTGCGCTTATTTTCAACTGTTGCTGCAAATAATAAAAGGCAGAGTATATGAAATGGAATGTCAGAATGGATTAACAATGCATGGAGGTCTAGTGGGTGACTTCAGTCATATCTATGAATAGGAAATTGAGACAAAACTTAAAAAGGGAGGAACGTTGGATGAATGTTTGTGGAAGTGCATTAAACTGCTAATGTTAGGTTTGGTAGCATTTACTGCACTGTACCTTCTTAGCTCTCTTGAAGTGCAGCTATATGGTTCTCAAAAATGTTTTTTCAGCTTTTAGAGCTGCTTATATTAAAAATCTTAAACCACTTGCCTTTCACATCCTTACCATGAAGAGAAGCAGCTGGAGAAGAGAAACGCAGGAAAGCCAGGTGGATGTTAAGGTGTGAGGTTCTGGTCGCTGTCTCTGGCACAAGGAGTGGACCTGCCCCCTGTGGAGCTGTGTTACTGACCACCCTGTGGGCTGTTGGGTTGTAGGTGTTCGACCTGACTGCTTAAACACAGGAGAGGAGGTTCTAGGGCTTTAATGTTAGCTTTTTATTGAAAAGGTGCAATAAGTGAGCAGCAAGAGAAGACTAAATCCATGTCAAGAGGTTTCGTTTCTTTTCCTGCTGTCCGTGATGCTGAGACCAGAGGTGTGGGATTGTGCCGTTTTCCCGGCTGTGAGCCAGTGGGACAGCTACAGTGAACACTTCCCTGAACACACCGTGGAGGGCTTGTCCAATATCATTTTTTAAAGAACTCTGCGCTTAGGCCTGTACTTATCTCCCACAGTGATAGAGTTCCCATACAAGAATGTGTAGAAGAGACTGAAATAATTTCACTTTGCTTTATTCCTTCCCTTCTCCTCCACTCCTACTTCCTATGGTGAGTTTTCTTTTCCTATCAGCAATTACTTGTCTAAGGCACGAACAACCCTGCTCTTCCTTCTTCTCATGTTTGCAGTATTGATGCAATTCTGGTTCCTTTGTAAATAGTTCCCAGCTTCCAGGCTGGTTGTAGAGGAGCGTTTGGGGAGGCAGGAATACCTGGTGGAGCCCTCAGCAAATTCTCATCCAGGTTTTGGCTTCATCACCAGTCAAACAATGGGAGAACGCAGGGGTTTGTCCCTTGAGTGCCCAAGTGCCACTGAGGAGCCAGCAGCCTGTGGCAGGGCCGAGGTGGGGGCCCTGCAGCACAGCCCCCCTGGGTTTGGAGTTGATGTTTTGGGGGAGAATGGTTATTGTGCCTTCCCTTTGCACAAAATAGCAACAACAACAAAAAGGCACAAAGCCTTCTGATCCCCACTGTGTATTTTATCCCAGATCGGCCCATTTCCTTTCACTGGGGTTTGGACCAGGTTGGTGTTTTTTGCATTTTTGAGTGGAAAAATGTCTGGGCATATCTTTGGGTAGCGTTCAGGGGCAGACTGACTCTTCCTGCATTGCCTCTAGTCTTCAGGAGATGAGAGTAAACATGATTTAAAAAAAAAAGTGCAGCCCACAACCCAACCCAAAAAATTGAAACACAGTGTAGAATTCTAAGTGCAGAAACACATCTCTTTCTGGACACTCAAGCAGGGAAATCCTTTTATTCTAAAGGTTTATTGCAGCACTTACCGCCGAGTTACTTTTTTTATTAGCCCTGTAAAGCGGGGAAAGAGGCTTTTCTTCATTCCCCAAGAAGCTAAACCCTGCTTCCTAAATAAAGTAGTGCCTGTGCCTCCGAGCCTGAGGTTTTTCAGTTGCCAGCAACGGAGCACAAGTGCTGTTTCCCGAAGCCAGCACTGGGAGCGTGGTGCCCGAGGTGCTGCCCGTGCCCCTGCCCTCTCTGCCCACCGGGAAGGTGTCGGGGACACCTTTGGCTCTGGCTGCTGCAGCTTCCCTGCCAGAGGCAGCCTGGGACAGGACTCACCCTGCCGGGAAGTCTTTGGGGGCTCTGGTGGCCCTGCTGGCCCCGGGAACAGCCTGACCCCTCTCCGGTGCTGGGTGGGGGGGGCTGCCCCTCTGCCCGCCTCCCAGCTTTCCCATGCACTGCCAGGGGCTCTAGCACCGGGGCTTTGTCTGGTTCCGGGGGGTTTGTGGCATGGAGAACAACAATAAGGCTGAATGGCTGTTTCTTGGTGCTGGATAATTCAAAGGCTTTTGTTAAATTAATAAATCCTATATAAAATAAATTATTATAGGCTGCCCAGAGAGGTGGTTGAGTCACCCTCGCTGGAGGTATTGAAATGTTGGGCAGATGTGGCACTTAGGGACATGGGTTACTGGTGACCTTGGCAGTGTTAGGTTAAGGGTTGGACTCCATGGTAAAGGTCTGTTCCAACCTAAAAGATTCTGGGATTTTTATTATTATGGCTGTTGTATAATGCTTGTTACTGTATGCATTGAGAGAGAAAATAAAACTGAATGGAGCAATCATCTCTACAGGATTATTACTTTCTGTTTCCCTGGAATGGCTAAGAATTGTGAAGGGAAGCTAAGCACCAAAAAAGCTGTCTAATGTACAATAAAATGGACTCAAAGGGACTTTTCAATCCGAGGCAAGCAGGATTAGAGACTTTAATTTTTGAGTCTGCTTGCCTATGGTATGAAGACCCAGCAGATGCCACCTCTTCCCCCAGTCATAGCAATTTAAAATGAAAAAGAATACTGCTTGCCTTTAATGTTTTAGCCTTAGAGCATGAGGTCTTTTTCATGCTCCTGGAGATTTCAGCAGCTTCCCCCGTGGTTTGTAACCTTTCTGGTTTGATTTGGAGGCTTTCCCCAGGAGGCGGGGGTCCCGAGCCGTCCAGGCAGCGAGCGGAGGGAGGAGGTAACCCCGGTGCTGTGGGGCTGGGAGCCGGCTGCCGAGCGTGCCGAGGCCGGCCGATGAGCACAGTGTCTGTGCATGCCGAGTATGCGGCCGGGGGGTGGCTGCCTGCGGGGCTGTGCAGCTGGGGGGAGCTCCTGGGGGAGTCCCTCTGCCCGCTGGGCACCCAGGGTCACTCCTCCTCGGGGTTCCCCGTGCTCCTGGGCGAAGGGCAAGCACTCGGATGGAGCTGTGGCTCTCACCGCTGTGCCGGTACGAAGGCACGGCTTAGGGGGGAAGGACCCTTGGTGACAGGCGTGTTTACTTGCCTCTGTCCCTCCCTGGAACCCGGCTGCTTTCTCCAGCCCTGGACTAAGAGGTCTGGTGGTCTTAGGTGGGTCATCCCCCCCAGCGCTCCCGTGCCTCTCCTGGACGTGCTGTGTCTGCGTGGGCAGGTGTGCCAGGCTTTGTCTGCAGGGTGATGTTCCATCCTGCGGGGAGCAGGGAGTGGGGCTCCATCCTGGTGGGTCCCTCCCAACTCGAGATATTCTGTCATTCTATGGAATTCTGCAAGGGAGGGTGGTGGTGGCTGGAAGGAAGTGACTTGATATTGTTAAAGCCCTGCTTTAATGTGATGTAATTGGAGACTGTGTCTTTAGAAAGAAATTTGAGACTCTTTTGGTATATGTTTTTACTTTTTATTGCTTTTTTAAAATTATGTCAATATTTGCTGACCATGTCACATAGTTAACACAGGCATTTTTTCAAGCCAAAGGCAGGTGAAGAAGCTGTGTTCCAGTGGTGCCAGTAAGAAAAGATGGTCAAGCGCCTGTTGTATGACCTGTTTTGATGGAAAATGAATGGCTCTTCTGAATGTGAAGAGATCACCTCAAGATTAAGATGTGCTCCCAGAAACATATGTAGTGCATTTCTCCTTGGAGAGAAGAAGTTTGGTATTTCCCCAAATGGTTAACGATGTCTCCAGTCTGAGAACTGGATATAAAATAAACCAGTATAGATTATTTCACGCAACCAGTTACTGAACTTTATGTAGAAGTAAATAACTTGTCTTTGTTTCCTTGCTTCTGCACGTTTCCATCGCTGATTGGTGTCCCTGGGGTGTCCCCGTGGGGTTGGGGTGTCCTGCAGGCAGGGTGACAGCTCCGAACACACGGCACCTTCCAGCTCGCTGTTGGTTCCTCTGCTGTCAAAATACCTGGGTAATTGGAGTCAGCTCTCTTAATTGTTGACTTTCACAACGTGAATAAGCAAACAAAATAAAGGAGCTTCAATTCTGACACTTCCATAATAATGAACTAATCCACTAGTTAATGAGAAGTTAATGCAAATCTCTGTGTCTTTGTGTGGACAGTGAGATTTTTAGGTGTGTGTGCACAATGAATGCAGCAATGAGCCTCTGCATCGTGGAACAGAAGTAGCTGCAGTGAAGGTGTTCAGGGCTGGGGCTATTTTTAAGCCTGGCTTCTTGCCTGCCTGTGCGGCCAGCCAGGTCCATACGTCTGGCCTGTGCTGGAGGAGATCCCTGCTCCTGAGCTGGTCTGCTGCAGCCTCTCAGCTGTGTTTCACTGTTGGGGGAGGAGAAGGAACAGGACTTTATTACAGGATTGTTTGACACATTTTTTTTTCTTTTCTTTTTTTTTAAAGTTCCACAAAACTAGTGAAGTTATTAATTGGTATGTGTATGACTGGGATCGTATATGCCTTATTTGAGATCAATGTGATGGACACTGTCTGATTTCAGGATTCTTTCCCTAGTTTAGTTGTGTTAGTGGTTCTAAAATGGAAGATCCTATTTGTGCACTTGTTCATTGTGGGAGGGGGGGAAACAAAGCGGAAGACCAACTGCGTTATATTCCCAGTGGGCAGGCTCTAATGATAGGCTTGAAAAAGCCCAATGCGTAGTATGTCCAGCTGCTATTTTAGGAGCATCCAGTGTTTTGTGGCTGGAAATTTTTCTTGTGTGTTAAAATCAAAAAAGAGAATGTAAACATGAGTTAAGTTGCCATGAACGTGTGTGTCTGTGCACATGGGATGTGTGTGACACAGTGACTTGTTCTGTCCTGCCCAACCATGCCTTTTCTCAGTGATTCTGTGGCTGTGTGCCACCACCAGCACCTGCATCTTCAGGGAACTGGGGAGCTTCCAGCGCTCCCCATTAGCTGGCCGGGAGCGCTGTCTTCCCCCACTGAGCCTGGAGCGACCCTGTGCCACCCCTGGAAGTGGCAGTGTGTAGGGTTCTGCCCCGGCTGGGCATCTCCAGACGTTTTGCTGAGGATGCTTTGGAGTTCAATTTCCTACTTCATATCTTTTCTGAGAAGTTCTTCTTCTTGCTTGGGCTCTGGGGCTGGAAGGCAGGTGCTGTACCTGCTGATGATCTCTGCTGCTTCTCCCTTTACCTCCTGGTTACTCACTCCCAAGGTGCTCACCAAAGGCCTGTCTCCCCAGGAAAGTTGCTTCAGACTTATTTTTGAGTGAGCCAGTTACAGCTACACAGGATTTGCCAGGTGTGCCTGCTGCAAACTTAAATGGCCTTCATTGGATTTTGTTAAATTCATTTCCAGAATGCTTGAGAATGTATTTCTATATGGAAATAGTTAGCATGGTGTGGCAAATCTCTTGTAAATTTCCAGCGTTTTGAGTTTTCTCCCCTGCTGAGTGTGTGCGATGACCTTCCCGTGCTGTATGGGAGATAGGGAATGGCACTGAACTCTGGAAATCTGAGTGCTGGGAGGGAGCAGATGTGGCTGGTATTTCTTTGGTGGTGCAAGCTCATACCTTTGCCTTGCTGAAAGGGCTGAGTTAGTATCGTTAGCTCCTACTTTGTGGTTCTGCAGCACTAGCTGCAAGTAGTATTTCTTCCCTTAAACAGGCTTTATTGTCTAATGATTTCTTTATCTCGATATAACTAAGGCTATTAAGAACACCACTGTAGTGTTGTTTTTTTTTTTTTTTTTTCCTCGACTCTCCCCTTTTACAGACAATGAACTGAAGCTAAATATGGTCCACTACGAATGCGTGTGTGAAGGCATGTCCTGCGGGAACGGGGATCGTTGCCAAGGCCAGCAATGCTTCGCCTCCCTGAGCATTAACGACGGTGCTAAGGTTTACCAGAAAGGCTGCTTCCAGGTCTACGAACAAGGGAAGATGACGTGCAAGACGCCTCCCTCTCCCGACCAAGCTGTGGAGTGCTGCCAGGGGTACCTCTGCAACATGAACATCACCGCCCAGCTGCCCTCCTCTAAAGGTGAGGGGTTGAGCTGGACACAGTGAATTCTGAGAGAGAGAAAGGAGAAAAAAAAAAAAGGGTTGGCTTTCACCTGATGTACTGGGAGTGAGGGCTTCAGTGGTAGTGAAATAAGGGTTTGACCAGTGCAGCAAGGCCTTGTCTGCGTGGTTCCCCACCCTGATGCCCACAGGGTGGGTGGTCTGCACTGCTGGCTGGGTGGCAGGGGTTCAAGCACACAGTCAGGGGTGAGTTCCTGCCTCTCAGGGAATTGCGGGAGAGGAGGGGTTTGTTCTGAGGGGATGGGGCTGTTCTCGCACTCTGCATCCTGGGTGTCAGGGCACACTCACAGCTCCGGTGGTGTCACCGCCGCTCCATCAGACGAGGTGGCTGCCAGGTTAAATGTTGGTGTCAGTGCTGTTGGTTTTAAAGACTTTCTTTGGGAATTCCCAAATTTATTATTTTTTCTCTCCTTCCCTCTTCCCTCCCTTCTGCTCTGCCTCCCCTTTTTTCCTTCCCCAGGACAAAACTTACCAGACGCTGCAGGTTACAGCATGGAAACACTAATCATCGTTATCCTGGCTCCCGTGATGGTGCTGATAGTTTTTTCTGCAGTAGCTGTGCCGATCATCCGGAGAATACAGAAAAACCACATGGAGAGGCTCAACTCTCGAGATGCAGAGTACGGGACAATCGAGGGCCTCATTGCCTCCAACGTTGGGGACAGCACGCTGGCAGTGAGTAACCTGTGTGTGTGGGGGGAGAACCTGGGGGAGCTCCCTGCGCTTCCCAGGCTCCCCCTCTGGGCATGGCCACATCCATAACAGCGCCTTTTGCTGCCAGGGATGCCACTTGGCACTTCCACAGTGACATTCCTGTGCTCGCAGAGCTGTAGTTTAAATAGCATTTAACCAAAGATAACTTTTGCAGGCAGAGCTCCTTTGACCTGGAGAATTGCCATAACCTGTAGTCATGCTGTTTACATTCATAGAAGCAATGTCTAAACAGCAAAACGGAGTATTAACCCTGATTATCGGGTAGCATGAAGTGATGTGAAAGGTGTAAAAACGTACTGCATCTTTGGTGTATGAAAGACAGCCTGAAAGGTTGAAAGATGCTAGGGAAAGGAGGAAATAAAGGTATGTTTGCCTTTTGAAAACTTAGAAGCTGACTTTCATGATCCTAGTGTGTGTATATTTTTTTTTAATGCCTTTGTCAGTCTTTAATTAGCCACGAGGCTTGATTTCTTGTAACTGTTTTAAAACAGCTGGTTTTGATGCGTTTACCACCAGCTGGGGGGGTGTGTGCCCCTGGTTATTGGTCTTTAAGCACTGACTTCCAGCTTTTACCGGCTCTTAACTCTTATCTTCGCAAGACCATTCCTATTCCATTTGCAAACCTTTTGCACTTTGTCATTTGATGTTACTTGGAAACAATGATAGAACTTGAGAAGAATAAATCAAAATTCTTTTCAAAAGGAACTGGGGAAGTCGCAAACTGTAAAGGTTTGGTTTAATGGAGCTGTTTGTTCCCAGCTGCCAGACCCTCTTAGCTCTGTGTTCCCTGCTCTGAGTGCTGGGTGTGTAAAAACACTATTGATAGTTCCTTGTCTCTAAATGGGAATCTGAACAGTCAGTCTCTTTTAAGCTCCAGATTTTTCTTGTCTATTGTGTGTTTTAAATCGCCGGTTTTGTTACACTGTAGTTTACATTTAGGATTAATCTCCATAGTGTAGCACATGCTTAAAGCCCTTGCCTTCCTAATGGAGAATGGAAAGAGCTGTGGCCTCTTCAAATCTTGTTTTTACAGTCGCTGCAGATAAGTTTGGGTTGTTTTTTTAAAAAAATTTTTTCCTCTGATAGAAGCAGGAGGGAAATGAGGTCTCCGATTGTATTAAAAAGTGAAATAGCAGTCTCTTGGCAGTCTTAGATTATCTTTTTTCTTGAGCACTCACTGAAAACACTTTTATAGAAGTGAGATTTCATCAGGTCTGGTTAAAGCCCAAAAGTGCAGTTTGGAAGTATTAGAAAGTTGGTTATGCTTATGCTTTTTTTTTTTTTAATTCTGTTTTCCATTGTAAAGAAAAAAGACTCCAGTAATACAGTTGTTAATGCTTTGCATTAAGACGGAAGTGCTAGCCAGAAAAGTAGCTGGGTATTAGTATTTTGAAAGGCTAATAGGATTTTAACATTCAATTAGAATCTCACTCTTGTTTCATAAGCTTACAGTTTAAAGTCTGCTTTCCATGTTCTAAAAATACCAGAAACTGATAAAAACTTTTAAGACAGACCTTATGGAAAATTTTGTGGAGTATCACTGGCATGTGTGGTGTGGGTGATGCAGGTAACACTCCTGTCACCCTGTTTGTCGTGACAGATACTTTTTACAGTTATAAGTAACTAACTGTACCCAACTGGATTAGTTTGGGCCAGAACTTCCCATGACTGTTAGCTACCACACAATGACTTTTCTTTTTGAGGGACTGTTCATCTGGCATGGTTCAGCCACTGTAGGGAAGGAGACTTAGAATGAATTCTGTGGGTGTTGTCAGAAGAGCTGATTTGGGACAGGGATGTGAAGTCTATCAGAGAACCCCCTCTGTAGGTTTTTTCAGTAAAACTGACTTCCCTCCCCATATTACTTCAGACAAAACGGTCAGCTGAGCACAAATTGTGATTAAAAAGGTGCTGAAAAAACAAGTTGTATCATAGGAATTTGTTGGAATCTGTCTTACCATTTCAATTAGAAACTTTGTCTAATTAGAAATTAGCCCCCAGGAATGTTCAAAAGTAAATGCTGGTTTTCTTTCTGCTAACTGTATGGCAGAAAGTTTTAAGTATGGAAGTTAGAGAAAATAAGTTTATTTCTTTTTGAGGTAGCCCAGATTATTGCAAGACATAGAAAACTTTTTTGGGAAAAGAGAGAAAATGATACTAACCTATTTGAAATGGGTGACAGACACAGAATTGAGAGAGCGTAAACTAAGTGAGAGAAGAACAAAGTGCTCAAAAAGAGTCAACTTTGACTACAGAGGATGGCTTGTGGGCTACGAGTGAGCTTCCAGGCTCACAGGCAGTAAACTTATTGTCTGTTATTAAACAAAATGATTTATTTATTAAACAAAATGATGCAGTGATGCCAGATAAATGATAGAGACAAAATAAGACATCTAGGAATGAAACAGTGCTGGATGGGTTTGCTGTGTTGTTTGTATCACACCAGCAGAAGGTGATTCTGCCCAAGTTATTCCTCCCCTGGCAGTCTCCTCTGTGCCTGGGATGTTCTCTGAAGTGGTAACACTGTGCAAAGAGCACTCTGTCCATCTGGATGGTGATGGCAATGGTGTGTCTCAATCCTGAGTGCCCAAGTGGTATCACCAGAGCCACTGAGACACCAGTGAGCTTTAACTGAACCTGCCCTGCAAGGTGTTTTGTATTGAAACAGACAAAAAACATGCAGTTTTTCACAGGTAATAAGCCTCTGCTTTTCCTTTTGCACAGGATTTGTTGGACCATTCCTGCACATCTGGAAGTGGTTCTGGACTTCCTTTCTTGGTGCAAAGAACGGTGGCTCGCCAGATCACGCTTGTGGAGTGTGTAGGTCAGTATAATCCTTGTTCACATCTAGTGCCAAGTGTTGGTAACAAATGCAGGGAGAAGGCTTTATCTCCCATCACAATTCACTGCTTTTCCTCAGTTGCCTATATAATGGGTGGAACTCTTCAGGCTTCAGCTTATGGAACAGACTTGGGTTTGGAAAGCGAAGGGAAAAAATTCCTTCCAGTCTGTGCAGAGGAGAGGGGCAAATATCATCTGTGCTTTATGATTGAGAAATTTAAGCTTTGTTCAGTAAGGTGATGTTAGAAAATCCAAACAAGCCTAGTTTCTATACTTTGTGAAACAAACACTAGTTCATTAAATGGCATTCAATTAGAAAGCTTTAGAATTAGAAAAAGGATCATCTGGATTTGAGATTTGGAGTTGAACTGTCAAGCAAAGTGGCTAATATGGCATTTACAAAAACAAACCAAACCCTGTGATTCTGGGCCATTAGAGTGGGAATTCAAATGGTTTGTCACTTGCTCTGTGCTGAGGCTTTGGGACAGTGCAGGCGATGATGTGCTGTTGCTGCTCTTTTCCCCCTGAAAGAGAGAATCTCTCCAGTAACTCTTTCCTAAAACTCTTCTGGGTCTTTATTTTTTTTGCAGGATTTCAGTGTTAATTTTAAGGATCCATTAATTTTTTTCTTTAGCACACATATATTATTAATGGATTAGTGTTAAATTTTAGGAAGCAGCTGGGTCAAAGATCGATGTTACTACCTTGGGATATGTCCCCTCTGTATGCTTTTTACCACTTCACAGCGGGCTCAAAGTATATCAGTGAGATGTTTTGGCCATGGCTGCTGAGTTTCCAGCCTGTCCTTCTGTCCTGTGAAGACTGCTAGCTGACAACTTTTACTGTGTTTTTTCTCCCACCAGGAAAGGGCCGTTACGGAGAAGTTTGGAGGGGTCAGTGGCAAGGAGAAAATGTTGCTGTGAAGATCTTCTCTTCTAGGGATGAAAAATCCTGGTTCAGGGAAACCGAATTGTACAACACTGTATTGCTGCGACATGAAAATATTTTAGGTGAGTAGGGCAGCTGTGTCCATGTGTCCTGGAGCAGCTGGTGAAAAGGGGAGGTAACGGAACAGTTCACTTGCAAAGCACTGCTGGTTTGTCAAGTATCTTGCAATCTGTGAGATCAGTGTGTTTGTGATAAATAGTTGAAGAGACATTTTAAGGGGGAGACTTGCCAGGAGGGTGCTGAAGGGAGGCTGGAGGTACCACAGACCCACGCGCTCTGAACCCACCCCTGCAGCTCTCATTGCGGGGCAGCCACAGGGCAGAAGAGATTGCACGAGGTGCTGGGTGGAGAAGTTCCAGTGGACCTGTGTTCCTGTAACTTCAGTTCACCTGTGTGAATGTTACTCTTCCTTGTGCCTGAATGAATTGCAGTATGAATCCATTACTTCCTTCTGTTTGACTGTTCTGAGGGTCAAACTAAGTTCCTTTGCTGTTAAAACTTCAGCTGCAGTTGCCCCTTTGTGATGCATCTCACTTCTGTATAAATATGAAAGTGCAATGATTTTGGATCTTCTGCATCTGTTGTACCTCGTGTGCTCAGTTCTGAGCTTGGAAAACAGCTTTTTTGTGTGGTGAGCCATGGCTGAAGTTTAAGCAGCCCTTTTGATCCCTGGTCGCTGTGACCTCCTTGCACTGGTGTGCCACTTTGACAGATAAAAGCAGCAGCACGTTTTTGAGTGCTGACATCCCTCACCAGTGATCTGTCTGTCTGCAGTCAGTTTTACTGGGGCTCCTCAGTCTTGTTTCCTGCCAGAGAATATTCTTTGGCTCCATAGCTCACCCTGCTAGATGTTTGTCTAATGTTTCCTGAAGCGGTTCCTTTGTTACTACAAAAATAATCTGGTGCCCTCCTGAAATGTGAATTATTGAACTTCCCTTCCCAAGAGAGCAAGTAACTTGGCTGAAATTACATTACAGGTTTCCCATGTTTCTCTCTTTGTGTTCAGTCTTTCTTGATAACTGTCAAATTTGTTGTCTATTTTATAGAATTTTTTTAGATGTGATATTAAACAATATCGCAAATTACACAAGTGTCACATTGTGCAGAAATCTGACTCCAGGAGAGAAAGGTAGTGGGTGTTCTTCCTGACAAATGTCATATGTGGGCTTTTAATAAACATGATTTGTTCCTCCAGCTTGGGAATAAAACTTCTGTTGCTTCCCAGCTAAAGCTGTTGGGGTCAGCAGAGTGTTGATGCACAATAAATTCAGAGGTGACAGGAAAGGGAGCTGCTCCTGAATTTTAGGTTCAGGTTTAAGACACATTTTGAAAGCTGTACTTGAGGTTCACGAATTTCAAAGAGAAATTTTCTCTGTTCCTTTGTAGAAAATTGTTGTGAAATACAGCTGTGATGCATAAAGGTGCTCTGCCTCACTTCAGCGTGGACGTGAGCTGCACATCTGCAGTCTGTTTTCAGTGCAGTCATGAAAAAGTTTTAATTAAAAGTTTTAAATTGCAAGAGGGGCCTAGTAGTATTGATTCTTTCCTTGAGGGAGTCTTGAAGGAACTTTAATTTTATTATGTTGTTTCTCCTTTTCCCCGCCTCTCTTCCTAGGTTTTATTGCGTCTGATATGACTTCCAGAAACTCTAGTACCCAGCTGTGGCTGATCACCCACTACCACGAGATGGGCTCTCTGTATGACTACCTGCAGCTCACTACGCTGGACACCGTCAGCTGCCTGCGCATCGTCCTCTCCATAGCCAGTGGGCTCGCACATTTGCACATCGAGATCTTCGGAACCCAGGGGAAGCCTGCCATTTCTCACCGGGACTTGAAGAGCAAAAACATCCTCGTCAAGAAAAATGGACAGTGCTGCATAGCAGATCTAGGTGAGTTCATTTCCATGCTAACATACTCGTTGCATTCCTGCAGAAATCAAACGTGTTGGATAACTCAACTGGAAAAGTCTTAAAGTATTCTTAAAATAAGCGTAGCATGGTGTGATGCTCTCCTGAGGGTGTATGGCAGCCGCTAGATGGCACTTACAACTTAGAAATGCCGCTCTGCTGCAGAGGAGGTGCAGTGCAGCCTCAGTCCAGCAGCACACTGAACACTTTGGCCTTTTTCTTGGGCCTCCGTTGTTAAATCCCATTTGTGGATCCCAGAGGCAGCAGTTCTCAGGCTTCAGCTCATTTGTGAACTAATAAATATCCTTCCACTTACAGTCTAAGTACAGTGTGCTTGCTGTCCCAAGCTCCATGGATCCATCCAGCTCGAGTCTTTTGCCAGATAATGCAGAGCTGGGTTCTCAGTGACCAGCTGGTTTTGGATTCTGAGCTGGTGGACGCTGAGGAGCAGTTGCCCAGTGTGGCTTGTTCATACTGGGGGCAATGTCTGACTTACCTTTTTTCTTTTTTTGAAGACAAGGGAGAAAATAGCTAACTCTGGTAGAACAGTAGTACTGGGGAGTCATTGCCTGGACAAAATGGGTATTGGGAGGTGGAATTTTTTTCAGTTGCAGTTCCATTGTGTAGTTCCTATCACTTCTGCCGGAGGGGCATGAGAGACACACAGGGATAACATGAAAGCCACATATCCGAGCCTATCTAAACTTGCACAGGGAATGGTTAGTAAAAAATGGAACAGTAAGTTGAAAATACTAAACTTCAGAGACTGGCTTTTAAACAAGCTTGTAGCTCACCCTGATGAGGGGTCAGCACATACTGGCATAGCACTAATAGAGTGATATCTACTACATTATTTATCTAGAGGTTTCAGGTATTTGAGAGATTTTCTGAGAGAGCACAGCAATAAGCATTTCCCAGTTAGTGTCTGTGGTGCTAGATAGCTATTAAAGAGGAACTCCTCAGGTGTGTATCTAACCTGTATTTAATTTGTTCCCTTCCTGTAAAGGAGAGTTACCAGAGTTTTTCTTCTGCCATATTTTCATGCCCTTTCTTCCCATGTAGCTTTGGCTCTTTTTCCTGCCCTGGTCTCCTCCTGTTTTTCCAACACACACAGCATACAATAACAATGGCACTTTGAGACTGGCGAGTACAAGCCGATGGAAGGATTCACTCCAGCTGCCCAGAGCAAAGCTGGGCCTGGGTTCTGTCGGTCACACCAGGTTCTGGACTTGCGATGTGCCTGCTAAGAGTAGGTGTCAGCTCTGAAAAAGAGGAATAAAACAGCTTTGTGTATCTTGTAACTGCCTGTCCTGCTGGCAGCCTGAGTGCCGCAGCCCGACCCGCAGCCTGGCTCGGGGCTCACTGTGGTCCTTCTGGCTGGCACCAGTGCAGGAGCTTCGTGAGGTGGCTGTTGTCCGTCGTCCAGCTGGAAACCAGCATCTCCAGCAGCAGCCCAAGCCCTCCGGGGCTGCGGTTACAAAACCAGCTGTTTCAGATATCTTCTAGCTAAGCAGAAACGGTGTGATAAAGTCCAAGGATGGACGTCGGTCTGGCTTCAGTCTGTCAGCACTGTGGAAGAGTTCTGCCCTTCTAAAGCGGTTCACGTGTGTGGTGACAGGGCTTAGTTGAGCAACCTCAGAGAAGAGCAGGATAGCACTTGTACCAAAAGGAGAAAAAGGCCAGCCCTCCTCTTGCTCCCTCCTTGCCCTTCCCCAGCCACGTGGAGTGGTGAGGTTCCACTTGAAACCATCCCTGGCTTTGTAAGGAAGATGCAAAGAACGCTGATGGAACGGATTTGCTCTGTGTTTGTTTCCAGCACATACTCCAGTATCCCAAAGAGGACTTTTTGGTGTCTTGAAAATCAGTGTGTTTCATCAGTTTGTATTCCCCTCAAGCTTTTTCTTTTTTTCCCTTTAAAAAGAGTTAGTATATTATAGGAAGGGCTTCTCTGGCCAGCAGTTATGGTCCCCTATGTTAAATGTGCCCTGAGATCTTCCGAGGTGGAGAGAAGCAGTGCAGTGTCTGCTGCCGGGCTCCTAGGCAGTGCAGATGTCACCACCGTGGGGACCCGATTACAACACTGCTGTCCCCTCATCTTCTTGCAACATGCTCCAGATTGTAGTGTGGGGGATGTTGACTTCATCCCTCGGCCTTGAACCTTTGACCTGTCACTCCATTGACTGTTTTGCCCCATTTGGATGCAGTATTGCAATTTTTATCAAAGTGTTCTCCAAAGTCTTGACGTCTTCAGAGTTTGCCAGGAAATTTGTTTTCTAACCTTTGTTTCCAGTGTGCGAGTTGTGGGGTTTTTATATATTATAATCCATATGTATTAGATAATATAAATTAATATAAACCTAGACAAATACATAAACATTTAAGTGTGTGTGTAAATATGTTTTCTCTCTGTGTGCGTATATATATATGAGACATAATATCTTTTTATCTGGAGAGCAGGCTTTCCAAGCTACCTCCCCAGCAGGCATGGGGTCAGGAGATGGTATCTTCCTAAGAAGACCAGCTTCTTAGCAGCTTGAAATTACTTGAAGTGCGTTTAAATTGTAGGAAGGCATTTTCCAGACTTCTCTTACAGTGAAGTACAGACTGGTTTTTGGAAAGAAAAAAAATAATGATCTGGTGATAGGTTAATTTTTTGTGGGACTGAATTGAAAAGCTTTTCAAGTTTCCTCTAAAATAAACTGAGGTTAAATGTAAACAGAATATGTTATTCTTGCAAGAGTTGTTGAGGAAATTAGGGAGAGTTTGTGTTGCCCTTCCTATTGCTTGGTTATGTCATGCACCTCTTGCTGTTCAATTTGTAGGGCGCTTTGTTTACCATGGCAAAACCAGTACTCTCTCCATTTCCAAATTTACAGTAATTTAGTCCTTCACATAATGTTCTTTGCTTAAATGTTTAGTAATTAGTAGAAACCAGGTAGAGTGGTTTTGACTGACTCATTTTAGATCAGCTTGAGGATGTTTATTTTTCAAGCTACTGCAAATACGCTGTTTTTTACTTCCCAGCTTTATTTTTTAACTTGTGTGTATCCATCATGCAATGTTTTTCTTCTCTCTTCCCTGCAGTTCGGATATATCCACCTACCCAAATGTTCTATAAATAAATTTGAATGCTGTGTAAAATTGTTTTCTTCCAAGTAACAGACGTGTGGCCTTCCGTGTATACGTGCCTGGAGCGCTGGTGACATCCAGTGGCTGCAAAACACTTAATGACAACATTTTTGCAACAGTGCAATAACATGCTTAATGGTAATCCCTGGGGAGATAATTGGTCTCAGTCTACGGCCACAGAGGTTGTTTTCGATAGTCGGTTTGGGGCTGTCCCACCTGGTCTGTGGACAGTTGGGACTCTCGGCTCCTTCTCTGTAAGGAACTGCCTGATGGGTGTCACTGCTCGCCTGGAATGTAAACATGTGCTGCTGTAGTTTTAAAGGTACTTAACAGAGATGTGTTTTTTGTGTCCCTCAGGCCTTGCAGTAATGCACTCCCAAAGCACCAATCAGTTGGATGTGGGGAACAACCCCCGAGTGGGTACCAAGCGCTACATGGCTCCGGAGGTGTTGGACGAGACGATCCAGGCAGACTGCTTCGACTCCTACAAAAGGGTCGATATCTGGGCTTTTGGGCTGGTCCTGTGGGAGGTAGCCAGGCGCATGGTTAGCAACGGTGAGTACTGGGACTCCTCTGCTTCTCTGTGGAAGGGGTTAACAATGGTAATTCATGGCAAAGCATCCACCGCCAGAACACGTAAGATGGGCAGGAAATACTGGACCTGCAGAGTATTTTGCCTCCTGACCCGTTGCTGCCTGTGCCGAAGCTGTTGGTACGTTGGGTAGACTGGCTGAGCCTTGCTGTCGCTTCTGTTAAGGCAGAGAGTCCCCTGCTACATCCGAAATCGTGATGAGAAATAGTTCATACCAGATAGTCAGTTAACATCTTAAAACATAAAGTCTCTAAACTTTTTCTGTGTGTCATTTCCACTTAGCATTTCTCTCTGTACTTGGAAAATGCGATTTAAGTGTCCAAAGCAGTATTTTACCCTCTCTAAATAAAGCAGTGCTTGCTCCTTGTAGAGCAGTTGGTGGGTGCTTTTGGATGAGCTCCCTCCTTGCAGTGGAGCATCCTTCTCTCCCTGGTACCCGGCTCCTTGCAGCTCTGTGCCTGTGGGAGCTTCTCTGCCCTTCCCAGAACCGAGGTCTTGCTCGTTTGTAGTAACTAGCAGGAGCTGAGAGGTGGTTGCTGCTCGGAACCCCCCATAGGGGTGGTGGCTGTATCTGCTGGGGTGCTGGGTCTTCTCTGGGACCTTGCATTGCTCCAGCAGCTCCAGTCCTGCCTGCGTGGGACAAGCTGACATGAAAGTAACCAGCAATAAAGGTGAAGGAAATGCTGCTCTGTGTGTCAATTCTGGCTGGTTTGAAGAGCAAGAAGCCAGAAACCCCAGGGAAAAAAAAAATATACAATATATTGTAAATTGCAGAAGTCATCTAAAACTGTGAGGAAAGCGGCTGGCTGTGGGATGTGGGGTCTCCTCTCGGGGGGAGCGGGAGAGGGGAGCGTGCCACAGGTCGGTGATAGCTCTGCAGTGGGGCCCTGTGGGCTAGAGGTTGCGGTGGCTCGCTGGCAGGGCCAGCAGTGGTCCCCCGGGGGACCATCTGACGCCTGGCGGGGGCGGGTGAGAGCGCTCGGGTCACACTAGTGGAGTAAAGGCTGCTGTGTGGCCGACCCAAACAGCCGGCCAGATTCCCTGTGCGTTGGAAAGAGCACATGAAAACAGGGAATTAGAGCCAGATTCTCAGGGATAAGTCACCTGGAGTCCCCTAATGGCCCAGGAAATGTTCTCAGAGGCGTGGGAGGCAGCTCCAAAGCTTTGTGTTTGACTCCTATAAAGCCTCTGCTTTATCCGAAAGGGAACCACAGGCAATACGGATGCACGGGAGGCTTCTTGTGTTCTGGAGTTGTCACCAGAAACTGTACCCTGTGTCTGGGGGGAGGCAGGAGGAGTGTGAACACCGGAGTTCAGCCCTGTAGGCAATGTTTGGTGTGTGCAGTAAGGAATTGCTGGAAGGAGGAGGGTGAGTGATGCTTCTTTACGCAGCGTGGAATGCAGTCCCTGCTTCTGTGTCCCTCTGTGTGGGGACAGTGCCGGGCAGACCCTGTGGCTGCTGGGGAGCCTGGCTTTCCACTGCCCTGCTGTCTTCTAAGGGAGCTGAAATTTCCTGAGGACCGTTCCTCGTTTCGGCTAGTCACCACAGATAGGGATGTATGGATCTTTACAGAGGGTCTGTGGGATCTTCATCTCCAACAGAACAAGAAAACTAAATCCCAACTGCTGTAGTGATGTTTGAGAACCTCTTTTCAACTCCAGTATACCCAAAACAACAGAAATTCTCCGGAGTTCGTGTGCCTCCAACTGCGGGACAGCTGCCAGCCTGCTAAAAAGAAGATTTAAGATTATCCTGCCTGTGTCTCACTGGACATAGAGGGCCTCATTCGCTCGGGGTTTCTCCAGGCTGCTGACCCAAATGCCTTGGCTTTGGAGGCTGCTTTTTAACTTGGCTTCCTAAGAAAGCTGGGCTCCCTATGGGTCGTTTGTGAGCTTAGTCCACTGCTGAAACAGTGCTGCCTGCGTGCCTTCCAGTGGGCAAAAGGCTTCTTAGCCTGCCAGTTCTGTGGGAGCTGGGTGACAGGCTGTGAGAGCACACACACAAACTCATTTTCCAGCACAGAATCCTAGAAAATGCATACAGACACTTGGGTGTTTGCCTTTGTGTAGCGTGTGCTGCCACTTACCCTGGGTATTCACTACTTGAATAACAAGAAATAAAATTACCTGAAGCACCAGCATGGGGGTCTGTAGATGCTGATGTACTTATTGGGCTCTTTCAGGAATCACACCACCATGCAAAGAGCATGATAAGCTACTGAAAACCACAACACATGCCTTATCTTTCTATTTGCCAGTAGAAATCCCAGTTTTGTGGTAAAACCTCCGTGCATTATAAAAGATGGCTTTTTTGGCAAGTGAATTTATTTCTTGTCATGTCAGCTCAAGCATCTGGAAAATACAGATAGCTCTTACTTGGTCGAATTGTAATACGAGCCAATTAATTAACATTTTGGGTAGAAGCAGCTGTTTGATGGCTGCTTGACACAGTGGTGCCAACTTTTAGAAGATTTTGTGGTGCTTGGACAGCTGGGTCACCTTTCTGTGCAGGAGTGCTGTTTCACTGCCAGTCGTTCATTAATGCCTCTCTTGTTTGTGTCCCACCAGGTATCGTGGAGGACTATAAACCACCCTTTTACGACTTGGTTCCGAACGACCCCAGTTTTGAAGACATGAGGAAGGTGGTCTGTGTAGATCAGCAACGGCCCAACATTCCCAACAGATGGTTCTCAGACCCTGTAAGTGGTTGCAGGAGATACCTGCTGACCCTGCTGCTTTGGGAAGCTGTTGTCAGTTATCACTTACAACTGCAATGATCTCAGTGCTGCTTGTCAGCAGTGTTATCCGCACAGGTTTTTGGGAACGTGCTGGCATGGACCTTTTGTCTTTGAGCAGGAAGGAAAAGCAATAAGCAAGCTTACACCCCTTAAGTCTGAGCTATTGACAGCTTAGCCTTTTAGTAGCATGAATTAACAGTAACTGTTTTAAAGCTGCTCTTCCTGTGCTGTTTTTCTCTCTGAGGGGAAATTTCCCCAAGGGCAAGGTAATGCTTCTGTGGTGTAGAAGCGTGCAGATGTACAGCAGAATAAGGGACAAGGGACTGTTTTTCCTTTAGGAAGGCCAGTGCTGAAGTTTATTTTTCTCCTTCAGGATTAGCCTGGACTCTCCAGGTTGACCAGTTGGGAATTCCACATGGGAATCTCAGCTGTTTAAATCTGCGATGGACGTGATGAAATCACAGACAGAAAGTCTCTACCTCCTCTGGCATCCTTCACTGGTCTTGCAGGAGCCACTTCGGTTGAAAAGAGAGCCTGCATAGTGTTTTCTTACTTAGAAAACCCCCCAAACTGTTTAAAACTATGCTAGCTCCTCCCTCAGCCAGCCCCTTGTCTGGTCGTTCTCTTGGTTTAACCAATTTATCAAACTTGGGTTTTTTTCCAGCACTGGAAAGCTGTATGCCTGCTAGACAGCAGTAAACTCTCTGTAGGCTCTGAAAACTGGGTATTAATAAGGCAATAAAACCTTACTGTGTTAGTGCTTAACCCAATCCAGTGCTTTCTTGGCTTGTGATGTGTGTGCTTACATGTGTGTTTCCTTTTTTATTCTTTTCCCAGACACTAACATCTCTTGCCAAGTTGATGAAAGAATGCTGGTATCAGAACCCATCAGCGAGACTAACAGCCCTGCGAATCAAAAAGACTTTGACCAAAATTGACAATTCCTTAGACAAACTGAAAGCTGACTGTTGACCTTCTTCTCGTGGTGCTCTCCTGGAGGGAAGGCACGTCTCTGGCCCAGGAGAAGCCTGGCTGGGCAGCTGACACGAGCGGTCCCCATGTGGCAGAAGCTCTTTCCGAGCCTCTGGCGGGGAGACGTTGGACTTTGCTCGGTGACTACAAGGGGCATTTCACGGAGGGTCAAGCTCTAAGGACTCGTGCTGGATGTACTGTTGCAAAGGTAGTGGCCTGAAGGAAGACAGAGAAATCCTAAGACAAGATCAGGGCATTAAATAATGGCTTTGAACAGCTTTTTTTTTTTTCTTTTTTCTTTTTTTTTTTTAATTCTCCTAATCACTCCCAGGGTGAACACATGGAAGTGGTAAATTTTAATCAGCAATATTGCCTGTGCTTCTCTTCTTTATTGCACTAGGAATTCTTTGCATTCCTTACTTGCACTGTCACTGTTAATTTTAATGACATGACTTGCCAAAAATTGGATTGGCTGTGTACTACATTGATCTATGCCTGAGAAATAGGAAACGAATTTGGTAAACCGAAAATGTAACTGTCAGATTTTAGCTGCATTTTACATGTGTACTGATGTTTACAATAATGCTGAACATTAGGAATTTCTCGTTTATACAAAACTTGCAAATTATTTATTACTAGTGCACTTGCCAGTTTTTTAAACTGTAAAATAAGTGCATAAAGTTAAAGCTTATTTTTATGTGGCCTCTTTCATGATTTCTTACACAGATGTTTTTGTAACACAATATAACCTGAAGCATAAGTTGTTTTCTGTATTACCATATTACAACTTGATAGTCACATTTTTAAGTGCTTCACATTTGTAGGTGTGTGGTCTGTAACATATTTTCAGTTCAAATATGGAACATATATATAGCCATTACCCACATGACATTGTGTCTAGTATCTTACTGATCTAGAACAGGAAAGCAACGGAGGAATTAACTAGAATTTTAGGTCATGAATGCTGTGGGGAAAATGCATTTTATTTCTTCTAAGCTATATAATATGCATTTAAACTCTGCCAGAAAAATAACTATTTTGTTTTAATCTACTTTTTCTATTTAGTAGTTATTTGTATAAATTAAATAGAATGTTTTCAAGTCAAACAACAGAGTGTTTTAGTCGTGTTACTGCCTGTTAGCAGCCGAGGTGTGTGAGGAGCAGTGGGTCTCCAGGTGCCCGAAGCTGCCCCAGTTGGTGCTGATGGAACAGGAGGTGCTGGGGCCACCAGCGGGCTCTTCTCCGAGTCCGTGCAGGGGGACTGCCGGTGCCCGCGGCTGCGGGGAACAACCCCTTCATTTGTGGGACATCTCAAGACTGGGACAGTAATGAGACCTTTGCTCCTGTTTCCTCGCTGGGTAAAACCCTTCTCTCAGCTTCCCTTCTGTGCTTTAAGTCTGCTGGGTTCTGCGCTCCTCTTTCTCTGTACTTTTTCTTTCTCAGCCCCAGTTGTCTGTGTCCCACTCCAGCCAGGTGCTTTTCTTTTTCTGTCTCTGGTGCAGAAATAGCAGCCAGGTCTTGGGGTGGGCGCTGCTCGGTGCTGAGACTGTGTGGTACACACTGGTGTGGTACTGGCTGCTGGGTCTCTTAATTATACTTGATGAGGATCTGAGCAGATCCAGTGCTGCAAAAAACAATAGGAAAAGCAGGATCTGATTAGTTTTTGTTGATAGTTTTGAATAGGAACTCAAAGGCTGGGTTATCTGGTTGCGTTCCGGTTTGCTTTAAGCTGTTTTGTGTATGTGATGTGTGGTGGCCTAATTGTTAAATCCCTGCAGCTGGGGAGGAACAGCATTTCAGCAGTGACCGGGGGGAATCACCCTGCTGGGCTGAGGCTTCTGTGTGAATGGAAGCCACTGGTGACAGCCACAATGGCAGGGAGCAGCTGTGCCATCACTCTGATATCGAGTATTGCCTGGAGTTCTTCAGTTCTAGGTGCCTGGCACAAGCACATGTGTATTTTTTTCACCTGTATTTATATGATGGAACGGGTGATGGTATTTAAAACAAATGGAAGTGAAGCTTGTGCTCGGAGGTGAGAACAGTGAGGATGTCTGGGCAGAGAAAGAGGAGGTGGCTCTGCAGATGGACGGGGACAGAGGTGAAGGTCAGTGTGTAATGTGAGTTTAAACTGACTGGGTTGGTTTCTCCTGTTGAGTTTTCCCATCTCCAGCATTTCCAGTGCAGGTGTTGGAGGGGAGAGACACCCTGTTGGGCTGGTGATTGTTGGCAGTCCTGGCTGAGTTGGTGGTGCCCGTCTCAAAGGCTGCCCTGCTGAGTCACAGCCCCTCGCTGGCCCTAGGGAGGGTGGTCGTGATAAATGCTTCATCCATCTCTTCTCCAGGCTGGAGCGTCTTCTGGAAGGTGCCGTGTGTGGGGGAAGAACAGCGTGACTTCAGGTTGGAAACAGCTCTGTGTGTGTATATGGATACACGTATGTCTGTGTGGGTTTATATATAATCTTGGTTTACTCTGCTGTCTGTGAAGGTGAGAGGTCTCCAGCAGCAGCATTGGGTACCACTCGGAGTTGTTGGGGTGCCACAAGAAGGAAGCCCCCAGCTCTCCAGGGGCTCTCGCAGGGACCGCTGGCTTCTGCCGAGTTTGGGTACAGACCTGACTGAGGAACTTCACCAGGAATTAAAAGTGGAGCCCTGGCTCTCCTTGCCTGTAAAGCGGGGATGGCCAGCTGAAGGATAAAGGCACAGACCATCAGAACAGCCCGGTGACATCCCCTTTATCCCGTGTTAGGTAAAGAAGATTATCCAGTTGAGCTGCTGGCAGGGTAGGGCTTCAGGCACTCAGCGATGTGCTGGGCAAGGTCATTTTCACTGGTGCTGCTGCTGGCAGCTTCCTTTTGCGTATCCCAACATCCAGGGATTATTTCAAACAAAATTCACAGAATTCACATTCACTCTGTGCTAATGAAGGTCCAGGCTTTGACTGAACTGTTCAGAATATTAACTTTTTTTTTTAATTAGGTGACTGTTTGGCAAACTTGAATAAAGAAAATTGAATGGAAAGTAATCATAAGAAGTAATTTCTTAGCAATTTCTTGTCCCCTGACTTATCCCTAAGTAATTTGTCACTGTGCTTTTCTAACATGTGGCTGCTACTGAGGATAGCTGGAGCCCTTGCTTTCAAAAAAATAGCAGGAACAGCATTGTTCTGAACTCCGGGGGACTCCAGAGCACAGGGAAAGGTGAAACGTTCAGTGACAGCCAGTGGAGGGTTATCTTGGTCTGTGTTATTTTACCTCATTTTCAAGTGTTTGGATGGTCGTGGGAGAGAACGTGTTGCTTCTCCCCAGGGTGCCCAGGCTCTGGCCGTGGGGGGAGCTTCCACACAATGCGTGAAGGTAACATCCCCGTCCCACACGCTGTTTTCCCAGTGTGTTTATTAACCCATGTTCCTCTGGTACCCCCGTAAGATTTAATCTTCAGAAGATATTTGGAATGCCTACATATATGTATATATGAATATATATATATGGCATCACTGCATTTATTGCTGTGGAGGTGGCACAGGTGTTCCCGTGGTGGGAGCTGAGTTATTCCCGTCTCTGGGGGATTTGTGGAGCCGATGTGGGTCTGGGGTGGTTTGTTGGTGGGTTGCCTGACCCTGGCCACAGCCACAGTGAGGGGGGCCCTGCCTGGGAAAAAACAAGTGCCGTGGTTCCCCGGTGCGAGAGCAGCACCGTGTGCCGCTCGGCTGGATATGGGGTGCCTGCCGGGAACAGGAGGAACGGTAGGCACAAAAATCCAGGTTTTGCTGCGGGGAAGGTGGTTGGTTTTTGTTTGGGTTTTCTCTTTTTCACCTGCAGAAGGCTTGTTTATCCAGTTAGTACTGGGATGGGAGACCACCTGGGAATACTGGGTGCTGTAGGCTCCAGGGAGACCTTATAACAGCCTTCCAGTACCTGAAGGGGGGTCCAGGAGAGATGGGGGAGGGACTCCTGACCAGAATGTAGCGATAGGATGACGGGTAATGGTTTTAAGCGGAAAGAGGGGAGATGGAGCTGAGCTGTGGGGAAGAAGTTCTTTGGGGTGAGGGTGGTGAGAGCCTGGCCCAGGTTGCCCC
The DNA here is from genome assembly GCA_025769975.1 of Gallinago jamesoni. Lineage (NCBI taxonomy): Eukaryota > Metazoa > Chordata > Aves > Charadriiformes > Scolopacidae > Gallinago > Gallinago jamesoni. The sequence continues at coordinate 543,091 of JAOQGH010000077.1, forward strand.
GAGAAGCTGTGGTTGCCCCATCCCTGGAGGGGTTCAAGGGCAG
>JAOQGH010000077.1:580579-605000 GCA_025769975.1 Gallinago jamesoni
CAAGTTTGTGCCCATTTCCTCTTGTCCTGTCCCTGGGCACCACTGAGAAAAGACCAGCCCCATCCTCCTGACACCTCTCTTTAAGTATTTGTAAGCACTGATCAGATCCCCTCTCAGTCTTCTCTTCTCAAGACTAAAAAGACCCAAGTTCCTCAGCCTTTCCTCATCACGAAGATGCTCCAGGCCCCCCCCCATCTTTGTGGCCCTCTTCCTGGGTGTTAATTGCCCCGTTAATAGGCTCTAGTGCAATTTAACTGTTTGCCTACCTTTTAGTCACCCCCGCTTGTGTTGGTAGCACAAGTCTCTGCGTGGCCCGTTAGTGGAACGGTGGAGGATGTTTCTGCTGGATGTCTACTGGGCTTTTCCCAGCAGGCTTTCTGAGATCTAATCAAAGTCGTCTTACAGATGTAATTGTTCTGTGCTGTGGCTGCATAAGCCACACCAGGGAGCTTGCCAGCCGCCTTCTGCCCAAGCTGCCGGGGGAGGGAAGGGGGGGTAATTGTTGTGAGTGTGTGATCCAAGCTGTGGTGCCGGCCTGAGCACCAAAAGCTTTGCAGACACAAGGTCCAGCATTCGTTCTTGTAGAACGTAACTTGAAAAAAAAGTAATCCTTATGTTCAAAAGGAATGAACAAAGATTTTTTTTTTATTTTCTTTTAAGTGGTAAAAGGAAATATTTCATCCATTGAAATCAGCTCTTACTGAATTTGTGGAATAAGGTGTCTGAAACCAAAGGTAGTGGAGCAAAAGCAGTTTTAAAGAATATGCTGATTTAGGGCTGTTTCTTCCAAAGTATTTAAACTGCGCAGGTGAGAGGAACTTCTCAGCATTGCTTAGGGAATTGGGAAGGTGCCTGAAAGGGAATGGTCCATCCTTCTGGAGCTGCCGGCACTTCCAGACCCCCTCAGCTCTTTGCTGTGAAAAAATAACCGAATGTTTGTGAACAACCAGAGTAGTGTGCTAAAACACGTGTCAAACCCAGTGCTTTGGGACAATTAAGGAGAAGGTCTCAAAGCTCCCAGCTGGCTCCAGCCCATCCCCGGGTGTCCGGGAGGCAGCCGTGCCATCCCAGCATCCCATGCAGACAGCGCCGGAATAACTGAGGGAGATGGTTTTCGGCCAGAAACTGCTGCAGTTTGGAAAGGAGGCTGCAAAAACTTGACCGAAATGCAAGGGACCCCCGTCAGCTTCTCTTACACCACTTTTGAAACTATTTTTTTTTCCCCTGGAGGCATTCATTCTTCATGGGCAGAGCGATCCAGATGTTCTCTAGGAATTTCTCTTCAATTTTAAATTCAGCCCTAAGCGTTTTTGTCTGTATTACCCTTTGAAAGTATCTACGTCCTTGAAGGCTGTCTGATGGCTCTTCCTGGGGCTTCTTGCCCAGTGAACTGGACTGTGGTGGAGCAGTTTGGTGTCTGTGCAGAAGGTCCCCTGGGTCAGGAGCCATGCCACGCCCAAGTTGTGCTGTGAAATTTAAAAAATGTGCTTTTTGGGTGTGAGGCGCTTTGGTGGCCCGCTCTCGGGGCAGAGCTGGGAGATGTTGGCCGGGCTGTGATGGGGCCATGGGGTCTGGTGATGCTGGCGGGTGCTTCTGGAGCTCTCCCTGCTCCAGGGCTGTGCTGTGCCCGGTGTCTGCAGGAATGAACGTGGCCCCCACCGTGATGGGGCTCCTGCAGCTCTCAGGGTGGCCTCTGCCGCTCCTCTGGGCTCTGCCATGGGGTGCAGCCTGCTCCCCCTGCTTTTTCCAGTTTAATCTTGCCTTGGACACCAGTGCATCCACCATCAGTGACTTCTTTTTAGTCACAAACGCCCCTCGCTTTTCCCTGTGCTTTCAGTCAGCCTCCCGTGGCGGTGGGTGCTGGGGCTGTGTTTATCTGCTTTCCCTCCTGGAGTCTCTGAGAATCGTTGGGCAGCCCTGGAGAAGACCTTTCTGGTGGCAGCTGGGAGGTGGGGATGCTCTGGGCAGCAGGACGCTGCTCCTGCTTGGCTGCACCCCAGCTCACGGCTCCAGGAACGCTTTAAATTTCCCACACGTGTCTTGGGGCTTCAGACCTCATGCTCAGGTTGCTTTTCACGTAGCTCGGTATTCTTTGCACTGTTTTGGTGTTAGTTTGGGGGTTTTTGGGAGGTTCTTGGATGTCTGTGGCAGCAGCGGGGCTGATCCTGGGGGTGGGTGTTGCTGTGCTGGCCGTACACCCGGGTGAATTCTGCGCTCCTTTGAAAGAAACCCAACCAACCAACCAACCAACCCACCCAACCAACCCCCCCTTGGTTGTGAATTTGCCCTGCTCACCTTGAAGAACAGAGGTTAAACCCGGCCGCTTCGGTGCGGTTTTGGGGAGGCTGAGGTTTCTGGAGAGGTTCCCGATGTTCCCGCTAATCTTCCCTTAAAGCACAGCTTCTTAACCGCTTAGAAATGTTCCAGCTCAAGGGTGTCGGAGACCAGGCACCACCTTTAGCCTCTGCTCACCCGTGCGTCTAGGTGGGGGGAGTTAATGATTATTTTTTTTTTTAATTTTCTTTTAAATTCACTTCTAGTAACAACCTAAAGCTTGATGTGTGGAATATGAACCGAAAGGGAAAGTTAATTGACTTTTTCTCCAGCCCCTCTTTGTTTTCCCTGGGCTGCTCCCCCTGAGAAATTCAAACTCTGAGCTCTTTTGCACTTTTCCTATTTTTTTATAGTAATTTGCACTTACCCGTGATCATTTCCCTCGCGTAACCCTGTAACGAGCCCTGCAGCATTTCAGCCACCGTTCCGCCGCTTGGTGAGGGGGGGCATCCAGGATGGAGCAGTGAGCTTGTTGAGACGCAGGGCTACCCCCCCGCAGCAGCTCTGCTGGTCTCCCCCCCCGCCTGTCACCGCTGGTGGGCTCGGGGGTGTCCCCAGCCCGGCCCTGCTGACGGGAGGGGAGATGCTGGGTGTCTCCTCGCTGCTGGGGACGGTCCCCTTGGGATGAGTCCCCCCCCCAGGGACAGGTTTAGCGGCGGGGGGGCTCCCGTGGCAGCGCTTGGAGCTGCCCCCCCGAGTCTGTTTTAACAGGCAGCGCAACTGATGGATGGGGGGGGGAACAAAGCATTAAGAGGTACACTATATTTCTACAGAATATACAAAACGTGCAATAAGTTGTAACCAAAGGCTCTGAATGTATTTTTTGGCATAAATAGACTGAGTATATATATTTTGAATGTAGCTCTTACATTTGTGTCTGAATCTGCTGTGGTTTTTGAGTTCCCAAAGAGAAATGTGTAGTGTTTTGTCAGTCTGCAAACAGGTTTCCAAGTTTTCTGTTTTTTAAAGAAGCATTAATATTTTATCTGGAAGTACTGTAATATTTTAGAACTTAGTATAGCAGTACGATGCTAAAATTCAACCTTCATGTTGTGAAACACCTAACCTCGTGTACACTGCAGCAAGCTATTTTTAAAACTATTGCTAAAGTTATTGCTTGATATTGCAGCTGCCCCTGGATGTAAATAATTTGTTTAAATGTTGTATTTTGTATGCATATTTTACATACCGGTATACTTTGGGAAAGACATGGTGATTTTAATAAATTAAGCACACTCTGCCACTGTGTTCCTGTGAAGTGTAAAAAGTATTCCTTTAATGCTCGTTTTGAGAGGGTTGTGGGCTCTTTCGGGTAAGTTGTGGCCATTAGAGGTTTCAGCCAAAGCCCTTGGCTGCTGGTGGCCGCAGCCCCTCGCCCGGCGGTGGCCACAGCGTGAGCTGGGGGCTCTGGGGCTTGCAGAGAGCGGGGAAGGGCAACCTCCCGCTGGTCACCGCTTCCTCAGCGCCCACCGCTGCTGCCAGATGGGGAGTGACATGTCCGGGGGGGGGCATCCTGCCTGCTTTCGGGCTCCTGTGCTCCCCGGTGGTCCCCCTTGTACGTGCTGTTCCTGGTGTGTAGTGGGGATGGTGGCTTCTCTCCCACCACGGAGAGACAGCGTCCTGAGGTGGGGGGGTGAGTCTCCTCGGGAGGAGGACACCCCGCTCTCAGCCTCAGCACGTCCTGCAGCACATCTCCGCTGATGTGAGCTCCTGCTGAGCCCCCGGCTCCAACTCTTCCAGCTCTTGAGGTTTTCAGTGGTGTCAACCCCAGTGAGACCCACTCACAGACAGGACTTCCCTTCCGAAGTCTTTGATTGCTTGAAAATCCCCCGTGACCGAAACCTAGGGATTCGAGTCAGGCTTTTGACTCAAATTTAAGCCGTGTCAAAATGAAATCCACCACACCACTGCCCAGGAGTATCCCCGTTTCCATGGCTTTCGAAGGATACTGTGGGCTTACATTTTTTTCTTATCAAGACCCCTGTATTACAGACAACTACGTGTGAGTTCTGTCATCCTGCCATGGTCAGTGGGACCGTAAGCGCACTCTTGCTTCTGGTGACTGCACATTTCAAGGCAGTTTTAGTTGCCAGGTCCAATGCTGGCTATGAAGTGTGGGCTCCGGTTGCCGTATGGCCAGCGGTGGCTCTGGAGCAGGTCCCAGCCCAACAGCAGCAGCCTCTGGTGAGCGTTGGCTGCCATCCCCTGGGAGAGCAAGACACGGCACTGAGGTGTTCCTGCTCCTTGGAGATGCCCGTTGCCTACTGGCAAGTAGCTTGTCCCCGTTGCCCGCTGGCCAGCAGCTCATCCCCGTGGCTGCCAGATGAGTGCCATCCCCATCCCCTCCACCCCAGGGCTTCCACATGGGGAGAGGTGCGTGTGTGTGAAACTGCTCTCTGGAGCGTTTGGCTCTACAAGAGAAAAAGGACTAATTCTTCATTTTCTTGATATTAGGTAAAACGAACTCCACAGGAGTCACGGGTACGAATCTGGTCACAAAGGAGAAGAGCCAGCTTGGTGGTCCCTGAAGGTACGGGCTCATGTCCTGCAGAGGGTGGCTCCTCGCTCATTCCCCCTGCCCTGGTACGGGGAGGGTGGGCAGAAGCCCCACGGGGCATCTCAGCCTGGGGTGGGTGGGTGGGTGGATGGATGGATGTTTCAGAAGAGCAGGCGTCATCTCTGCTCCTAGGAAAGTGTCCCATCACTTTTTGGGCATATTAGAGGTGGTTGAGAGGGAACTGGATCCTGGCTGAGGTAGGGACAGCCCTCCCCTGGGGCAGCCAGTTCCTCTCTGCCTGGATTTGGGGGAACAGGGCAGTGAAAGGGCTGCCCCCCAGCCTGCAGCGGGAGGGCTGGGTCCCGAACAGGGATGGTTTAAAGCTCTCCATGGCTGCCCCACACAACCGAAGGGGTGTACACACGTGGGGTAACGGGTCCGAGGAGCTTGCCCGTCTGTGTCTGCCCAGGAGACCATCCCCTGGGAAAAAAACCACTTTGTGGCAATTTTGGAAAGCTGCAGCATCTTGTTTTCTTTCAAATGAATTCTCTCCTGGGCCTGCTGAGCTGCACCAATTTTGGAAACGTTCATGAGAGCACAGGAAATGTGTAGGTAGTTCATAAAGAAAACAAAAAGGCAGAGAAAGTAGCAAAAAAAAAAAAAAGCATTCTCTAGTCAATAGGCTGTGATGTTGTCATGCTGCAGAGGCAGGGTCCCTTCCTCTTCCGTTAAGTGTTTGATCGCCTCTTAATTACTTGGTATCAGTTTAATTGCACTCTGTCGTTGCCCAGGCGTCGTGGGCTGCAGCAGCCTGGGTGGCAGGACACCAGCTTATGGACCTGCCTCCCAGTTTGGGGACTGGCCTCTCCTTGGGGACTAAGAGCCAGGGGGCTGAATTTGAAGGTTCTGTCAGTTTAATATCAAAGAATTTACTTTAGATACCGCTGTCCTTAATGCCAGCGTGAGAATAGGGTCTGGCTTGTGAGTAAATGTAAAGGAAATGGAGAGAAGCTGGGATTTTTCACTGCAGTGTCTTTATAAGGTGGGGTGGTTTTTGTTTTTTGGTTTTTTTTAAATTTTTTTTTTTTTTTTAATTTTACAGATGACTTTCCAAAGCACTGCAATGTACTCTGTGTTTGTTCATACTTTACCAAGCCTGTGCTCCAGAGCTGGTGTCTGCCCTGCAGACACATTATTCTCCCGTTTCACACCCAGCCTTTCCCTGCAGCTCCCAGGGGAAGGGGAGGGGGGCTCCGGCCACGCTCCAGAGGGGATGAAGGGTTTGCTGCTCGGTGCTGGGAATGTTCGCTGGCTCTCTGGGAGCTGGGAACACCCTCCCGGGAAACACTCTTGTTTCTCAGCGCTGCCCTCACAGGGGCTCCTGCCTTCCCTGTTCGCGCATGGATTTCCAGTGAATCGGGGAAGGAATCAAAAGGGTAAAAATCAATGATGTGCTGCCGTGTGGGGCCTTCTGGAGGGTGAAGGGGCCGGTGCAGGGGGAGCAGGGAGCGGGGGAACAGGTAAAACCCACGCCATTTACAGTGGCCGTGGCTCAGACCAGCAAGAGGCTCCGGGTTCAAGGAGATGTAGGTGATTTATCTCGCTCTCCTCTGGGCTGGGCTGCAGTAGCCGAGAGGCCGTGACTTCCAGAACCGCAGGGGTTGGCTCTGGCTGGTGTCTTGGTACCAGCAAAACTACAGGGAAGTGTAATAGGAGATTGATGCTCAGGTGAGTTTGCATCGTGTGGGGGCAAATGTAAGGCTAAATCTGCCTCCCGTTAAACCTGGAGAGGCTGCTGGGATGAACAGCTCAGATGAACACGGATGGAAATTACCTTTTCCTGAGACAGCAGTACAAACGGGATGCTACAGCACAGGGGCGACTGCAGGTTTCTGAGGGCCCTCTGTTGTGACCCAGCAGGTATTTGTGTGTGTGCACGTGTGGCTGAGAGTCCTTTCCCTGCTCCCGTGGCGGGGGGTACAGCTGCCTGTAAGTGTTCATACAGCCACACGGGTTCGGCTGTGTTCTACAGACACATGCACATCTCCATACTGCATTGATAAAACAGAGGGGGTTGATGGATTTATTTTTTTCCCTACAACATTTATTTTCCTTAAATCTGCCGCCAGGTCCTCAGTATGTATTTGTTTAAAAACAAACTCTGCGGATATTGGTGTATTTAGAGCGTAGGGACATGGCTTAGTGATGGTTTCTGTCAGAATTAGGTTAGTGCTTGGACTAGATGGTCTTAAAGGTCCCTTCCAACCCAGCCAATTCTATGATTTGTGGATGGCTGCTCAGGTTTGATTCATTGTGAAACACCTTTCTGATTTGCTGGTAAGTTAAATGAGAGGTGCTGGGAGTTCACTGGCTGTAAGAGAATCACCACCATTATTGCTCGGCGTCATTATCTTACACTTGCAAGTGATTACTGAGAATCTCATAGAAAATCACAGAACTAAGGTTATGTAGAGGTTAGGAATCTAAGCTTTCAGGACAATTCCACCCCTCAGCAAGAGGCTTGTCGTTCAGGACTTCTTCAAAATCAGGCCTAGGCTTCATATCTTGGTATTCTTGAAAACTTTATGTTTTGATTAGTAAAGCAGAGAAGAGCCCAGGGGCCAGAGAGATGAGCAGCTCTGCTGAGCCACCAGCGGGGCGATGCTCATTTGGGTACTCAGATCGTTACTCTGAGTCATTGCAGGGCTCAGCAGCTACTTGTGAGGTGGAAACGTTGGTAGCACGGAGGGCTAGCTCCTTAAAATAGCTCATGTGGTTTGTCTACATGGTAGAGTGTGACAATACAAAACCTTATTCAAAAAATATGGAGAGACATTGTTTTTTTTGAAATTACAGAGCGGATTTCATCACACCCTCCAGGAGGGTTTGAGCACTCTCATAAAAGGAGTCTGTATGAAGTTGTTCAGATTAAACCAACTCATGGGAACGTCCTCATGTTGCCTTTCCAGCAGCATCACGTTAAGAACATCGCTCTCTTCTCATTAAATGCAAATCCATTCTAAGTCTGTGGCCATCCAGCCAGTTACTTTAATGCAAAATCGTTCCCTTAATGTCCCAACAGTTTTGGTTTCCTTTCAAAACAGCTAGAAATTTGTAGTTCAAAGAAGTTGTACAAAGAACAGGAGAAATGGCTGGAGCAGAACCTGAAGGTCCTCCAGGAAGCAAAGGGTCTGAAGGTGCAGGGCAAAGCCCAGCCCAGGCTATGGAGATAGTGACACTGGGAGAGCAGCACCCTCGATTTGACAGAGGATGCTGCCATCAAGCAGCAGCTACTCCTCACCATGAACCCCGAGGTGCCTCAGGGTTGTGGTCCTTCAGGATGGTGCCCTGAATCCCAGGCTGAGAGTGGTGGGGATGAGCAGAGCCAGCAGTGCCTCAGCTTCACTATGGACCAGCACTGCTCCTGGGACATGCTGGAGAAGCTGGGACCTCCTCTGACGTGTGGTGGGGAGTCCCTCCACAGACAGCAGTGATGGAGGTGATTTGGGGAACTGGGGTGCCTGTGAAGAGATGGGGAGCTCTGGGACTGCAGGGGCAGAGGCGGGGATTGACCAAGGACTCAATCCCCATGGAGGAGGAATGGAGCAGCTGTCTGGGGTCTGAGGATGGAAGATGAGGATGTTCTGCTCTCCCTCCACAGAAACTGGAGCGGGTGCAGAGGAGGCCACGGAGATGCTGGGAGGACTGGAGCCCCTCTGCTGGGAGGACAGGCTGAGAGGTTGGGGGGTTCAGCCTGGAGAAGAAAAGGCTCTGGGGAGACCTTACAGCCCCTTCCAGACCCTGTCTGGAGGTGTCCCTGCCCAGAGCAGGGGGTGGCACTGGGGAGGCTTCAGGGTCCCCTCCAACTCTAACTCTTTGTACCAGGGAGGAGGCTGGAGGGACCATCCCTTCTGATCTCCCCAGACAGTCCTGGGTGGCTGCCATGGGCAGCTTTGTGCAGCTGTGGGTCTGGCCATCACGGTGGCCGTGGGGTGGGTGGGAGGGTCTTACGGTGCCCGGCTGGGACCAGGTCTGGGGTGGGGGGACCGGGGCTGCTGCGGTCCCACTGTTTGCTCTGCTGGGAGACCTTATTTGTTTCTCCTCTCTGCCTCTTTGGAGATGAGTCAGTGGGTTTCAGAAGCGTCAGCGAGGGTTGCCTGAGGAACTGAAATGCACTGTGTTTGTTTTCAAAGGCGCTCGGTGGGGCGATTGCGAGCAGGAAAAGGGGAAGAGGCTTTGAGTCACCGCGGTCCCCGCATTACTCAGCGCTAGCGAGCGAGCAGATGCCATCCCTGAGACACAGCTTGCTTTGCCCGGGGAAAAGGAGAGAGCGTTCCCCCTTTCACACCTTGCTTCGTTAGCTTTTGGTCTCTGAAGGAGCACGGTGGGGGAGGTGAGACAGAAGCTGTGAGCGGGGTGGGAGCCACCCCTGAGCCCCGAGGGGTTCCCCTGGACCTGCCTCGTTCCTTTCTCACTGGGGAAGGACGGGTCAGTCCCACTGCAACGGGGTGACATCCTGGCTGGGATCGCTCTGCTCCGGGTGGACCTGGGCTGCTCCTGGAGGGACCTGGGCTGCCAGCATGGCATTGGGTGGGTGGGCATCCCTTGGGGGGGATCCCCAGGGCACCTGGGGTGTCACTGGCCACGGCGACCACCCCCTCTGCCTGGCTGGGTGGGCTCGGTGCATGGTGCTCTGTGCATGGCTGAGCATGGCGTGGGGCTGCCTTCCTTGGAGGGCGGGAGGACAGATGGTGCTTGGCCAGGGCCCCAAACTGGCCCCTGGCCCTCCTGAGGTAGCCCCTAGCCCTCCTGAGGTAGCCCCTCGTCTCCCTTCCTTCAGGCCCTCCGTCTGTATCGCCGTGTGCCCCAAACCCACCAAAACTCAGACCCTGTGCTGAGGCGGTCACTCTGCCCTCCCTCCCTGGGGTCTGCAGTTCCCCCTGCCCTCCCTCTGCCCGGGGGGTGCCTGCAGACACCCTTCCCAGAGAAGGCATCCTTCTGGCTCTGCCAGCGGGTCACTTGAGCAGGGCGAGGGGAGCTGGGCAAGGGGGGGGATGGACCAGTTGGGGTGAGGGCAGTGTCTGAAGCGAGTGGGGGGCTTTGAGGAGGGATTGTTGCAGAGAGAAGCGGCCCTTCGGTGAGAACTATTGTGTGCAGGAATGGGAAAAAAAAAAAAAAGGCAGCGGATTTCTTTAATTACGAAGCCGAGTTCTTAACTCTCTCATGAGCACACAACACATACCCAGGGCCCCGGTGAGCTGCTGGAGGAGATTTATACGACGTGCACCTCAACCACAGCTCACGTGGCCGGCTTTCCGGTGCGGGGCGCGCTGGTGGCACGGCGGGGCCATGGCGCTGTAGCTCCCCCAGCCCTGCCGCGCTCCCCATGGCGCTCAGGAGGCTCCTCCAGCAGAACCACAACGCCAACCTCCTGGGCTTGGTCCCCGGGCCGGCCAGCGCCGCCGGCGGGGAGCCAGACCTGCCCATGGACAGCAGGAGGATCCAGCACTTGGCCAACACGGTGGGGACGCTGCCCCGCGGGCGCAAGCAGGTACCTGGGGGGGGTCTGGGAGGGTCTGGGGGCTCGACACCAGTGTCTGCAGGGGTGAGGGGAACCCACCGAGTGTCCCCGAGTGACCATGTCATAGGGTGTGGCTCTGATTTTAGGGTGATGGAAGGGTTTAGGATGGAAGGATTGACAGGCTGAGAGAGCTGGGGGTGTTCAGCCTGGAGGAGAGAAGGCTCTGGGAGACCTCAGAGCAGCCTTCTGATATCTGAAGGGGCTCCAGGAGAGCTGGGGAGGGAAGTGACAGGACAAGGGGTAACGGTTTTAAATTGGAAGAGGGGAGATTTAGATCAGACACCAGAAAGAAATTCTTTAGTGTGAGGGTGGTGAGACACTGGAACAGGTTGCCCAGGGAGGTCGTGGCTGCCCCATCCCTGGAGGGGTTCAAGGCCAGGCTGGATGGAGCTTACAGCAACCTCTAACCACTCTATGATTCCTGGTGGTTTTCGGATGGCAGTGAAGGCTTTTGAGCATCAGCAGTGTGGGAAGCTGTGGGGGGGGAGTGAGGAAAGTGGGGTTAGAATCATAGAATCATAGAATCGTTTGAGTTGGAAGGGACCTTAAAGATCATAGAGTTCCACCCCCCCTGCCCTGGGCAGGGGTTGCTCCAAGCCCCCTCCAACCTGCCCTTGAATCCCTCCAGGGATGGGGCAGCCACAGCTTCTCGGGGAAACCTGGGCCAGGCTCTCACCACCCTCACTGTAAAGAGTTTCTTTATGGTTTCTGGTTCAGGTTCTTCCTGCCTGGTGCCTCTGCAGCTAAGGTCCTGCCCCAGCTGTGTCTCTTCTCCATTTACAGCAGCACCATGAGCCACAGGAGGTTCTTGCTCTTTGGGTCTTCCCTTAAAGTTGCATTTACTTCAGCACAACTTCTGGCTGGGCTGGGCTTTCTTCTGCAATGCTGGCAGAAAGCACCCACCAGGAGTTATCTCCACCCAGCTTTTGGAGTATTTTGCTACAACCTGTTGCTGGGGCTGTCTCTCTCTTTTCTGGGCTTTTCCCCCCGAACAGCACGTTTCTGCTGTTTCCTGCTGGGTGCCCACCGAGCTCTCTCGTGCTGGGGCAGTAAGCTGCCAGCTGGGCGACCCCAGCCCTGCCCTGTCTGTCTGGCGTGAAGGAGCTGAAGCAGAAACCACCTGAGACACGTTGTGAGCTGGGGGTGTTGTCAGGAGGCTGGTCACAGCGTCTGTGGGCTCGAGGGTCCACCTTGGGGGGGGGACACGGAACCGTGCTTAGTCCTGTGCTCTGTCCGGCTGCGGGGGGGTGAAGGGAAGCCAGAGCTGGGCTCGTTGGACCAGTTTGGCACTGGTCCTGGCTTTTTCCAGACGCCCCTTCAGGCACAGGTCTCCCCAGCCTGGAGCAGGGATCCTGGCTGCTCATTGCCATGTCCGTGCCTGCCATCGGCTTGGAAATACTGTGCAGCCACCATGACAAACCACAGAGATAGCTATCTGCAGTTACCTTCATTTGGGTGCTCTTCCTGCCATTTCTGACAAGGCATTAAGTTTAGAAATGGCCACAGATTTTTAGGGGGAAAGGTACAAAAGAAAGGTGAGGTCCAGTCATGACAGAGACGTGGTTTGGGCACTTGATAGATTCCCATTGCAGCGTTAATGGGAATGACGGCAATCCCTGCCCTTCAAAAACTGGGATCCTCATCCCTTTCAGCATTTTGAAGGGTCTCTGCTGCTGGAGCGATGCTCTGTGCCCATCAGCACCTCGTCCTTGCACAAGAGCACAAGTGCCCTGAGGACGGAGCAGCCCAGCCAGGGGCACGGGGTGGTCACTCACTGAGCCCCCGCTGGCCCCAGCTCCCTACACTGCACCCCAATAAAGCAAGGTGACCCCCGAAGAAGGAATATTCCTTCTCTTATTTGAAAACACAGGGCTGCCATGTAGCATTGTGGTTTTTAAAAAAAAATTAAACATGCAAAATAAGCCAAGAGTGTTGTGGGCACTGGAAGGACCAGTGGGAGGTCCATCTCTGGTGCTCCGTCGGATGCAGGCTTTTCCTTGAGCGGTCTTTCCTCTTGTCTTTCCCATTTCTACTGTCCTCAAAATTTACAGCTCCGGCAGTTTGGGGAGGAGGTCCCTGCTCCAAGCACTTTTGGCATCAGAAATTTTTTCTTGGGCTGAAAAATCTGAATTTTTCCACTTGTTCTCATGCTTTTTTACTGTTACTGTGGGAAATTCCTCCCTAGCTCACTTGGAAGGGAACTGTGGGGTGGAGAAAGACCTCCTGGGCAGGAGGGACCACCTTTTCTGGGCTCTGCATGTGGTGGTCACTGTCAGCAGCTGGCAGGGGGTTCTGGAGGTGGTGATGGGTTGGTTTTCATCCTGGACCTAACTGTGTTTTCTCTTGTTCTCAAAGTTTAAGTTCTCGTTTGGTGGAGGGAGAGGCTGTGTTGGTGCAGGCTGGCTGTGGGATGCCACTGGCTGCATTAGTTTTTCTCTAAACTGCTGATTTTGGCCATGTCCTTCAAAGAACCCTGAGCCTACTGACCCTTTTCCACTCCCATTTCTGGTTGCAGCTTGCCTTGACCAGATCCAGCTCCTTGGGTGACTCCTCCAGGCCGCAAAGGTATGAAGACACCCTTCTAGAATCACCGTGACTTACTCATTCTTTATAAAATGTGTGTCCTGGGAGCCTTTCCATTTAGCAGCCCCCATGGGATGGGGGTGCAAGGCAGAGAGTGGTACCCAAGGCCTGGGATGTGCAGGAGCAAGGGTGACATTTGGTTTGAGGAAGGAAAGAGCAGGCAGCACTGGGAGGTCCGGGGGAAGGCGTGTGACACCCTGCACCGGGAGGGGACACGAGCCTTTCTGTTAGAAATACAAACTCCATGAAGTGTGGCACCCCGGCACTCACGTGGAATTCTGTGCCTTCTTCCTGCAGGCACCTCGTTGCTATCCTGAAGGAAGATAGAGAGACGTTTGGGTTTGAGATCCAGGTAAGAATTAAACGAGAAGTCGGATCATTTAAAAATAAAATGCGGCGCAGTCTGTCAGGTGTCACATCCTCAAAATGAGGTTAAGGCAGCCCAGAGCAGAGAAAAGCATCTGTCAGCTCCTCGGGAAGTTTGAAGGGCTCACAGCCGTGACAGAGCCAGGGTGCAATGCCAAGGATTTTATTCATAGCGCAGGTCACAGATGAGAGTTTCTGCCCATCTCACAAGCCAGAGCTTGTGTGATGTAGGAGGAATCTCATCCAAATCCAGATATGAAGCAATGGCAGTGCCTTCTTACCCCTGTAAGTGAATATTTTTCTTGAGAATTGTATATAAGAATATGTTAATACAAAAAGAGAGAGATCAATAAACTCTCTCTCCAAAAAATACCTTATACCAACATTGTAGTACTTCCTGTAATGAATATAGAGACGTGTGTATTTTTGAAGTAGATCTATAGTATCAGTGTGTTTTTTAGTAAATAAAGCATGGCTCTTTTTGGGGGGGCTAAATCACATAGGAATAAATTCTGCCAGAGGTAGAAGCCAGCAAATTATCAAATAGGAAAACCAGAATCCTATCAGGACTGCTGCTAGTGGGAGATTTACGTTCTGTAGATTTTTTTGTTTGAAAGCTAACTCTTGGATTGGTGGGCTTGCTAAAATCCCAGTTATAAACAAAAAATAATCCCAGGAATTAACAGATGCTGTTTTGGGGGCTGAGCTCTGTCTGTGCCCCCCTGACCCTGCCTCGTTGCCCCCATTTCGATTACAGCGGTGTCAGGGCATCTTCAAAGAGCTTGTCTTTATCTGTGCACAAAGGGAAAATAGTATTTTCAGTGAAATTAGTGTATTAGAAAAAGCTTAACTTCCTCAAATTCTGTTGTGTGACTAATGAGCGGGTAAGCGTTCGGCTCGTGAACAGTGGAGAGCTTTCAGAAGGGAGGATAATTGAGTCAATTATCGGGCTTTTGTATAAATTGTCAGGGCAGATTTTCATTATATGTGACATTCTGATTAAAAATAATTGTTGTTGGCACATTTTCTTACTGGGTGTAGATGCAGCGTGAGCGCTTCACTAGAAAGTCCGGGCTGTAGAAAGGCAGCATCTGTCTGATACTACAGATAAGCCATTATTTAGAAGCTGTAATTTCATTACTACAAGTTAAATTTAGGCAAACCAGAGTAAGACGATGTGAAACTCTAGGTCTTCCATCTGCAGGGAGCTCATGAGAACTGCAGTGATGGCCAAATGCCAGAGCTTCTCGCCTGTTACCGCTTCTTCTCCCACTTCCCGCTGGTGGAGCAGAGCCTGGGGATGAGACAGATGCCGTGGGGCTCCCCAGGTCCCTGGGCATGTGCAGAGCAGGCGCTCTGGTAGCACATCTCTGCCCTCACTGCAGCTGCCTAAAAGCTAGGTGTCCCCTCCAAAACCATGGCCCAGCCATCTTCCATGGTCCATGGGGAGAAGGTGGTACAGGAGAGGGAAGTCCACGCTCCTGGCTAGAGAGCTTCTCTTGGGGCCATCAGTCATGGCCTGGAGATGTCCACCTCTCCCGGTGGCTCTGGTGGGGACGCTGAGACACCTCTGTCCAGATGGCTCCAGTTAGGTGTGATGAATCCCATCCTGCTTGACCAGCTTGTATTGTTCAAGCTGGCCTGGTTGTCCAGCCTGGCAGGAGAGACCTACCACTCTGAAATAGGCCAAAAAAAAGAGGTAGGTGTGACCTGTTGTGGTGTGTCCTCCAAAGACCCTCACGTTTCTCTTGGCACTCCTAGTTTAGCCAGAAGTTTGACTCTTGGTCTGCTGCTGGCTGAAATTCCTGCATCAGTGTGGTTTGGTCAGATAAGCCCTGAACAGGGTTTTCAGCCCTGTTTGTTCCACCCTGAATGAGAAAATCAGGAATCTAGCGCCACTTCTTATATCTGGGTTAGATGTGTCATAGGTTTTCAGGAAGTTCAGCTTCAGTCTTAAATTTTGGTAGGAAGATGTGGCTTAATACTGATATTTGCATGTAACTGAGAAGACGTTTCCTGTCATTGCAGGATCTGGTCAGGTTGCATCACTTACTTCTGCGTTTTTCTAAATATGTGTCAGCACTGGTAACCACATGATGGATTCATACTTAGAATCACTTAATATGTATTTAAATGTGCAAGCCAAGAATAAAAAGCACTTTCTAGGGGGTGTGGGGACGTGTGACGATCATGAGTTTTGAGAGACCGGAGGAGCAAATGTAGGTCAACTCTCCTTGTTTTTCAGTTCTGGTAGTTGAACCCGTCTCTGGCAGCACCAGCTGAGTTCCCATGGTGCTGGCCATGAACAGGGGGCAATCACTTGAGAAGCCCAAGCCACATCCCACTGTGCTGGGGCTGGAGAGTGGAATATTCCCCCAGCCACCGAACCACCCAGAACTCAATCTGCATGTGTCTGCTAACACATATTCTTGGCTGAAGTTGCTGAGATTTTGATAATGAGTGACCAACTTGCTGAAAAACTAGTTTTTGCAAAAACAGGGTACAGGCAGGTGTCTGCAGTTCTCTAGCATAAGAATGCGATGTCTAATTATAAGGTTATAAAGTTTTGATGTTCTCACTTGTATGATAATGTACCCTACTCACCGCAGCGTCCTCATTTAAAAAAATGCATAAAGACTATTAATTTTTAAATTGTTTTCATGCCTTTAATATTGGTAACGCCGTCGCTTTGGTATTTACAGACTATTAGATTTCCAAACCAAAATGATTACTCCCTGGAGGTATGCACTTGCGTCTGCAAGATTCAGGAAGAAAGTCCTGCCCATCTTTCTGGCCTTCAAACTGGTAACTATGGATGTTTGTTTGGTTTTTTTTTTTTTTCCTGGTGTGGATGGCCTTATTTTGCTTTTCTCTGGATTAGTTTTGGTGTAGAGGAAGTGGAAGCTGTGTGCGTGTTGCAGGAGCTCATTTTCCCTCTGTGTCTCCCCGACAGGCGATATCCTCGCCAGCATCAATGGTGTGAACACTGATGGTTTTAGCCACAAGCAAATAGTAGACTTGATAAAGTCTTCAGGGAACTATTTAAGGTAGGCCTCCCTTCTTCCCATGGGTTTTGCCTCAACAATCTCTCCCACTGGGGGCCAAGGGAGCTTCTTGTGCTGCCCTGCGGTCCTGTGCCATCCCGGGGGCAAAGAAATCCCAGGGGCTCTGGTTTTGCTGAGCCACACTCCTGCTGGAGATGGGTGTTGGGAGGGAGAGAGATGTTCAAGACCAGGTTGGACGGGGCTTTGAGCAACCTGGTGTGGTGGGAGGTGTCCCTGCCCAGGGCAGGGGGGTTGGAATTTGGTGATCTTTAAGGTTGCTTCCAATCCAAACCGCTCTATGATTCTATGAGATGCTCTGGGAAGGTGCCCTAGTGTTATCACCCTCCCTCTCCCTTTTCTCCTGCCCCTGCCATGTGTTTGCTCATCTTGCACCACCACTGACGCTGCCGGGGATGGCCATAGAACCATAGAACCATAGATTCGTCTGGGTTGGAAGGGACCTTTCAGATCATCGAGTCCAGCCATCAACCCACCACTGCCAGATCCACCACTGACCCATGTCCCTCAGCACCACATCTGCCCGGCTTTTAAATCCCTCCAGGGATGGGGACTCCACCACTGCCCTGGGCAGCCTCTGCCAAGGCTTCACAAGCCTTTTGGGGAAGAAACTTTTCCCAATCTCCATCCTAAACCTCCCCTGGGGCAACTTGAGGCCATTTCCTCTTGTCCCATGGCCTGTTCCTTGGGAGAAGAGACCGACCCCCCCTGGCTACCCCCTCCTTTCAGGGAGTTGGAGAGAGCTCCATGGAGGAGAGGGGTGGCCAGGCAGAACGGGGTGCAGGGTCTGGGAGCCCTGGCAGTGCCTGGGGCTCCTCTCCGCTTCGGTGCCAACACCGCCTGGTCTTCACAGGTTAGAGACCATCAACGGGGCCATGTTCCTGCGGAAAATGGAGCTCGAGACCAAGCTGCAGCTGCTGAAGGTAATATAATTAATTAGTTAGTCTGCTGTTGAAGGCAGAGGGCTGTTGTGGAGCCACTGCTGATGCGGGTAGAGGGATGTCCGTGGGGCTGGGTGGGTATCCTGGCAGGGGGCAGACACCCCCATGTCCCCCACCACCAGCACCCCCAGCTGTAATATTGGCTGTATATTATTTTGGGTAGTATTTCCCCCCACAATAATTTCTCTAGCTCAGTGAGTATTTCCATTTGTCCCCGTGGGGGCTGTGCCCAGCTGGCAGGCAGTGCTCCCCGGCAAGAACTTAACAGTGCATTTTAATGCACTCTATATTTAGCAAAAAGGGAAGGCTGGCTATCACCAGCAGGGCTGGGGCTTGTTAGGGCTGGCACGCTGATGGCACCTCTCACGCGTAGAGCTCCTGTTCCCCAGCCAGGCTGGGAGCCCGTTTTTGGGTGCTGGGAGCCCGTTTTTGGGTGCCAGGAGCCCAATGTGCCTCTTCTCTTGCCCCCCTGGCAGCCAGGGCTTTCCAAAGCTGGGACTCCACGGACTCGAGTGAGGGGTTTTTCCTTATGGCAACTCTTTTCCAAAGCCCTCCGCACAGGCGTGTGGTACTTCAAAAAGTGCATTAAAACCAAACCTGGCCAGAGCAATCCTCATGCCAAAGGGGCTCAGCTTGCCCGAGCCGCGCAGCGGGGACGGGGGTCGCCATATGTGCCGTCGCCTATAAAATACAAGTTCTGCCACGGGGGAGATTTGGTGTTTAGTGTTTGGTGTTTTGCATGTTTAAAACAATCTTTGCTTCACTTGTTTTGCGCTGCGTTTATGAGAGCACGGCCCAGGGTGCCGTGGGTGATGCCAGGTTGGGGATGCTGAGCCAGAAATGAGCCAGACCCCCCAGTCAGACAGGTCACTGCTGTGTTCAGGGGAATGCTCCAGCGGGATGCTCCCTTCCCGGCCACGGCCAGTGGTCCCTGGCAAGCTGTTCCATCTGGTCCCTTAGAAATCTGGATGAAATAACTGGTAAAGTCACCAGAAATGGGACATCACTCTCCTCCCTGCCCCCTCCCCTCCCTGCCCCCCCCTGCTTTCTAGGGAAATTCTAAACCCCAAATCTCAAAATCTGCTGTGAAATGTTCTGTTTCGAAAGGGGAGGTTTTTTTTTTAATAACAGCAGTTTCTCAGAAGTGCCAAACCCCTGTGAAAGGCAGGGTCACCGAGTGAAACAGGGTGTGTGCCCCATCCGGTGCTACCACCGGCGCCGCGGCAGCCGAGAGAGCCTCCTTCCTTCCCCCCATTCCTCTCTCTGATGCCTCCTTCCTTCCCCCCATTCCTCTCTCTGATGCCTCCTTCCTTCCCCCTGTACCTCTCTCTGATGCCTCCTTCCTTCCCCCCGTATCTCTCTCTGGTGCCTCCTCCTGTTTGTACCCCTCTCTGATGGTGCCACTCAGTCGCTGCCAACCCCTGTCTCGCAGCACACCATGGCCATGCCCCCAGGTGCTCCCCATCCTGGGTTTGGCCATGGGGCTGCATAAGGACACCCCTTTGCTGCCCAGTCCAGATCCTCCAGTGTGCCCCGGTTTATGGAATCATAGAATTGTTTCGGTTGGAAAAGACTTTTAAGATCATCAAGTCCAACCATCAGCCCACCACTGCCAGACCCACCACTGACCCATGTCCCTCAGCACCACGTCTACCTGGTTTTTAAATCCCTCCAGGGATGGGGACTCCACCACTGCCCTGGGCAGCCTCTGCCAAGGATTCACAACCCTTTTGGGGAAGACATTTTTCCTAATACCCATCCTAAACCTCCCCTGGGGCAACTTGAGGCCGTTTCCTCTTGTCCATTTTCTTGGCCATTTCGGTTGGGTACAGAATGGGGAAAACCTTTGGGCAACTCCCCAACATCTCTGGGTTTAGTTGAATTTTAAACATCTAAAAACTGTTTGATTCAACGCTGTGCAGAGGTTGTAAGAGCAGACGTTTCCAGACTAATTCTCCTTAGAAGCAGCCCCATCTCCTGTCTGGCAGGGGGGGCTGGTGTAGCGCAGTGGGAACGGCAGCTGGGGGGGGGCAGCTGGAGCCACCCCCTGCCCTGCACCATCCCCCTGCCACAGCGCCTCCAAATCCGCTGGGAAGGGGTTCCCTGAGAAGAGCAGCCGGGAGAAGGTTGGTTTGGTGGTGCCCTTGGAAATGTCTCCTGCTCAGTAGGTTGAGGGATCCCCAGGAGGACCCTCAGCTGGGGGCTGCCCGGCCTCTGTGGGGTGCTGGGGGCTCTCCGGGCATCCCGCTGTGTCCCACGGGGCATCCTGCTGCTGGGCTGTGGCCTTTGGTTTCTGACTGATTGTTCCAAAACATGGAAAAGAGAAAAAATGCGAATGCACCACCAGGGTTGCCCACAGGAGCTCGGTCTGGTCAGTGTGGGCACATCAACATGGGGTTTGCCAGCCCGTCCGGCCGTGTGCCCCCTAAACTCCTGGAAAATTGTCCCAGTAAGAAGAGGGAGGGAGAATCGCTTCCCCTAGGTGACCTGGACTTTCTAGAGAGGCTGTTTTCTCTTGTTCCGTACTTCTGCAAAAGCGGTTTGGTGACGGGTCCCTCCTCTCTTCTCCTCTCCCCTCTGTCCCACAGCAAGCCCTGCAGCAGCGGCGGATGGAGCTGCAGTCTCTGCTGGTGCAGGAGCAGCGCCTGCTGCACGGTACGTCTGCTCCCCCAGACCCAAAACCAGTGCTCCCCCCTGGGCTCCACCGCCTTTCCTCCTCCCCTCTTAATGAAGGCATGGGGCTGGCCCTGGGAAAGGTGTGGGTTTATTTCTTTTTGGGTTTTTTTTTCCCCTGGAGTAATGAATGTGGGGGCTGGTCGAGCCCAGCCGAGCCAAGGCTCCTTTGCAGGGGTTCCAGGCAAGGCTGACGTGGGCTGCAGAGTGTTCCTCCCCATCCTTGCTTTGGGCATTGTTGAGGAGGGATGTGTGGGGTTGGATTTTTAAGGGGTTGCCCAGGGAGCAGCTTTGATTCCGTGTGTGTGTGTATGGGGGGGAGGCAGGGGACAGGGAGCACCCCACGGCTGGGAGACCCCTCCCCAGGAGGGACGGGGGGGTGCTGCAGAGATGCTGGGTGCGATGCTGCTGAGACCCCGTGCCCCACCAGCCCTGCTCCCTGGCCCCCAGTGGCAAGTAACGCTCCTCTTTGGCTTCTGCCTCCAGGGCAGGTGAAGGACACGGCTCTGCTGGGCGCCCCGGAGCTGGAGGGGTGCGACGTGCCGGGGGGCTGCGAGGCGCCGGGACCCCTCTTTGGGAGGAAACCCCACTGCTCCAGCGAGAGCAGCTCCCGCAGCCGGCTGAGCTCCATGACCCTGGGCAGCGAGGACAGCTTCTGCCAGAGCAGCGCCTTCGAGGACTCGGCCTCGGAGAGCCTCAGCCGCCAGTCCAGCGTGGACGACGACTGCTTCTTGGAGGGGGCGGCCGGGAGGCCCTCCCCGCGCAGGAACCGCAGCGTCAGCCTGGCCAGCAGCGGCTCCGTGTCCCCGCTCTGGGAGGGGGGCTTCGGGACCCTCCCGCGCAAGAGCAGGCGGCCCAGCGTCCGAAAGCACCTGCTGAGGTTCATCCCGGGCCTCCACCGGGCGGTGGAAGAGGAGGAAAGCCGGGTGTGAGGGGGCTACGTGGCGGCCGGGAGCTGGCGGTGGGTGAGACGTGGTGGCTTTCCCCCTCCCCTCGCCCAACCGCACCACGGGACTGGTGGGATTTAAAATGCTCCGGGTTTTTTTTTAATTATTTTAATTTTTAATCGGAGCACACCGCGGACCTCTTCATTAACGTGAAAAAAGACTAACTCTGAAATGGGAAGAACCTTTGCAGAACTTCCTCAGCGTTACCCTAGTGTTAATAACAGATTTTAATCCAGTGCAAAATAGATAGCTATTTATTTCCTGTTCCCCAAGTCATAGTCTTCCAAGGGTCTTTAATAAAGCAAGTGCTTCTGTGAAAACCAGTGACGGTCCCTGTAGAAAGAGGATGGAGCCCGGAGACCCCCAGCAGTGATGTTATGAAATGAGGGGCAGAGATTTGCCCGCGGTGGGGGGCTCAGGGGGTGGTCTGGCAGCAGCCACAGATTTACAGAGTGAACGCTGGCTGCCATGGCTTTCCCATCCCTTGGCAGCCATTGTACAAACCCTGCGAAAACCCCGTTTGTCAGCTGAGGTCTCTGCCCGTGGCCGGTGTCCCATGTCCTGCCAAACCTGTCTAATTCTGGAGGATTTAGAACTTGCAGCCCCCCCAGCAGCCCCGATCTCCGTGCACCCCCGGGGGCTCCTGTCTCAGAGCTGGGGGGAGTGGGGAGAGGGCACCACGGTGGCGGGCAGGGGCTGGTGACCCCCACTGAGAGCACTCCCCGGGGAAAGGGGTGAGGTTGAGTGGGTCTGTGGGGCTCGGGGGGAGGCAAGGGGATGGTGGCTGCTGTGGGAGGGGGGGTGTGTGTGGGGCTCTCTGCATGTCCCCCCCTTCCCAGTGAGGGCTCTTCTGGGCAGTGCTGGCCAGCCCGGCCAGGAACGGGGCTTTCTGCAGGGTGACAGCTCTGCAGGAGTCCCTGGAGTGCCACCCCCGGGGGCATGGCCGGAGTTTTACCAGATTTGAGGAGACTCTCGCCCGCTGAGAATCACCCAGGTATGTAGCTCAGGTGGGCTTGACCCCCTCAAGGTGAGAGAAGGGAAGGCAGAGGGTTGTCCCGCAGGGACGAGCAGGATTGTCCTGCGCCGGGATGCGGCAGCAGGGGACATCTGGGGACCTCTGAGAGGGCCGGGGACCCTGTCCCCCTGCCTGCCCGGGGGGTGACAGAGATGCCCCCTCGGCTGGTGTTCCCACTGCTCGTCAGCTGGGAGATGGTTAGCTGTCCCCATCCCTGCAGGGGCAGAGCCTTCGGGCAGCCGGGTTAACGGGATAGAAGATGTGATTTAGCAAATATGGGCAGAGATGTGAAGGAAAAGAGAAATTTTATTTCCCTCTCAGGCGACACAGAAATAGGCTGTTTGTCTAGCCCAGGCCAACCTAATGATGTTTTTCAAATACAATTGTAAGAATTTTAAATGTAATTTAAATCCTTTGTGTGACTCATTCGTCTGTGGGCCCAGCGCCCCTGCGGCTGCTGGCGGTTCCGGGGCTGCGGAGGCAGGATTTCCTGCTCCTTAAACCTCAGGCTCAGCCCAGCAGCTTCCCCCCGAGATGAACCCCAAACGAAAACAACCTGTTCCCAATACTTCTCTAATTAATGAAGGTTGCTAAGGCAGCAGAATCCGTACTGCCGTCCGTAATTTCTCTTAAAAGGATGAAGTGGAGGGTAATACTGCGGGAGAGCTGGGGGGCAACCCGGGGGGCAGCTGGTGAGGGTCTGGTGTGTGGGAATGAGGGGCTGTCCAAGCCCAACGCCCGCAGGCTGGCCCTGAGCCCCCTGCCATCGGGTGACGTCCAGCCCCGGGGTGGGCTTTGGTCCTGTCAGCCCAGGCTGGGGCTTTCCAGCTGCTGACCCGGGCTCTGCAGCTCACTGGTAGGCATCAAGGGGTTTTGCCTGGGATTTGCTGTCTCAAGGTAGAGTTTTGCTTTTCTTTGCCTATAATACTGGCTGAAAGGAGGAAAAAAATAGTAAGAGGAAGATTATTTCTATTTGGACAAGCGTAAGAGGAGTTAAAGGCAGATAGGTTGGTGTGTGACAGCCACTGTGGGCCAGCAGCCCTGGGGACGGCTGTGGTAGTGCCCCAAAAAATCTCAGACAGCTCCTGCACTGAGGAGGGGACCTGACCCCCAGCCAGCTGCCGTCAGGGGACTTGGTCTGGATGCCAGGGTGGCAGCTCAGGGCAGAGATGTCCCCATCCCTGCAGAAACCCAGGGATGTTTCCTGGACAGGGTTGCAGTTTGCATCCTCCACCCGGCTTTACAGAGGGGGAAAAAAAGAGCATTTAAAGCACTGTATGAGCTCTGCTCCCTAGGGCTGCCTCTCTGCTGGAAGTTAATGCAGGTTTGTGGTCTGAGGCAGTGATTCCCCGTGGCAGGGACAGTTAAAGTGACGTCCTTTGGGGGAGAGATAGAGAGGTGCTTTTGCTTTCGGTGTGGAAAGGCTGAAGGAGCCTGGGCTCCCGAGGAGCTTCAGAAAGGCCTCAGGAGAGACCAAATAAACGATGCTGCGGCGGTGGCAGCGAGAGCATGCTGTGCTACGAGGTGACAAAGTGACATGTTGGCGGCCGCGATGACAAACAGGATGTGGGTGACAGCAAGGCGCCTGCCACCGGGATCCACGGAGCCCAGCCGTGCGTGGGCAGGGAGGAGCTGACGGGCTCAGAGAGCCACAGGAGCCCTGGCCTTCCAGGAAGGAGGTGTTCTCATGGAGCGTGGGGTCCAGGAAAGGGTCGTGGAGGGTTGGCTCCATTCCCTAGTGCCCAAGGGTTTACCTCTCTCCTCTTCTCCCCCGCGGATAAAGGGGCCAAGGCGAGTTTACCCCAGTAAAGCTGTTCAGGTCGGTGTGCCTGCTCGGGAGGATGCAATCCCTTTTCAGACTTAAAACTTTAATTAGTTTGCTGAATGCCGCTGAGCCTGAGCTTGTAAGGGTTCTTAACTGCTTAACTGGGTCTTGCCCGGTGCCCAGCTCCAAGCAAGCCCTCCCCGAGCTCAAGAGCCAAATCTGGGCAAGTCACAGCCGCAGGTCTCAGCCCCGGGTCACCAGTACAGAGTGATGTTCTCCAAGGGCCCAGCAGAGCCTCTGCTCCTGCCCCGAGACCTGTCCACCTCCTCCATGCGGGGTCACACCTCCCTGGCCAGCCTTGCCCTTCCCTTAGGACCTTTGAAATATCCCAGGGTTGGTTTCTTTTTTTTTTTTGCTGGGTTCCCTCAGCCTGAAATTTCTGCCGCAGAACATTTTTCCCATAAAGCCATGAAATGGGTTGTGGCTTCTGTGTCCAGCTCTGGAGTTCTCAGCACAGGGAGGACATGGAGCTGTTGGAGTGGGGCCAGAGGAGGCCACAGAGATGCTGGGAGGGCTGAAACCCCTCTGCTGGGAGGACAGGCTGAGAGAGTTGGGGGGGTTCAGCCTGGAGAAGAGAAGGCTCCGGGGAGACCTTAG
>JAOQGH010000077.1:631965-639465 GCA_025769975.1 Gallinago jamesoni
GTCCTGCAGCATCCCCCATCCCTGGGTACCACGTCCTGCAGCATCCCTGTCCCTGGGTACCATGTCCTGCAGCATCCCCCATCCCTGGGTACCACGTCCTGCAGCATCCCCTGTCCCCACAGGGAGCAGGGACAGCCTGGCCAAGGACCCTGCGAGTTAATTCCTGCCGGGAAGGGGGTGCTGGGGGTCAGGGGGTGTGGGGGGGGCAGCTCGGCAAGTCCCCGGTGCCTGTATGCCGGGCTGTGACGCCGGGGGGGGCGCAGCTGGGGCCGTGGGAGGGTTGGGGGCATGTGATGGACGTGAAACGTGGTGCGGGATTTGCCCCCCCTGACCCAACCCCTCTCCCCCTCACCTTGCCTGGGGTCTCCCATCTTCCCCCCCCCCGGCTTTTTCTTCAGGAGGGGAGGGATGGGTGCCCCCAAGGTGCTGCTGGGGGCGGGGGTGGTGTCTTCCCCTGACCCCCCAGGGCTGAGGATGCCCTGAAGCATGAGATTTGATTCCTGGGTTCTGCCTGTGACGAGCCAAGGATGCGAGTCCCTGGGTAGGGATGTCCCCCCCCGGGGGGGGAGGGGGGAGGGGGGGCTTTGCAGAGGGAGCCCTGGCATTCCTGGGTGCCTGCTTTAATTGGAATTCCCATTATCCCCATTATCCCTTTGGCTGAGCACCTTCCGAGTGTTAAAAAGTGCTGTGGGGGGGTGGGAAAGGGGGGGGGGGGGGGATGAAGTCTGAGCCTTCCTCCCTCTGCTTCCCCCCCGGCTGCTCTCCCCGGACTTGCCTTGGATGGGCAGTGAGGGGGGGGCACCTTTTGAACTGGGGGGGGGGACTGGGTTTGTACTGGGAGCGAGCAGCGGGAATGCCTTGTTCCTCTTCCTGCTGCCCGGCTGGAGAGTGATAATTAATGAAAATTGGTTTTTCTAATGAATTTGCTGCCCCAGAGTGTGGAGAACCACCAGGCAGGACGTGCTCCTGGGGTTGGAGGGGTCTCCACCATGGGCTGGGCTCGCTCCCTCCTCTATGTGCCCCCCCCCCGTCACCCGGTATCGCTGCCCGGGGTCCGGTCCCCTCTCCCATGTTGGTTGTGGGGTGAAATGGGGGGGGGGGGGGCTGCGGGAAGGTGCTGGTGTGTTGGTGGCATCATGAGATGGGGACCCACCAGCCCTGAGCTCCTTGGGTTTGAGGAGCAGGACTGTGCCACCGAGCCACCTTCACTCCAGTGACCCACCGGGCAACTGGGATGGGGTTGGGGCTACTTGCCCGGTGCCGTCTTGGGGGGGTGGGGGTGGGGGGGCGTACCAAGGCTGGGGTGGGTCATGGGGGGGTGATGGTGAGGGCAGGGTCTTCACCGTGGGCCTCTCTCCCTCCCCAGGTGATGCAGGTGCTGAACGCCGACGCCATCGTGGTGAAGCTCAACTCCGGGGACCACAAAACCATTCACCTCTCCAGCATCCGACCCCCCCGGCTGGAGGGGGACAGCACGCAGGTGACCAGGGGGGGTGCGTGGTGGGGAGGTGACCCCCCTCAGTGGAGGGATGGAGGTGGGGGGGGGGGATGCAGATGGGGAGGGTGCTCTGCTCCACAGCATCCCTGGCGTCCATCACCATCCTCGGATGGAGTCCTGGTCTCACCCCCCCACCCCCCCGCCAAGTTTCTTCCCTGGGGGGGCCCTTTTGGTGGGGTGCAGGAGGCCTTGGGGGGGGGGCTTTGAGCGAGCTCTCTTGATGGCTACAGGGGACACCGATGCCACCCTTGTCCCCTGCCTCAGTTTCCCTCTGGGTATCGCCGGTGCCGTTGCGTCTCTCTGCTCTGGGGGGGGGGGGATGCGGGGTGGCCGGGCGGTCACTGTGCTGGGCAGCCCTGTCCTGAGCATGGGTGAGGACACGTTGGTACTTTGATGGCCGTGGAACGCTATGCCACGTAAAGACAGCGTGCGTGGTGGCCATCAGGCACTCCGTCACGCTCTCGCTGAGCAATCTGCGTGCATGATGCACAAGAAAGTAAAAATAATCAGTAATCTATTGCAAGGAATCAGCAATATGTAATGTACTCTGCACTCCAAAGTGGTTTTGCCACTCAAAGTGGAAAGTTCCCTAAGCAATCTCAAAAGCCCAGAGGTTATTTAAAGATGAATTCCTGGTCTTGTTCCTGCTGTGCCCAAACTGAGGTCCCCGGTGTCCCCGTCGCACACGGGTGCCCGTCGGAAGGAGCAGGCACATGGGCCTTCTGCTGCTGGCCCTGCTGCGGGGGAAGGGAGGAGCCAACAACCGGGAACCGAGGGTTTGAAGTTGTCCTTCATGGTGACGGTGATAGTGACACTGACCCCTCCTGCCGGGGCTGGACACCGGGGGCTCCGGAGGGAATCACCGAAGTGTCCAGGCTGGGAGGGACCTTTAAGATCGGGATGTGATATAGGGCAGGAGGATTTTGGGGGTGCTATGGGGAGGCAGCAGGGTGCAGGAGCACCCCGAGCCCTCCCCGTGGGCATCCTCTGGGCGGAGGGAACACCGCGGCCCTGACGCGGGGCTGGAAACGCCGCTGCTTCTCCAGCGCCGGGACGCGTTTCCCCGTCTCCCCGCAGGATCTGGAGGGGTTCGGGGTACGGCGGGTGCGGGGCCCCCCCGCACGGCCGGGGGCGAGAGGAGGGTGCGGGGACCGGGCGCTGCGCGGCCGCCGCCGCCGGGGGGAGCGTTTGCCCGCGGGATGGCGCGGGGCAGCGCGAGCTGCCGGCACCCGCCGGGCCCCGGGGCTGCGGGACACGCTCCGCACCGCTCCGTCACCAATCCCGCTCCCCCCGCACCATCGCCAGCCCCGCACCGCTCCGTCACCAATCCCGCTCCCCCCGCCCGCCGCCCGCACCATCGCCAGCCCCGCACCGCTCCGTCACCCGCCCTGCTCCGCCTCCCTCTCCACCCTCCCCCCGCGATCCGCAACCTCGCACCGCACCAGCCCCGCACCGTTCTGCACCGCGATGGAGTTCCAGGAGCCAGAAGAGCTTGTGGCTCTAAGCCGTGCGGCCCCTGGCAAGCCTCCTCCTGCACGGCCAGGCTTCTCAAAGACCTGAAGGTGATTTGGTCCATAAGTGACTTAAAAATCCATTTGGGCGGCGTTGCCCGTGCTGCCTCAGTCCCTGGGCTGGTGTGGGTGGCAGGAGATGCTCCAGGGCTGCCCGTACCACACGTACCCACCACGGGAATCTGCTGCCACCTTCCAACCCCTCTGTCCTCTCCCCAGGCCTGCAGAAAGCTCAGCAATTTGCATCAGAGCAGCCACCTGGGGTGAAATCAGCCCTTTCAGCTGGCTAGGACCGGAGCTTTTCCTGCTTTTTGGCTCGGTTTTTGAACTGGAAGGAAAGAAGAGCCAGGCTGAGAACACATGTCTTAACCGTGTACTTGGAAATGGACATTTGCTCTATTTTCCACCTGAATAAATTTAAAGGCACAGCTTAAATTAACACGTCAAATCTTCGTTTGAAATGTAATCTACTGTCGTGTGGGTGCTATCGGGCCTGTTAATAATTAGAACCTGGCACCTCGGCTTAAGAGCAGCCCCTAATTCTGAGCCGTGGTGTTTAGCTGGCTGGAAACAGGGGCACTGGGCTGCTGACAGCACAGCTTTTAGAGATGTTTGAACTGATTTGTGTAGCTCATCCTCAATTAAAGTGAAAGTGGCTTAGGCACCTCGCTCCCTCTTCTGCCCTCGGAAATGTTTTCCTTTAGACATCGTGTTAGCTCCGTAACAGGGACTGATGATGTGAAACCGAAGGATTTCAGGGATTTTCTCCTCTCTGGGTTCCCCACGTGTAGCACCCCAGTTCTCCTGGAGCAGCCAGTGAAGCTGTGGGGTGGAGGATCCAGGCACCATGGAGCTGCCGGTGATCTCCTCGGGTTTTCCAGGAGAAGGCTGCTGGTGAGTAGCTCCTCGGTCCCGCAGCTCAGCTCGGGGCGGCACAAACCGCTCCCCCCCGGCGGGAGAAGGGCTGTAAGAGCAGCACACAATTATTCCACGGAAAATCATAATGAGCAGAATTCAGAATAAATTCCGGCTCCGCTCTGAACCCTGAACCCAGTAATTAAATGATCTCTCAATTTTTTAAAAGAAGTCTATACCCATTGGGTTCTTTAAATAGTACTGTAAGTAGTGTAAAATAATTATCTTAAAAATGCAGCTGTGCTGCCGTGGGTTTTCTCTCCAGAAGGGTTTGAGCCTGGCGGGGATGGCTGAAGGCATCTCTGGTAGGTTTGCAAAGCCGCCGTCAGGCTGGAGGTGGCCTTGGATGGGCAGAAGGAGAGGGAATGAGGAGCTGTAAGCATGAAGTGTGAAAAAATACCCACCCGAAGTGCTTAATTTCTGGCCGAGCATCAGAAGGCGAGTGGGAGGAGGGTGGGAGCGTGTGGACTGAGTCACGGAACTACATTTCATGTGTTTGGGTTTTCTTTTAATTACCCACTGCCGCGGCGTTCAGGAGATCTCCCACCTTCGTGCTCCTCCCTTCCCGGCTTGGGAGGAGAAGGTGGCAGGACGTGCCACCAACAGCTCCCGCAGCGGCAGCTTCTGATTGAGAGGGGCTGGGCTGCAGGGGGTAAATGCTGCTTTTGTTAAAAAGGGCATCACTGAAAAGCCAGAAGGTTCGTTCTTTAAGGCTGCAAGGCCGGACGCTTCAAACTTTGGAAACGCCGGAGTTCCTTTGCCTCCTGGTGGGGGCACCGCTGAAGCCCCTCATTTCAGCGCTGGGGGAAGGGGAAAAGTCATTAGTGAGGGTCTGGAGACTTGGAAATTTGTACAAATAAGGAGCGTGGAGCATTATTAGCTCCAAATTCACCTCATTCAGGGTGCTTAGGAGGTCTGGTGACAGACCCAGGCTCGGGGAGGTACACAAACGGTCTGAAGCTGCAGATGGAAAACCAACACCATGGTATCACCTTTAAAATAAAAGTGCTTGATTTCTGAGGAGACTTCCCAGGCTGGGGACGGTGACCGGCTGGGGCCTTTGGTGCTGACACCGAATTTCTTGCATACGTCATGTCTCCACAGGTCCTGGCTGCTCGGGGGGAGATGTCCCCAAGAGCCAGCCAAACCTCTGCTCCGTGGTGGCTCCGGCTGAGGCTTTTGCTGCTGATTCCTTGGGCTGAGCTTGGTTTGAGCAACATTTGCTCGAGCTGGCCCTTGCCCCCTCGCCCCCCTGGCTCCTGGGAAGTGCGTGGTCCCTGGCATGAAGGGGCTGAGAGCTCCTTCCCCCCCACCTTGCCCTTGGGGTCCCGTGCAGACCCCGCAGCATCCCAGCACCAGCCTTGGGGATGCTCCTGCCGCTTCCCATCTCCCTGAAGCACCCAGAGCCAAGCAGGGCAGGTTTGCAGTGTGGTGTCCCCCCAACCAGAAGGACCTGGGGGTGGATCGGTGGCACAAAGACAGCTCTGGCTGCCCACCAGCAGCCTCCCAGCGTGGCACCAGCCCACCATATGGTGTGTAGGTACCGTGGTGCCTGAGCGGGGCGGGGGGCAGCTCAGGGACCGGGTACCATCCCATCATCCCGGGAGCTGGCCAGGGAGGAAGGATTCCAGCCCTGGAATATCAGCACAAGGCTGCCCTGGGCTTGTGCCCATCTGGTGGGGAAGATACGCTGCTGTGAGTCATGGAGAGAGGCAATAAAAATAGGGCTCTGCTCCCGTGAGAGGGAAATAGCAGGTACTCATGAGTGGGGGGGCTCTCCCCAGCCCCCGGGGAGCAGCGGGATGGTCCCGAGGTGCAGGGGAGCAGGGGGAGTGTGTGGAGAGAGCTGGCAGAAAGGCTGGGAAACCCTGCAAGATTTCAACCAAAAAGGCTCTTCAGAGAGACTCTAACACTATTTGTAATCCATATGCAACTGAGCAGGAGCCCTTTTTTTTTTTTTTTATATATATATATATATTTCTATTCCACAGGAATTAAATTAATTTTAGAAATGGCACCGTAACTATTTTCCTGCCTCAGGGACCATTTGTTTTAAAATCATTAAAGATTTTTATATGACACCGCACTGACATTTGATGCGAATAAATTAAGGGAATTAGTATAAAAACGCATTCTTTTTTCGTGGGCTTCCCAGCACATACCTGCACACACGTACGCTTGGCCAGAGCAGCTGGTGTCAGGGGAATGACCTCTCTTGCTCTCTCTGTGTCCCCAGAAGGGTGGAAATTCGGTGTTGGGACAGTGCCTCCTCAGCGGGGGCAACCCCCCCGGCGGGCAGGCACCCTGCCGTGCTGCGGGAATGTGGCCATGGCGGGGGGATGCTCCCAAACGGAGACCCCCTCACCACATCCCACCTCCTCCCTCTGTCTTTGTGGGGTCTGGCATGGCTCTGGAGCCGGAGCATCCCTCCGGGATCTCCTTGGGCACAGGCTGGCACCGGGCTGGCCCCGGGGACCCGCTGCCTTGGCTTTCTCCTGCTCCGTGTGCCCTGGGCCCTGCCGATGGCTCATCACAGCGGGACCCGGCGTTTCCCCACGCTCTGCAGCGGGACCCGCAGCCCCAGGCATTTAAACCAGGCATTTATTTTAATTTGGGAAGGGGACCAGTGAGTGCCTGAAGCCTCCGTGGTGCCATCAGCCACTAGAAGGTGTGCTTCACGCGCGCAAGCGAGGAAACCCTCTGTAGAGACACTGAACCGTGTGCTGCTGCTTGATCTGCAGGGCTGGGTCTGAGCGTAACCCGGAGCCGGGCTCCAGGTGGGAAGTGTCAAAACTTTATTTCTTTGGTTTTTTAGAGGGACGCTCAGCGGCCGCCGTGTCGAACTCCTGGGGTGGATCCTCCTGGGAGGTCACTGCCGAGCCGCTCTCCAGCTCCAGCTTTGCCGGGGGTCTCCTGGAAAGGCTTCGTTCCCTGCAACCCCATAACTCCTGCCCGCAGTGTAATTGCCTTGTGCACATTACTGAGACCAGCTGGGGAAATTAAAAGCCTCAGAAGGTATGTTAAAAGACAATATACTTTTTTTTTTTTTTAATTCTAACCCCGCCATGTGATATTTAAGCAAATTGCACTATCCCCTTGTTATTTTCCCCCAGGGAGATGTGTGGCCAGGAAGGTTGCAGCCCTGCACAAACCCCTCGCTTGCCCCAGCGCAGAGCTCAGGGGTCCCGGCCGTGGGGCTGGATGTGATGCTGCATCCCATCTGCAGCTGATGCTGCTGAGCACCACACAGCTTCCCTGTCCCCATCCCCCCCCAGTCCAGGCCACTGCACCTCCCTTAACCCTGTGCCATCCTCTGCTCACCCCCTCTGCCCCCAGGAGTCCCCCTGTTCCCTTGCATCCCCCCTGGACCAGCTCTGGGAATGCTGAGAAAAGTGGGAAGACAGACCCTGTGCTTTCCTTTTCGCTCCCCAAAGCCACCGGAAAATATGTTTCCCAGGGAGGGGACCCGGCGGTTCCCACTGAAACCAGCAGCAAATTCCCAGCCCCATCGGCTCCGGAGGGAGCAGATCAAGGGAAGGCGCTTAATGAAGTGCCAGCGTAGGCAGTGCCATTGAG
>JAOQGH010000077.1:644465-657358 GCA_025769975.1 Gallinago jamesoni
GGGACACCCTCTGGCCATTCCTAAGGGAATGGGCCAAGGCATGCAAAACCCCCAGAAATTCAGGAAAAGGCTGTGCAGTTTTGTTGTTCCCACAACATTGTCAATGTCCTAAATTTTTCCGGGGAAAATACAGCTCTGTCTTTCCCATTTCCTGGGCAATGAAGGAGAAATCAGATGGAAATCTTTGGGGTAGCCTGGCTGGGAGAGAGCCCAGGAGGAAAATCCCACCACGGGAAAAATATGGAGGAGCCCTGCAGGCGGCCGGGGCAGGGAGAGGGAGAAGGATGAGATCAGGGAGAAGGATGAGGGGAGGGAGAAGGATGAGAGGAAGGAGAAGGATGGGAGCAGGGAGAAGGATGAGCGGAGGGAGAAGGAAGGCTCCCTGCGACGGGGCAAATCCCGGTGGGGAATAAGGCAGAATTCCTGCTCACATTTCTCACTACAGATGTGGCCACACACGATCACATTCTTTCCCTTTTCACAGAAGATTGGTATAATAGCACAAAGCGCAACAATATCGGCAAGAAACTGGTCTTTATGTCATTCCCCCTGTCATCTTTTTTATTAGGTTAAAAGTGTGATTGATAAAAGCAACTTCTGAGGGACCTGGGGGGGGGCAGAGGTTGTGGCTGTCATTAGACCCTCTCCCGTGGCTGCACTCTGGGCTTTGGCCGCACGGGCTCTTCTCCCCATCTCAGAATAGCAAACTTTGGGCTAAATATTGCCCAGAACAGTTCCGGCCCGAGGAGCTCAGCGAGGACGCAAGGACCTGGTCAGCCTGGTGGGATGGGGCAGGATTGCTCCAGATTGGTCCATATTGGTCCAGATTTGTGCAGCAAAGAACCATCAGGACAACCCATCGGGGGATAGGGTTGGTTCTGTGCTAGATCAAGGCAAGTTTGGGTTTTTTTAACAGATATTTGTGAGATCAGGAGATACAATCTTGATACAGATGGGTGATTTTTTTTTTGAAAAAAAAGTTCTGGTTCTGTTATATCCTGGTCCCTTAAAACCCATGAGGGTGGGGGTTGGAGATGGATGGAGCCCTGCTGAGGGCTCATGATTGGAGATGTTGGTAACTCTCCTCTGCTGGTCTCTGCTCCCTGAGACAGAGGGATGGACCAGGAGGGATTTGCCCCGGTAATCCAGGCAGAGGGGCTGGCTCTAGAAGCACCCCAAATGTTTCACGGCTAGTTATGTCCTTAAAATGTCCTTTCTGCTGTATTTAGCCAAAATGTGACCCTTGTAACAACTGACACCAGCAGTTTCTGTTGCTCCCGGTGAGGCTTCAGGGCTGTTTTACCTGCAGTGACCCATTGCTGTGTTACCCAGCCCACATGTACATCCCAAACCTGTGCGGCAGCGAAACCCCAGCAGGAGAGGTGTCTGAACCTCTCCTCGCCTGCCTTCCACGGGGTGAGGCCGGGAAGAGTTGCCAGCAATGATTTCCTGAGTGATTTTTAAAAACCCGTGACTCCCTCCCCTTATTAGTTTTAATAAAGAGTCACCGCTCCCTAAGCTTGCTGGGGAAATTATTAGCTATCAGCAAGACAGAGGACAAACATACGAGCTATTGACAGCGGCGGAGAGTAAGCCCCTCCTGATGGCTATTAAGAGAAGAGTGTTATGTTCTTTTTCCACAGCCTACCTGAAATTAAGTTCATTTTGAAGCTCAGTTCCCATCAGAGACCCTTGACGTGGCCGTATGTTGTGGTGAGACACATCTGTAGCCACCTAGTGATATGGTTTAGTGGTGGTTTCTGTCCTTGTTAGCTTGATGATCGGACTTGATGATCATAGAATCATAGAATGGTTTGAGTGGGAATGGATCTTAAAGCCCCCCCGGTGCCACCCCCTGCCCTGGGCAGGGACACCTCCCACCACACCACATTGCTCCAAGCCCCCTCCAACCTGCCCTTGAACCCCTCCAGGGATGGGGCAGCCACAGCTTCGCTGGGCAACCTGGGCCAGGCTCTCACCACCCTCACGCCAAAGAGCTTCTTCCTCCAGATGATCTGAAGGATCAACCCTGACACTTCCTGCAGATGTGGTTCTCCAAGACAGACATGCAAGGCGAGGGTTGGCCAGACTCTGTGTAGGGGCTGAGCCTGTGCTAAAGTGGGGCATCCCATGGGAATCCCAGAATCCCAGCATGGCCAGGGTTTGCAGGAACCTCTGGTTCAACCCCCTGTCAGAGCAGGGTCACCCAGAGCAGGTCCCACAGGAACGTGTCCAGGGGGGTTTGAATGTCTCCAGAGAAAGACATCTCTCTGGGCAGCCTCTGCCAGGGCTCTGCCACCCTCACAGCAAAGAAGTTTCTCCTCATGTTGAGATGGAACTTCCCGTGTTCTAATTTGAGCCTGTTGCCCCTTGTCCTGTCCCCGGGCACCACTGAGAAGAGTGACCAATGCAGGGTCCCTGCACAGAGAGATGCCATGCTCGGGCTGGTGGCTTGGTGGCACCGGGTTGGTTCTGGAGCGGGGAGGATGCAAAGCATCTTATACCCAGGAGTATTCATTACAAATATTAGGTTTGTCAAAAATGAAACACAAGGAAATACTAAAATCAACTGGTTTGCTCCAGTGGATGTGGCCAGCTGGGAAGCCACAGGCTGGTGTGCAGGCACATCCCCAGGACCTCACCAGAGAGCCTGGCTGGGCACCAGTGACATCCCCGCGCTGTCACACGGCTGTTGCCACCCTGACAGAGTTTGACACGGTACAAACCATTCCCAGCATTTTATGAAATGTAACTTTTCCTAACCTTCAGCTCAGGAAAAATACAGTCGTAACGCGGAGATCCCACTGTTTGCAGAGAAAGGAGGGGGACGGGAGTAATTCGGATTTGGGAAGCCGGTAGGCTAAATTTCCAGATGTGCGTGGTCAAGCTGCTATTGATGCCCGAGAGTTTCCAATTGTTGGTAATAGACTGGGGAAAAAAGATAATGTGTTTGATCGATCAGCATGGACAAATTTCATTTAGGGGATCAATAACAGTTTATACTTGACAGAGCGGAGGGACCGCATTTATTTTTCCCTTTGATTGAATAAATGTTTTCAATGAGACTGCAAATGTAAAGCAATCCTAACCATTTCTTAACTCGAGGCACAGCGTCCCGCTCCCCTGTTATTGCAAGCCATGTGTATTTAAAACTAATATACAGCGCAGCGGATAGCCGGGGGCTGGAGCTGCTCAACGAAACTAATGTGCAGTTTATTAAAACAGAAGACATGGAAAGTGCACGGGCACAGTTCTCCTGACTCCCAGCGATGTGAAATACCAGAAAGAGACATCACTTGGGCATATTTTTCAAGGGTGGGTAGAAAAGGGAAGGGTTTTTTTTTTTCCTTTTCTTTTTTTTTTTCTGTATCAAGCATAATTCCTTCAAGCCTCTGAGAGGATACGTAGGAGGGTAAACACGCAAGAGAAAACAGCTATGTCTCAGCTAACATATGTCGCCTCTTCTCCCAAGCAGCCACCACATCTCCACGTTCTCCTGTGGCAGCGTGAGGATCCAGGCTTGGCTGCGATGCCCCAACATCACCCTGGGGCTTGTGTGGCACCTGCTTCTCCCCTTGGTAGGGTCTTTATTGCCCATGTGAACCTGTTTGGGTGTCTTGGGGACACGTCCAGTTCTGGCCCCCCCGGTTCCAGAAGGACAGGGAGCTGCTGGAGAGTCCACTGGAGGCTAGAGAGATGATCAAGGGAACTCTGGTACCCACAGCCCTCACATGGGCCGCTCCCATCAACAGTGGTGAGATCCCACCTCATCAGACCTACCCATCACCAGCTGGATGTCATCTCAAAACCCATCTGCTCTTCTGCCCACTCAGCAGAAAGTGCTCCAGAATCCTCAAAATCCTCAGAAATTCCCCAGTGGAGCAGACCTGTCTGCAGAAGAGCGGGCAGAGCTAGCGCGTGGCCCTTCCCAGCCCCTTGGCTGGACCTTTCCTTGGACATCCACCCCTGCCCACCGCTCTGTGTCCCCTGGCCGGGGCTGGGGGGCACAGACACTAGCTCAGGAGAACCACAAAGGTGTTACCAGTGACAAATGTCTTGTCACAGACCCAAAGGTTCACCGTTCCCCAGAGATGGCGGTGGGTCCTGGGGGGTTCAAAGTCTGCAAAGGAAGCCTTTAATTAGCTGGAAGGAGCATGACAAGCACAGGGAGAGGTGAGCAGGCTCTTCTCCAGCCCCACGTCTCCGCTCAAGGTGAGAGCACACGCTCTGCAGAGCCCGCCCATGGCCATACATCAGGAATTGCTCGCTCGGCAGCATCTGGTGGTCTTGCAGACACGTTCCGAACGCAGGGGATCGTTAAATAACCTGCTTCGTGATCGCAATAGTCAACGCTGGCTTTGGCTTTCCTGCCCAAGGCAGTTCTCATCTCCCTCCTCGCAGCTTTGGGTTTGCTCTACCGAAGGAGGACGTGCAGCAATTGGCTTTTTTGGGATGGTTTTAAGAGCGGGTCAGCGGACCCTGCGGACCCAGCACCAAAGCCACAGCGAGCTCCGGCGTGTGGCTGCTCTTCCAGGGGAACTCAGTTTTGTGTGGGCTTCTTCTTTAATGCAGAATTTCCTTCCCTTTTTTGTTGTTGTGTTTTACGAACTCCCTCTAAGAGAGGCTTAAAATCAAATTTGGCTGGTGGCAGATAGTAATTAAGTTCCAGATGACGCAGATGATAACTTTCCCTTGCAATATGGAGCAAATGCCAATAATAAATGCAGCAAGTTTCTAGCTCCAGATGCATCGGGTTGTTTCGTTAGCTGACTTGCTCATCAAGGCGAGAGAGCTGAAATAGCGAGAAGCCTGTTTCAGACAGGGAGCCGTGGCCCGACGACTATTTTAAGGCACGCAGCTCGGAATTGTTTAAAATGCATATTGTCTGTGTACATTTCAATAAGGCAAATGCCAAGTGCGGGCGCCGCAGGGGCTCCTTGTATGTCAGATGATTAAGTCTTCAAGACTTGCAGCCGTAGGGTCATTATGGATGGTACTTCCAGGTCATTGTGTGCACAGCGAAGTTGGAGGCAGTGGTTGACCTTTTGACAGCACTGCGGGGTAACGGAGCTTCGTGAGACATAAATAACCATTTCTAATTTGTTTTTTGCAAGGGGTATTTATTTAAAAATGCAAATATATTATAACATATGTGACTTAAGGATATTCAGATGGGAAAGCAGAGCGCATTTCCTCCCGTTCTTTTTCCCAAGTGAATTTCCAAATGAAATGCTTAATGGAGGAAAAGGGAAGGGATGGAATAAATAATAATAATAATGATGAAGATCACTTACCTTGTTCTTTTTATGATTGTCTGGTACCGTTTTGTCAATGACATGCTCTATGCAGAGAGTCTTCTCGCGGCTGAATTAAGTTTGTGATACTAACGAAAAGCGTGCAGTAAACCCCTTGTCAGCTCAGTTTCATTTCATGCCTAACGTCTAGCAGAAAGATAAAGCATATATGGCCTTACTTCATACATAACGTACTGTAGCACACACAGAACAGGGAAGCTTTCAGGAGACTTCTTTCTTTCGTCTTCAATAAATTGTAAAACCAGACCTTTTAAAATCCTGCCCATTGCACTTTGTGGTGACCTGCCTTAAACGCAGAAGCCATTGCTTGACTTTATTTTTATCCTCGCAGGAAGAATAGTTGTTTATAAAACTCAACAAGCATAAAACAATACGCTTCGGGATTATAAATAGCATTTGAAAAGGTTTTGAGATTACACACTGTCACCTGAAACACCACAGGGCAAAATTCTACATCTTTATTCAGGTAAATGAGGAGTTTTTATCAAGGGAGGACAGTCAGAGCTTCAGGATGCGGGCAATAACAACTCCATAAATCAGCCGTGGTGTGATGGGATGGTGTTGGGCTTCCTTTCAACACATAATCAGCAAGCACTCGATCGTTAGAGGCTGTATAATTACAGCACTGCCACGCACTGCCCAGCACCATCACCTCCTGCATTTGCGGTGGCAGGGGCTTCCATCAGGAGAGGAGCTGGCTCTCACACCAGCCACACGTGCCACAGGGGTCTGAGGAGTGTTTGAAGTGATGTCTGGGGCCCTTGGTGCACCCAGCAGGCAAAAGAGGAAGTACAGCTATTTATGCATGCATTGATATACATACTTAGAAAACTCCTCCTGAAGTTGCAGGAACTAAACGCACAAACAAGCACGAAGGGAGCAGATGAGTTAACGTTGCAGAAGGAGGGGGTGATCACGGGCAAAGCAGACCCATCAGCAGGGCAGAAACTGTGTGGAGCCATCAACC
The DNA here is from genome assembly GCA_025769975.1 of Gallinago jamesoni. Taxonomy (NCBI): domain Eukaryota; kingdom Metazoa; phylum Chordata; class Aves; order Charadriiformes; family Scolopacidae; genus Gallinago; species Gallinago jamesoni. The sequence goes on from JAOQGH010000077.1 coordinate 650,748, forward strand.
TGCAGCTTCACGTACCGACCTCCAACCCAGCCGGGGAACGTGCGTCCTCGTAGCCAGGGAAGAGGAACATTTTGCTGAGATCTGCCCAGGGCCAGGGCTTCACCTCCACTGAGGCTGTGGTTTGTGCACTGGTGCCATGGTGGGGTGCAACAGGGACCTGTGGGACACATAACAGGGCTCAGCCGAAAGCAGATGACATGTGCAGCAGGACCCTCTGCTGGGTCCCTTGCTCTCACAGAAGATGTGGCTTCCCTCCAGATTTGTAAAGAATAGGCTGCTGGAGAGGTTTGGGAAGGGGAGATCTGTCTCCACACACCACCTACCAATGGCTTGGCTGTGGTTGCATAAGATTTTTTTTTTTATGCAGCAGATGGTGTGCTATTTCAGAATATGTATTCTTATTTCTGGTCCATTTTCCTCTGTGGGTCTTGGTGATATTTTTACATATTCATCAGAGCAGCCAGAGCTCACTGTTTCTGACACTTGTCTTACGTTGTGAGCATGTGTCACTGTTGTGTTGTGTTGCATACACGCATGCTGGTGATGAGCAGGAGAGAAGGTGTTCCTGCTGCAGTGCCTTCTCAGCCGCGTGAGGTCATGTCCAAGAAAGCCTGATGCCAGGAGGGAGCGGGCTGTGCCTCTGCCAGCCTCTTCAGAGACGTTCCAGCCCCGACTTTGGCGGTGCGTGTTGTTCTGGGAGTGCTAGGCACAGCAAGACACCACGCGCGCAGCAGAGCGATGAAGACAAAGCCACCTTGCCAGCATGCCATCATGGCCACGTTGGCTAGAGGCTGCCTTCCACGTTCTTAGTGTTCATCTTCCACTCCTTTGAAGTGAGCGTGGTACCATCGGTGTGTATCATATGAAGATGACCAGGCATCGCAGAAGGTGAAACCAGGCTGGAGCCCTGCTCCAGGTCACCATCAAATCGTAGAATGGTTTGGGTTGGAAGGGACCTTAAAGGTCATCTCATTCCATCCCCCCTGCCATGGGCAGGGGCACCTCCCACTAGACCAGGCTGCTGTACTAGACCATCTACTGCTCCTGGAGACAACCTTCTAGTCAGGAGCATCAGCACCAGGAAGAGCTTCCCCACCATCAGGAACCAAGCCCAGGGGATAACAGGGTGTGCTCAGCTGTCTTTGCTGGGAGCCAGTCCTGGAGGAGTCAGAAGTGCAAAAACATCAGCCATGTCCAAGGAATAGGGTGGGGGCTTTCTCACAGGCCTCGGGAGGGTTTAGGAACAGGATGGCTTGGAGACAACTTCTCTTCTTCACTTGGTGTAGCCCAAACACCCTCAGATGTCCACAGAAAGTGGCACGCAGTGGTTCTTCAAGTACTGCAAAATAGCACCTTGGTCCTTAAACACAAACAGACTCTGGAAGCCTCCAGGAAGGACTTCAGGTGGCTCCAGAGGTGAGGCAGATGGGGAGCGACCATCCTAGAGGAAGCACAGAAAGCGCTTGGGATGGCCCAGGGTAACTTTGCAATGACAGAGTTTAATCCAATCCGATGGTTAATGGATTAGGAGCAAGAGGTTCACAGCCATGAGCATACGTGGGTGATGGGAGTGTGAAGGTGGTCAGCCCCAAGCAGGCACCAGCGGGCACTTGTTTACCACTGGTTTGGGAGTGCTACCCTCAGCTCTGCCCTTCTAAGTGAGAAGATGCATAGGTTAGATTTATTTCTTTGACCAGCTCTTGGTGAAGGGTGTCCCTACCCTGGAATGTGCTTGACCTCCTTCTGGCCACCAAGTTGACACAAGCCAGGCTGGAAGAGGTGAAGGCTATGATGAACATACCTGTGTGGTGACCGGGAATGGTCTCCTCTCCGAATGTGATGCTGTCTCTGCTTCCAGCCTGATGGCAGCTGTGTCCCTCAGCACCCCGCTCTCACGCCGGGCCATGACAGGGGGGATGGCAGAGAGGAGCAAGGTGCTGCTGCACCGAGAAGAAGCTGTTGGAAAAGGAGCCTCTGCCATTTTGTGGACGCTCGGGAAACTGCCGTGACATTTGGGTGACATTTTACTGTGTGCTCTGACCAATTGCCTCTTACCTGATAGCATCGAACAGCCGGGCGGCTGCCAGGTCCTTAGGAGGGAAGCTGGAGAAGAGGTGGTTTCCACCCCGGAGGGGTTGGGACATGGGGTGGTGTGTGCCCGGTCCCCAGAGGGTCCACAGGGAGCGGGTCCCGGCTTCGCTCCTGACGCCTCCGAGCCGGGTCCGAGGCTGATCTGGGCTGAGCAGATGGCCCGGGGAAGAGGCACTAATTAAGAGCAGGGCTCTGCTGCTATTTGTGCTCCGGAGGAGGATTTGCAGAATGGCAGAAGCTGGAGGGGCCTTCCTCGCCTGCCAAATAGCAGCGAGAGCAGACTCGGAGGCGGGCAGCCTGGATTCCGGCTGTTTCCAAATACAAGTCATTCTCTGCGAGAAAAAAAAAATGTCACTGTGGCTGAGCAGCAATTCTCCCCGAGCCCAACTGCTCCTCGTGTCCGCAGGCAGCCCCCATGCAGCCAGGGGCAGAGAGCAGAGGTGCCCAGGGAAGAGATGGAGGATGCACCAGGAGACACGGGGAGGTGCCCAGGGAAGAGATGGAGGATGCACCAGGAGACATGGGGAGGGGTTAAGGGCTCCCCAAACCAAGGAGAACTGCTGGGATGAGTCCCTGGGCTGGGGTTGGTGAGGTCACATCCTGCACCCCAACACCTGAGACCCATGGGAGGCACCCCGGTTACTTCAACAGGCAGCAGAAACATGGCACAAGCCAAGGAGAAAACATAAAAGAGGAATCCCTGTTTTCTCTGGGGAGCAGGTGCCACCTGGAAAGGGGACCATCTCCCTACATCCTGAGATGGAATTGCCCCCCCACTCCTACCTCCTGCCAGCATCACCCAGTAACCTCGACCAGACCCAGGGGAAACCTTGTCAAACAGCTGTGGATCTTATTTTGGTCTGAAATCAGAACTAATCTGAAACCTTTCACGAGCTAGAAAGGAGGTTTAATCGCTTGCTTTATTGCGTGAGAAAAAAAAATCCCGCTTTCTGTTAACGTTATGAATTAGCAGAAATTAAAAAATAGGGTTGTCTACACATTGCTTGAAAATTGTTTACAGCAAATAATGAACAAAGCAGAGCACATTGCCAGAGGCCTGGTTGTTGAGACACTGTATCGCATTATTAATTAAAATACAAGTCAGCTTTTTCCAGTCCCCGTAGCCCGTGGGTATCCAATGTACTCCACTTGATTGAATCAGGTAGTGGCAGCACAGGCATTTTTTATTCTGTGCTGGAAGGGATAACAAAAATGTAAAGCTGTTTTCTGCTACTTCATTTGAAAAAATATTATTTTGGAAATGAAGACATAGCAGCTGTGGCAGGCAGGCAGGAGCAATGCGAGGTGCTCGCTCCCACCTCCGTGCTGGGAGGCGACTGCAGCACGGGGTCTGCAGCCTCAGCATCCCCCCGGCCAGGGCAGCGCTTCCGTGGCCACGGGGGCAGCGAGCCCTGTTCTGGGGACAGGAATTAATCCCAGCAGGAAAGATGATTTTCCCCCTTCTTTCCTTGCAAGGAAGAGTCAGTAGATGGCCAGAAACAAACTTGATTCTGCCTTTTTATAGGCTCCTTTGATCAACCAAAGCCACTATAGATGCCAAGGAGCCCCGTAGCTTGTATGCACACTCTGGGAGGGACTGTGACTGGTAATTAAATGCAATTAAAGAAAACCTGAAAGCCTCACCCACCCCTCGCCCAGGGCAGTCGCAGCCAGAGCCCTTCAGCTCTTTCTGCAGGAAGTGCCGGAGCAAAGACCCATCAGCAGCGCTGGCAGGGGGACACTGCCCAAAACAGTGGGGACAAGGTACCGTGTCCCTGACATCCAACTAGATTTGAGACAAAAGCAAACTTGTAAACAAAGACATGGTCAAAACACGATGACAAAACCGTTGTGCGAGGCAGCCAGGTCACTTGCAAGCCCGTGGATGCCACCAGCGGATGGTGCTGGTGGCCACCCCAGCCCCACCAAGCAGCTGCTTCCCAACGCATGTTCCCTCAGGCAGGATCCCAACAGCCCCCCAAAGGGTCTCTGCGGCACAGGAGCCTCCCTGTGATGTGTAAAGTGACTTTCTGCCTTTGGTGTTAGGGTTTGAATTGGGTCTGGGTGCCGAGCTAAACCCCAGGGACCACAGAGGGGCTGTGCAGTCCCAGCCCCCAGCAGAGGGGCTGAAGAGCCTGTCTGCAGGAAATCCTCCCCTCCCAGGTCCAAAGGTTTCAGCTTTGGCCCATTCCCAAAGGCCGCATTATCCTTTTGTTCCTGTCCTTTACAAAAAGGGAATTGATTTCCACCCCCCCCCCCCCCATTTCCAAGATAAAGGCTGAGGGACCTGGGGCTGTTCAGCTGGAGAAGAGCAGCCTGAGAGGGGATCCCATCGATGCTGAGCAAGAGCTAAAGGGCAGGGGACAAGAGGATGGGGCCAGACTCTTCCCAGTGGTGCCCGAGGACAGGACAAGGGGCAACGGGCACAAACTGGGACATGAGAAATTCCATCTCAACATGAGGAGGAACTTTACTGTGAGGGTGGCAGAGCCCTGGAACAGGCTTTCCAGAGAAAAGTTTAGGGTATTTTTTTTTTGGTGTGTGTGTTAAAAGGAGGAAACAGAATTATTGTATTTGGAAATACCTCTGGAGCTGGTGGCTCAACCTGGGGCCACGAGGCACCCCGGCTGCAGGAAGGGCAGCCATGCTCTGGCATCCCCCAAAGCTCGGTGTCTGAGCACTTTTCCTGCCATAAAAAATGCAAAGATACCAGGGTGAACAGACACCTCTCGGCCCCAAACACACCCCTTTGTCAAAACTCTGTTTACCTTCTCAAAACCTTTTTGTCAGACTGATTGGCACGACCAAGGACATTTAGAAGGGTCTCCTAACAGACACAGGGTATTTTTTACTAGACTTCCCTCTATTTCAGTATTGTTGAGGTAATAGCAATATTTTAACACTGCTTATTTAGTCAATACTTTTAACACTGCTTATTTAATTTAATCAATAATTAATAAATTATCATTAAAGCATGCAAGAAAACATATAGGATGGGCGATGTATCAGCTCAGCATCACTGGAGAAACTTCAAGTTATGGAATTTCCTGACTTGAAAATGCTTGATCTTGCAACATTAACATTGCATTAACACTGAGGGGTTTTTGCATTTAATTTTATAAAGGCCAGGGGGGAAATAAGCTATTTCCCTGCTGCCCGCATTTGAAATCCATGCTTAAGTGCACATTGGGTCAACCCCTAACCAGATGTAAGTACACAGCCAAGTTATTGGATTTCTTGATGATGAATAGAGATCAGGAAATGCACCTGGCTGGTTGCAGAGAGATTTGCATAAAAATGAAGATTACATACACCTGCATATGTAAAATATTGATGAACAGGACCCAGCGTGTGTGTACGTGAACCCCACAACACTGCCTTTCAGATGAAGCACCGCAGAGTCGTTTCAGACCCGAGTGTCCCCTCTCTGGGAGAAGAGCAAGAGGAGAAGAGCAAGCAAAGTCCTCATTAACTGAGTTGATTTCCTGGCACAGAAACCTGCTGGAAAGTTGCACCCACTCTCATTTGTCAGTCAGTTCAAGATGAGGCTGGCAAGTGCACTAATTGCTGCTTATCTTCTAACCAAATCCAAAAGGCTCCAGTTACGGGAGAGCTTTGGAGCAGGGAATGCATCAGGGCAGCACGGGAAATCCTGGAGCATCCCAGGGCACCTGCATGGCTGCATCCCAGGATGCTGCATCCTGCCTCCTCTCCTCAAAGCCATCTGTCCAGGGGCAAGGTGGTCACTACAGGTCACAAAACAATGGCCCAAGGAGAGAGACTGAGAGACATCCTCAAAGCCCAGGCTGCAGAGGTGCCATGATGTTAAAACCAGACTCCACCCCCCCCACCCCGTGGCCCTGCCCACACTCACCAGTGCCTCCAGCTGCTGGTCCCCATGCGTGGCTGTGAAGAAGGTGGGTCTGAGCCCCACAGACCCCAAAAGCTGGACAAGGAACATCACAAGAGAGCAAAGAGACCAGCCCTGCAGCCAGAAGAGCCTGCCCTTGGGCCATCCTTATCTAGGCGGCTCTAATTGCAAGTGCTAATCAGCTGGTGCTAATCAGAGACCCTTGTGTCACCTGGTGCCCTTAGAGCACACTGCAGCAGCAGGCACTTTGCTTTCCATGGCAGTGTCCCGTGTCCCTGGAATCTCCCAGCCACTGGCTGGGCATGGGATGGCTCTGCCTGGTCCCTGTGCAGCAGCACCAGGTACCTGGACACGCACCCATCTCCACAGCTTGGGGGGGGGACAGAGGGACCACCACAGCCCCACCATGGCTTCTCCATCAGATGAACCATAGCAGAGCCTTTGCCTCGTAGCAGGCTGTGCAGTCTGTTGCAGGGATGGGAACGCCATGGAGAAGCACTTCTCCATGGAGTTTTGGTGAGAAGGGTTATGGAGCTGGTGAGGTGTCTGGAGCACAAGTGAGGAGCAGCTGCGGGTGTTCAGCCTGGAGAAGAGGAGGCTGAGGGGAGACCTTCTCGCTCTCTCCAACTCCCTGAAAGGAGGGGGTAGC
>JAOQGH010000077.1:662326-676678 GCA_025769975.1 Gallinago jamesoni
GTCTCCCCTTGCAATGATGAGTGTCTCCAAAGGCTGGGCTGTACACACGCCCTGGCTTCCCACCTGTGGGAGAAACGAGCCTTATTCTTTTGCGAATTTACCCCATAACGAGAAACATATGTTATAGAACATGGTTTCCCACAAACCAAGCATTTGCCTCATAGTTTATGGTGAAGTCTGAATGTATCACAGCTGTCACGGGAATTACGGGTTCCTTGATTTTCATAATTAAAAAGAGAGAGAGGAGGAGAGAGGGGGAAAGGAAGCGGGAGCCTGGTGCTGTGGGCACTGCCCACCACGCACAGCGGGCAGCTTCGCCGTGGGAGGGAGACATTCTCCGGCTGGAAATTCACGGAGATATTTCCTACACCGGTAGGTTGTGCAGGGAACACCACCGTCTGCCTCATTCCGCGCTTAATTAAATAAAAGATATTCCAAATAAAAAAAAAATAAAAAAAAAATAAAAAAAAAAAGGATTCTGGTTTTTGGGCTCTTGGGAAATCATTACTGACTGGTGACCTCTCTTAACCTGGATAAGGTTCATGCAGGAGATGTCAAAGCGTGAAGCATAGCAAATATCCGTGAGCATGTACAATTACAGGTTTATTAAAGGAAAACAAGGACCATGAGACAAACAGAAAAAAAACCCTGTTTTATGGACACAGTGAGTGGGTGTTTTAGGAAGGAGCCAAGTGGGTTTCAGTGGGGGCTGTGTCCCCCAGCTCCAGCCAAGCCGTCCCACTGGGGATGGAGGTGTGGGACATCTCTGCTGCCTTGTGGTCCTGCTGGCACGGAAGATGGTGTACCTGGGCATCACGGAGGGTGGAACCATAGGCTAGGAAAGCCTGGGAAGCACCTGGGGAACTGGAACTGGCTTATGTGGACCAGCTCAGAGCAGGGGCTTCTCCACCAAGGTTATCATCCCCGTGCAGTGACCAGGGCTGGAGGACTATAGGGGCTCCCAAACAGGGTTCCTCTCCCATTAATGGGCATGATCCTCCTCCTGGCACTCCTCTGGTCCCTCTGCTTCTGTGGCCATTGTGGCTGGCAAGTGCGTGTGGGCGGTGGTAGCCTGGCCCAGGACACCGTCACAGCATCCCTCTGCCCAAGCAGCGCTTCCATCCCTGCCTCTCCTCCAGCCCTCCCCACAATTACAGCTCCCTGTAATTAATAATGTTTTCATGAAGGGCACTTCCCTTGCATTGGGAAACAACCGCAATCACGTTGACTGTATATCAACCAAAATACAAGTCACTTGGGGAATAAAGCAAAGATGTAATTGAGGATCCGCTATTTATCACTCTTTCCAGAATTATCGAGCGCGCGGCACTAACACTTCTGACACACACGCTCCTCCCGAGCACTTGGCTCATTGTCACCAGATAATTTTTTCAGAAGGAAATAAAACATCTAACTACTTTGGAAAGTCTCTTTGACTTTCAGTGATGAGCGTGCTGCTTATTAGTGAGATGAATTTATAGGTAAGGCGCTAATCTTTTATAATCATCCTTTTATAGGCAGATGCCATCAGGTTTGCATAAGTAGTGACATTAACCGTTATAGCTTTAAGTAGAAATCAGAGTGCAGAAATGTAAATAACTACTGGATTTTAATACGCAATTAGTGATGCGAAACCTTAGTTACAATATTTAATTACCAAAAAAGGGTCTGTTTCACCGCCCTCGTTCCGAACGGCAGCACTCGGCACAGCAGAGGCGCGGGGGGCCGGCTCCGAGCCCCCTCCCGGCGTCGTGCCACCTCCTCCCGGGGCTCGGGGGGGCTCCGGGTCCCACACAGCTTTGTGCAATTGGATAAGAACCCGCGAATCCGATCCCAAATCCTCTCTGCTGGTGGGGATTAGCCCGCTCGGATAATTCGCCGAGGTAGGATTTTTGGGTTGTTCGACTGGCCTTCCCGCCCGCATCCCGGGGGGAATCCGGCAGCATCCCTCCGGGGGGTGAGCCGGGATGCTCGGCAAACAGCAGCTGTGCCCCTCCCGGGACAGGAGAGAGGGGGCCTTTCACACTTTGATGCGCCGTAGCCCAATTACGAGGAGATTAGCAAATTCATTTTATTTTTTTCCCAGCTTTAAGCAGCGGCCCAGCTCCACCTCCAGCCCGTGTCCAGCCAAGGCCCTAATATTTCATGAAATCTCCGCCGTCACCTCGGCAGGGCTGCTGGTCGGCAGAGGGAGCGAGGAGGGGGTGAAAGAAAAGGAGACAGAAAAAGGACAAAGGGCAAAAAGCTGCTTGATTTATGCAGAGCATCCTCAGGAGAGACTCCCCTCGGCTCCAGCAGTGGCAGGAGGTCTGGGCTGCCCGAGTGGGACCACTGTGGGTCCCCTGCATCCTCTGCAGCACCGTTGGGGACCCAGCCTGGCTGCGTGGCTCCCAACGGGGCTGGGAGCTGGGTACCAGCTGGCCAGCACCTCTGGCTCTGGTCCGAAATGCCTTTTTGCTGGCAGCAGCACCAGCCCCAGTGAAGCACCAGCTCCACTTACTGCCCAGGACTTCTGCTTTTTTGGCTGGATGAATGAAAAGGGTGTTTATTATGAACAAGTTACAGAAAGTGGGAGATGAGAAATGCAGCAGGCACAAAATAATTCAGATTCAGAAAGCGGGCAATGAGAAGAGGAGGAGGCACAACATAACTCGGACCAGGAGGCGTTTTTCCTCCAGCTGGTGAGGCTGCGAAGCCCTCAGAGAGAGGGGAAGGGAGGAGAGATTCTGCACCAAGAGGAAAAAAGCAGTGATTTCAGAGCAGCCGGGCAGGAGGGGCACCGGCACCCTGTCCCTCTAACCATAATTAGGATTTTGTTGTTAGCAACACCCCCATCCCCATTCCCGAGACTTCGGAAGTAGTTGCCCCGTTCTCTGGCACTCGTTAGGGCTGACAGTGCCCCATCAGAGGCCAGATATTAGCTGTGCAAACACAGGCAAAAACTCTTTTGCATAAGAAACATCTTTTAAAAGTTGCAAACCTCCCCAGAACCAGCGGTTGGGAGGCATTCATTGTGTCACACGCATTAATTCAGTTGGCACATTACAATGTTAAACTAAATGACATTATTACAAAGCTGTGCTAAGAAGTGTTGACAGGTCCATATGGTAATTTTACAATGTATAATGAACACACAGACTCCTTTCTTGCAGAAATTTATAGTTCAAATCTATACCCAGGATATCCAGTTTTATTTCCAGAAACTTAAATTGACTTATTACGATGTAGTGAATGTATAAATTAGTTCCAGTAGTTAAACTGAAGCATTTCCCTACAGACTCAATTAGATTCATTAATCTACTGTGTAGACCTGTAAACGGTCCATTGTTCTTTTCCCCCCAAAAATGTCAAAAACTATTTCTCTAACTATAAAATATTTCCTACAAAAACTGTTTTAAATGGTAAGAATTATTTAATATTAGGAACCCAGATCCACAAATTATTTCAGCGCCCTTGTTCGTCTTCAAAAGAAAAATAGGGTTCAGGCCTCGCCAGATAATTTAGTGGGATGTGGACGGAATCCGCTCTTCTATTAAGCTGAAGACCTGCCCACACGAAGCAGATCGCTCTCCACCCTCATCTGGGAGGACAAATGGCTGGAAAGGGGATCCCTGGGTGTTTCTAACCCACAGCACGTGTTGCTCTCATCGTTTGTACACAACCAGATGCTGCCAAGGGGTGGCCGCCGGTGCCGGGAACATCCCACCTGCCCCGGGGTCAGGGTCTGCAGGACCCGGACCGTAACCTCTGTCTGCGGATCAACGAGATGGTCTTAAAAATATCCCTCCCTCAGAACAAAATCCACTTTGTTCACATCCACCCTCACCCGAAGCTTCTTCCCTTTTAGCTCCGTGGCATAACGGGGTCGGTTATACGCCGCTCGGTGGGAGGGACACAGGAACAGGACCCAGGCGACCCAACAAGGTGGCCTTTTATTGATGGAAAACTCACACGTCGGACACTCATTTCGCAGAGAATTGTCATTTTGGGACATCCAGAACAATGTCCCCAGGTGTCCCGAGGCCGTCGGTCCTACCTTGCTCTCTTCAGCGCTGAAAAAGAATGAAAATGTGTCAAATGTGTCAGGAGCTTCTCTGGGAAAAACTGACCATGGAAAGCAAACCCCGAGGCTAGAAACAAGCGCGAGATGTCTCACACACGGTGCTTTCCTGTTAAATCCAGGAATATTTGAAAAACAGACGTGAAGGAGAAGTTCCCGGCAGCCGGTGCTAATCCTGCTTTGGATCCCGGGAGGTTTCTCCGGGAGGGGAGATGCTCCGGGTCCACCCCCCCCCCCACCCCACCCCCGGCTGGGAGCAGGGACCGGGTGTCAGAAGATGCGGTGACATTCCCTACGTGAGAAAGGAGCCCTCCCTGGGGGAGCGGGGCCGGGGGGGCTGTGGGGGAGGAGAGCAGGTCCGTTCCCTGCCCTCTCATGAATTAGCAATGGAACCTCCTGCTCCCGAGCATCAGATCTTCACTGAGGGCAACCTGCACGGCAGAAGGGCCACCGTGCGGTTCCCCGGTTACGAGGGCGCATTTGCGGCGCCCGTATGGCTATAAAACTTGGGATCTGGCTTTTCCTCCGAGCAAGTTTTACACGGGAGTCACTGGGAGGGAATGGATATGAAGCAGTGAGGAGGCGCCTGCCGTCCTGGGAAGCCTGACCCCGTCCCCCGTCCCCACAACTGGCAGCGCTGGGGGTGTTCCCGCAGACAGACTGTGGGTCTGGGGGCTGCCGGATGCTCTGCTGCTAAAACAGGTAGCAGACACCTAGTCTTTAATGTTTTTTTAAACTCTCCTAACAGTCCCCCCCGCCCCAGTCCACTTTGTGACACTTGAAATAACCACCATCACAGAATCACAGAGTCATGGAATGACATGGGGCTGGCAGGGACCTCTGGGGATCATCTCCTCCAGCCCCCTGCCAGAGCAGGGCCACCCAGAGCAGGTCCCACAGGAATGTGCCCGGGGGGGGTTTGGAATATCTCCAGAGAAGGAGATCCCACCACCTCTCTGGGAAGCCTCTGCCAGGGCTCTGCCACTGGAATTTCCTCCTCAGGTTGAGATGGAATTTCCCGTATCCCAGTTTGTGTCCCTTGTCCTGTCCCCGAGCACCACTGAGAAGAGTCTGACCCCATCCTCTTGCCCCCCGCCCTTTAGCTCTTGCTCAGCATCGATGGGATCCCCTCTCAGTCTGCTCTTCTCCAGCTGAACAGCCCCAGGTGTCCCAGCCCTTCCTTGCTGCACTCCCTTGATCTTCTCTCCCCTCCAGCTGACACCACAAATTGAGGATTTACCACTTTTTGTGGCAAAGCTGAGAACAGACTCAATTGCAGACACGAGAGCCGGAGGGCAGGCAGCAGCCCGGCATTAGTGATGGGGAGGCTTGGATCTGACACTGAAGGAACTTGGGAAAATCCATTCATGGAGCTGTTGGGAAAAGGCAGGGTGTTACCTGAGGATGAAGCTGGGGTCAGAGTGTGTATGGAGGAGGAGCCACCTTTGGGCATGTGATGGGTGGCCCCACACCAGCAGCCTGGCTGGGGGCTCCACGGGCACCCACAGGGCTTGGGCACAACATCAGCTCTGTCAAGCTGCAGGAGCTTGTTTCCACATCATCCCATCAGACTAGATTGCTAATTAGCCTGTATTTCATTACCCTTGGGCTCATGGGTCCCAATGAGCCACAGCTGGGGCTCACCAGGAGGTCCATGGAGCAGCAAGACCCCTGTCCCTGCCCTGTCATGGCGCTCAGCACCACGACAGTGATGTTTTGGTGATGCCACCAAAGGGGACATCTGTACCTGGCGCTGACGGGGGGTCTCACCCACCCTCCCTCTGACCCACAGACCCGGGTGGGTTTTGGGGTGTTTTGTTGCCCCTCCCCAAGTCCTCAGTGTGGCTGGTCCCTGTGGGTAACCGTGCCGGAGAGGACACACAACACACCAGCATTTGTTCCTCCCGAACTCCAACTATTTCTGGGATGGAAAGAACTTGGGCGCAGCCGCGGCAGCTCTGAGTCACCCTCCCCGAATTTCGGGGGGTGAAAGAAAGCGAACATTCATGGAGCGGGGCCTCACTGCCTGGGGACTCCGCTGGAACGCCACAATAGGACGACTGTCGAGGAAGAATTTGAAGCAAATAATCTGGAAAATATTTAAGATAAATATGAGCAGATCGGCGGGGGTTTGGGTTTATTTGGTTTTTTTCCCTGGGGAGAAGGCAGAGGGGAGGAAGTGGGGAAGCTGCTGAGTGGGTGGAAGGGCCATGGCTGCCCCGGGAGCTGGGGGTCTCCAGGGGGGAGGAGAGGAGCTGTACCTGCTGGAGAGGTGGTACTTAGCTGTACTGAGCATCCCTGAGAGCAATGGCTGGGCAGTGACCCAGTGGCCATCCCCACGGCATCCCCCCTCATGATGAGCTTCTCATCCACCAACACCCCAAGTCCTCACCTCAGGGCCATTCTCCACCCAACCCGTACTTGTGCTTGAAAGCTTGCCTGGTTGAACTTCATGTGGCTCACCTCTCCAGGCTGTGCAGGTCCCTCTGGATGGCATCCCTTCCCTCCGAGGGATAAACAACAGAGGTAATTGCCTCACTTTTTGACACCCCTGGGTTCTGAGCAAATGTAGGGATCTCTGTGAAAGCTGAGGAGAGCATCCCCAGCCCAGCGAGCAGTTGATGCGTCCTGTGAGTATGTTCCTGGTGGCTCTGCCTAGTTTGAGTGGCCTCCAGCTTTCCTGGGGGGTGGCAGGGAGCAGGGGGAGCAGTGTCCTGGCAGGAGACACGGTGGCACACGCCGGTCCTGGGTCTGTGGCGATGCCCAGGGCTGAGTTTTGCGCCGGGATGGAGAGGGCTGCGGCAGCTCCTGGGTATCCCAGCCGTCCCACCCTGGCCCTGGGGGCTCCCACGGTCCTCAACCCCCCTTTGCTGTTGAGGAGTTGCTCCTTCGTTAATTAGAGCCCAAAGAACGGAGAGCTGAGGAGCGACTCGTGGCTCACGGAGTGTGCTGTTGGGCGCCGGCAGGGGCTCGTTTAACAATTCAAGGGTCACTACCTGCAGAAAAGAGGACACAGCTTACAAGCGCGGGGGCCCAGCCAGCCACAGTGTGCGCGGCGGGATAATGAACTTAAAACAATCGCAATTAGCAGCCCGAGACAAAGGATGAAAATTAGAAAAAAGAAAAAAAAAAAGAAACGAAAAAAAAAAAGAAAAGAAAAGAAAAAAGCCTGGTGCGGTGCGGTGCGTGCGGCTGCCTTGTACAACAGCGCTCGGGCCCTTCGCATCCATCCCAGTTTGGGTGGTGGGAGCCGGGGGGGGAGCCTGGGGTCGGGGTGGGCGGCTGGGGAGTACTGATACCCCCCAGTCTGTTCCCCCCCCACCTTACGCCCCCCTCCCCTGGCGATAAGGGTCCTCACGGCGGCGAGGGGGGGAGCCGGGGGGTGTCAGGCACGTCCATCAGATGGCGGGGCGGTGGCGGGGGGGGACACACAGGGGGGTGCTCCCCGCTATTGTGGGGCCCTTGTCATTGACTGATCAGGCCTTTGGAGCGGGCTTTCAGAGTCAATGAAACCACCTGAATAGATGAAAGGCAGACAGCTCCTGACAAACAAGGGGCTGCGGAATATTCATTGTGCATCTGCGAGGGAAAGATTAATGTATTAGAAATTAAAATGGGCCCGGGACGTATGATCTTGCTCTAACACTTGGCCAGACCCGTGTCACCCACCGCGAGCGCCTGAAGTCGGCAGACAATCCTGCCAAGGTGCCGGGGAAATCATTAAGCGCCCGGCTATTGTGCGCGGGGAATAATAAAACTTTCCCCCCTATTCTTTGCCCGGAGCTGACAATGAATAATTCCGGAGCTATTTGCAATGTTAACGGCACCTATCTTGCCCATCCATTCCTTCACGATAAGGATGGCAATATGCATTTCAACAGCCTGCTGCAGATAGTGCTTCGCAGGCGCTCCAAAGGACACCTGCCACTCACGCGAAGGGCTGTCACTCTCCCAACGACGACGCTGCCAGCAGAACGGCGAAAAAAAGATTATCTGCACTTTATTTCTTCCTTCCCCCCCCCCCGACTCCGATTATAACACTGTTACATTTGCCATCAACTGACAAGTGATTTACACTCGCAACTGTAATGCGTTTAAAGCTAGAAAAAGCTATTCTCTTAGGCAGCCCTTATTCTTTCAAGGTTTACAACTGTATCAAATACGCTATCGCAGGCGCGATCTGGGCCATACCCAGCGCCATGACGGGAGATATTAAGAGGCGTTTAATCTGTTTGCTAACATAAAGGTGACATTGATAAAGCCCCATCTTTGACGTCAGGACCCAGCCAGCTCAGCCGGCTTTGACAGACTGGCAGGTCAGCCTCCCCCACCTCTTCGGGGTGAGCCCGGAGAGGCTCCAAACTTGCCCCCACCAGGCTCTGGGAATGGATACGGCTCATCAGGAGAAGTTCTTCTGCAGGGAGGGCTCTGGAGGAGCCACCATGGTCCCCTGCAAGCAGCAGGTGGAAGATGACCTAGGACGTGGTGGACCCCGAGTGCCCATGTTGCACTGGAAGATGTGTCCTGAGCTCAGGTCAAGGCTGAAAGCCCCTCTGGTGGGGGAGCTGCCTGTGGTGGGCTCTTCTCGTGGACAAACATCCAGACACCGAACGGCCCGTGGTTTTCCCAGGAGCAAGGTGCCCCGTGGCTGTGCCCTGTGGTGAAATGGGACGGGAAGGTCTGGAAACCCCCAACGGCTGTAGCACAACCTGGGAAAGTCCTGCTCCTGGGTTGGTATCCACACAGGCAGGGGATGGAGAGCCACCTTGCTGAGAAAGTCTTGGGGGTGTTGGTGGATGAAAAGCTCCACACACCCCAGCAATGTGCTCTGGGAGCCCGGAAACCCCCACACACCCTGGGCTGCATCCCCAGCAGCATGGCCAGCAGGGTGGTGGAGGGGATTCTGCCCCTCTGCCCTGCTCTGGGAAGACCCCACCTGGGGGTGGGTTTGTTCAGTCTGGAGAAGGGAAGGCTCTGGGGAGAGCTTAAAGCCCCTTCCAGTCCCTCAAGGGGCTCCAGGAAAGGTGGGGAGGGACTCAGGATTGGAGAGGGGAGCCCTAGGAGGAGGGGGAAGGGTTTGACCCTGCAAGAGGGGAGATGGAGCTGAGATGTGGGGAAGAAGTTCTTTGGTGTGAGGGTGGTGAGAGCCTGGCCCAGGTTGTTCAGAGAAGCTGTGGCTGCCCCATCCCTGGAGGGGTTGAAGGGCAGGTTGGAGGGGGCTTGGAGCAACCTGGTGTAGGGGGAGAGCTGCAGAACTGAGCCCAGGCAGGTTTGCACGTGGATTCACCCCACATTCAGAGAGGTCCCTCCCTCTGGGGTGCTGGGGAGCCCCGACACGGACCCAGGAGGGATGCTCCCGTGGCTGTGTCCTGCAGTGGCTGCAGGCTGGACCAGTGGCTGGGCTCCCACCCTGGGCTGGGGGTGGGGCAGAGGGGACAGAAGTTCTGGTTCTTCCCAGCTGCTCATATTTTGCTGGATTTAAATGCATTTTTCTCCCTCCCGGGAGCACAGCACAGAGCGGGGCTGCTCCGGTCCCTGGGGAGCTGTGGGGATGCTCCCCTCTGCCCTGGCCCAGCAGCCCCCTTCACCCCAGGGGCCAGGGACCCCCACCCCTGCCCCCCACACCCCACGCCACCCCAGGTACCTCACCCAGGGTGCATTTAATAACTCTTCCCCAGCCGTTTCCCTGGCAGAGTCGTGCTGTGATTAACCAGGCAGAGGCAGACAGGGTTTGAAAAAACCCCTCTGTTGAACATTGCACCGAGGCTGGCCTGTGCTCTCAATAAAAGCTCATTAAGAAAAGATTATGAACATATAACAATACATTTTAAGTGCGCTGCAATGATCCATAAAATTGGTGTGGCTAATTAGCAGATCAAATCTCTATGAGAACTGGATCACTTTAATATCCTTGGGTAGTTTAATTCTGTAGGTATTTTACTATCCACACATGTTTAGTAAAATTAAATAACAGTATAAATGTTCAGTGGGATTAAAACAACAGTAAAATGAAACCAAACAAAATGAGTTTATTTTGTTAATAGAATAACAGAGAATCCCAATGTTGATATAACATTACACAAAATCTAGAGCAAACATAGTCTGAATCCCAGTCTCATTTCACATGTAATTAACCTTTCTCAATCAAGCTAAGCATCCCTTATACCTCCTCCACAACGGCTGTGCACCCACGTCTCTTCCTGCATGGGGCTGTGAGGATGCTCTCAGTTTGCAGGGCTTCTTCTAACCCGCTGCCGCAGCCCCTTCCGATGCTGGAGCTGGTGCCAGCCCCATCCCATCCCATCCTGTCCCGTCCCATCCCGTCCCATCCCATCCCATCCCATCCCGTCCCATCCCATCCCATCCCATCCCATCCCATACCGGCACCAGCCCGGCCCTGCCCAGGGGTCCACCCTGGGGACCCCCAGCTCCCTGGAAAACTCCTCTGTGGCAGAGAATCCTGGCAGAGTCAGGAAAGAGTCAGGAATGGTCCAGATGCCTGGGAAGATCTAGAAGAGTTTAGTTCCCCCAGCAGATATATTTCTCTCTGGGGAATATAACTTTTCCCCTTTTTTTTTTTAACAGTCCTTCAGATGAGCATCCAGACAGAGATGCTCCCGTGGGTGGGTTTGAGTCTGCACTCTTTGTGCAATTCATTATTAAAAATAAATCTCTCTGGAGTGAGACTTCAAAAAGAAACAGGGTGGAATTTTTTTCTCTTTCTGATTTCACTCTGTTTGTTTAAACAAAAAAAAACCCTGAAAAATATTTTAGAATCAATAAAAAACCTGAAAACACCTCAGCTTTCCTTCCATACAAAAGTTAAATGCTGAAAAAGATTTTATCTTATTTTGTTTTCAGGGCTTTCTACCTCTTGACTTATCAATTAAATTGGATTTCAGCAGCTCTCAAGGAGACTATGAATCTTGAAAGGGACAACCCTGTTATTTTTGATACTGATGGCTGCTGTTTTGGGTAAGGATTCCGTATTTCAGAACCCAACTACAATTCCAGTGAAGAAAGGAACTAAAACCAGGATAAGAGCACACAAGAGAGGAAGTCCTGGGGCACGGGGAAGGTGATGGATCGCTCGGTGAGTCTGGACACGGGGACGGGAGCCGTCCGTCCGTCCGTCCTGTGCCTGGGCCAACAGCCTGCACTGAACTTTGATGGGAAAACAGGTCTTTTGTGCCCATCTCGAGAGCTCCCAGGTCCCAGGTGGTGCTCCTCTGGCTTTCAGAACTCTGCCCACCTTTCCTGGGCGCAGCCGGCGGCTTTTGTGGCACCGCCATGGAAAGCCCTGCCAATAAACACTTCGCTTTATTTAAGTATTTCTTATCCCTGTCTCCTCACCACCAGCAGCCCCCTGTTTGTGCTGCTGTTTATCAAGAAACACCATATGAAAGTTAATAATAACATAATTTAGAGCAATAATTACATTTTTATTCAATAGCTATGGGAAAACACTGAGTTGAATAATGAGATAAAAATGAGTGTCTCAGTCCTAACAGGACATTAATCAACATATTAACTGTGTAGGCAAACTGATTTGAGGCTGTTATGGCTTAATTTGTCTCAAAATCATTATTTTTTATGTATTGCATAATGTACTTTAAAATATGTGCTGTGGTGATGATATGTAAGCGTGGCAGTTGCGCAGAGGAGATGCCACGCTCTGCTCTGCCGGCAATTACTACTTTTTTTCCTTGTCCCCAGCGCAGAGCCCGTGCTGGCGACACGCTGGCATTTGGGACTTGGGCTGGGACCAGGCTGGAATCTTCCACTTTATATCTTACCCTCTGCAGAGTGGGGTTTGAGGTTTGGGTTGTTGTTTTTTTGTTTTTTTTTTTTTCCTTTTCCTTAGCGTTCTCGTTTCTGAAGCGTTTTGAATTAGCATTTTTTATTTCTCCAGGCGGCGTCCCATTGGCTGTGGAGTCTTTCCATCCCTCCCTCCCCACCCCCCGACTTGGCTTTCCCTGGCAGTGCTTTTTGGCTGCTGGTGGGGCTGAGGGACGTTGGGGGCACAAGGTGGGCACCGGGGAGCCCGCGGAGATGCTAATGTCAGACGCCAGACGGACTGGATGTCGGACAAAGAGCGCTGAGCGGGGCCAAGAGCTGGCTCTGCATCCGCATTTCGGGAGGCAACGGCCTGGGGGATGCTGGAAGGGTGGTGGGACACGGGGTGGGAGAACTGGGGTAGTTCGGTGGGATTTTTGTAAAGGAAATAGATTTGGGGTTAAATGTGTTCCCTCCAGAAGGCTGTTTTCTCTACCGAGAGCCCAGAGTCCCATTAGAAGTGCTGCAGAACGTACCCGAGGTGCTCAGCCCTGAGGATTTCCTCCCCCCCTCCTTCCTCCCTGGTGTTTTATTCCTTTATTCCGGGTGGATGTTTGTGTCCATCCAGCCTGCCAATCCACACACCGGGGTGCGGGTCCTGCCCAGATGCCACACATTAGCAGCAGGCCACCACGAGGTGACATTGGTCTGGTCTGGTGGGAGGTGTCCCTTCCCAGGGGCAGGGGGTTGGAACTTGATGATCTTTAAGGTCCCTTCCAACCCCAACCACCCTGTGATTCCACGAACCCCAAGCCAGGATTCCTCTGAGACATCTAGGCAGGAAAAACACACACCCTGGCACCCAACACCGCCTGTTGGTTTTGGCGGAACAGGGTGTTCCGGGTTGATGCAAACAACATCCAGGGACAGGGAGAGAACTGGCTTCACCTCTGCTTTGCCAAACCCCGACTCGTGTCACGATTCCCGGTTCTGTTGGAGCAGACGCAGTGATCCCAGTGGTGCCAGGACACCCCTCCAGCAGCACCACCTCGTCCCCACGGGACGGCAGCACCGTGCCCCGAGCCCCAGTGCAGGGCCACGTCCCTCTGCCAGGGTCTGAGACCACTAGGTTTGAACCTTGTCCCCAGCACCTTTTCTCCTTTCCCTTTCCCTTTTCCCTTTCCCCCTTCTCCTTTTTTTTCCTTTTCCTTTTTCCCTTTCCTTTTCTTCTTTTCTTCTTTCACTCTTTTCCTTTTTCCTTTTCCCTTTCCTTTGTCCTTTTTCCCTGATACCTGAGGAGTGACTGAAGGGTGTCCCAAAGGGACATTTTCTCCAGCTTTGGATTAATTTCATACATTTCCCAACCCACCCTGTGTTTGGAGGCACATTGGGGTGCTGCTGAGTGGGTGCCATCTGGGTGGAGGGAAGTGGAGCAGAGCCCACAGCGGGGTATCTGGAGACCCTCTGTGCTCTGCGGGGCTGGCACTGGCATGGACTTCCCTCCCGGAGCCCTGAGCCTGCTTGAGGGGATAGAGGACTGCCCCCAGCTTGTTGTCCTTTCCAGTTCCATCCCTCCATCCCTCCATCCCTCCATCCCTCCATCCATCCATCCATCCCTCCCTCCATCCATCCATCCATCCCTCTTTCCATCCATCCCTCCCTCCCTCCACACATCCATCCATCCCTTCATCCATCCCTCCCATCCTCCATCCCTCCATCCATCCATCCATCCATCCCTCCCTCCCTCCCTCCCTCCATCGATCCATCCCTCCATCCCTCCCTCCCTCCCTCCCTCCCTCCCTCCCTCCCTCCCTCCTGGTGTCCATCCCCGTCATCTCTGCATATGGCTTCTCTTCAACCCTCCATCAGCCATCTTATCCTCTTGGTGTCTATTCTCATCATCTCTTCATCCAGCTCCTTTTCAACCCTCCATCATCCGTCCTTCTCATTCTCTTGGTGTCCATCCCCATCATCCCCTCATCTGGCTCCTCTTCAACCATCATCCATCCCAGCCTCTTGGTGTCCATCCCGGTTATCCCTTCATCCAGCTCCTCTTCATCTACCCCTCCCTTGGCTGTTCCTCCATCATCCATCCCTATCCTTCCTTCATCCAGCTCTTCTTCATCCCTTCCTCATCCTTCCATCTCTTCGTCTTGGTGTCCATACACATCACCTCGTTGTCCAGTTCCCCTTTGGCTCTCCATCCATCCATCCATCCATCCGTCCATCCATCCATCCATCCATCCATCCATCCATCCCTCCCTCCCTCCCTCCCTCCATCCATCCATCCATCCATCCATCCATCCATTCCTCCTTCATCCTTCCTCCATCCTCCCCTTTGCTCCAACACCTTCATCTTCCTCCTCTTCCATCTCTCCACCTTCCTCCCTCCTTTCTCCATCCCACCCCTCCCTCACTATTCCCCCTCCCTCACCCCCTCCCATGCCCCCCCCAATCTCCCTGTGTCCCTCCATCCACCCTCCATGTCTGGTCCCCTGTCTCTGCACCACCCACCC
>JAOQGH010000077.1:679943-693382 GCA_025769975.1 Gallinago jamesoni
ATCCATCCCTCCATCCCTCCCTCCCTCCCTCCCTCCCTCCCTCCCTCCCTCCCTCCATCCATCCATCCATCCATCCATCCCTCCCTCCCTCCATCGATCCATCCCTCCATCCATCCATCCACCCGTCCCTCCATCCATCCCTCCATCCCCGTGTCAGCCCACCAGCAGGGGAAGCCCACCCAGCGAGAGGCTTTCCCCTGGCCAGAGCACCCCCTGGGCTGCCCCCTCCCCTTCCCCAGGGCCAGCTCCCCGGGCCGGGGCGTGAGGCCGCCGGGGTGTGACGTGTGACAGGTCCCGGCGATGACAGAACCATGTAAATCTCTGGCATTATCGGCCCCCATCTGAGTGTCTGTACAAGGTACACAAGTTGAAGGATTAAGTGCTGGGAGAGGTCTCGGCGCGGGAAGGTGCTGCGGGCTGGCGTGACGCTCTGATTAAGACGCTGACAGAGTGCACAAAACCCCATTTGTTGGCGTGACATGTCAGATGGATGAAGAATCAGTCTTTGTCTGCGCCAGTTCAGTTTTCTTTCAAAAAAGCCTTTTAGATCAGCTGCAGGAAAAACAAGGAGGTAAGTAGCCCATTGATTTAATACAAGCAACATGCAAAGTACATAATAATGAAAATCAAAATCCTTTCACCGCATCAGTGAGGGCAGCGAACAATGAGAATTAATGCAAGGTGCATTTCCCTCAACTTTTACCCCCAAAAGTAGTTCGCTTCATACGGCTAATTCTCCTTCCACCCATGACTAAATTGTGTACTGAGCTTTACTTTTGTTTGACATCAAAAAGTAAATGATAGAAAATTGTATCCAACAATACGTTCTGATTATTGCTGCACTATAGAATATTCTCTCGATGTGACAAACCGTGTTTATCCCTCTAGGGAGAAAGGGGGGAGGGCCCCCCCGGGACTGGCCGGCGTGTGCGGTGCCATTCAGTTAAATAGCCGTGTTAGTATTTAACACTGTCAACGATATTTTATTTCTCTTTTTCATGATTATTAAGATTTTCATTTGTAAATTCTTAACTAAATATAGTTTTGGTAAGGGAGAAACAAAAGTTATTTTGGGAATGACTACTTCAGGAACAAAAGCTACTCCCCCCGCCAGTCCCCCCTCCCTCCGTGTGGCTATTTACCTCCCCGGGGTGTAAATTCTCCGCGGGCTCAGACATCTCCCTCCCTTCCCCTCCCTTCTGCTTATTGAGGGCCATAAGCTGCCGCACGGGGATTGCTACCAACTTCTGCCGTAATTTGGTAACTCCTCCTTGTGCAGCAGAGACACCACCACGCAATGCCGTGGCACCATTAACGAGGTTTTTAACATATTCAGCTTTAATTACTTTTCAGCGTGGCCAAGGACACCAGACCCCTGGCTGCCTTCTCCTGGCTCACCCCACGCCCACCGCTGGCCAGGGGAGCACCGGGCCCTGCCCTGTCCCAGAGGGAAGACAGAAAATATGTTTTTTCCCTGTTTTCGTGCCTGGCGAAGCTCCGGGCACTCTCCTGTCGGCTGGACCCCGTGGTGGGGACACCCACAGCCCACCCAGACCAGCTGCTTGGGCAGGGCCACCCCCTGGTGCCACCTTCAAGTGCTGGTCACGCTTTGGAGGAACGGGTCAATGATAGGAATTCTGGCTTTTGTAGCTTCCCACTGGTTTGTGTGGCCGCGGTGAGGAACGTGCCCAGACCAGGGTCCTGGGCGGGCGTCCCTAAGCAAATTCCTTTGGATCCGGGGAGAATCCAGCGAAAATGTCTCAGGGGAGAAAATTGTCAGGATGGTCCCTTAACAGCTGAGTGTGCGCTGGTGCAAGACATGGGGTGATGGTGAACCAGCCCGGTGAAATACCCACTGCTGGATTCTGTAGCTCAGACCGGAGTCAGCGGCAGAGATTTAAGAGGGTGGGAAAGCAGCACACATCAGAGGAGGGACCCGAGGGCGAGCAGAGAAGCAACCCTTTGGTCCTGCTAGTGCCTGAACACACTCCCACACAAGCAGCATCATCACCATCTTCTAAAATATATCCCATCACACATCTATATTCATGTCTTTTAAAAAATAGCACCTAATGCCGTGTGCCTGGAGCCCTGCCTCAGGCCCCCGCTTTGCTTGGCGCCGCACCCCGCACAGGTGAAGGGCCTTAAAAAACATCACCGTATAGGTGTTGTGCTCAGCTCTGTACTGGTGGGCTGCCTTCCTCACCCACCTGCACAGGCCGGGGATTTCACGTGCCCTGCTTTACCTTTTCTGGGAAGGCTTCTGACTGCAAGTCCGACGTGCACAAAGGGAAGAAAAAAGCCCGCTCCGTATCAATAGATGTGCAAAGCGATGCTGGGGACCCTTCCCCGCTCCTTTTGAAGGCTGGAGCCTGGATCTCACTTCAGCCCCAGCTGGAGAGAGCTCTGCTGAGCGCTGGAATCGCTGATATGGGAGAAGAGATGGTATTTTGACAAACCTAAATCTGAAAGGGCCGGTGGTGATTGTCGCTGAATTCAGCATAGCGGGTGGGCACTGAGAGCACAGGAGACATGGCACAAAACGCTTCTGATGCTTGAAAAGGGTAGACCGAGCTAAATAAGAGCAGGTATCCTATTGCAAAGTGTTTAACCTCAGATAGTAAAGTCAGAAAATATCTTATTGTGTGGTAATTTTACCTTGCTTACCTCTTTCCACACATTTAGCAACAAGCCCACAGAGACTAATGCGGAGGAACTGGTGATTTCTGGTCCTGTTCACCTGTATCAAACACAACAGAAAAGTGCAGAGAGAAAACGCCGTTGGTGAATATTTGTGCAGAATGCTTTGACTCCTCAGCTAAGGGATCTCTTCTGCTTCCCTTTGGAATCAATGTTTTCCTTAAAATTTGGAGTTCCTTTGAATTTTCTTGCGCATGAAATGAAATCCTCCGGAGCTGAGTTTGACCTCACCGTGAATGTTATGAGGAATTAGCCGGTTTCCCGACACTCTTGCCGAAATTCAGTGTTTACAGCACCCTGTAGCCACGTGAACCTCCCCAGGGTTACAGACAGACGTGGGGCCCGGCCGTGCAGCGCCCCCCCCCGCTCTGCGGGACCCGCACTGGGGCTGGAGGGTGCGGGTGCCCCCCTGCAGGAAAGCTCCCTGGCTGCTGGAGCCCCCGCCTCGGCTCAGGGGACGTGGGGCCGTCGGGTGCCGGGAGAAGGGGGAGCTGGGCACCCAGCACCGACGGGGGGGCCCGGATGCCGGGAGGGGCAGGTGCCCGCCGCCCGGTGCCGGGTTCCCCATCGCCCGGTGCCCGCCGCCCGGAGCCCCGTGCCCGGTGCCCGCCGCCCCGCTGCCGAAAGAGGGCAATGTTGCCGTGCGGAAGCGGCGAGCGGCCGCGCCGGTTCCCCCGCAGCCCCCGCAGCCCCCCGCGGAGCCGAGCGGGCGGCGGCCGCCCCGTCCCCCCGTTCCCCGCATCCCTCCGCTCCCCGGTCCCGCCTCCCCGTCTCCCCGCTTCCCGGTTCCGCCGCCCCCCCGGTCCCGGGCGGCGCCGGCGCCTCCGCCGTCGGTTTTGCTCCGAGCATCCCCCGCCGGCGGGCGCGGAGCGGGGCCGGGCAGCGGGACCCCCGGGCCGGCAGCGGCCCCTTCCCCTCGGCTGCCGCCGGGAGAGCCCCGAGGGACGCGGAGCGAAGACCGTGACAAGCGGGGACGGGCACGGGGAGCCCGTGTCGCCTCCAACCGGCGCCCCGACCCCGCAGCGGACGGCACGGCCCCGGCCCGAGGGCGCTGGGCGTGGGAACCGGGAGTTTATGAGGGGATAAACCGAGTTTTGCCTTCTCCGAGCGGGGAAGCGAAGGGTCCCTCCGGCACCCGGAGGCAGAGCGGGGCGGGCAGCGCTGCGGGGGTGCCCGGGTCCTCCGCCCCCCCCCGTGTCCCTGGGCTGAACCGGGCACCAAGGGGCTGGGGCCGGAGCGCGGCCCCGGGGACATCGCTGAGGGGCGCGGGGGGGCTGCGGCTCCCGGGAAAGGTTTATTTCACAAGGACTTAGTTTACCCTGGGCTCTGCTTTTCATTTCCCCCGTGGAAGCTCTTCCACCAGCCGTCTCATTTCTGCCGCCTCTCCAGCGCCTGCCAGTAGCTGCACCTGAGAAAGCCTGTTATTAAAAGAATAATAACTGTATTGCAGGTTTCTGAGTCCAAGATTGTATTTTCTTTCTCAAATATTCATTAAAAATATAGATTGTATGTTATTGAAAGTGGCCTTTAATGAATAGTATTCTTGTTTGCGTACAAGAAGTAGCTTCCAGGGCAATTCTCTGACAGTAATTGTGGTCTGGATGGGGACCGCACAGTACCTGAGAGCAGCTAATGGCTATCCTGCGGGTTGAGTGCTCCACTTTTGTCATCATCAGGCTACTTTTTAAAATGCAGGAATTAGTTAGGCCAGCAAAGAGTTAATTACGTTCCTGTGACAGGAAACCCTCAAAGAGCATTAATTGTGAAGAATTCTTTGTCTTTAATGCAAAGCAGGAATGGGAAGGACCTGGGCAGCTGATACCACAGAAGCAGTTACTCAGGGCACCCTTCAAAAAGCCAGGAGCACTGAGGGGAGGGGGAAACCCTCCCAGTAAGCGAGCTCGTGATGCTGGGGGGAGCTGGAGGTGCTTTGGAGGCACCTACTTGTTTCTGTGTGGCTGAAGGAAAAAATAAGGCACCCAGGCACGGCCTTTTTGGCTCTGCTCATTTTCCAGCCTCACTCTTCCCTGGATTTTTCAGTTTCTAGCTCTGACATAAGGCACGTAAAGAGAAAAAAACAACCACCTTCCTCATGTCCAGCCCAGGGTGTTGGGGCCGTGCTTGTGGTGAGATCCAGGGTGGTGGAGGGTGTTGAGGGTGCAGAATTCCAGCCTCCAGCTTGGCTAAGTGCCCGTCCCGGGCCTGAGCTGTCACTGAGGGTGCCACACACTCCCCCGCCACCTTCTGAGCTCGTGGCAGCCCTGGGTATGCTCCAGCAGTTCCACCCTCAGAGGATGCTGGCCGTGCGGGAGCAGCATCACCTCCGTGGCCACCAACAGCCTGGCAGGGGCTCGGCCACCTCTCAGCCCTCATCGTCGGGTATCTGGAGGGGCATGGGGCAAGCAGGAGCGCCGCACCCCCGTGCTGGGGACAGGAACCGAGGAGAAAAACCCCCCAAAGAAGCTGCCTGACTTGGTTCCCAGCCAGAACAAATCAAGTCACCGTGTCCTGCCTGTTGGCCTTGCTGCTGATTACCGGGCTGAGGAGGAGCAAAGATCATCAGCACAATCAGAGGCGGTGTAATTAACGGCAGTATGTAAAAAATAAATTAAATAACACCTCTGTAATGATCAAACGCCACGCTGAGCGGGGTGGGTTAATACGGCAGGTCACGTCGGTCCCCGTGGGGACGCAGTGGCTGCTGCCGTGGCTCGGCTGGTGGCCAGGGTGGCCAGCGCGGGGTCAGGAGGCATGGAGACACCAGGGCAGGGGACCGGGACACCCTCCACGGGGACAGGCAGGGTGCTGGTTTGGACCACCACTCAGTCTGGGGTGCTGGGAGGAAAACTGGGGGAG
Source organism: Gallinago jamesoni (assembly GCA_025769975.1). Taxonomy (NCBI): domain Eukaryota; kingdom Metazoa; phylum Chordata; class Aves; order Charadriiformes; family Scolopacidae; genus Gallinago; species Gallinago jamesoni. Next base: position 685,500 of record JAOQGH010000077.1, read on the forward strand.
TCACTCGCTGGCTGCAATGGCTTGTCTGTGGCTCTCTGCCCCCTTCAGTGGGGGAGGAAGAGGCTGGTCCCAGGATCTCCTGCCTTTTTGAATACTTCTATAAAGCATTTATGGGTGGAATTGGACTGTGGAAGACCATGTGAAACCCAGTAGTTAAATGGCAAGGGCCCCTGTTGAGCAAACTTCAGGGGGTGAAGGCAAGAACCTCAAGAACCTGGTCGTAAAAGAGAGTTTTTTTGTGAATGAAGCAGTGCCCAGGAACGGAGTCAATTAAAGGAGGTCAAACCCACAAACAGCCCCGAGCACTCCTACAAGAGAACTCAGCCCTAAAGGCAGCCTGAAAAAAAAAAGAGAGAGTTTTTCTTCATTGGAACCTACCTGGTATGTAGAAAAACTCATCAGGTAGGTTTCAATAAAGCCCAAAAATAAAGAATTGTCTGTATTGTGGCGGATGTGCTGTGGGGTGTGGGGTACGGGCAGAAGCAGGGTTGTCCACAGCGTGTGTCTGGGGAGGCTGATGCCAAACGTGGGGAGGAAGAGGAGGGCAGAGCTTGAGCCCTGCCCCACCAGAACCCCGCGCAGACCCCCAGGCAGGGCATCCCCGTAGGGTGGTGGGACAGGGGTGTCCCAGCACGGGGCCAGGGACAGGCCAGCCTCATGCCACCACGGCTCTCTGCCAAGCTGCCTCAATGGCAGAGGGCTTGCCTTGCTCCTGGCTTTCTTGGCTTCTTCTGCCCGTCCGTGGAGCCCTGACCCTCCCAGGCTGGGGAAGCGCCGGGGGGTTAGGGCTGAACTCCCAGCTGGCTGCAAAAGGGAGCTGGGCTCTGGTGGTCGCAGCCCATTCCTCCCTGTCAGCAGTGTTTAAGCGATGGGAAAGGCACCAAAAACTCGGATAATGGTGTCAGACAATGTGAGATTGTTACTTGCAATTAGGGGCTAACAGAACTTTTATTTCCATTAAAACAGCCGGCAGCCAGTTTCCACTCCATGCTAATTTTTATTATTTTTTTTTCTCCAGTTGTTGCAAAGTTTCTCCCAGCTTATTTGCTCATTTAGCATAACAATTGGACTACTCGGAAGGAGCTAAATAACAGCTCTTGCCAAACAGCCCAGGCTTCTCCCACTGCAAATTATGAATAAACCTCCTTCCATTCAAAGCAGGAAAGTTGGTGGCAACAGCAAACAGAAAGGCTGGGGAAGGGACAGACTGAGCACTGCTGTGCTTGGGGTTTGTGGGGAAAAAACAGACTTTGAATTAATATTTTCCTTTTTTTTTCTTTTCTTTTTTTTTTTTTTTTCTTTTCATAAATGCTTTCCATGTGAATCTAATTAATCCATGTGAGTGCAAAGTATTAGCACTGGCAGCCGGTATCAAGTCACTGCTATGTATGTCTCTAACAGGAGTAGTGTCCCTAAAAAAAATACTTTATCCTGAAGAGACCACAAGTCTCTGGGTGACACCGGGATGTCACCACCTGGTGCCGACAACCAGTTTGGTCCCTGGGCTTCCCTCGGGGTGGGAAGAGCAGGAGATCCCGCCCGTCAGCCCAGTTGTCTGTCAGAAGATAAGACGCTGTTCCAGGGGAGGATGCCCATCATCTCACACGTCAGCTTTTGGGCTGCTTTGAAGGTAAATTTATGCTCTGCCAATTGATCTCTGACGTTATTGAACCTGACAGTGAGTCAAAGAGATGTTGTGAGAGTTCAAGGCGGGTAGTTCCTGATGTTAAAATACACGACATACATAAACACGGGGAGGGCTGGATAAGATCGGTGGCTGTCATTCACTCAAGGCCAATTCCTCAGCCACCGAGACGAAGCCAGAAGCGGCGTGGGAGCTCCAGCTTTGCTCACATCCAGCCTTCTGCAGCAAAGCAATGATATGTGTCATTAATTTTCAATGTTTGAGCCCCACGCCAGTCTGTGTAGAACCCAAAATTCATCTTGGATTCATAGAAAGCTTCAAAGAAAGCTTCACAGAGCCTTCAAACAAGCGGTGCTTGCCTTGTCTGATGCCCTGGGACAATTTTTGTGCTGACCTGTGGTTCCAGTTGGAAACCAGGCAGCCTCTGGAGCCCAGAGCCTGTGATGGCTAAGGAGCTGTGGAAAAATGTTGTGGTTCTGTGAGGGAATTAGAAGTTTCACAAGAGCATTCGGAGCAGGGCTAACGCAACGCTTCCTTCACGTCTGGGCAGAGGCTCCTTGGACCAGGGTGGGCAGCAGCCACCCTGAGCAGGTCTCCAAATCTCTGGGTGAAGGCAGGGGACAAGCAGGCAGAAACTGGGTGGTTTCCATGGTGTACAGGCTGGCCACAAGAAGAAACTGTTGGCCCAAGACCACCTGGTCATGAAGGACCTACCAGCATAGATGGGCACCACCTGCTCCGTGAGGGGCTTCCCTGGCTGGGGTGTGCTGTGTGCAGGAACCTAAATAATTTGGGAGGAAACTCTCAGAAGTGGAGAGTACATATGGCAATGTAGATACGCTTCCCGCCAGCTAAAATCTTAGCTCTCCCCACTTACGGAGCTGAAAGGAGATAAATGGTTTGAAGACGTTATCTGAGTTCATCTCTCACCATCTCTCTTCACTGGAGGAGCCTCCAGTGGTCCTTTTTATCTACATCAGACGCTGCTCCGCCTGCTGAATGAAAGGGAAGGAGGTCTCATCACGAATTACGCTGGTAATTCTTCTCCAGAACTAATTAACTTAAAAGATACTGTACTGATTGCAGAAAAGGTGTTAACAGAAGCTTCAGAAGTTGAAAAACAACATTAATCTGCATTGGAGAAGGGCGCCCTCTTTAATCTCCAGTTTGTGATGTACGAAAGGCTCTAAATGGAGCATATTGAGGCAAATGATGGATTTCATTATTTTGTGTTTGAGAAGCCACTCTGTCGGGGAGAGGAAGGAGAAGGGACAGTGACAACTTTGCTTCCACCTCCACTTGCCACCTTGCTCTTTTCTGATAACGAAGGGCACGAGAGGCACCCCCAGAGTGCGGGGCTACACTGGGTGTTAATTTGCCCCACCTCTCCCCCCCCATCCTGGGGGTCCAGAGGGATGGAGACAAAGCTGCCCCCCCCAGCTGGGACACAAAGCAGCTTTCTGCCATTTTTTACACTTTGTTCATGTAAAGAAAGCACTGAATTGACAGATTTTCCATCCTCTAGATCATCAGTGTCCTTAAACCACCCTCTGCTGTAACCACGCACTGGACCAGAGTCAGCCTGTGATCACCAGAAACGTTTCAAAAACTGTGAAATTTTTAATTAATCCCCCCTGGGGAGCGGGGCTAGTGTTTGCCAGGGCTCTCTCTCCCCAGTCAATGGCTTGGGAGTTTGAAAAGAAAAAACCCCACCCTCTGAATATTATTTTCACTTAAATTCCTGAGAAAATCACAAAAAGAAACTTTTACACCCGATTCCTTTAAATTTGATGGCAGCACCCTGTATTTCAAGGCATTTTGGATGCTGTCTGGTAATATTTCTCTCTTTCATCCTGTTTCTGTGCCCGTTCTCCTTTTTCATCCATCCTGCTTCACCCTCTGACTGCGGCAGCGGCTCTAAAGCTCCCCACCTACACCCACGCCGCCCCCATTCACACCCGGGACGGGAAGAAAACCCAGCCTTTGAGCCAAATCAGGGATTTTCTGCTGGGAAACGCTGGGAAGCCCATGGTTTGAGGGGGGTAGGAGGAGCCAGGCAGGGTCGCCCAGCATGGGGGTGCTGTGGGGTCCCGATCCCAGCTCTCCCCACTGCATCCCCTCACCCCAGTCACAGCCGTGGAGGAAGAAGATGCATTAGATTTTGGTATCTAGAGGCTAAAATTAGTCTATATTTTAGCAAGTTAGGGCTCCTTAGCAGATGGTTGACTCTCAGAGCTGTGATCTCATAACTAATCAGGTGCTGGTGTGCCTCCCTCTGAACGGGGCACTTGGGCTCCCCTGGTCATAATGGGGAAAAACTGGGATTTTGGGTGGCCAGAAATTACAGCCCGAATTCAGCTCCATCATAGCATAGCTCATTGCCTGCTCATTGCTCTTACTGTGGTAAAAGAGTGCTTTTTCTCCTTTATTTGTGGAATTAAATTTGTTATGGATTTGTTTAGGAAAGTTACGAAAGTTTTATTTGCTCAGAAGCAAAGTGTTTGCCAAGGTGTGCGTGGGAAAAACGGGTTTTGGCCATTTCTGTGGCTGGAGGAACGGAGTGTGGGGGGCAGGTTCCATCCTACTGCCGTCTGCTTTGGGGCAAAACCTCCTGGTTCCGGTACAAACGCCCAGGAAAAGTCCCTAATGAGACATTAATGGGTGGCAAAGACAGGAGTTTGTTTCAACATCGCGGACCGTAAACTTAGGAGGAACTGTTTACTAATAAATCAAAAGTAAATTATTGTTTTCTGCTGACATTAAGTAACCTCTGCCAAAAAATTAACCTGTAAACTGTTTGACATCACGGAGTAATATATCAAAATGCTGCCAGCATACTGATCCCTCCCCACGCTGCTGCAACAAATCAATTAGGCTACCAATTCTGTTCATTAGAATTCATTTAAATCTCAATTAAAAAGTTAATTAAAAGTAAGAGTGAGAAGGAAATCATGTCTAACATTCTTATTAAACTCAAATCACCAAATTAATTTTAAATCCAAATCAACAATCAGAAGTGGAGATATAAAGAAAAAGGGAAAAAAAATAACCCCCAGTGCAGGCTGGTCTCGTGTGGGAAGAGGGAAGGAGGTTGCGCTTTATTTCTCCCAAAGAGAACGATTTTCTGGACCATAATGCTGATCGGAGCCTCGCACCTTGCACTTCCATCCTATTTTATTTTAAAATATAGTATGTCTGACTTCTCAGATGAATTTGTCTTTGTCAGCCCCAGCCTTCAACAGCCCCGCGAGTTCAAATAAATCCTGCTCCCACTCTTTTCTTATTAACTCGCTCCAAACTTCGCCGGGGTCTTATTCCCCCCCCCCAGTCCCCTGTTACAGCAGCCTTTTCTCTAAGATGGGGAAGGGGGCTACCAGCTTTGGGACTGAGTTGCCCCCCAGGCCCCCACCTTCCCTCTCAGGCACAGAGGGGCACGAGGCCAAACCACATCTCGCTCCAGCCCTGGTGTGATGATGACCCACGACTTTTAAAAGCTTGTTTTTAATTAGGGCACCGAGCTTTCCTTCATCAGCTGGAAGCAACCGAGCTTTCCTTCATCAGCTGGAAGCAATACGGCGATCCCTTTTGTTTTCTTAAGGCCCCAAAATAGAGTGTGTCCCCGTCCCCTCCCCCACCGGCCCCGGGGTTGTGAGCATCCTCCCGACAAGCCACAAAAGGCTCAGCCTAATTTCCTATGCGGTTCTTGGTGGCGGGGTCTGGGTGGAGGTGGGCAGGGTCCACCCAGCCTTTCAGTCTCATTAATCATTTGGCTTTCCCCGGCTGCTCGCAGCATCTTCTGGAGGAACCCTTCTCTTTATTCATTCAGACAACCCTTTGGATTAAACAGAGCCAGCTAAATGTCAAACCAAATCTGAGTCTTGATGCAGATAATCATTTCAATAATATTTCTCCATTTGTGCCCAAACACCAAGGGAATAAAGCTTTTCTGCTGTCAGGTAGTGTAAGACTGCAGTTGGTGTAAATGCTTGACATTGAGCCAGATGGCTTAGCCGTGCTGCAAACATATGTTCAACAAGCAGGCTTGCACACATTGGAATTTTATTATTTTGAACTGGTGAGGCATGCATATTTATTTACTTGACCCCCACTTTGGTGTCACTTTGGTATTAAAACAATCGGTTGCGGAGCGTCTCCCAGCAGCGGGGCAGCCCCGCTCCCCCGGCTCCCTCTCAGGCTCCTCCGGACCCCCGCCTCGGGGCCGAGGGCTTGGAGCACCCCGGGGCGCCCAGGGCTTCCCCCCCCCCCCCCCCAAACTCTTCTCTCCCCAGTCACACCTCTGATTTCCTGGCTCTTTGGCAGCCGGGCTCTCCCGGTGGCTGTGCTCCCTCAGGAGCATCCCAAACGTCTTGCCGAGATCGCCAAATCAGAAAAAAATGCTAGTGCAAAGGAAGGGGAAAATATAGGGATGAGAAAAAAAAAAAAAAAATCTTTGGGTGGGAAGAGCAGCTGGCAAACACAGAGCTGGGAAAATTGAGAAAATCAGGTCTTTTTTTTTTTTTTGTCTTTTTTTTTTTTTGGGGCTGATATTAAATGACCAGACACAAATCTAAGTCATTTCATCAAACAGCACCAGAACACCCTGGGACCTGATCCCGAACAGGGAAGCTTTCTTCTGCCTTAGGTGTGCTCTGGATGAGGCGTGTATGGTATTTTGGGGAACGTCCCAAGGGGCTCCGGGTCCCTCCTTGCCACGACGAGCAGTGCCTGGTTCACCTCTAGTGGCCTGGATTTAAATGTGCTGGGTGACATTAACATTCAACACCATTTTTGTAGCGCAAAGATTAAACCACTGCCAAAATAATTCTAGAGTATCTGGGAAGGCAAACAATGAGCCTATTGCAAAGGGGGGCGGGCATAGTCGGTGACGTCCTCGCACAACAGTGATCCCAAAATTCACGAGACATTAGTTAGTCCTTGGGAATATGCCACGGGTGCCACAGAAAGCTGCAAAACTTGCCAACAGGGTGGTCAGGCCAATGTCTGGGGCAGGGGCTGCCGGCCGTGCGGGTGGTGGTGGGGCACCAGCATCCTCACCCTGCCCTGTCCCATCCCACCCTGGGAGGCTTTTTGGTGTGCACCAGAGTGATGTCTCCTGCCCGGGTACCACCTTCAGCATCAGAACAATAAGGATAAGAGGCTTTAAGCTGTTCTCCTGTACTTCCCACCACTGGAAACCAGGGAAGGGAACTCTCCAAGGCTGCACTTGGTGCGGGTCGGGGGCTGGAGCCGATGCGATAATGGGTGCAGCCCCTGCTCTTTCCCGAGTGCCGCCGCACTCATTGTTGTCTGGGGCTGGGTTTGTGCTATTTCAGCTTCAGGGGGCAAGGACCGCCAATTATTTTTTTGTCTGCAAAGTGCCACGTGCATCTGGGATGCTCTTTAAATAGTAATAATAATAATAATAATAATAATAATAATAATAATAATAATAATAATAATACTGCTGCAGCTCCTGAGAAAGCTGTAGCCCGTGCGGCGGTCCCCGCGTGCGCTGCGGCAAATTGCTAAGCAACACCCATTTCCCCACTTGTTTGCAATTGTGTGGCCATTACCGGGGGCTGGGGGCGGCCCCCTGGGGCAGCCCCTGGGGTGGGCTCCTGCCCGATGCACTCGTCTGGAGAGTCCATGGATTCAGGTTCTCCGGCATCGGGATGCTGCTGCTCCAGCCGCCGCCAAACACCGGGTTATGGGGTAATAGCAACCGTGGGCCTGACACCCAAAAACGCGAGAGGTGGGTGGCAGCACGGTGGTTTTCCCTCAAAATGGTGTTTTGAAAGCAAAGATCTCTCTGGATTTGCTCCCTGACTCCAGGATTGGTGCTTTCCTCATTTTCAGTGCCGTGGTACCAGTAGCTCACGTATTTATTTACTTTCGGGAGGGATGGAGAGGGGTGCTGCGGCTCTAGCGGTAAAACCACCGAGGCTGGGGATGCCCTAGACCCCCTGTGGCACACGCTGGTGCCTTGGGCATCGCAGTGATGCAGTGCCTGCATCTGCAGGAGCACATGGGGCTGTCCCCAGTGACACTGGCTGGGGACTGGGTGCATATGCAGCAGGATTATCCCTAACAGCAGATAAAATTCTTTTCTTCGCAGTTTCTAAGGGCAGGTAGACACGGGCACAGTAACTAAATGAGATAGATCATAGAATCATAGAATGGTTTGGGTTGGAAGGGACCTTAAAGATCATCGAGTTCCAACCCCCCTGCCCTGGGCAGG
>JAOQGH010000077.1:703498-705998 GCA_025769975.1 Gallinago jamesoni
CCAGCAGAGGGGCTCCAGCCCTCCCAGCATCTCCGTGGCCTCCTCTGGCCCCGCTCCACCAGCTCCGTGTCCTTCTTGTGCTGAGGAGAGAAACCCCAAACTCACCCTTAAGTGTGTGCAAACATCTGCCCGCAGCTGGTTCCACCACGGGAAGACCCGTGTTTGTGGCCTCAGAGCTTTATCAGTGTGAATTCAGCACCCAAGGAGGAGGAGGAGGAGGAGGAGGAGGAGGAGGATGCTCAGAAACCCCCAGGAGCCCGGCGCAGCCCTGGCCCGGCCGGGGATGGATGAGGGGAGCTGGCACACAGCGCGGTGGGTTTGCTCAGCACGTCCGAGCCCAAAGCCCGTCCCCGCCGCGCGAGGAGAGGTTGGCAGATCAAACATCTCATGCATCGATTCTTCAGCAGCCTCTCCTTGTGCTCCGCATAACAAATCCGTGCCTCTCCCAAAGGCTGGATGGAATTTCATGGAAAATCACGCCTTGCACAGGGTCCCCCAGGATGCTTTTTTTTTTTTTTTGTGTGTGTGTGGGGTGTCTACAGGCATCTTCCCATTTTAATGTGTTTTAGAAGATGGGCTACAGAACAGTGCTTTCATTTGTGCTAAAAATATACCTGCGAGACACAAGTATGGGATTTTGGTTAACATTCCGGACAGGTCAGCCATGTTCAACCACGCTTCCCGGCAGGAGGAGGAGGAGGAGGAGGAAGAGGAGGAGGAGGAGGAAGAGGAGGAGAGGAGGAGAAGGTTCCCGGGGAGGCGGTGAGGGAAGGGCAGCGGTTTAACTTTTCCACGGAGCCCTGGGTGGTGGGAGAGCCCAGGTCTCCAAAGTCGGGGCCCCCCCCATTCCCAGCACAAAGGAGCCCTGGGCTCGGGGAAGGGCCACCCCAGGAGCGTGTTGGGCTGGGGAGGGGGCGCAGGGGGGAAGGTCCTATCACCTCCTGTCACCTCCCAGCGCTGCTGAAGGTGTCCTTCTGGGGACAGACCAGGTGTGGACGGGCACAGAGACCCTCTCCCCTCCCAGCCAAGCACAGGCAGGGACAAACGGTGCCATTTCCACGCAGAGAGGGGCCGTGCACAGAAGCCCCCCTGCCCCTCAGCGCTCTGCTGCCTGAGCCCCCCCGCGTCCCGCTGGTCCCGAGCTTTCACTCCCGCTCACCGATGTCTGTCGTGGTACTTCTCCACTAAAATATATATATATATATATATATATTTCCGAGCCTGGCAGCAGCTTCACTTGGTAGGATTTCAAGTGTAGAACGCGACCTGCAATCTGGCTCCCGCTCGCCTGCGTTATTTCCTTCATCACGAGGCTGGTTACTAAAGGATCTTGGAGAGCTGGAGCTCCCGACCTCTCCTTTTCTTGCCCCCCTGGAGGTTCCTCAGCCCCACGGCGGGGCTGGGGCTGCTCCCAGGCGCTGGGTCACCGCAGGACACGGAGCCTGAGCCCGGCCCCACAAACCTCAGGGAGCCCCAACATTGCCCCCCCCTCCCCCCCAATCTGCAGCCGCTGAGGTATTTTCCCCAGGTCTTCGTGGGGGTCCCCGTGCTCTTCCAACAACCCCGTGGTGGGAAAATGCCACCTTCAGCACAAGGAACCGGCCCTGGGCAATTCCCAGATGTGAGTGAGCTTCAGCAGGGGACAGTGTAGGGGCTGGGGGGTTGGGTTTTTTTTAATAAGAAGGAAAAGAAACTGATTTAGGCATTTCCCCTTAGATTTGCTCTGGTTCACACTCAAATTTTTGAGCAATTTAAAAACTAAAAGTGAACTCTTTTAGGCACCCACCTTCATGCCTTTAGCTCTGCGTGGGGGTGTTGCTGCTGTTGGTGTTGCTCTTGTCTCTTCTACTCGGATCCCCAGAAAGGCAGCACTCAAAAGACGGGGTGGTCCCGGGCTCACAGTCAGGAGCCGCGGGGGGAGACGGGGGCAAACGCACCCTCCTGCCACCAGGGACAAAGCTGGGGGGCTCTTGGCACGGGGAGGGCACCCCCTGGGGACCAGGCTCCATCCCGAAGGAATCTCTGCCACGTTCTTCTGCTGGGATAACGCTTTAAGAGCGGGCCCCCTGCTCTGTCTGATCCACAGAGGTCTGGGGAGGGTGGAGGATGCTCCACGTAGGAGAGAGGAGAAGAGGGGACAGAGGCTGGGGGCTGCACCCTCAACACCACCCCCTCGCCTGCAATTGTTTTAGGGGCTGGGGGTGGGAGGGAGAAAAGGGGAGACTTTTTAATTTTTACAGTGTTGGATTAGCAAAAGGTACTTGTTATGCTACAAAGGATAAGCTGCAATTAACATCCTTCTTTAGTGGGATGAAGATCTTGGAAACGCTCCGAAACAAACCGAGAGGGAAACTTCTCTGAACCTCCCCTGCACCCACAGCTGGCAGGGAGAGCCTGAGGTTCCACTCTCCCCCCCCTCGGCTCCTTTGCGGGTCCTTCCCGAAGGTTCACACAGAAGAGCCAACCCTGGGGGGTGGGGAGAGCATCATCCCATCCTCCC
>JAOQGH010000077.1:710998-729592 GCA_025769975.1 Gallinago jamesoni
CAAAATAAATATTATTGCCAAGACTTTAAAAGATTGCTTTGCAAACCGTGGCTCTTTGGAGAAGGAATTCTCAAACACAGAAAAAGACCCGGATCCCGAGGCAGGAGAACAGAAACCTCCAGGAACTGCCTCCTGCTCTTTGGGAAATAAAAATAAACCAGTCCAAGCGGCAGCACCGACTGCTCCCTCCTCTCTGGCTGAGAGTAACAATTTCCCTGGCCAATCTCCTAACGACTCTAAGGCAAGGTAACTTCAAAAATTATCAATTTTGGAAACTGTACCAGTTGTTGCTGTTCCCTGCACAATTTCAGAGGTTTTTGGTTTTTTTTTCAGTTTTTTCAGTGGATTTGGTGAGGAAGGAGCCCTGTTCGCCCAGCACTCGGGGTTCCCACGCTCCCAGCCCTCCCCAGTGAGTTCTGGAACAAACTGGGAGGGGGGGTGAGGGTGGGGGGAGAGAAAAAGCAGTAATTTATGAAAACATGGTACACCATAATTTTGCCATTTTTCTGCAATAAGGATGGCAAATGATTCATGGGGAAAAATGAAATATATTTCGCTGTCACTTCAATAGATCTAAGATTTACAGCCTCTCCGCTTGGGCAGGGGGAGCTCCGCCTGCATAAAAATGAATTGCCAATCAGTTAATTGGAGATATGCTAAAATAAATAAATAAATAAGCGAATGAATGAATCCTGCGCGCTTCACTAAAATAAACTCGGCAACAATTTGAAGGAGAAGCAAGTGAAAGGCAGCGGGGGGGGGGGGGAGGGGGGGCTTTTTAACTCTGGGGGGATGGAGGGAGCTGCTTTGTGAGGGACCTTCCAGTCGGGTGACACCGCCCCGGCTCCCTCTGCTCATTAACCTAATTAGCTTTACACTGCTTGGGCACCGGGATGAGGCGGGTACCACAGCACCAAGTTTTGTCGTGGCGGTGGCCAGGGGCAGTGGGAGAAAAGCCCCCAAACCTGCAGGATCTAGTGCAGTCAGTTCAGTCCCGGGGGGAGCAGAGAAATCACGGGGGACAAGGCCAGCATTCCCTGAGGACCAAGTTCAGCTAAACATAGATATGATTATTCCATTAAAACTTCCCCAGATGGAAGGGAAAGCAGTCCCCCTGCCCGCATCCGAGCGGGGAGCGTAACGTAGGGGGCAGAAGGCGTTTAGAAAAGCAGGCTAAAGGCTGGCTCAGGGGAGCAGAATTTAATCTCTGCCTTTCTTTGCAAAACGGGAAGAGGGGGGGATTATCCCGACGGCACCTTCCCAGGGCAGGGAGCATCCATTCCCAGCGGCGGCGGCTGGTACCCCCCGGCAGGGTATGGGCATGTGAAAAACGGGGGGGGGGGGGGGGGTCGCGCAAAACGGGGAGCAGGGATGAAATCCTGGAGGCTGAACACCCCCAGAAAGGCAAAACCCCTCATTTTTGAGCGGGGAGGAAGGCAGCCGCCGGGCAGCGATGGTTCCCCCCGGCCAGAGAGGGATGTCTGCGCTGGGCAGCTGCACCCAGCCCGGCCCCCGCGCTGAGGTATTAATGCTGCTGTCATATTCCCCCCACATCCTATTTCTGAAACGGGCTGCAGAGCACAAGCCGCCAGAAATTTGATTTTTTTTGACCATTCGGCCCCAAAACGCCGCTCCATGACCCCCCCTCCCCCAAGTCCGGCTCGGGTGGGAAAGCCAGGACCAGGGCCCCGGGCAATTTTAGTGCTGTGACATATTTGGGATGAAACCGATTGTGGCCAACATTTTCTGATGTATTACTCACACTCCGCAGATGAGATAAAATTCCTAATATTTGTAATTACACTCCGGAGGTGCGGGTGGTGTTTGTTCCTGGGGGGGGACAGGCGGAGGGAGCTATTCCCAGCTGCATGTACACAGACCCCCCCGAGCTCAGCACGGCCACGGCTCAGGGGTGGAAAATCCCTATCACCCGTGTAAATTAAAACCTATAAAATAATATGGAGATTATAAAAATTGCGTTAAAACCGATAACAGCTTTACTGATTTACTGACAATGAAAATATATCGCGGTTTTTTTTCCGTGGGAACATTTATCAACACATGGCAACCCCCGCGCTCACTTGACATGTAAAATGATCAAAATGGATTATGAAATCTCTGCCGTTCATTCCTATTGATTTTAGTTAGGATAAAATTCATCAGTGTGCAAAGGAAGGCTGGCGCCTGGCATTTCCCATCCACCCCCCCTTGCCCGACCCCCCCCCCCCCCCTTCAAAGCCAGGCCAATTGGCTGCAGTTCCGGAATACCTTACCCTGGGAATGCCAAGTGCTGCCTCAACTCCTCCTCCTCGCTTCTCAACTACCGAGGGGCTAAATCCTGAGCTAAAACGGGAAAGTCCGGGCAGAGTTACACCGCGTTGGCTGAGAAGGGTCTATCCGCGCATTTTTCCTTTAAATATAAACTTTTTCAAGGCTAATCCAAGTTATTTTCCTAAGTGCCACCACAAACTGCCGGCGAAGGGAGTGTTTTTAATCAGTTTTATTGATTCATGCTTTCAGTCCTTACTCAGTTAAAAACAAGGCACATTAAATACATCCTCTTATTGCTCTATAAACGCATGCGGCTCATTCCGTATATCAAAAGTAATAAATAACGGCAGTAAAACACCAAGACAGTTATAAAAATGACAACCCGGCCTCAAACACGGCACTTCCCAGCTGGGTCCGGAGCAGCAGCCGAACGGAACGGCCCCCTGCCAGGTGTGTGTGTGTGTGTGTGTGCGTGTACATGTGTGTGTGTGCACACACGCATCCACACGGATTTCACACGCCCGGCTGGATAAACACACGGCAGGTAGGGACACACCTGTAAAACACAAAATAACCCCCCCCCCCCCCCCACACCAGTATCCAGAAATCCAACCCCCACGTCACAAAACATCAAAAGGAAAAGCCGCATTACTGCGTTTCCCCCCCGGCTGAGAGCAACGCAAGGCAGTGACATTTCACAACTCTCCCTACAGCACATCCACAGGGAAAAAGCCACCCAAAGCACAAAGGCACCGCTCCTGAAACCAAACAGCAGGTGATAAATAAGTATTTCTGGTTTGTTTCCCCGCCCCCCCCCGCCCTGCAGAGCTGCAGCTCTGGCTCCCCCCGACCTGGCTGAGCCGTCAGGAGGAGCAGAGACCCGGGCAGCGAAGGGCTGAGCTGCAAAGGGAATTCCTGCCGGAGACACACTCCCAGCCAGGAGCATCCCCACGCCAGGCTCTGCACCCAGGACTGCCAGCACGGGAGAACAGGAGGGCACTTTGGGTACAAAGCAAGAAAATCCTGCCCTTACAGGTAAACCCGTATCATTCATTCTTAACAGTGCCGTTTAGAGAGGAGTGGAGGAGAAATTTTCTTTAAACCATACACAATTACATAAATATTGTAAATATTTTTCTTTATGTGGCCTGGAAAAGGTCTCTTTACTTTTACTCCTTTTTATTTTTTCTTAAAGTGTTGTTAACAGTAGAATCCTAACCCCCCCTCCCTCCTTCCCTCGCCCACCGAGCCAACCCGACCCATGGATCCGCCGTTCATCCCCCCAGCCCCGCGCTCCAGGTAAAACCCATTTCTGTGTTCTCACCCGAGAAACGTTTGGGAAACACAAAGCTGTTGCCAAAAACTCCCGGAATTTACCTGGACAGACTGGAAACATATTTCACACAGAAAAGGCGACAGGACCACAGAAACAAACCCCTTGGCTCATATAAAAATTCTTAGATGGTGAAAGGTGCCAGGCTCCTCGTGCCCCCCCCAGCACAGGGCTCAAAGCGAAAGCCATACACCACCACTCCCCGCCCCCCCCCCCCAAATACCTGCAGTTTGGTACAAGCAGCATCAAAACTCCATAAATTTAACATGCAAAAAATGTCTGAAAGCCGTTTTACCCGAGACTCCCTCCTTCCCTCCAGATTTTACCTACTGTTTGTGCTGATGGAAATAGAACATTTGCTGAACTTTAAACGAGGCTTATTCGCCCCCTCCCCTTTTTTTTTTGTATCTACTATTCGTAAACACTTGAATTTTTTTTTTTTATTAAAGGACTCTGTCCCTCCAGCCAAACACAACTCTGCAGTTCCTATGCTCCTCCGTTTGTGTAGGTAATCATTTCCCCTTTACAGTCCCAGAGGAATCCCCCCAGTTTATTACTGCCCCAGTACCTCCACCAGTGACAGTGGGGCCAGCAGCTAAAACCCAGCAGATTTTACACCAGCAGGAATTCTGGCACCTTGGACTGAGGCTAAATTGGTATTTATGTTCAAAGAACCGAACAGAACGACAAATCCATGGATAAACCCGCTCTTAGGGCTTTTCCTGCCCCATTCAGAGTCTCCCACCCGAGCCCGAGCACCCCGAGAGCAGGGAGGGGAAGGGGAAGAGCCAGGTACAACATTCATCACCACACCTCCACCGAGTGCTCCTTTTTGAAAAAAGAAAACCACCCATATTTTATTTTTTTTTTTTCTATAATTAATCTGCTGAAAAAATAGCCCTTTGGCTTTTCTAGAAGAGGCAGGGGAAGGCAAACCCAGCCTCGTGGCTTCCCTGGGTGCTTGGGAATTTGTGAATCAACAATTAAGACTTGTGCTACCAAAACCTGCCGCGTTCCGCCTGTCACCAGTGCTTGTCCCAAACTGGAAACAGTGGGAAGCACTTCACAGCATCAAACACCACCCGCCAGACAATGCTACTTCTTAAAGGAACAATTGTTTTTATTAATACGGGAGAAAGGGAAGCTGTCCCCGAGCTTTTCACCGAATCATTAGCGTGGGTGATTAATGAAGATGCCTCGTAGTTCCCCAGCTTCACGCTGCTCATACTCCTGCCCGGCCGCGTCCTGGTGGCACCGCAGTGACAGAGTGACCCGAGGAGCAAGCCCAGCCAGCTCTTTCCCAGTGTCACTAACCTGGGGAAGTGGTGGCTTTGTGCCTTCTGTGACACTGTCCCCAAGGCAGGACACGGGCCCCCCCTCTCTGGCTCTCTGCTGAGCCGCTCTCAAACACTACTCCCAGATGTGCAACGCATTTAAAGGCAGAATTCACCTTCTGAGCTGCTCTCTCTGGAGGTGAAGGAGACAGAAAAGGTAGCGCAGAAGGCAGCGGGTGCACCCACATCTCTCCAGACCGTGCTCCTGAACTCCTGTGTCTTGAGAACACCCCACCCCAAAGGCCAGGTCCTGGAGCAGGAGGAGCTGCACAGAAAAACGTTAATAACGAAAACAAACGCACCAAAGTGTTTTTGCACGAGCTATACCGCTGGACAGACACTGTCACCGTCACCAAGCCGGGACACTCAGAAGCACTGGAATGTTTTTTTGGCAGAGGCAGCCGGGCGTCTGGGTGGCCACCAGCAGAGCTCTCTGGGCTTGAGCTCAGAGCCCCCCACCGCTGCGGTCCACCGAGATCACCCCCCTCTGGCGCAGGTTCTCCTCCGCCGTCTTCATCAGCACGGCCAGCCGGCTCCCCGACACGTGGCCCTTCTGGATGGCGCTCATCAGCTGGGGACACAAGAGGAGAGCAGCCCGTTAGCTCCTCTGTGGGACAGAGGACAGAGGTGGGAGGTCCAGCCCCTCACCCGCAGACCACAGGAGACCAGCACCATGCTCTGCAGGAGAAGGGGACAGACACCTGGGCCACCACCGGTGACACCACCACCCTTCCAGTCTAAAGGCCTAAGCTAATTCTCACTCCCGGCTCCTGGGCGTGGCAATTAAAGAATACACAGAACTGATTTTTCCATGTAGAAAGCTGTCCGGTTTCAAAGCCTCACCTCAAAGCTCATTTACATTTTCCAAAAATTTCCGGAAGGTCTGGCGAGGCGTTGGCAGCAGGAGGAGCACAAGAACCAAACGCCATCCAGTTGGAAGCTACAGCACAGACACCCGGCAGTACCAGGGGGTTTCAGTGACATTTAAGGATGTAGCAGAACCCAGCGATTTCACCAGTCCTTTGGGGTGGTTTGTTTTGTTTTTTTTTTTCTCCTTGTAATGCCCGAAAGCTGTAGGAACCAGAGGAACACCATTCCTGATCTCCCATCACCCCCAACCATACCCTCTCCCATTCACGTGCCCTGCTCTGCAGAGACAGCACACTTGACTTCCACAACTCTTTCAAATCCAAATTCCTTTATAGACTTTTAAAACTAATTTGCCTTTAAGTCCTTGAGACCGGACTCAGCTCTATCTTAACGAACACACACTAGTGCTAAGGTTTTTAGTTAATTCTTTTTTATCCCACGGATAAAGTGAGCATTAGAGTTGAAATTACATGCTGGTGGCTTGCCAGGGACGGCTGTGGAAAGCCACGGGCGCTCACACAATGCAATTTCTTCCTACCATCCAGCTCTAAGGATCCTTCAGATTCCTCCCCCTCCATAGGAAAATCTATTAATTATATCCACTCGTCCTGGTGACACCTGGCTCGGCCACCTGTCCTGTGCCTGCCCAGTGTGACTACTCCCCTTGCTCTTTGGGGAAGTGACCACAAAGATGATGGTTAATGGTCAGGCACCGCCACGAAAACAGGAGTTTGTGGTATGTGGGTCTGTCAGAACCCCAAAGGAAATCTGCTTCTGGGGGGAAAAAGCTTCCTCCTGATTTAAATTTTTTTTTTTGCCTTTACAGACCAAAACTAGCTCCTCTCAAGGTCCTCCCCCTCCTTTCCTGAGCAGAAGTGACAGTGGCATGAGACTTCTGCGGGCAAGCCTTCAGAGACACAGCCGCTGCCGCATTCCGCCGTGAAACACAATTCCTTGAAAGTTTTCAGAAAGCAAACACCAAAGTATCGGGAAGTGACTTAACAGAGCCATTACAGGAAAAAAAAAAAAAAAAGTAAACAGACACTTCATGTGTTTTCTTCCTTCCATGGCAATCTCCCGTTGGTTTTATTACCGCGTTTCCCCCTCAGCGCTGGGCTCCGTGTGCTGCTCCCCCCTCTGCAGGTGCCAGGTCTGCCTTAAATAATTCAGATGAGAGGGGGAATGAGAGGAGAAGCCCGCAGCCACACAGCTGTGACACTACACCACCACAGTGCCCTGCCTCCTACACTCTACACACCTCGGGGCTGGGGGCAGGCAGCCCCCGGTGAGACTGCTCCGCACCGTAAAGCAAAAAACCCCAGGAAGCCTCCAAAAAAAAATAAAAAATATCCACAGAGTAGGCAATTATTCGTTGTTTCAACTTCTTAACCACAATGTTCCCAAAGTAACCAAATTAGAGTTTAACACAGTAAATGGTGGGTTCCCCGCCACCACCAATTACATCCCTCTGCGTGTGAAAACTTGTAAGAGGGAGATCCTTTCCAGTAGCCAGGAAACCAGCTCGGATTTTCTCTTATATTTGAATATTTAAAGCATAAACTCCCAAAATTGTTATTCCTTTTTCCCCCTCCGTGTTTTTTTGGGGGTATTTTTCCCCCTTCCCCCGAGAGCATTTCAGCTCCCCAGCTGAATTGCTACATTTTAGGCAAATAAATAATCCTTTTTCCAATGCTGGACACAACCTGTGAAATTTTTCTGCATTTAGATTCAACAACGCTGCTCTTATCTCCAGCTCATCTCGAGAGAGACAATTACCATTTCCTCTGCCTTGATCTTGTTTGTTTAACTTGACACAGTGAAGAAAGGGCTGACATTGACCAAAATCCCCAGCATTAATTTCTCTCCCGTTCTGCATCCATCACTGCCACCGGGCAGGGGGACAGGGCCATGCCTTCAAACGCCGCACCAGGAAAGGCTCCACAAAACCAGCACCGGGAGAACCAGCAGTGAGCAGCACCCTGAATTTTTATTTTTCTACGTATTTAATTTTATTTTAAAGCCCTGCAAAAAAGCAGGCGTGTGGGTTGTCAGGGTATATCGTCTTTCACACAAACTGAGACGGTGGTGGCCAATCCAGGAGTTAAAATGGGATTTTTATGGCCTGGATGGGTTTTAACCACAAGCACATTCTTTAAAATATTCAAATTAGCTGAGGAACCACTAATCACTTCACAGACCCAGATAAATGTCAGCGTGCATAACTGTGCCACGCACCTTCCAGTGGAAAACTGTAGCATTTTGGATACATTTAAACAGCATTTTTGTATTAAAAAAAAAGCCCAATTCAGGTCTATACTATGGTATTCTTTCTAAATTGGGCTTGTTCTTTGGGTCTCATTGTTTCTGCACATGAAGAAAAAAATCCTTGAATCCCAAAGCTGCTGGAGGGTGGCTCTGTGTGTCGCTTCTGCTGTGAGCAGGCAAAGGGACATGACCCTCACCCAGTCTCCAGCCCTTCAGCCAGAGGGGAAAAATAACCCCCCGTGCCTTTGTGCAGGGAAGTTACAGCTTCTCTCGTCACACACAAACACCCACCTGCAAAAACTCATTGAGCTCCACCTGTCCGTTTTTGTTGAGGTCCACTTCGTTGAGAATGTCATGGAGTGTATTTTCAGCGATCTGCACGCTGATGCTCTGGAGGAAACAAAGCCCCAAGGTTCATCAGCCCCATCCCTCAGCGTGCCTCTGCCACGCTCCCAAACTTGGGAGAAGAGGCTCCAAGAGGAACCTGAAGGAACCCAAGGAAACATTACCTCCAAGACACGCTGCACGTCCAGGATAGTTATAAACCCTTTCTTGTCCTTGTCAAACATGTGGAATCGCTTCTTGTACCTGCAAGATAAGGGTTATCAGTGGGGGAACCTGCACTGGGAGCAATGATGGGTAGTAATTCCTCACAGCACAGGGAGCTCTCTGACTCCACTCACCTCTCGATATCCGAAGGCATTAGGCTGATTTCAGAGCTGTCTGCTAACTGATCTGATTTTACTTTGTAGCCCATTTCATAATAGAGAAATTTTCTAGCAGCTTCCAATTCTTCCTACAACAGAAAAGAAAAACTCTATTTCTGAGGAACAGCAAGTTCTTACACAATTATTTTTATTATAATATTTATCAGCTTCTTCAGAAGAGCCTGCCTTGGTGGCACCAGGGAGCTCACAGCAGCTGCAGATGGTGTGAAGGGGTTCCCTTCCACCCCATTGTCACACTGGTTTCTCTGCAACTTCCCATTTCCTACCCTATCGTCATGGAAGGGTTGCTGAAGCTTGGTTTGACACAGTAAATTATAAGAGCAAACCTCACTGGGTAAGGGTGAGACACCTCCAACTTCAGTCAAACACCCCTGACTGTGAGGTTGCTCAACACACCAGCAACAGCTCACAATTCTCGGGGGGGCTGTAGGGTCACAGCAGGCCCCCCTGGCTGGCCAGACTCAAGTGAGCTCCTTCCAGAATGCTGGTCAAACTTCTCCCTGGCTGGAAGGTTCCACGCACAGCCCAAGGGAAAGGTCCCATGCCCTGTGGAGTGGCAGAGCCAGGAGAGCATCCCCAGGTTCCGTTTGCTTTGGGGAAAAACAACCCCCAAACCATGCACCCCTTCTCAGCGCCGTGGGGGCAGTGGGGTGAGTCCCACCTGGGCACATGGAGCTAATGACAGCCTGGGACATTGACTCAGGGCAGAGAATGGTGCAGATTCATTACCTTCGCTTTTCAAAAGACACAGCAGAGAAAAATGAGTGACACGGGTTACAGGATCCTCTTTTTCTGAGCCAGAACTGTCAAAAAGCGTCACTCAACAAAATATTTGAGCAGGGATGGGATGGGAATGCCAGGTCTGCTTTAAAACAGGGAAAACCAGGCTACAGATCCTGGCTCTCCCCTCCGCCCCCAGCCACTAGCGACTCATCCCACAGCTATTTTGATAAAGGCTTTGTAATGAAATGCACCAAGTGATTCATCCTCTCCGGGCAAAGCAGCACTTGAAGTTTTCTATTCAACTCATTTAGATCGTTAACATGGAAACTACTTCAGAAAAGCAAAGCGGTTGCAGATGAAAAAGGCCCTTTGTACCTTTTTTTTCTGCTCGTTCCAGTTCAGTTCCTTGCCCATGATGTCCACGATGCGGGGCAGGGCCTCCTCGGCAGCCTGCACGTTGAGGAAGGCCAGGCGAGTCCGTCGGGAGATCATGTCCACGGCCGTGCGGGCGTACTCCTTCACGCCATAGACGACCTGGGGCAGGCAGGGGAGGGGGGAATGGCAGGGAAGGAAGGGGGGAATGGCAGGGAAGGAAGGGGGGAATGGCAGGGAAGGGAGCAGCCAGGCGCTGCCGGGAATTACGCCTGGCATCGCAAACCGCACGCGGGGCTGGCTGTGCAACACCAACTCCCTCTCACTAAGTCCCCACCCAACCCAGAGAAGGGTGTGAAAAGCTGCCCTTTTTCCTCGGAAGGCTTTATAAAATGCCTCTGGGATCAAACACGTGTGTGTGAAATAAAAAATAGACATGAGATTTAAATATTCAATTATATATCAATATGTTAATATGTGTAGCTACAAGTGTAAAAATACAGCATGCTCCAGGGAATGGGAAAAAACAGGAAAAAAGATCCAGACCTCAAAGGGAAGGGCTCATGGAGATGCTTTACAGGTGGGAACCTGCTTATCCCAAGAAGAGAACCAAAGAACACGATGAAGTTTTTCCACATACCTCAGCTTCAATGTAAGGAAATTCAGATACGAGGCGTTTCCCAACGATGGGCCATCTCTTTCCTGTAACTTGGGCTATTTTGGCCACCTCAAAGGCCTTGTCTCCGTACGTGGCAGCCAGATGTTGAGCCACCTATGGGGTTGGAAAGGAATTCAATATTGTGCTTTTGAAAGGACACGAAACATACATATATTTTTCTCGTCAATTCTCTTACTAACGATAGCAAATAAGCTGAAGAAGGTATTAAATTTTGAGTGTGTGGGAGAAACTGCTTGTGTTGGGTACGGGTCAGACCATTACTGACACCACCGTGTGTGGCAACACAACTGTCACCCAACTCCACGCTGCGGTTAAACCTGGAGGGGAGGTTTTGTTGGGAAGACAGACCCTACCATGTAACATTTTAAAGCAGGAAACAGACAAGATTAGAAGGAAGAGAAAAGGGAAGAAAATAGGAGTAATTACTAGAATTTGGTTTTGTTAAAACTATGTTTGCTCCGGCCAGATAATAAGCTCTTTGCAGGCTCAACAGACCTTTGTATGGGTTATGCTGGTATTAGATTTAGTGGAAAAACCAAAACCCTCCAACAGAGAAACACCAGAGCATCCACAGGAACCACCACTCACCTCGCTTTCTAGTCCATAGTCCTGGACCAGCCTAATGTAGAGGGTGGGACTCCATTCCTCGGCCCCTTGGAGCTGCAGCCCAATGGTTTTACTGGAACCTGCCTTCAGGTTGTGCGCCTCAACAGCGGCATCAATGGTGTCCTTTGCCATGGCACGGTAAGTTGTCCACTTCCCACCTGGAACCACACATTTGGGGAAAGCAAGGGGCATAGGCAGTTGGTATGTACTATACATATTTTATATATTCCATTAATCTTACTCAACTTGCTCCAAGAAGCCAGTCGTGCTACCCCTGACAAGTCATTGTCTACAGGAACATGAAGGATTATCCTGTAACATGACAAGTTTTGAAGAAAATCCACTGGAATAGCCCAGTGAAGCTGTACTTTAAGAGAAGTTCCAGTACCTGCTATTGTGACCAGGCCGCTCTCGCTGATGGTAACGACATGATTGCGGGATATCGACTGGGTGTCCTTGGAGTTGGGGTCTGTGACCAGGGGACGAATGCCACTCCACGCTGCCAACACGTCTCCTCTTCTCACTGCCCAGAATCATAGATCAGCCAAAGTCAGCAGGAACTGGTTGGGTATTTACCGCAAATCCCTCCCAATGTCTTTGTGGCACTGCCCAAAACCTACTTTTTTCTGCTGTGAAGCAAGGACTGCACCACCCCGTGCTTGTTGGTCGAGCAACTCAAAGAGCTGGAGAAGATTCTCCAAAGCAATGCAATAAGCCGTGCTACACAACTAAACCCAGCCCTGATCGGCATGTTGCTGGGAAGACTAATATTCTTTAGCCCAAAACAGACAGAAAGATCCTAGTTTTTCCACACTGGTTAAAAATCCAACAGAACAGAGAGATCCTGGAAACGCATCAACCAAGAGAGATTCAACTGTTGAACTTACCCAGCAGCTCAAAACCCCCTAAATCCCAAACCCAAACCACCCCTCCAGCACCCAGCCTCCTCTGTGCTTGCTGGTGCCAACTGGACAGACCTTACACTTTAGAAAGCAAAAGGAAGTTTGTCCCACACGAGAGTGTCACACTTGCCCTCAGCAATGGTACAAATCCACCCCAGCCTCTTAAAGTCACTTTTTTTAATATATAAAACACAGGACCACTAGGGAATTTAATGCTATGAATTCTGCCGCTTATTAAATTTGCAACAGAAAAACTGACTGATTCACTTTATACCAGAGTCTTTGGAACATATTTTTTTTATACAACTTTCAAACAAATGATAATTGAAAAAAATCAGTAAAAGGGTGTAAAAATATCCCCCAAAGAACACAAAATAGATTTCAGGAATCAATGGTGCTCCGCCAGCATGTTTAACCTGCCAAAATGAAGTGTTAATCACAGAAATAAGATACCATATTAGGTTTATAAACTAATGAAACTAGAAAAAGCAGCATGCGTGACACCGTAATTAAGCAGCTGGAGCAGAGCCAAGCCTGTGTAAGTTGATAACCCTGGCACTGTCTCTGGCAGCAAAAAGGCAGGTCTGCAGCGGGTTGATACGGCCGGCACAGTTGTTAATTCAATAACGGGTAATCTATAAACACCGCTAATTGCGGATGTGAAAACCTGCGGGCACCCAGGTGGGTTTCATTCCAAAGAATTAAACACTTCGGAACGTGCTTCTGGAAAATACCTTGCAAAAATCTCTGTCTTATGCACAGTCTTAACTCTGCCTCATCGAGCGCGACTTCTGCTCAAAAAAACCTAAAGGCACGTTTCCCAAAGACTTTTCTGAACTTTATCCACCCCAGAGCCATGGAATACCCCCGTCAGGAACCAAGCGATGCGGCATTCCCAGCCTCTGGACAGCAGGGGTTCCTACATCTGAGGATGCTGCAACGCTCCTGAGCCAGTGCTCTGCAGATTTATTGTAATGCTGCTACTACAAGAGAAATACAGAAGTACAAATGCCCTCACAGAATAATTTTAAAAGCTCACAGTGAAGGAAAGAAGCCTCTCCTTTAAGCCAGCACAGAGTCAAAGCAGCGTCTCACCACAAGCCTCTTCCCAGCTAAGCTACTGAAGGCAACAACTGTCACCAAGCCACTTTAATAAATTCTCCTTTTTGCCCATTGCACTTTGCCGCTGAAAACTGACACTATCAGATATTTACCCTATCAAGAAAAGCAAATTCTAAGAATAAAGTTGCCTAGAAAAATGGGAATAAAAGCAAAGACATGGGGAAAGTTAGAACAACTTTTCCATCAAGAAAAGCCTTTTCCTTCAAAAAAAACCTTGTCTCTGCCACCCAGAGAGCTCAGTGCCCCGGCCGTGCGGCTGGGCAGCCAGCCCCAGTGAAATAAAGGTAGGTGAAACCTGATTTCACATACCTTTTAACTAATTACCATTTAAATAGTCCAAACAGCAGGTGCATCTGGAAAAGCATTGTTTTGTGCCTGCGATGCACAGGTTGTGATGGCACTTCTGTCCCAATTGGTTTTAGAAAGACTCAGACGCACAAGAACCAGAGCGACCAGCCACAGAAAAGCTTCAGACAGACAGACTTGCCCAGACTGAAAGGCCACATGGTCACGGGCACCTTCCCCGGGAAAAACAGCACCAAAGGTTTACCTTCAACGTCGACGCTAAGGTAGTTGCGCACTTCGTTCAAGATGAAGTTAATGTCTTCCTCCGTTGGGCTGGGATGGGAGGTGACATCGGTCGGGCTGTCCGTGGTCCCTGCGATGGTCATCTTCTCCCACGGCAGGAAGAAGATGACTCTGCCGTCGCTGGTGGCGGGGTCAAGCAGGCCCATGTTATCGGGGCTGAAACAAAGACGGGACAGGGTTCAACAGGGGCTGGGGGTCACCAGGGGGTCTGTTCTTGCACACCTGGTGCCCTACATAAACTATCAGAACCGTAGTTTTGTTCTGAAGTAAAATAATTAAAAAAAAATTTAAATAAATTAGAGATTTCCCACATGGCCATGAGCTGACTTTAAACAGTAGCCCCAGAAGTTCTGAGAAGTAAGGCCCTTCAAGGTGATTCTCAGATCTTCCTAGAATTTGATTTCCTAAGCAGGTTAAGAGACCTCTACCTACTACTCTACCTAAAACGAGCAAGGGCATCTCACATCTCCATTCACTCAGGAAAGTCTGCCTCGCTGCAATTTCAAATATGAACATTTGGAAATTTTAAAACAACAATTTCTTGAGACTCATTATGGAATGAACGACTGCTTTTAATCCAAAAGTGGACAGTGCTTTATGTTACGCCACAATGGCAAGGGGAGGCTGACACAGAAGGCATGTTGACATGGCAGGGATAAGAAAAGAAGTCAAGTTCTGTTTGGGTGCATCTATGTGTATAACAAGATGAAATATTAAAAGAGGAAATATTATTAACCCAAATCATCAATTACCTGAGCCCAAAACAAAGGACAGGAGTAAAAACATACAAAATCTCAACAAGTTCTGCAATTCCCCATAAATGTGGGGCAGGAGGGGCAAGGTTTAGCAACAGAAAGAAAAAGCAGAGAAAAGAAGGGCAGAGGAAGATACAAACCACAAGCACTGGGAGAACGTGGGAACAGTAAATTCCCAGTGTCTGGAAACCTTCTGCCTCTCCAATGGGAAGCACCGGGCTCCCCAGGGATACACTCCCAGTGCTCCCAGCTCCTGCAGTCCTCAAACGGGAACCAAATTTTGGGGGGGAAAAAAAAAAAAAAGGCAACAGAGACACTAACAGGATGCTACTACTCAGAGATTTTTTCATGTATTTATGGCAGTGCCACAAACAGAATGATTCAGTTCTTCCTACAGCAAATTTTAATTTATGGATCAATGTTTTCTCATACAATGTGAAAAATAAAAAAACAAAAATCCACAGGTACAACCCCAGTTACCCTCATAATTTACTGAAGAGCTCTGCTTAGAGTTCAGAGAACAAAAGGCTTCTATAAACCCTTAAAAGTAAACAGCTTTTATAGGAAAGCATTTAAGCTGCCCCCTTTTTTTTTGTTGTTTGTTTTCATTTCAAGGAAAGATGCTGACTTTCATCTCAGGTGCTGGAAAAGTCCTAAAACAATCTGCCTTCAGGTTCTGCGCCTTCTCCTGAGAGAAGATTACAGAAGTATCTGGAAGGAGGGCAGAAGGGAGGGATTTAGGTAGGAATAAGGCCCATCCGAGGGGAATAAATCCATGGGCTCCAATAGCCACTTCCACAATAAGCCGAAGGCAGACAAAGACCTGCTTGGATATGAATTATCCACCGAGGAGAGCCATGAGCAGGACCACTGAATATTTCATCTTTTAGGGAGTCTAAACTGCTTACTGAAGGTAAGTTTTCAATATCTGGAAAGGCTAGAAGAGAAGCTGAAAATTTCATATATAGCATGTATATTAGAACATTTTTTAGATGATATTTATAGACTGCTTGAGCATACAGATGGAGAAGTACAATTTAATAGGGGAAGTCAACACAGATTTGTGAAAGGTAAATCACGTCAGACAAATGATTACTTTTTAAAATGAAAAAGCTATTGATTTAGAGACAGAGGAAACTAGAGATTTAATATACAGTATCAGAATATGCAGAAAACTTTAGACATTTTCTCAAAAGTATGATTTTTTTTTTAATGTGATTTCAGAAAACCTGTTAAAAATAAGGAAGAGAAAGAAGTAAAGACTTAAAACTAAGTTTCATCACAACACCTCGGACTGAAGGGTTTGCTATTAGATTTCACAGCAAATGATGGCTTCACTGAGGGCAAATTGGGCCTTCAAAAATGGCCTTCTCTGATGGGGTTATGGTGCTGGTGGACAAGGGAAGAACTGACATCATCTGCCTGGGCTGGTGCAAAGCACTGACACTGTCCTGCTCAACATCCTGGTCTCTGTATTGGAGAGACAGGGATTTGACGGATGGAGCACTTGGTGGATGAGGAAGTGGCTGGATGGCCACACTCAAATACTGGTGGTCAATGGCTTGATGTCCCAGTGGAGACCAGTGGCGAGTGGGGTTCCTCAGAGGCTAGTACTAGGACCAGGGCTGTTCAACATTTTCTAACACCTGGAGTTGGGGTGTTCATCCTGGAGAAGAGAAGGCTCCAGGAGACCTTAGAGTCCCTTCCAGTCCCTCAAGGGGCTCCAGGAAAGCTGGGGAAGGACTCTGGATCAGGGAGCGGAGCCCTAGAAGGAGGGGGAAGGGCATGTTTTCCTAAGACATGGATTTTTAAGATTACAGAATGGATGCGAGAACGTGGTATGAGCTCCAGCAATACCAGCCATTGCAAGATTTCTCTAGTGATCCTTAAAGGCTACTAAGATGGGTAAGTTCAGGACTATAAACTCTAATATGAAGTACAAAGCAATGCCTTTACACAGAAATCTAGATGCAAATGGCCTTGGAGTATAATATGGATGGATCTGAAGGGACTGTCAGCAAGGAAACATCAAGATATGCGGCCAATAGTAGGATATTGACGAGTTGACTTCAAACAACTGAAGGAGTTTGGAGTATGTCTACTTTTTAAAAAGCTTCCTTTTCCAAAAAGCAGTTAAATTGGAGAATGTATGACCAATCAGGAGAGAATCTTGAAAACAGATGATTAAAGTACAGCCAGAACCTAAGAATCTATAGGCTCCCGAGCTAGAAAAGACACTTTAACTGAAGGACACATCAGAACGCCTAGGCTTGAAACTTCAGGTTCATTCCTGGACATGAAATAACAGCATTTCACAGAGCAGATGCAGGGGAGGTCTCTAGTTGAAGGTGTGTTTGACCAAAGCTCCACAAATGCAGTTAGAGAACAAATCAGTGACTTTCCCTCAGGTAGAACTAAGGTGGAACAGCCAGGTTACCCGGAGTCCGGAAGGCAGAGCAGAAAGGAAAAAGTCAAGAAAGACGGAAAACACCTGAAATTTGTGAGAAAGGGAGGGGAAAAACATACTGCACTCCTAGAGACACTTCAGGCAAGAAGGCTAACAGAAATATGTAGCCAAAACCTTCCCTCGTGTTAGCAGTTAATACACTTAAACAATAGGGAGTGAGAGAGACTGAACTGCAGCTACTGGAATAGATACGTGTGTGCTAAAAATAGAATTAATGAGAGGAGGAATACTGGGACTATTAATGAAGAACATAAATGAGTAAGAAACCCATGGGAGATGAATGCATTAGGTTAACATTAGTTTTACAAAATCTTAATTATGTTTATATCTAAAAACCTCTACCTGTTAAAAAAATTGTCATTTGTGTGAGCGCGGGCCAAAATTCCACAAAACATTTCCCACCTGGCAAGTGGCTGCGGCTCAACGCCAGTCTGTGCTGGCTGAGGAGTATTCCTCAGCGCCAGGAGAAGACCTGATGGAGCCCCAAGGTTAAATCCCAGGAGCCTTTCCCACTTTAGCAGCCAGTTCCCGGGCTGAAGCTCTCCCACGTGAAGGAAATGGGGTTTGATCTCATCAGCTGCGCTGCGGGGGCAGCACGTGGGCAGATCCCGTTTTACACGCGCAGTAATGCCCACACGGTGACATACACGGGGGAACAAGGAGAACGAGAATTCTCGGCATTTCCAATTAAAATTATTAGCTTATTACAGAATAAATAAATTGGAGCCCTCGTGCGCATCAAGCCAGCTTCTACTTTGAATTTACGAAGCGAGCCAAAGTTCTAAAGCTTCACATGTTTTT
The DNA here is from genome assembly GCA_025769975.1 of Gallinago jamesoni. Classification (NCBI taxonomy): domain Eukaryota; kingdom Metazoa; phylum Chordata; class Aves; order Charadriiformes; family Scolopacidae; genus Gallinago; species Gallinago jamesoni. Next base: position 728,815 of record JAOQGH010000077.1, read on the forward strand.
GCTGTAGGGCCATCAAGTCGATCACTCACGTCCTTCTCGTGGTACACGAGGAAAAGAGAATTACAACCCATTTCCCCACACTACTCAGGCTTTAAAGCAGCTCTCAACTCATTTTCCCATTTTTCAGGTGGAAAGAGACCAAAAACCAAAAAAAAGAGACCAGAATGCGAGAGTGATTTGAGACTAGCCCCAAAATGCCTCAATTTTACAGTCTCTGGCTGTGTCCTGTTGGGACACCTCTGGTAAAAACCAACCCGTTGTGCACTGGAAATGGGAATTTATCTTCCCGGAGGCATTATTGTAAGTGCACTGTATCAACAGAACCGGGCTAAGTCCATAAACGTGAATTTCCATTAGGATGCTAATGACTTCAGGAACCAGAGGTAATATTTGAGTTTCCACTGACAAGGCTTTTTACTTGGCAGAAGGGGGTTTGGTTTTGCAGCAAAAATGAGGGAAGAAGCAGGGATAGGCAGGGGGGCTCGCGAGGTGCCACCAGGACCTCCTCTGTGACACAGTCCCACCAGAACCACCATGGGAGGGTGACCTTGTGTCCACAGCAGCGCCAGTGGACTTAACCCTGTTACTTTGAACTCCTTCTTATACCACCCACACCCTGTGTTCACATTTACCAGGAGCAGAGTCGTAACGTGGCACTGTCACAGCACACAGAGTTTCAGATTTTTGCCCCGAGAAGCTGCGGCTGCCCCATCCCTGGAGGGGTTCAAGGCCAGGTTGGAGGGGGCTTGGAGCAACCTGGTGTGGTGGGAGGTGTCCC
>JAOQGH010000077.1:765387-782304 GCA_025769975.1 Gallinago jamesoni
GGCAGGTTGGAGGGGGCTTGGAGCCAGCTGGTGTGGTGGGAGGTGTCCCTGCCCAGGGCAGGGGGTGGCACTGGGTGCGCTTTAAGGTCCCTTCCCACCCAAACCATTCTGTGACTCTATGATATGATCCTTCAACCTCCTTCAAGGTTTCTGCCTTTGCTGCTCAGGAAGCAGCTTCTGTTCTGCTGTGGTTTCCAGCCCAGCGTGTAGGTCTCTCCCTGCCCCTTTCATTCTGCAGGACAAGGTACAACACACAGACCCTGCCAGGCTCAGTGTCCACTGTACAGGAGGGATTTCCAGCCTCAGCTGCGGGTAAAGAGCTACCCTCTGCTTGCCCGACAGCCTGGTACGTGTGCCATTAGCCCTCCTCAGAGCTGACAGCCAGATCATATGCAATTCTCCAGAGAAAGGAACACTCCTGGGGGACTGGCTGCTCAAACCATCGCGTAAATCTTGCTCACCATCGGTAAAAGGAGCTTATTCAGGGAGAGAAAGGAAAATAAGGCTTAACATAAGCCACTCCACCACCGAGCCAGACAGGCATTCAAACCTACAGACGGTGATTTACACCGAGAACATCTCAATTTCATCCCAGGCGCCCGCCAGCCCACGCTCGCGAGGGACGAGCAGATGTATTTGGATGAGGCGGAGGGGAGCTGGGGGCACTAGCGGGTACCGCAGGCAGGCAGAGCCCCGGACACACCGCCGGCAGGGACACGACAGATCCTTCCTCTCAGCAGGAGGGGGCTCAGACCCTGCCCCAGCACACACAGAGCCCAGGAGAAGTTACAGGTTCTCTGAACATGGGCTTTCTCCTCCAGGTCTGTCCCTGAGCGGCCGCTAAAGGCTGCCAGCACCTAGATGGATGAACCAGAGAGCAGAAGACAAAAAGGGAAAGAAAGCAGTTCACACAGTTCTGACAATGGTTGTACACACAGTGCTATGGACACGAAGAGGAGCCTACACTTAAAACCCCCTCCTCTTTCGCAAGTAGGTAATAAAACTTGACTCTCTTCCAAGCCAAGATCGATACAGCTTGTGATGGAGGTGGAATTTTATTTTAATGGAAATTGTAATAGCAAACAGCAGGAGAAGAGATGCAGTCACAAATAAGTCATCTTTCCATAACACAAATATTTTGAGTCATCTTTAAAAATGGCTCAAACAGTGTTGTAATGCTGGAAGTGCCATCTGACACCGTAAATCCACATGTAACATAACTAAGTCTTATCCTTAGTTCTGATATAGCTGATATTATAGCTCACAAATGGCACCCTCAGTGCCGGGGTGGACTGAAGTCCCCAACAAGCTTTGGAACAAGCTCCAGCAGGAACAGCCAGCATGAGGAGTGGGTACTGGGGACAGCACGGTCCATCCAAGGAGCTGAATAACCCACAAGGAGCGTTTCACAGGGACATTAGCTCAAACTCCTGGCTATTAAAGGATTCCCAAGAAGAAACAGGATTTCAACTTGAAACGCAAAGGAGAAAAGAAAAGAGCAAGCTGGTTAAGTGAAATGGAAACCACACTAAAGATTTATCAGGAAGAATTTGTGCTTTCAGTTTCCCGAAGTTAAAGTTAATACTTTTTAGTATTAGTGGTCACAGCAGGAAGGGCTCCCTCCTGCAGAGCATTTCTTAACCAGCAATCCAGCGCCACACTCCCTTGGATGCAAAGCAGAGTGTGGCAGTCACTTCCAGAGGAAGGTCCCACCCCAGAGTACAGGCTGGAGGTCCCCGGGTGAAGCCCAGGAGCTGCCAGAGCCTGGACCTCCCGCACCACGGGCAAGGTCTCCACTTCCTCAGCTAACACACTGCGTAAAGGCAGGGCTCTTTGGCTTCACTTTCAGCCCCCTGTTCAAAAACCAAAAAGCGGACGAAGTGCAACTTACACCCTGTTTTTTTAAAGAAGGGATTTCAACACCCGTCTGCAGGAGATTCTGGTGAACAGCATGGCCCCCGTGACAACGATCTGCCACCCTGCAATTCTCGTGAGCCTGATGGCACTCTTAGGAGAGACCTGCCTCCCTCATCTCCCGTAATGCCCAGCACAGGTAGCTTCTCACCAAGGTGTGTAACTCGGCACCTACCAGGGCTCCCACTCCCGCCCGAGGGGGCCAGGGTGGCTGAAAAGCGCTGCCATCGCCAGCGTTCCTGTACCCAAGCACTTACTAATTATTAAGATATGGGGCTGGATCAAAGCAGCGGGCGGCCAAAGCCAGGGGAAAGAATGAGAGGAATGAGGGCAGAGGGATGGTGGAAAGCTCGTCTGCAGCGCGGCGAGGTAGAGCTGGGAGGGAGAGGAGTGCTGTAGGGAAAGCGGAGAGACAGATGGAGAGAGGCTGCAGAGCTTCGCAAGAGGAGTGTGTGACGCCCCGCGTGCTGCCATCAGACATGGTGTATGAGACGCAAAACCTGTTAAATTAAGAGAAGAAATCCAATCTGTTAGGTTGTATATCTGAGCGCTTTATGAGGCTATTACCATGGAATCTGGGTGCTTCGCATTCCATTTTAAACGAACACATCTAATAAAGTGAGTCACTCAATGGAAGACTTAAAAATAGAAAACTTATAATCATCCCCACTCCAGTTTGCATAACTTGCCACTGGCACGGCAGCATTGTCTAATTCAGGCCTTCTCAGTCCTTCCCAAAGCTTCTCGGGTAAGTTTGGGATGATGAGAGCCCCAGACCAACATCCCTCTGGGCTGAGCTGAGAGTCTTGTGCCACCTCTGCTCCCCCAAACAGCCGGAGTTGCTCCTCTCCACTCCCTTTCATTTAGCTTGTGGTCCTGCTGGCAGGAATACCTGAAAGGTAGCCACCGTGACAGGGACAGGACAGCAGGACAGGCCACAACTAGGATTCTTACCGGCGGTAACTTCAGCGTTTCGAGCCGGGCTGTTCTGAGAGCGCATTACTGGCAGCCTATGGCTGTGCCAATGCAGGAAGGGGCCAAATAACAAGGAAAAGGGGATGTCAGCAGAAAGTAATCCTGTTGGCACCTCCTTTGACAGGATGATCTACCAGAGCTGCTGCTCTCTGCTTTTTAGGAGGCTGAAGTGGTTAATACTACACTACTCAGATGTCAGACCACACTAACTGAAGTAATGTTGTGGTTCCTCAAACCAGGACAAGTAAGCATCTCGGAAGCAAGCAATTAAAGTTCAAACCAGCCTTAACTGAAGATGCTTGCCCTGAAGCACTCCTAATGGCCACCCAGCATCCCTCCCCAGGGCTGATAAGGGGCTGATCTCCTGGGCTGGGCTTCGTGTTACCAAACCAGCAGGGCCAGCAAACGGGAGAACAAAGCAGCATGCTCTGGAGGGCAACCAGAGCTTGTGGACTATGTCTCCAGCAGAAGCCCGGGGCACTGACTCATGGGCTTGTGACTCGTATGTGTAATTACTGTAAAGCCCTATCTGTAACGGAGCCACACACCAAGAAAGAGTTCCAGCAGGTACAAAGCGTAGCTGATACCACAGCTGAACCCATCCTCCAGATCCTCTCCTAAAGCCTCCGATGGCTGCTTCGGGTTCTTAAACGCAAGTTACGGCACTTTAATTAAAGTAATTATCCAAGAGCTACCTCACCAACCAAGCACACAAACATAGCCCACAATACCTAGCCGGGTTACAACTCCCTTTAAGCCACAGGCCACACCACAAATTTGTAAGCTCCTGTACAGGGAACTTAAAACCCAAAAACCCCACAGGCCACCCCGCACTAAGGAGTGGAAGCAAAGCACCATATGGGGAAAATCCTTCCCACGCTCCAGTACCAGCAATGAGCTCGGCTACCGTGCCCAAAAGTAGTTGCAGTACTTGTCATGCACAAAAATAAAGGAAAAACAAAGCAAAAAATAGGCGTACTATCCTCCTTCCTTCTCCTGGTTCCCATTGCCTCAAACTCCTTCATTTGCTGTCTGCTCTCAGGCAAGCAGGACCTTCCCACCTAGCCCCAGATGATATCCCAACTGCTTTAAGCTCCATCCTACAAGGAACAAAATTTTTTGACTTCTCTTTGCACTATTTGTATTTTTAACCTAACCACTTCTGTTTCGTTACGCTCCTACAAAAAAAAAAAAAAAAAAAAAGCCTTACAGATAACAAGGGGAAAAGTCTGATTTGTAAATCTTTCCTGGGATTTCAGAGAGGGATAATGCTGCCAGAGAAAGCAGCGTGGTTGGGAGAACGAGACAATGCTCCCCGACAACGGCGGCTGCAGAGCCAGGCACTGCATCCCACCACTTACAGGAACACAAAGAAACACCGAGGTCACCAGTGTTTTCAGCCTTCCCATCGCACAAACATCATAACATATTTATCAGAAAAGTATTTCAATTCCCTCCTGCCCTATGTAATGATTACTTCAAAATCTGCCATCCAAGGAGTGGGAAACCCGGTCTCTGGCCTGATGAGCGGCTAAAGGTACGCAGGGCAGTTTCCATACTTTGCTGTTCTTGTGCCAACACCCTCTTCCGCTTAAATAGCTCAGTCATTCCTGCTTTCTGTACTGCCGGGGGTGAATGCCAGCCATAAAGCCCACCACACACACATTACACAACTCACAAATACTGCAAACCCATTACCGCGATGAGAAAGAGATGTTCTTGTTAGAAGCAGTTAATTTATAGCTGTTCACCCTTTTTTTTTCCTGATGTTCTTCATTCCACTCATAGTTAATGTGGATATTTGATTAAACAGTATACCAAGTCAGCTGGATCCCAACACTGAATGGTATCCATGGTTTTCTCCCCCCCCCCAGTTCAAACACTAAAGGAGAAAGGATTGAAAAACAAAGTGTTTTGCTTATTACAAGACTGGACACAGACCTGCGTATACAAACAGGTACCTGCTCAAAAAATAACTACAAATGAGGTGATTACTTAGGTGTGTCAAGGAAGTAACCTAGTTTTATACACTGGCATAAAGATTGAGACCTGATAGCACATGCAAATCTGATGCCAGGGGAGGGCTGTGCATTCAATTCCATTTTGAAATCAGAATCAACCCTTGGTTTGAGCACCGCTTTGCTCAGCACAAAGGCACAGGCGGGGACTTTGGACCCGGCCAGCAGAGAGAAGACAACCTGGGCTCCTCCAGCACCATCAGGACACAACCCCGGAGCAAGTTCACCTGGTGTTTGGAAACCCCTCCTGAGATACAGCTGCACGTTCACTTGGCAACCTGGCTCAAAGAAAGTCATTTAAGGATACAAAATGTTTCTATAAGCAATACGATGAGACTGCAGAAGAGTTCTGATTACAAACCGTTTGTTCATTATGTAATAAAAGCTGTTTTCTAAAGCAATGAAAGCTTTTAGGAAGAAATGGGCTATACCCACATCAGCAAGAGCTGTGCCACAGCCGCAGCGGACCCCGAAAGCAAAACAGCAGCTCATTTTGTGTTCATTTCTCTTTTTACCCAGCACTTGGCTTTCCAGCAGTCCCTCACTCTCCTGAGATCACCCAACATGGCACGGTCCCGGGACAATGACAGGGACAGGTATCCCTGCCCTTCTGGGGGCAGGACACCGCAATCCCGCTCCCATCAGCTGCGGGGGCACACCCTGATAAAGCTAATCCCCGGAAAAATGCAGGCACAAGCTACAACCAGAAGGGCAAGCGATATATGGAAGATTAATTAATTTATATAACTAGACCAGTTGTATAAATCAAACTTAAATCAAGCACAGCACAGGCCCATGTATTTCAGAAAAGGTAAAATAATTCTTTAAGCCCCATTCACCCACATGTAAACAAGGACTGTGACAAAAGTAAGCTGTTGCTTAACAGAGCTACTTGCAAACACAAACCCTTGTTTGGAAACCACCAAGATATTCACGTGGGAAAGTAGAGAGTAACAACTGCAAACTGGCTGTGGAAAAGGGACATTTCTTTTAAATATTTGCCAAAGCTTGCAGAGACTTGTGTGGAGACAAAGCAGGCAGCAGAAAGGAACCTGTACAAGCTTTCATTTGGAAAACTGGTTTGTGTGAGTGGCCTTTGAAGCTGCCACATCCACCCGGCTTCCCAAAGCTCCACGAGATCTGTGGATCTCCAGAGAAAACATTGCATTATATAATAAGGGCCCAGCTCACCAAGTTGTCATTATTACACTGCTGCTGCACTGCCATCCATGCGTACACATGTAATCAGGCAAAACAAAGTGTGTACCTATATGTCTACAACCAAAGTAACGCTATAAATTAGATACAAGGTGCGTGTATAATTTTTTTATGCACACTGGTGTCTACTCAAAACTTTCATCCCAAGTTAGACTAAATTAAAACTGGCAAATGGCTAACGTTAAAATTAATCATATTCTGCTTGTTGCTACTACAGAAGAGCCAATACTGGATTTTGCCTTAGCTACCAACCCTTAAAGATCTTGAAGTATTAGATTGAGTCTTTACTGGCTAATCATCCATCACTGCTCATCACTGACCGTTTCTGAGGAACCATACCTGAGAAAAAGAAAAGGCCTGATTGACTTCAATTAAAAATACACCATGCTCTTAACAGCTGGGTCTCCGAGCCTGCTTCTTATCCATGGTCAGAAGACTACCTTACAAAGCAACTTCCGAGCCTTCAAGCCAACGTCAGTGTAATTACACTTGAGCAACCCTCTCATGCTGGGAAATCTTCTGGGTGGAAACCTCATTGCAGGAGAGCAGCCACGGCTCACAGAGAGCAGACTGCAAACATGGAGAACGAAAATAGGGCACAGGGAGAAGTCTGGCCACCACCCGAGAGCCATCAGAGGACAGAAGCAAGAGTCTGTAGTGGTGACAGAGTCACGTCTCCGCAGGGCTCCAAGCCTTGAAGAGGAAGTTGTCCTTGTCTCCTTAGCTGCCCTGCTCGTAGCCGGATGTGGAGCGTGCCTGGCCAGCCTGGCGAGCTGTCCCCACATCCCAGCCTGCCAAGGTGTCCCAGCCGTGCCTTGGTCCCCACAAAGCTCTGTGAGGGCCTGACGGCAGCAAAGGGACACCAGGAGGGGTGACAAGGAACGGGGCAGAGAAGGAAAGTGCAGAGCGTGGACAGGAGCGGAGGTGGAAGGGAGCTGGCTGGCAGCACACCTTCACTACCACCTTACAGTAAATAGAATAAACTCAGCAGGTAGTAAATCTGGCTGGTTTAACCTCAAGGTCTACACACATACACACACACGCTTTTCCTGTAGTAATGGGCTTACAAGGGTTTACCAAAGCAATTGGTTACAAGAGATAACGTCCCGGTTTGAGGAAAGAACCCTGATAAGAACGCAGGAAAGTTTAGGACTTACTTGTTACAGCAACACACTCTCGCCCAGGAACGGTCCCGCAGAAACATTCAAGGCCAGCAAGGAGTAACCATCTGCATTTCCCACGCACCAGCGTGACTACAGCTGTGCTATTCTTTGCCCAGCATTCTTAATAACAGGAGATGCTGTATTCTACCAGCTCTACCCAAGAAAGAAAAATCTAGTAAAATGCTCCTGCAAAACTCCCCCTCTATTTGTTATACATGTGCAGGCAGATATCCATAAACAGAGAGAGCAGAGCCTTGCCTGGGCTGTGCGGGAGCTCAGGGTGACAACACACAGACAAACGGGACAGCTGCCGAGTGCTTTATACTCCTGCCATTAAAACAACCACACGCTCCATTTTCAGGTCACTCTTTCCTGTAAGCTCCCTGCCTCCCCTCCCCTCCTCCGCTATCAACACCCCACCACCACACACCATCACCACAACCGAAAGCCACTTACTCTAACAGCCCGGCCGAGCCCCGCTTCCCTCACGGCGGGAGGAGATGGAGGGATGAAGGGAGGGAGGGCGGCCGGCTCCCTCCGCGCCTCCCTCTCCCCGCTCCGCCTCAGCCTCCCCCGCCCTGCCCGCTGCCTCAGCCAGCCGGCAGGGCCGTCCGAGGGCGGGACGGTTCTCCTCAGGAAGGGGAAACCGCACTAGGCCTCGCCGCTGCGGCCTGTGCCCGCCCTCCGAGCCGCGGGCTGGAGTGAGGGGCGTCGCGGCGCTTCGCGGCCCCTCCTCCCGCCCGGCCCGATCTGGCTAGTGGGGACAGCTGCGGCTTATTTATTTATTTATCTTTCTGAGAAATTGGCACTGGCCCAGGTTGCCCGGAGAAGCTGTGGCTGCCCCGTCTCTGGAGGGGTTCAAGGCCAGCTTGAACGGGCCTGGCCTGGTCTGGTGGGAGGTGTCCCTGCCCATGGCTGGAAGGGATCTTAAAAGGTCCCTTCCCAATGCCTAAGCGTTTTATGATGCTATGATTCTTCAGTTGTCCTCTCCAGTGGCACCGGTATGGCATGAAGCTGGTTGAGAAACGACATCTCAGAGGCTTGATATATCTGCCAGCTCTCTTACTTCAACCAAAACTTCTCAGGAGATCCTGCTGAACTCCCAGTTTCTACAGACTTGGCAGAAGCATAATTTAGCAGTTAATTCTGGTCTTCCTAGAAGACCTCGGCAGAGGAAATCCTTCATAGAAGGCCTAGGCAGAGGAAATCCTAGCCCAGAAAAATGCTAAATCTCTGAGCATCCACCTATGAAAACAAATACACAGTGCATAACAGATGTATAGAAATATACATCTTGTCTCTTTCACTTGTCCCTATCAGTATGGCATTGAACCTGGTTGAGAAATGACATCTCAGGGGCTTGATACATCTGCCAACTCTTTCTTCAACTGAAACTTCTCAGGAGACCCAGCTGAGCTCCCAGTTTCTACCAGACTTGGCAGAAGCACAATTTAGCAGTTAATCCAGGACTTCCTAGAAGCCAGGCTGTCCAGCGGCAGGCAGGCTGTCAGCTACCCCTCAGGAGCACAGCTAATGGAGCCCACCATGGTGTGACACTCGCACTGTTATAGAGAGGACACTTGCAGCGCAAGTGCTGGGACAGGGTGACTCTCAGGTTACTTTTGCAGCGCGGGGTGTGGGGGCTTGTTTTCCTCCCTTGAGGGCTTCCCGAATTGAAAGGTTTCCAATTCTTCACCTCTCCAAAATTTCCAATCTTGGGCACTCTGTGTGTAAGGTTTATATGTGAGGTGCTGGCTGGGTGACACCTGGAGACATTTGGTGTGTCCTCATTCTTGTGCTGCTTTCTGTTCTGTGATACCAAGCAACAAGTCTTGGTAGAGCAGCTCCTATGAATTATGGTCTCTCATGGTCGTCTTTGTTTCTCATCCCGTTTCCCACACTCCTGGGGACACAGCTGACAAACATAGCTGTGGTTTTTTTTTTTTGGGGGGGGGGGAAATTATCTGGAGATTACAGCCTGTTGCTGCTTCTGCAGTGAGAAAGCCAGACACGCATTAGTAATAAACCAGGACCTTCCTCCCCCTCCAAAACTCATCGCTGAACTTTTGGCTGCCCTTTTCCCTGCAAATTTACATTTTTAGTGTGCTGGGGTTGTGGTTCCACGAGTGTTTGTGTTCTCCTTTTCCATACTGGAGCAAAACGTGAGCTGACCCTGTGACTCTTTGTCCCCGTAAGCCCACCACGAGTCTGTCTGTACCCACCCAGTGCCTCTATCAGTGGCCTGATGCAGTCGGTGCCCCACACGCGGGACCCCCACACACCCCGAGCTCTGGGGACCCGGCCCTGGTTCCCTGCTTTCCAGGCATGGAGGGATCAGCTGTGCCTGACCGTGCTTCTTGGCCGTCTCCCAGAAACCACTTTTATTGCTGTTCTTCCGTGCTGGCTGCTTAGTCAACACGCTTTACAGGCAGCAGGAGACGTGTTTTCTGTCGGGCACCGAAAAACAACCTGCTGCTGCCATGAGGGATGGGGCACGTCTCCCTCCCACAGCGCCCTTCAGGCACGCTCCCGTCCCCCCTCAGCCAGCTAAATGTCACCAGCAGGGCCCGTCCGAGGGGGCCGTAGGAACCTAATCCCTCCCTCTGGGGTCAGATATAACCAGATGAGCTAAATTGGAAGCTGCATATCAGCTCCCGAGGTGGCATTTAAAGTTGGTAAACAACTCCAAGGGTTGGATTTCACAAGTTTTGCAAAGTAAGTGATACTTCGGGCTACTGATGCTGGGGGCAGCTTTTATCCCAGACACGTTAGGAGCCATGATAGTGCTCTTAAAAGGAAATAAAGTCTGGAGTGGCATCAGTACACTCCATAGATATTCAGGTTTAGAATCCACGGGAATGCCTCAGCTGAACAGACATGATGGAAAAATCAAAGAAACCCCCCTGAAGTAGATTCATTGGTTTTTTTGGGGTACGGTTTTGAGGTGGGTTTTTTTGAGACAGAGTGTGAAAAAGGAGGAAGAAAATTGGGCTGGGGAAAAAAAGCGGGTTTAAATGTGATTTATGGTGAATAATCGCAGCCTGATCCAACACACAAGGGTTCTAGGAGTGAATACCTGCCCCATCAATGTGTACTTAGATAGCACTAAATGGCGTTTCTTTTGTCTCTAATATTCAAAACGTTGTCATAAATTTTTGAGAACTGGGGAAATATCCTGCCCTCCCACCCCTCAAGGTGGGTGTCTGGCTCAGCCTGGCTGCATTGTCAGCGTCAGTTTATGATAATTTTTGGTGGATTCACACCTTTGGATAAGGAGCGTTAGATGTGTCTGCACCCAACGTGCAGGGGAAGGTATTCTGCACCCCAGCACTTCTGTGGCTGATGAACCCTTCCAGAGCAGCAAAGTCTTAAAAGGTGAAGGAAAAAAAAGCCCTGTACTGCTCTTCTCAGAAAAGGGAAATCCACGAATGAGTGAAAACTTTTATTAGGATCACATTTACTGAGTGATCTCCCTTTGTGGGAGAGATTCTCCACACAGCCATGGCATTGCTACCCACTGACGAGGAAAACCTCTCTCCAGCTACAGCTGTCTTCTCCTCTTCATTGCTTTCCAAGTCTGGTTTTATCTCGGTGCCTGGCTGGTGAAGACTGGCCTTCACGACGTTGAATAGTGAAAGATTTTTTACGAGGTTAAGCAAAAAAAAAAAAAAAAAGAGATGCCTTGAGGTATCGCAAACCCCATCCCTCTTGAGCCTGTTTTTTATTTAATGCCTGGATGAAAATATTACCTCCTTAGAACCCACGTGTGTGGCTCGGTCCCCGGGCCACCTGCCAAGTGAAGAATTTTAGATGCCCGAATCATGCGCTCAGCAGGTGTAAATTGTGTTCGGGGAGAGTTCACCTTTTGTCCTTAACCCCAGAGGCAGTTTCTCTTCATTAGCTGGGAGAAGATGGAGAAAAGAGATTATCATCGTTTCCTGACTGCGTGCCAAAGGTATGGATCATACCAGGAAAATCTGTTCCTGCATTCATAAGCATGTTTTCTCCTAATCCGTCTTCGGGAAAACGTCTTTGGGAGGAGCACCGGGTAGTAATAATCGTGGAAGAGCGGGAATGAAGTGACAGAAGCCAAATTTCTCTACCGAGATTTTTTTTCAAGCAGGATCCTTGGCTGGTTGGATCCCTCGGCTCCCGTTGGAGAAGAGAAGCCCTTAGTCACGGCTATGATTAAACATTTAGAAGTGTTCCCATCTCGGCTGCTATCGGGTATCATTCAGAAATGCGACTGTTGCTTGATGGCAGAGACTCGGTTTACCAGCGGAACCGGGCGAAATCGCTGGTGTTTAAACATTTCCCCCCCTAAACTGCGCCAGATACAAACATCCCCTGCGTTTGTGCCCGTGTCTGCGAGGAGAAAACGGCTCAGCTTTTCTATTGAAACTGAAGCCGTGTGTTATCATCACGACCGTGTCTTGCTGTTTGCTGTTTGCAGCACCGGGGCTGAGTCACAGAAACAAACGCAAAAAAAAAATGCCGTTTAAAAGAGTAAGGTCACGGGTCGGGTTATTTGTTGGGGAACAAACAGAGTAATTAACGGGCTGCTCCCTGCAGTGGCAGCACGGGCAGCGTGGTGCTGGGGGAGATGGGCGAAGGGCAGGAGCCAGGCAGGAGCCGTATTTTTCTGGGGCAAACAGCTGAGCTGGGTCTGACAGAGACCGTGGGTGTCATTGGCAGAGAGGGGGGAAAGAACGACAGTGTCTTTCAGAAAGCAAGCCTGCTCGGACTAGCCATGAGTATTTATTTGCTGGTGTTTAAAAATCTTCGTTGTGGCAGGAAATATGAAAAAATCTTTCAAGTTTATTTTCTCTATACATGTGCCAGAGAGAGATTGTGTTCAGAAAATGAAATGGAAAAGGCTCGTTGGAATTTGTGCTGTATTATTTTTTTTCTCTCATACAATGACAGTCCAAAATCAGGGCCAGTGAATATACACATCTGCTTTTCATCCAGGTATTTTCTCCATGCAATCGATTAGGGAAAAATCTTAGAAAACCTGTTCAAAGGCATATATAACCACTGGGAAAGCCTGATATTCCAGTACATAATAAAGAAATACAGGATCTGTGCCTCGTTCTCTCCCAGCGTCCATTTCCATTGCCTGCTTTCGCTTGGCACCATTTGAATAGTGTCTGGGACAAATATTTTTGGGGCGTCCAAAGGTTTATAAGGAACTTCTGCAGATCCCTGCAGCGTCAGCAATAGCCGGGTCGGGAAGAGTTATTTCAATAACCACTTATGTCATTGTTCATTTGGCCTTTTGCCATCCAGAAATGTTCTGATGAAAACAGGGGGATACGGGAAAATCTGCAAGTTTCCTCTTTGCCGATACGGGAAGCAAACAGCCATTCCTGGATGTAGCCAGCTTCTCCCGGGGTGGGAAGCCCCTGGATGGGATGCTGGATGCTGTGCCTCACCTTCCTCCCACCCCTGCTTTTCACCATCCAGCCATCCTGCAGCTTGCCCAGGATTCAAGACCGTGCCTTTTCATCTACAGAAATATTTTCCCCCTGCAGATTTAAATAATTAATTGGGACGTGCCTGGTGGGTCTGGAGATAAACTTAAAGGAGGCAGCAGATACGTGTGACCAAGTGACCTTTTGCTGTCCTGCTGGTCCCTGCGCGCTCGCTGTGCTCAAAGGGACGCTGTCAAAATTGCTAGCCCTTAAAACTTTAACCCGCACTGACAAGTTGTTCTACATTATAAATCCTACCTAAAAGATTACCACGATTGTTTTGTTTGTTCTGTTCCAACAGTCTTTTCCTGAAGGCTCCGCAGTACATCTCCGTGTGTCCTTTTGGGCAGGTGGATATTTTTAAATGCCCGGCTTTATTCCGTGACCTGTTAAAATCCAGTGGATGTGCGTGTAACTCCGCTCGGCGCACGACTTGCCGGGAAGGGGGCAAGTTTTCCACACCACAGGAGCAGGCGTTGGAAGCCTTTACTTTCTGAAGATGTGCTGGAAGGCCTGCAGTTATCCTTCAGTATTTTGGGGGCCGGTAAGACGTCTTGACCGGACCCCCCCTGGTGATATTCACTGTGGGTTAAACAGGAGCAGCCGTTGGCTCTTAGGAAGAGGTGTGCGATATTTCGGGTGGGTCCGAATCACTCTGTGGGCATTATTTCTGACGGGATCTCTCCGTTTCACACAGCTCCATGGGAAGAGGTGGATCACAGCAGATGGAAGAGGTACATTTCAAGCATCACACCTTCTCTTCTTTCTGTACCAATGGAGAGGTTGATGCAAACACCGGTTCCAAAGCTGCACAGCCACAAGCACAGCGCCTGACATGGGGACACGTGTCCGTACCGGCCAGGGAGGAGGAGGGAAGGGAATGATACCCCACCCCAGGTAATCCCTTCCTCTGGCCAAAACCTTGATTTGACCCTTTTAGCTGTCTGTTATCCCTACCTTGTTCCCACTGCAGCTACGCTGGCTCCACCGGGACATTTGGGGCTGTGTCTCCTTGGCTGGCAGGAAGGGTTTTTAACCGAACCCAAGGGGATGCTGTCCCGGGTCCCTGAGGAGATAATCCCCCTCAGCCGGGCATGGGATGCTAGGTAGAAATGCACAAAAGTAGATTTCAAGCCATCTCACTAAAAGTAGTTCCCTACACGCTGTAACCTTGTTATATGAAGTTGGATTCTTGATGCCATTCAGGCCATCTACTCAACTTCTAAAATGAGGTATGTTTTATGGATGACAGCTAGAGACACATTTATTTTTATGAAGTGTTAGAGCTTAAATTTTGTGTAGGACAGTAATTTGATGGACTGTCCCCGTCCTGTTCCGCTAGCCCTGCACGGACCATTCCCTTCCGTGCCCAGGTTTGGCAGGGAGACTTCTTCCAGCCCTCGGGATGATTAAGGCGATGAACTCTTCCAGGGCTCCTGGTCTCACTGGAGCAGGATGCGGACTATTAATCAGCTGAACCAATCCTGTGAAAGTCTCCTCAGTTCTGAGACCTTGCACCACCGTTTCCTGACGTCACAGTGCCCGAGTCCCTCCGTCGTTCAGCGCTCTGCCACCAGCAGTCGTTTTTAAAGGGCAGCCAAGTACGAGCCTGTCTCATGCAGCCTGGAAAAGGGTTTCTGGAGCGTGTTCTAGAGCAGCACTGGGGCTCCAGCGAGAGGTATGAACTGCCAACCCCCTCCTGATCTGCAGAGCTCCCTGTCCTGTCTCAGCCAGCACCCGCAGATGTTCTGAGCAGACGCAGAACGTGCCCTAACGGCCACGGGAAACAGCCCTGAATTAGAAGCTGCGGGTGCAAGAACAGGTTTCGGTTCTACTCTGGGGACCAGCCGGGCTCGCCGATAGTGCAGTTTGTCACTGTGCCCATCCATCCCTGGTAAAACAACTCCCTAAGGAGTGGGAGAAAGGCAGCCTGTTGTGTTAATCCCCCCAACCCACCCAGGAGAACCCACCCAGGAGAACCGGCTTCTCCCTCTGGGAATTCTCAGTCCCCTGGCCGTGTGCAGGCACTGCCAGAGCATCCCTGCTGTGACAGGGGGGAAGAGAATGAAAGTAGGGGGGAAACTAATTAGTCAACTAGAGCTAACTACCCCAGCGTGCCTCCCTCTCAGATCTAGTGAAATAGTGAATTAGAGTCTTCTCAGTATGACTGGTTTTTGCCTGACTGCTTTGGGATTTCCGCTCTGGGCTTGCCTGGGAAAACAGTTTTTCAAGGCTGACTGATGCAACTGTACGAACGAGTTAAATGTAATTTAATTAATAACTCTAAATAGCAGTTATTACGTGAAGTCTTCAGTGTGTTAGTTTCTGCCGGTGGGAATGAAGGAGTTGGAGTGAAGTTGAGGGGAAAGGCACTGTTCCTGCCCTGCGGCGTTCCTCCGGGATGGAGGGAGTGGGAAACGCTGTCTCCAGGTGTGGACCAGCTGGCGAGGAAACCATGACCTTGGCTTGCTTTCCACAGTCACTGCAGACACGAGTTTTGCCCAGCCTCTGCCTTATGCCGGCAGGAGAAATCCTCCCTCCGGATGGACCCACCGTGCGGGGAAATTTACATTTCCACCTTAACGTATGTCCAGACAGGAGATGGGGACATTTCCTACAGTGTCACATTGCTGTTCGCTGAGGAAGAAACCCCCTTTTGAGAGATGCTGGGGGTAGGTGCTCCTCTGAAGCACAACTGCTCTCATCTGCACACCTGGATGCTCTCCTGATGCCAGCGCCTGATGCTGCTCCTCCTTGATCCCTCTGGCTCAGGCGTGACCGTCCCCGGGAGCGTGTCCATGACAAAGGAGATGTCAGGACGGCACGTAATGTGTGTTAGAACAGGGGGTGGTTACCTCACGGCGCAGGCAGTGGCGTCCCGTTGGTATCCCACCACCACACAACAGCACATCGGGCTGAGATGTGGGGATCTGGAGCTTCCAACAGGAGAGAGACCTGACTCCAGGCGTTGTACCCCAGTCAGTCCTGCATCACTCGATCCTGCAAAGTCCTCCCGGTGTGGAAAAGGATCAACAATACACCTTTTGTGACTTTTCTGAAAGCTTTTAAATGTAAAGCGTGATGGGTATGTTATACCATTTCCTATATTTTTTTTATCCTTCAGAGAGAAAAATACACACAGACACTGATAACTTCCTAAAAAAGCTTTTTTCTTTTCCCTGGATATAACGGCGCGGGGACAAAAGCAGCGACTACGGGCAGAAAATTAGGAAAATAGACAAAACCCATAAATTGAGGGCCAGGTATTGGAGGCGGGAGCCGGGAAACACGATAACAGAGCACGCATTGGTGGTTCAGTGGTAGAATTCTCGCCTGCCACGCGGGAGGCCCGGGTTCGATTCCCGGCCAATGCAGTTCGTTTTTTTTCCTCTGGTTCCTTAAACCCGGCGCCGCCTTTGAATCCCGCAGCGCTGCCAGCGCCCTTTGCTTTTCCCCGCGGGGCTCCCGAACGGGAAGAACCGGCGCCGCGGGGCGGGGGCTGGGAAAGACACTTCCTGCCGGGGGCGACCCCGCGGCGGAACGGGAGGGAGGCGAAAAAAAATTTTGGAGAGAAAAAAAAAAAAAATACTACGTGAAACCCCAAAAAAGAGCCGGTTGGAGATGCCGGGGATTGAACCC
This sequence comes from Gallinago jamesoni, assembly GCA_025769975.1. NCBI lineage: Eukaryota > Metazoa > Chordata > Aves > Charadriiformes > Scolopacidae > Gallinago > Gallinago jamesoni. The sequence goes on from JAOQGH010000077.1 coordinate 781,789, forward strand.
GGGACCTCACACATGCGAAGCGCGCGCTCTACCACTGAGCTACATCCCCGGCTGTCGGGAGTCCCCACCCGGCGGTATCAGAGGGCGGGACGGGCCCCGCTGCCCCTCACCGCTGCTTCTGGTACCCCCCCTCCACCGGACACCCCCAGGGAGAAGCCCCCCCTCCGCCCCTCCGAGGCCGCTGTTTGGTGCCCCCCCTCTCCCATGAGCCCTCAATGTGCCCTGGTGGCCAAGAAGGTCAATGGTCTCCTGGGGGGCATCAAGAAGAACGTGGCCAGCAGGTCCTGGGGGGTCATCCTGCCCCTCTGCTCTGCCCTGGGGGGGCTGCATCTATAGTACTGGGACCAGTGCTGGGCCCCCCAGTTTCACAAAGGACGGGGAACTGCTGGAGAGAGTCCCTCAGAGGCTGTGGAGATGATGAGGGGCTGGAGCATCTCTCTGCTGAGGAAGGGCTGGGACACCTGGGGCTGTTCAGCTGGAGAAGAGCAGCCTGAGAGGGGATCCCATCGATGCTGA
>JAOQGH010000077.1:802243-817973 GCA_025769975.1 Gallinago jamesoni
AGCGGGCCAGCACCGAGCCCGAGCGGCCAGAGGGGCTGCACTGAAGGGGTTTAGCAATTTCATGGGTTATATACTTTAAAGAACCTCATTAAATGCCTTTTTAATTTTTTTTTTATTTTTTGTATTTTTTTTTTTTAATCAAATTTTCCCAGTTCCAGGCGAACCCCGACTACCAGCTGAGCGGGGACGACACCCAGCACATCCAGCAGTTCTACGACCTCCTGACGGGCTCCATGGAGATCATCCGGGGCTGGGCGGAAAAAATCCCCGGCTTCACCGACCTGCCCAAAACCGACCAGGATCTGCTCTTCGAGTCCGCCTTCCTGGAGCTCTTCGTGCTGCGGCTGGCCTACAGGTGAGCGGGGAGGGGACACACACACACACACACACACACACACACACACACAGAGGGGGGCTTCGGGGCCGTTATGAAATCAGAGCCTTTCAAGGTCCACTGATCTGCATTTTATTAACTCCTCGGTAATTAGGTGCCTCTTAAATCCTTCATTTATTGCTCCTCAAGTAATTAGTTGTTTAGCTTTTCTTCTTCCCCCATCTTCTCTCTTTTTTTTTTTTTTATTTTTTTTAATCTTTATTTCCCTTTCTTTTCCTCTTTCCCTTTCCCTCTTTTTCTTTTTTCCCTCTTTTTTTTTTCTTTTTTCCCTTTCCGTCTTTTTCTTTTTTCTCTTTCCCTTTCTCTTTTTTCTCTTTCCCTTTTTCTTTTTTCTCTTTCCCTTTCTTTCCTCTTTTCTCCTTTCTCTCTTTTTCTTTTTTCTCTTTCCCTTTCTCTTTTTCTTTTCTTCTCTTTCCCTTTCTGTCTTTTCTTCTTTCACTCTCTCTTCTCTATTTTATTTTTCCTTCTCTTCTCTTCTCTTCTCTTCTCTTCTCTTCTCTTCTCTCTTTCTCCCCTTTCCCTTTTTCTAATTTTCACTCTATTCTACTTTTCTTTCTCTCCTTTTCTCCTTCCTCTCCTCTTTCTCTTCTTAACCATTTCTCTCTCCATTTCTCCTTCTCCCTCTTTTATTTCTCTTTCTCTTCCTGCCCGAGCTCCCTTTGCCCCCTGCCTTCCCCCGGTGACCGGGGGCCGTGCCGTTCCCTGCAGGTCCAACCCGGTGGAGGGGAAGCTGATCTTCTGCAACGGGGTGGTGCTGCACCGCCTCCAGTGCGTCCGCGGCTTCGGCGAGTGGATCGACTCCATCGTGGAGTTTTCCTCCAACCTGCAGAACATGAACATCGACATCTCGGCCTTCTCTTGCATCGCTGCCCTGGCCATGGTCACAGGTCGGTGTGTGTGGTGTGGTGTGTCCCCCAGCATCTCCCTTTAGCCCCCAACCCCCGTCCCCCACCCAGCCTCTGACCGCATCCTTCTCCTTGCAGAGAGGCACGGGCTGAAGGAACCCAAGAGGGTGGAAGAACTTCAGAACAAGATTGTAAATTGCCTCAAAGACCACGTGACTTTTAATAACGGGGGGCTGAATCGCCCCAACTATTTGTCCAAACTCTTGGGGAAGCTCCCCGAACTCCGCACGCTTTGCACGCAGGGGCTGCAGCGCATTTTCTACCTGAAACTGGAGGATTTGGTGCCGCCGCCAGCAATAATCGACAAACTTTTTCTGGACACTTTACCTTTTTAAGACTCTTCCCCCCGGCACGGCCAGTGAACTGCAGAGAAACGTCACCTGCCTGAGGTGGGGGGGAGTTGGCCTGGGCCCAGCGCGGCCCCTCGGGGCGCCGGACCCCCCCCTCCCCCCGTCCCCACCGGTGTTGCCACCCTCCTGCAGGGCAGAGCGCGAAGGGGCGGGTTTTTTTTGGCTCTTGGGGCATCATGGATGCAGCTCATGGACTACCCAAGCACCATGGTATAAACTTTTTATTATCAGCTTATAAATGAGTTTATTATTAAGGACCTCTGGCTAAAAACGATGACCACATCTGGCAACGCCGGGTGCGCGGCTCAGACTCCCGCGGTGACGAGGGAAGCGTTGAGGTGACCCACGAGTCTCACCCTCCTAAAGACTAAAGTTTTCTGCTGTAAAAGAAAGCTGTAATATATACAACCCCTAAGTGTTGCGTGGGTGGCATGTCATTGAAGAAGGCGAAGGCTTGTAAATTTATCAGATGCGGTTTGGCTTTTTAAAAATTATTCTGTGCCTATTTATGAAGAAATATGGGAAACGATTCTAAGGAATAATAATAAAAAAAAGGAAATAAATAAATTAAAAATAAAAGCTAAACGTGTTTGCAAAAAAAAAAAAAAAAAAAAAGAGGAAAAAAAAATAACAGGAGAATAAAGAGAAAGAAAAAGAAATCTCTCCTCCGTACCAGGAAAGCATGACGATTCTAGGGTGAGGATGTTATAGGCACTTGCTATTTCAGTAATGTCTATATTCTATAAATAGTATTTCAGACACTATGTAGTCTGTTAGCTTTTATAAAGACTGGTAGTTATCTAAGCTTCAAACGTTTTCTCAATTGTAAAATAGGTGGGCACAAGTATTACAGAACCCGAAATCCTCCCCAAAGGGACACATAGTGTTTGTAAACACCGTCCGACATTCCTTGTTTGTAAGTGTTGTATGTACTGTTGATGTTGATTAAAAAAAGAAGTTTATATCTTGATTATTTTGTTGTCTAAAGCTAAACAAATCTTGCATGCAGCAGCTTTTGACTGTTTCCAGAGTGCTTATAATATACGTAACTCCCTGGAAATTACTGAGCACTTTGAATTTTTGGTTTGTTTTGTTCCGTTTGTTTTTTTGTTTGTTTGGTGTTTTTTTTTTAAATGTCTAAAATTGTCGGTTAATATATAATTTTATGTTGGAGTAATATTTTTAATATTGCCATATTCTGTAGTATTTTTTCTTTGTATATTTCCCCTGTGGCACATGATACAAGTCACTGCCTTTTTTTATTATTTTATTTTTACTATGGTGTATGACAGTTAGAAACGCTGATTTAATTTAATTTAATTTAAATTTATTGGGTTGTTTTTTTTTTTTCTTCCCGATAACTCTTTCTTTGAGAAAGACGATTTTAATGTTTACAACAATAAAACGTGTAAACGAATAGCATCTCGTCTTCTTTCTGTCCAAGCGGGAAGCAGCACCAGCCGCAGAGGACAATAGCCTCTGACAATGTAGTAATAAACTGCCGAGGAGGAGGAGGAGGATGGATGGGGCAGCTTCCTCCCGGTAAACGCCTGCGGCGGGACGCGCCGGCCCTGCGGGAGGAAGAGGAGGATGAAGCGGAGGCTGCGAGGTTGGTCCTTTCCCACATCTCTGCTTTTTTGTTGTTTTTTTACTTTTTTTTTTTTTTTTTTTTTTTTTTTTTTTTTGCCGGGGGCAGCATCCAGCCACCGCTCCCCCCCCCCTCCCCGGGAGCATCCCTCCGGCCTCCCGCCAGCCTTTCCTTCGGCAAATCCCGAATATTTAGCGTGTGTGGGGGGGGTCTAATTCCTAATTCCTAACCCGAGGAGGGGGTTCGGGGCGGGGGGGGGGGCTGTGAGGCGAGCTCTTGTTCCCGGGGTGAGGGACCGCAGAGCCGCTTCCCCCCCAAAAAAACCTGCGGGACGCCGGGGATGCTTCCCCGCGGCTTTGCCGGCATCACCCGCCTCAGAAACTTTGCGGGAGAAGGACGCCCGAAAAAACCCACCGGCGCCAGAGAAGGCGGGGGGCCGTGTATGGCCACCCCCCCGGCCCCCTCCCCGAGCCGGGGGTGCTCGCCCGGTGGCCACGGGCTGGAGCGGCGGCTCTGCCGGCCGGCAGCACCCCCGGGGGGTCCTTCGAGAACATCCCCTCGGGGGGCTTCTCGGGGGTCGGGACTGCGCGGCTGGGAATTCCACCCCCCCCGGGATGGTAATAATTATAATAATAAGAGAGTTGGGAGAAGGAATCCCAGCCGGTGCGGCGGCCGGCAATTAGCCGGGTCCGGGCACGGGAGTCGGTGCCGATTTTAACCCTTAAATGATTGAAATCGCCACCTACGCTCGTTTATTTTAATCCCCCCCCCCCTCCTCGAGCCGCTTTCTCCAAACGCTTTTCCCGGTGCCTTTTCGTAAGGACTTTTTCCTTAATTCCCCACAGCTGGGGGGAGAGCCGAAGCCGCCCTTCTCACGCAGCCGCTTTCCACCTGCCGCGGCTTTTCCCCGCACCTGCCAAGTCCTCCCACCTTCCCGCAGCTTTTCCCGGCTCTTCCCGCAGCTTTTTCCTCCGCGTTTCCAGGCTCTTCCCCCCCCGCATCCCGCCGGCCGGGCGGTCGCTGCGGTACCCGGGCAGCGGTGGGTAGCAGGGGTCGCGGGGAGCGCTGCCCGCCCGGGCGGGAGCTTCCAGGACGGAGCTGGGGTGGGATTCCCGGGAGGGAAGGTGTCCGGGAGCCGGTGGGGGGGTCTCCCCCTGTGAGGGAACGCACCCCCCCGCAGCCGGGACAAGCGGGAGAGGGAAGAGCTGCCGAAGTCCGGGAGCTCCCGGGAGAGGAGCCTGATGCTTTCCCTGGATCGCAGACCCCAGGGAAGGAGGGAAGGAAGGAGGGAAGGAAAGGAAGCAGCAAGGACTGCATGGAGACATTTAGAAAAGTGTTTGGAGCAGGAGCTCAGTGCAGAACACGGAGCTGAAGGAGTGATTTTTGGATGCTAGGATTTGCTAAAAGGTCTTCCTTCTCCAGGCAGGTATTTCAGATGAGTAACTCTCTGAATTATTTTAGCTCCGTGCCGAATATAAATTTTCTTTCTGCCTTTTCTGCTCGGTCTGTGTGAGGAGACAGGCAGAAACCACCCTGGGTTTGTTCCCTCAGGATTCCCTTTTTTTTTTTTTTTTTTTTTGTAGTTTGTTATCAGGCCGCTGGGCTGGTTTGAACCCAACTTTTTTTTTCCTTTTTTCTTTTTTCTTTTTTTTTTTTTTTGCTTGTGCAACTGCACTGTCTTCTGCAGAGTTCCTCCTGCCACGCTCTGCCGCACGAGGACGGGGGCTCTTGGTGGCCTTATTTATCAGAAAGTCCCGTTGCTTTCTGATGTCCCAGGGGGTTGTGGTGGGGATTGTCTCGCTGCTCCTCTCGGGAGCCGGGCACCGTTTCTCCTCCTGCTCCACCAGGGTGAGGAGATGGTGCTGAGGCACCGTTTTCCAAAACCCACCTGACAAACAGTCTGGGGTGGGAAAAAGGTGTGTGTGGGGGGGGATTTGGTTCAGGTGTTGGCTTACACAGCACCTCGCCTTCAACTTGTGGAGTTGAATTTAAGCCGGGTTTGTCTGCGGGCCCGGGTGCCTGGCGAGTGTCCGTGGGAGCGTGCCCGTCTGCAGTAATTCCGATAAAACCCACGATTTAGGGTCGGGAAAGCCTCGCGGCGTGTCCTGAAGCCACCTTTCCCCGGCGCCGCGCCGGGAAGATGGATGGCTGCAGGCACCAGCCCCGCGTAGGAGCTTTATGAGTTTGGGAACGCAATCAGCAGCACTTGCTTTCTCGGTCCTTTACCTAATTATCCTCATTGCCCGTGTCACACACGCGGGGAGCAGCCAGGAGGAATTTACGTCTAGGGGTGGCCGGAGCTGGAAAAAAATCCCTGTTTTATGTGATTCTTACCCTCCTGGCTCCCCTCGGGCGGCAGCGTTCCCGGTGCTGGCTCCGGGCGGGAAGGCTCTTCGGATGCACCTGTAGCTGATTTTTTATGTATAAGTGAACCCGCCGCTGCATAATCTGCACTTGCTGCAACGTTAGCCCTAAGTAACCTTTCCAGCTGGCTGTGGTGCAGAGGGAGATGTTGGTATTCATGAATGTTTTGACATATTTGACATTTTCTATATGGTGTGCTCTTTCTCTGATTTTTCTGGTTTCCTCCTGTCTTTCCTCCCCCCGTTTTAGCGGAGAATAGTGGCCTTCCCCGGGCTGCCGGGCTCTGGGCGGCCTCGGAGGCAGGAGGGGGGGGTCTGGGAATAAATTTAAGCTCTGTGGTTTGGGTTTTTGGGGTGGGGTGTTTTTGTGGTTTGTCTTATTTTTTTTTTTTATTTTAAAGAATTTATTTTATTTCAAAGTATGTGTTTAGGAAAATAATGGGATTATTGCGTTTTATCGCGGTGCGACCATGAGCAGAAGAGCTGGGTTTGGCGAAGGGGGTGGCTGGTGGTCTCTCCCAAAAGCAGCACACCCGGCGTTTGGGGTTGTTAGAACCTGAAGGGAAAGGGTTTTGGTGTCCCCCGACCCCGGTGCGGGCGCAGTGGGACTGTGCGGGGGCTGTGACACCTCAGCCGGGTGGTGTGTGGCTGCCCGAGCTCCCCCCGCCGTGCCTTCTGCTGCCGGGCCACGGACGGACCGAGGACAAAACCTCTTTTTTTTTTTTGGATAAATGCAGGCAAGGACGTTTGGTTGAAGAAGGCCTCGTGTCTATTCAGATCATTCCTAATTTTTGTGCTCGCCTGTTTACTCTGTTCTGTACAACCCCAAACCCCATCAGTGAATTTGGGGCCCTGGCTGAGACGGGAGAACTTCCTCAAGGCCGGTTGGGTGGTTTTTCCTCCCATCACGTTTTTCTCCTCGGCTCCCTCTTTTTCCATCTGAGCGCCTTTTGGGACGTGGGGAAGAGCTCAATGCGGGCCAATGTTCCCATTTTGGGGAAATAATACCTGAAAGCGACACCCGATTCCCCCCGGCCCGGGCACCCTCCCTGGGACCCCAGCCCCGCTCCTCTCCCTCCCTGCTTTGGGGGCGATCACAGGGGGTTTGGGGCAGGCAGCGCCGGGTTAATGCTGGAAATCACAGCACTTCAGCTCGGGGGACTGAAGCGGTGGCTTCAGGAGGACACATCTGCTCCGCAGCACCGGCAAAAAAACCCACCTTCGGTGCTTGTTGCCCTCCTGGTGTCAGGCACAGGGGCTCGCCCCTGTTAATAAATACTAAATAACCCTACTTAGCTAATTTTTCTTGCCCAACTTGGGTTTTCTACAAGGAGACAGAATAATTAAAGTTTTTCATTGATGTCGTTTCGAATTGCCCAGCGTGGAGCAGCCCCGACAGGCTCGCAGGCGACAGAGCATCACCAGGATGCGCTTGTAAAATAAACACCTTTCCCACCCCATCCCATTCCCCAACAGAACTTGCCAAAAAAATATATATTAAAAAAAAAAAAAGAAGAAAAATCATTAAATCCTGAGAAAGCGCCCACGTTTAGGTATTGAAAGAGCCGTTCTGCTGGGTGTTAGTGGGTGTGCGTTATTGGGGGTGTTGGGGGGGGAGAGGCCAGGCCTGCGCCGGGGGGCACGTCTCTCTCCCAGAGTTGGGGGTCGCACCTGGGAAGCGGGGCCCCTCCAGCCTCTTCGCCGAGAAATAAAAGCGAAGCGACAGGCTCTGGAGCAAAACTCCAAAGGCCACCGGGGCGGGGCTGGGGAGGATGCGGGGGGACGGAGGGATGCCGCCAGCCCCTCCGGAAACATTCTGGAAGGTCAGCGGGGCTGGGGACGGGCTGGGGTCAGCGGGGAGGGGGGCCACCGCTGACAGAAGGGGGGTGCTGCCTTTTGGGGCGCAGCAGCGGCTCGTCCCTCACTCCCCTGGGCTCAGCATGGGCGTTGCAGGCAGAGGGCAGGGATGCTGCATCCCAGAGCATCCCTGCCCCGGGGCCAGGGGGGACCAGTGCCCGGGGACCACAGGTCTCCAGCAGCGTGCCTGCACCCGATGGCCACCTCTCCTGGGGAGCTGCAGGCACGAGCGTTTAGAAGGAAAAGGCACAGACTGAATGCCCTGGCTGGCAGGAGCAGGGTGTTGGGGGACAGGGGGACACAGGGACATGGGGACACAGGCATCCCTCCTCCATGGGGCCACCAGCAGGTTCTGCGGGTGGTTTGGTGCCTCTGACATACTGGGATGGCTTCTTCTTAACACCCACGGGGCTAATTCTGGAGGATTGCTTCTAAATGTTACTGTCTTCAAGGCCGTCCCTGAGTTCGTAGGGGCTGATTTTTTTTTTTAATTTTAATTTTTTTGTCCTGGCTGTTTCTCCTGGTTTTCTCTCCCTTTCTGCCACGACAGCTCCTTCTCCCCTGGGCGGAGGGGGGGCAGCCCTCAGGGGAGAGATGCCGAGGTTGCTGTGGGTGCCCCCTGTTCCTGCCCTGTCCCTGGGGTGGGACGGAGCCCACCGTGAGGTGCTCACTTTGGGGGGGCTGGGATGGAGCTGGGATGGGGCACCCCCTGCAGCGAGCCCCACTGCTGCCAGGGTCCTAGCCTGGGGAAGGCACTGCCCTGATTTATTTTATTTTTGTTAAATTTTTTTCTATCTCTCTGAAAGCCCTCCCGTGAGCAGCCACACCATCGCTAAGCTGTTGGCTCAGCTTGTTTCGGAGCCGTTTAAGTAGTTTGGGGCCCTCAGCTGGGACGACTCTACTCTCCTGCAATAAGAACTGGCAAACTTGGGGCTGCAGAAGCGGGACCCGGCTGAGCCCGGGGGTCGGGGACTCGCTGCTCCCACAGACGCTGCTCCTCGTGGGGCTGCAGGACCAAAGGCACCGAGAGAAGGTTCAGGACAATCATATTTTCAAAGCACAGCCTTTCCCTACGGCTGCAATTCAGGACTTTGGGAAGCTGAGTGACTAGATCCTATAGCCTGCTTTTTTTTTTTCTTTTTTTTTTTTTTTCCCCCCACTCTTTTACTGTAAAATTGGGTATTTTCCTGGACGATGTGTCCAAATAACGTGGACCTGGTTCTTGAGCAGTGAGGTGATTTCCAATATCTGGCTGTGAATTCTGCTTTACAACCGGAGTCTGGTTTCACAAACCTCAGGCACACCAGCGTATTGGCACCAATGAACTGCTGAAACCAAGGACTTGTTAGCAGAGCATCATGCCGTTATACATATATATGTATTATATATACAATGTAAATGGTAGAGGGTTCCAAAAACTAGAAACCCCAGTTCACTTATTTATGGTATTTATAGCCAGAATAACCAGCTGTGGAACTGGGAGCATAAGCAAGGACAATAAAACAGTTGCGTGTATTACAAATTAATTTCAAGTCATATACTGATGTCTTTTCTCCTAAAAAATAACCTCCATAAAACGAATCTCCGTGCTAATTCCTGAGGATGGAGCTTATAGAACTTAACTGTAAAATTTTTTACCTCATTTCATTTCCTAGCGAAAACAAATAAATTTCATGTGTTCACATTACTTCCATAATGGTTCGTAAGTGAGCAATATGGCTGTGACTGAGAAACACAGATTTCCTACAATACATTTGTTTTAGGGTTGTATTTTTAGCAGATTTGCATGAACCAAACATGAAATAATGGCATAAAGTTGTTTGGAAAAAGTTACAGATATCAGGGAAAACAGAGCGAGGCTGTTTGCTAAAATTAACTGCAAACATCTGCTGCTGGTGCCTTTGTTAAAATCTTGGGGGGGGGAAAAAGAGGTTGCAGGTTTGTTAAACAAGGGGCTGGGCAGAAACCCATCCTTTTTGTAATCCTAGAAAAGCCTGTCCCTGGGGACTCTCTGCGGTGACCAGGGGACGGGGGAGCCCTGAGGACTCTCACGGACGTTCCTGTGCTGGGCTGCGGGTTTGGGAAGAAATCCTCTGTTGCTTTTTTTTTTTTTTTTTAAATTTTATTTGTGCATCCACCAATTCCTTTACAAGTTAAGCAAATATTTAGTTGGGCTTAGCGCTGCGGCGTTCTCCAGTTCAGACGAACAGGAAACACAGTGGGAGTGCAGGAGAAACCCTCCCCTCCAGCCCAGCGCTCCGGGCTGAACCGCAAATCACTGCGTGGGAGTGCAGGGGACAGAAACGTGGATGGTGTTGGAGCATCTGTCCTGCCCCGCGGGAGACAAGCAGCAAGTGTGTCGTGTTTTTAGATGAAATTAGTGTGGTTTTTTCTTTTTTTTTTTTTTTTTATTTATTTTTTCTTTTTACCCCCAAAAAAAACCAAAAGTTGGAGATCCCCAAAATAACCAGGGCCCACCAGATATCCAAGGGCAAGTGCCACCTGCTTTGGCTCCCTGAGACCAGCCGGGTCTGGGAATTAGGGCCAGGCTCAGGATGACTTTATTTTCCAGATTAACCCTTGCTTTGCTGCCCGGCGCAGAAATAGTGCAGGCCACAGATGGCAGGGAGAAGGAAGTAACTTTAAGGAAAAGATGTTGAGTCAGGGCTGGAAGGAAATGTCACGGGGGTTTAATGAACGTGCTGTGGGACGTGCAGAGAAAACGAACGCTGGAAGTGTGGTTTGGGGTGAGAAGGGGAGATGGAGCAGCCGTGGGAGGAAAGGCTGAGCCGCCCATTTAAAGGTGGTTGTTGTATTTGTGGTAGAGGCAATATTTATGTTTATCTCTGTTCGACTCATAGCTGCTGCAGGATGGTTTCCTCTCCTGCTCGTGGCTCTTTGCTGAACCCGGTGGCTGTGAAGTACAGAGGGTGACAGAAACAAGGATGTCAGACCCCTAAACTGGTAAAACTTCCCTGTTTAACCCGAGTGGGTTTTGCCCCTGTGCTTTTTCAGGGATTCTGCTCGGCCAGCAGGCTCTTTGTGTGAGTGTTTATCAGGGTCCAATTTCAATGAGAAAATGAGTCAGGTGTGGCCGCTATTAGCTGATGGAACAAACCCACCGCCAACTCACAAACCCCTCCAACAGCTGATTATTATTCTTTTTTAAATGCAAGTGTTAATGTAGCTCTAAGAACCTTCTTGGAGAAATGTATCATTTAACTCTCTGCCGTTTGAAAAGGCCAGTTTTCAAACCCTTGCCCAAAGTGACCTGGAGAGTCCTCCTAATTCCTGCTGGATGCCCCTCTCTTTGGTGGAAGCCCTCCCTGGCGGTCTGGCAGGGGGAGGCTGGGATGGAACAGGGGTCTGGTCGGTGGTGGGGTGGCCCCAGCTGTGCCAGGGATGCTGGGACCCCCCAGGGATGCTGGGACCCCCCAGGGATGCCGGGGCTCAGCTCCCCTGTGCTGTCCCTGTGGCTCGTGGGCACCTCGGAAGCAGGAGGATCCATAAGGTAAGACATCACCCAGGGCTTTTCCTTTGCAGGATTTGTGAATGGCAGCAGAAAGAGACAATGCTGTGGAGCTGCCTTTAATGAATGTTTTGCACAGACCCTTGGATTAGAAGGTAACTGGGGGGAAAAAAAAAAAAAAGGAAGGATCAGTTGTTCATGTAAAAAAACCCAAACTTATTAATTAAGCTGGAGAAATTTCACAGAAAAGTGAAAGCTGTGATTTTTGTGGGAAGTGATGGTTCCTTTCCAGTGTCAGCGGGGCTTTGCTGGTACCAAATGCCTTTGTGCTCCTCTAACCCTTTCTCTGAACGGAGGGGTGACATCCCTGCCATGATGGGGTTGGTCACCATCCTGTGCGGGGTGACCACCATCCCAGTCAGTGAAGAGCTCTGGAATGAGCACAGCTCTTCACCCACCCAACACAGGTCTTTGGTTGATGTCTCCAGGACACGGTGGTCCTGCTTGAGGGAGGACCGAGCTGGCTGTGGGGCCATAGAGGGGAGGGGAGGATGCTCAGGAGAAATAACTCCTCCCCATCACAGCCCTTGTCTCTTGCCTTGGCCCTGCTGACACAGCGACGGGGAGAAATCCAGGAATCCAAACGAGCCCTGGCAGAGGGGAGCTGAAATCTGATTTTTTTTCGATTTTTTTTTTTTTTTTTTTTCTGATCCTCTTTGCAGGTGTCCCCGTGGCCGGGCTCCGGTGAAGTTTACATTCCCTGCAAATGTATTAAAATGCGTGACTTCATTTGTTAACTCATCTTTTTCTCTGAGGTGTTTGCGAAGCCGATGACCTTCTTCGCAGGGATGTGTGACAGACCCAGCTGGCAGAGGATGGCTGCATTTTCCAGCTCTTTCACACACAGTGAGCCCTGGCTGCATGCTTTCTGCCTTTTTTTTGGGTTGGTGGATTGGTTGTTTGGCTTTTTTTTTTTTTGTTTGTTTGCTTTCTTTTTTTTTCTTCCCCAGGTGAAGCTGGTGGAGGGACGTGTGAGCCCAAGCTGGCTGCCAGCATCGGTGTGGACCAAGAGCCCACATAACCCTCCAGTCCCTCCTTCAGGGACAAAACAGCATTTGCTGTCAAAATAGGCTGGTTTTTCTTTTCCTGACAAGATGGGGAGAAAAAGTGCCTCCTCTGCAACTTCAGTGAGGTTTTTTCGTGATTTTAATCAAGCAAGTTAACACTCGGATAAAGGGAAAGCTTTACTGGCAATTGTCTGTCCATGTTTTAATTTTAGGGTTTTTTCTGTACCATGGCAGTAGTTAGTCTCATGTGTCAAAGGCTGTTTCCACAATTATGGTTTGCCTAATGGTCCTTTTGTTATAATTCATAGGCTAATAGAAGTCAGAGATGGAAAAGACCTATTAGATTATTGAGTCAATGCCCTGCAAATGCAGGATATAATCTCCCAGATAGAGGACGTATCGGATATTATTAAACTGATTTTACACTTGATCTTAGCTAAATTATGGTTAGTAGTCATTCGATTCCTTGAACGGTGTAATAACAATAGCTTAATTTCAGGTTTTGGGGGAGTAGACCTGTATTTAAGTTTACCATTTGGCATTTCTCTGTATTGCCTGTAGATGTGCATCCTTTCTGAAGGAAAGATCACATGTTCCTACCAGAGAACAGTGTGTGTGTGGGGGAAATAAAATCCATCAAATAACTCTGAAGAAACCCTTTATGTTTTCCTGGGTTAAAGCAGCACAAAATGTCAGCTTTGTAGGGAAAAGAAAGCTGAAGAAGGGAAAACTCCTCATCAACATAAGCATCGTCAGGAAATCTTTGGGAAACCCAGCTGGTTTTGCTCTGGAACCCGAGAAGTGGGGATGTTTTAGCATCACTAAGGTGTTGCTGAAGCCAGAGACCTTGGGAAGGTCTCCTGCTTGTGCTATTTTTATATTTGTATTTATATGATAGAGCTTGTCCTGTTGGTGCTCAGCTCGAGGTCAGCAACAAAAGTACCACTAAGGCTTGGGTGGAAACCTTATTTTTCTGAGTGGTAATACTGCATTTCCCATCTTCCTGGGTATTCCTGTGTGCTTTTATATTCCCTTTTTTCTGTTTCCCATGTTGAGTTTTCGAATTTCCACGTGGCTGTTCAGAAGCAGCAGCACCGTTAACACACGGGATGGAATGGGTCCACCTTCAGCTCTTCCTTCAACTAATCACCTTTTTTTTTGTCTTTGTTCTCTGTCTCTGTTGGTACGTGGTGGGGTATTTGTTCAAGGCCACGTGCGTGATGAGCATCCCGCAGCGACGTGGCTCGACCTGTCAGCTCTGCCCAGCTGCCAGCCAGCTCTGGGCTCCTCCTGCCTCTTGGAGAAGCTCTGAAGAAGTGGCACTTGTTTGAGAGGGGTAAATTAAATGTCTTTCCTTCTGTCACTGCGATGAACTGATGTAATACACAGCGCAGGGGGCTGCTTCCATCAGACGAGCTCCATCTCCAGGAGGAGAGCAGTTTTAAGCAACATCTCCCTGTCGTGGGATAAAGGAGCTGTAACGGGGGAGATGTCCCACAGGCTGGGAAGGCTTTGGAAAAATAAGAGCTGGGGGGCGAAGGGCATGTTGACTTAAAGGGCTGCAATTACAAGATGGATGGGCTTTGTTGACTCAGAAAGCTGTAATTAAAAGATGGATAGGTTCCCTCCAGGACAGAGATAAGGTGCAATTCTTCAGGTCTGAAAAACTGCCTTTTCTAAATGTGAGGAGGAACTTCTTTCCTGTGAGGGTGGCAGAGCCCTGACAGAGGCTGCCCAGAGAGGTGGTGGGGTCTCCTTCTCTGGAGACATTCAAACCCCCCTGGACACGTTCCTGTGGGACCTGCTCTGGGTGGCCCTGCTCTGGCAGGGGGTTGGACTGGGTGATCTCCAGAGGACCCTTCCAACCCCATAGCATTCGGTGATTCTACCTGAGGTTCTTCACTGGTGGGGTCTTGATCAAAACGTGTTCTGTCGTTAAAGACAGATGCCCACTTTACTTCTCTTTGCATATTAGATCATGCCCAGTCTTAGCTGCTTTTTCCAGATGGTCTAATGACGGCCTCTAGCACCGAATCTGTGGGATTTGCAGTAAATCTACTGGCAGTTGTTCTCGGAGCTTCCTTGCAGCAGATTCCCCTGATGGTGGAGCTGGGGGGCACGCAAGGAGAGCACGGTGGCTGTCACGCTGTGTGGGAAGGTGGTGGTGTCCTTAATGAGCGTTAGAGACACAACGTAGGTGATGGGGGCTCGGCTGAGAGCTGAGGCTCAAGTCACTTGCCCAGCCAAGGACACTGAAGGAATAGCTGTGGCCGTCTTCCTCTTGTTAGATTTTATTTGGGTATACTTTGACTGAACCGAGTTTGATTAGGTAAAAATAATATATGGTATAAGTTTGACCTCCAAGTTTTTTTTTGGTACTGTTTTCATCTGCTTTTCCTACAATGAATTTCTTGTGTGATATCTTGGTAGAAGTGTCTGGTAAAAAACAGATGTGTTAAGGATTTGTTATTTCAACTATGCAGAGGATACCTGTGATCTGGGTTTTCTCTTGCCCTCAGTTCGGGGGTCCTGGTGAGGGTGAGGCAGAAAGCACAGAAACCAAGGGTAAAGCAGTGCTTATACTTCACAGAAGTAAAATGATGTGTGTTTTTTTTTTTTTTTTTATTTTTCCCCCCCATCCAGTAGCGTGGAGTGCTCAGAAAATCCTGCCGTGGGGGAGCCATCCTTCTGCGTGGCAGGGAAAGGGTTTTGGACACGGTGAGCGCGTTCCCCCCGCAGCAGGTGCTTCCACCGCCTCTTCCCCGTGCCCTTTACCTGTCACACACTATTTGATCTCAGTTCTCCTCCTCGGGGGCCGTGACCAGCTTTAACAGCAATATATGAAATATGCCCCCAGGACCCCAAAACGTTGGAAGCTGGGGTTCCTGGAGCATTAATGGGGGCACAAGGGACGCATCTCCTGGAGCCACTTGTGTTTTCCCGCTGGTGGACGCCTCTCTGAGAAGACTTTTTCAGCATCTGAGTAACAGGAGTTTGCTTCGTTCTGGAGCCAGAAAAAATGGGTTTTCCCTCTTCTTTAACCGATTGCCCTGCCTGGGTGGTAACGAGGTAAACACATCCTAAACAATGTGGTGCAATTAAGCCCCTCTCTCCTAACAATCTGATCTCCTTATAGAGACTGACTCCATGGGGAGAGGTGTGTTGAGGCTTTCAGGATGATCAGGCTGCGTGAAGCCACAAAGGACGTGGGTGATGGAACTTGCTAGGTGTGGGATGCCTGCTGGAAAGGTGTTGGGCACAGAAGCCTCCTGAGCAGCTCAGTCCTGTGGCCGTCTCTGGAGAAAAATAACAGACTCTGAAGGACTAAGAGCCAGAATTAACATTCTCGCATGAAGTCTAAAGGCATCTTTTAATAGGAATAGGGGCTGCTTTTAATTACTTTTAAAAGACTGGGGGTTTTTTTTGGTAAATTTGAAGTAAAAAAAAATCTGAGAAAAAACTTCTAAAAAAAGTTTGTTTCTTTTTTTCCCATGGTAAAAACGTAGGATGAATGCGCCGTGTGGGTGGCTTCAAAGCTTTCTATTCCCTGCACTTGGAGAGCACTCGGGGCTGATCAGCTCTTGGCATAAGCTCCAGCAGTTGTGAGGTGGCTTTCGTAAGTCTTTTGGTCCCTCTGCTCCTGGGGAAGTTGAGATCATCACCCTTTGGTGTGAGGGTGGTGAGAGCCTGGCCCAGGTTGCCCCGAGAAGCTGTGGCTGCCCCATCCCTGGAGGGGT